>CATLJX010000012.1:10000-1210000 GCA_949987645.1 Tachina grossa
AATAATAATAATAATAAATAATAATAATAATAATAAATAATAATAATAATAATAAATAATAATAATAATAATAAATAATAATAATAATAATAAATAATAATAATAATAATAAATAATAATAATAATAATAAATAATAATAATAATAATAAATAATAATACTAAGAATAAATTAGTGTAAAGCTAGAGAATAGAGCACTAACCACATTTTCAATTCTCTTATTGGTTGACTAGAAGCAGTTAATTTGTTAGTTAGATGATCCCAGAGTTGGATGATTTTTTTTATTTTCCCCGACAACTCTTAGGCAAAACATTATTTGCCAAGTCAGTGTGTTTTGTTATATTTAAAGTCAACAAGAAATTATTTAATTTGTATTTTTTTATAAGTACATTTGTGCATTCATTCATTTATAAATAAATAAGTCTAATATTGAACATACATTTTCTTTTTCATTGCTTTTTCTATGTTAAACATGATTTCGAATGACACTCTACTTGCGAGTAAAAATACGAACGGTTGCATTCGAATGTATGCACGTTACTGAATGTTGTCATTAGAAATTTCGAAACCGAATGCGAAAATCCCAAAAGTTAAAAAACTTGCACATTCGAGTAAAAACTCACTCGCATTCGAATGCGGGAATTAGGCCCCAGCTTTGAGGCAGGGGTTTTTAATCAAGCGCGCTTCATTTCGGAGAAATTGGGATAACGCAATTTTTCGGGATTGACCAATATTTAATTTTTCGGGGTGTTCTGGTTTTAAAGGGAGTGATACAACGTATCGACCATCCTGATTGCAGAAGGTAGTCAAGGTGTACAGATTCTCGCAGTATTTGTCCTCTAGTTATGATTTTGCTTTCTTAGGTAGATCTTCAAGCTCCCAGAAATGTCGAAGTTGATTATCCAACGCGACGGCGTTAAATAATTATAAAATTGCCTTTTTACACGGATTTGCGGTTACCTTGCCGGTAATTATCCATCCGAAAGCAGTTTCTGCGCAACCAAAGAATGTTGTCTATCCCAGTGCAGCCCATCTTGAATTATTTTTGGGTAGACATCTCCACCGAGAAGTAGGTCAATTTTGGACCCACCGCTGCGGTAAGTATCGGCTAATTGCAAATGTGAAAAACCGCTATATGCCGGCGAGGATGAGGGGTAGTATGCAAGCTGACCTGTCAGCTTGGTTATGACTAATGCCTCTGAAAACAGTTCAAACGATGGATCGATAGGAGAGCCTATTTTAATGGGGCATGTCTGCGCTGAGATAGCTGTTAATGAATCACCCAAGCCATGTATTTGAGCTTGTTAAGATCGCGTGCTAAGGCCTAGACGGTTTTGTAGTTTTCGTGAAATGAAAGTTGCCTCAGATGCAGAGTCGATTAGCGTGCGAACTGTATATTTGCATTCGTACTGATATACGTCAACGAGAGCTGTGCCTACGATGACGGATTGTGTAGTGGAGGTTAGATGTGTCGATAACGACTGCATCATTCTGTCAGCGGCTTGTGCTGACGTTGAGGGGCTCATATCTAAAGGAGAATGATTATTGTTTAGATTGGTCTGAAGAGGGGGAGAAATGGCTGGGGTTGTATGGGAAGATCGTTGTGCAGTTGATGCGCGATGAAGCAATGTATGATGTTTTCCTTTGCACGTATGGCAGGCATATTTGCTTTTGCATGTTTGAGATCCATGAGAAGTTCCCAGACAATTGGTACATCGATTTTGTCGTTTAACCGTAGCATAGCGTTCTTCGATTGGTATTGCTAGGAAAACAGAACAAAATCTGAGGGGATGAAATTGCGGACAAAGGGCACATTTTCCCATCTTTTCTTTGGAAATATTAGTCTGGTAACTTTGAAGCTTTGGCTATGAAGACGAATTAGATTTATTAGCTTAGCCGGGTGCGCGGGTCTTGAACCATTCGAGCTCGCAAAAGTTGAGCGAATATCAGCAACCGATTCTAAAGTGTGAAACTGAGATGTTAGAAATACATCCAGTTGCGTCCAAGTGGGCCAATCGGTAGTATGCGGCAAAACTTGTTCCCATAAATTAAGGGTAACTTCAGGAAAGCAGGTCGAGCAGATATACACGAATATTGAATCCCAGTTCTCTGTTTCAATTTGAAGTAAACGAAGATTTGTAATACAATCGCTAATTGTATGCTGCAGACTCCTAAGATCAGAACCAGTTTCCCGCAACATCGGTTTTATATTGTATTGAAAAGTGATTTCAATTGTGCGTTGACTAGAACCCTCTTGTTTTCATAACAATGCATAAGGTTTTGCCATGCCATGTCGAAACCTTCGTTGGTCATGGGACACGTTTTAAGAAGCTCACGTACTTCGCCTTGCGTCTTTTTCATCAAGTGGCACATTTTTTCTACGGGTGAGAGATGTCGGCCAGGATTTGTAGTCGCCATGGAAAACTTCAGTATCGCACGGGGGTAAGGAGATATGTGGGGTCATATCGACGTGTTTTTTCGCTGATGGGGAAAGTGTATTGTCGCTGTATTTGTGAATAGTTACGATGATCTCTGTATAGGCTTCAAAGGTAGAATAAAAACGGTTTTTTAATGCTGCCATTTCGATTTCTTCCTTCATTGTTTCGTATTTATCCAGCGCTGTTTCGTAGAGTGTCTCGAAACTAGACCATAGCTTCTCAAGCTGTCGTTCTCGAGCCACCAAAGTATGAAGAGTGTGCACCTCTTCTTTCAAGCTTTTAAAATAGATTTGAAAATCTATCACGCGATCAGAAGCGCGTATTAAATTTTTTAAAGTTGCCATTCTAATTAAAACGGTAGAAGTTATTGACAAAAATATTTTATGGGGGTTTGAGAAATCGTCACAGGTATCGAGATAACGATCAATGTATCGGGGGTTAAAAATATCTGCAAGACAGATTTTCCCTTGTACTTGGTATGAGCAACCAATTTACGGGGTTTTACGATTCATAGAAATCTTCAAAGGTGCTTATTATAAGCGACCTTTGTTCGATTGTTGCAAAAAATTTTAATTAATTAAATAATTTTTCAAATTATTTGTTTCACGAGTGGGAGAAAATTTAAGCAAATTTTCAATGGTACTTCGTATAAGCGACCAGTAGATGGGGGTTGATAAAAGTTGAACTAATTAAATAAATTTTCAAATTATTTATTTCACGAGTTGGAGAAAATTTAAGAAAATTTTCAATGGTGCTTCGTATAAGCGACCAGTAGATGGGGTTGATAAAAGTGGAAATAATTAAATAAATTTTCAAATTATTTGTTTCACGAGTTGGAGAAAATTTAAGAAAATTTTCAATGGTGCTTCGTATAAGCGACCAGTATATGGGGGTTGATAAAATTTCCAATTAAATAAATTTTCAAATTATTTGTTTCACTATTTCATGTAGTGAAAGTATATGTGTAATGATCTGACATATGTGTACGCCGGGGGTTAATTACGGAAAAAATTTGTATTCAATAATACAAATATATCTTAAGCTTTCATCGATTTATTAAAAAATAAAATATAAACAATTTATTTTTAGTTTTGTTACTTTTCGTGCTACCCTCGTAACCATTTGTTAGTAAAATGTTCTTATGTATCAGCTGCTGCGTTTGGCTTACTGACCTATATATTTTTTCAGAAGTAAATGCATACATACATATAAATGTTTTGCTATTGTATTTTGTGGTTGATCGTTCAGTCGCTAGTGAGCAAGAGGGCCAAAAAAACACAAAGTTTGTTAGTACATAAAGTGTATCAAATTAAGAGATTCTTTATAACATTTACTTTCAAGGGCAAGGTCTTTTTTGTTTTGTCTCTTATTTCTTTTGCTGATGATTTTAAAGTTGCTGCCGTTGTTGATAATGATGTGTTCGTATGTAGGTAAGTATGTATTTATGTGCTTGTACTTGTACATTGACCAACAGAAGAATATAAAAGTGAGATGTTTTATGACATATTGTTTTTCAAGGGCAAATTCCAGCGAAAATACAATAGCAACAACTTACTTTTTCTTCTGTATGTCGTTTGATATGGTCTCCTTTTAGCTTTGCAATTACTTTGCCTTAACTTTTTGGCTGCGGGGAACAAAATATGGGGGGAAACATACATATGCTGTTGATAGGCGAGTAGATCTTTAAAAACCCAATTTTTTTTTTGCTTTTTCTCTGTTTAAGCAATAAATGTAAATTTTTTTGTTACTTGGTAAGTATGAATGTGAGTATGTACATGTGTATGTATTTTTACAAGTTATTTGGTGGACCGTTAGAGGTTTTTTTTGTAAAACATAGAAGGAACACCAATATTTGAAGAAAACGGAAAGTTTTGTCGTTAAACTAACGTTTTATGACGAGACTGTACATATATGTTCAAATACTGGGCTTATGCACCATTTGTTGCAAAAATGGCATATCTCACAAAAGGGAGGTTACACCATTTTTGGATGAAAAATGGGATTTTGTCGCAAAAAAAGGGTTTTTTATGAAAAAAAGGGGGTTTTCACGATAGCAAAGGGGAGTTCGAAGCACCAAAATGTGCTGGGCACACGGGGGTTGGGCAAAAATAAGGGGTATATGTATAGATATGATGACTTACCGATGATCGCTGGTGTGGTTGTCGTCTTTGAATAATGATGGGACGTTGATGGCAATGTGTCCAGTTGTGTCCTTGGTGACTGGAGTTCCGATGATGACGTTTTTTCTGAAGGATATGTCGGTTGACTCTCTGGTGTTTCTTAGGATTGTAACGAGTTAAGATGATATGCATACCAATGGCAGAAATTATTATTTTTCAATTATTCACGTAAAGCATACACATTTAATTGCAAAAAATTAGAAAGGAAATGTAAGTATTTGTTGTTGATTCAGTTGGAGTTATCCAAAATATTCTAATAATTACATACATATTAAATAAATGTGTATTTTACTAATTTTTTCCTCTGCGTTTTCGTTCTTCAATTTCCAATTACTTTCGGCTTGGTTTTTTCTTTCACACTTCACCTTTTTATGTTGATCTTCAATTAATAAAATGGACTATTTGTTTGCTGTTTTCATATATCAATATATTTAAATTTTTCACTTTTTTATTCAACTCCAAACATTTACATTTTAATCTAATAAGTCACTGGACTTTTTCTTGTACCCTTTTTGGTGTGTTGTTTGTTGAGTAAAATTATTGCAACTAACTTTATGATCAAAAATTCTCTTGCTCGAAGCAAAAAAGAAGCAAAGAAAAATTGAAAAGAAACAAACAGTGCTACCGTGCATAAACAATATTCGAATGCAAATTGAAGAACTACAACGCGAAATAAACTTAGAAGTAGAAGAAAATTATAAAATTGAAAAAGATATTCTACAAATTAAAACATCCTTTTAAGAACAAATTGAACAGCTAAATGAAAAAATTTATAGATTAGAAAATTACATGTTTGTATCAATAGCTGAAAGTGCGTCAAGTAGATCACAACACTCTGCAAAAAATCTCTAAAACAACTTAATGTCTTCAAAAAGAAATTTAGTAAACGAACTCCATAAGCAAGCACGAAAACATTTTGTGCGTCGCAGAGTTGCAATGAAAGGAATAGATGATCTTTGGCAAGCTGATTTAGTTGATTTGGGGAACTATTCTTAAGAAAATAGAAATTATCAATTTTTTTTACTGTAATTGACACGTTCTCAAAATTTGCATGGGCAGTACCGCTAAAAACAAAAACTGCACTCGAAACAACCAAGGCAATGGAAGATATTTTTGAATTGGGGCGAGTACCAAAAAACTTACAAACAGATGATGGTAAAGAATTATTCAACAAACACTTTATAAAATTAATGCATAAATACAACATTAAGCACTACTCAACATATAACAGTATGAAAGCATCAATAGTAGAACATTGAAAGGAATGATGTGCAAAGAATTTAGCTATAATGGTTCATATAAGTGGATTGATATATACAAAGATTTACTCAATGCATACTAGTGTCCTGCACAAGACTGTTTATAAGACCTTTCAAGACATGAGAGATTTTTTCAAATGCTTTACTACAGCGAAATATTCTAAAAGAATCGCTAAACAACACTGTTGGCAAGACAAACAACCGAAAAAATTACTTGCCAACAGTGTTGCTTAGCGATTCTTTTAGAATATTTCGCTGTAGTAAAGCATTTGAAAAAATCTCTCATATCTTGAAAGGTCTTATAAATAGTCTTGTGCAGGACACTAATGCATACAATAGAAAAATTCATCGTACCTGTTAAGGAACATACATACATACACTTACTTTCATAAATAAAATAAATAAAAAGACAACATAGTTTACAATCATACATACATACATTCATACACAACGATATTTTGCTATTATTAACAAACATACAATCATACATAATTATAAGTTATTAACATTTAATTAATTGCTTACACATCATAAGGTTCATTAACATAAATTAGGTCATGTTATTGTATTTATTCAAAGAATATTAATATAGCATATGTTATTATCTATAAGCTAAGCACTTTTATTAATTCTTAATTTTATATAAAAGAAAGTAAAAATAAACATATTTTAAGTCGTTTTCAATAAGCATATCAAGAGTGTTTTATTACTGAACGGCTTCCTTCAAGTTACAAGTGCTTGTAAGGAATAACTATTTGGGAACCTTGTGCTAGTTCAAATTTATGTGTTTGAACTAATCAACACTAGCCCATTCACAAACATTTTGGTGACCCCGACGTGATCAAAATTCAATCAATAACTACATATTAACACTAGGACATCACTAAGCAGTTGGTATTGCTTAGATTCTCCAATCAGTGGATACCATTTATTCAACTACGTCAAAGGTTAAACCAAGTCATACCCTGGTCCCACAACAAAGCGAAGATGGCGAGTTTATAAGCTCTTATTATCCAGCAGGAGGAAAGGGCAAATGACATAGACAGAATTATTGCTAATATCAAGAAGGCCCCACAGGATCGAAAGAATCTAGAATTTTACAAAAGCAAGTCCGATGAATTAGCGAAACTTTGAAAGGACTTTGAGAAAACAGAGTATGCCATTCGTAGAGATCAAACACTTCCTGACAGTGATTCGTATATTGTGAGAAATTTGCACGGGTCCCTTGGAGAAAGGTATAGCACTGCTATGGAAAACACCGACGTTCAAATCAAGAAACTAACTGAGGGCACAAAGCCATTTCCAGCAGTAAGAACTTCAGAAACTTCATTGAGTAACTAGAATACACTAGTTCAAGGACTAGCCAGACGAGTGATTGCCCGTATGGCTGCCGTAACACGGCTATTAAAAACGTTGACACCATTAGAGGAAGATCAACCGCAAGAGTTTTATACAATCAAGGCAGACACAATAAGAAATCTATGGAATCAAGTCCAAACCTTGTATGATGAGTTATGGCAACAGACCGAAGATCCTTCAACATTAGGATTAAATCAAAATGAATACAATGATTTGGAAGACTTAATGCAACATACATTAATACAACTCGCAGTAAATACAAATAAACAAAAGGAGAGCGGTGTTAGCGGACGTAGCGTAGCATGTTCAACACAATTACGAGCAGAGTTATCATCACGCAGTTCAATACCGCTTCCAAAAATTGTTATTCCTCACTTCAATGGAGACTATTTGAAGTGGATCCAATTTTATGAACTATTTCAAAAAATGGTACACAAGCAGCCGCTTCCAAGCGTACAGAAAATGTGGTACCTCAAAACCAATTTGTCAGGGGAGGCTGGCAAGCTCATAAGTCACTTAGCTTTATCAGAAGAAAACTACACCACAGCGTGGTCGCTACTTTATGAACGATGCAACAGCAAAAGAATACTGGTACCTACATTGATTGAAAAAATTCTGAATTAGACCAACGGACCATTATCTCCTGCATCAATAAAGGCTCTTCATGATATCACAAAGGAATGCTTGCTGGTATTGAACAATTTAAATATCGACCCATCGTCATGGGATGCCATACTCATTCAATTATTGCTGAAAAACTCGAACATACCATTTACATTCGATTCATGCAATCACTACAAAAGCCAAAAGAAGTGCCTACAATTAGTGAATTATTGTCGTTTCTAGAGAGACAATTCGAGCACAAAGAAAAATCAACCAATCATCAAACTACAAGCAAGGCTATAACTGCTGTAGCATCAGGAGAAGGTAGCATCAAATGTAAGCTGTGCAACAACAGTAACCATCGCATTCACCATTGTAAACAATTCATTGCAATGACAAAATATGACCGACTAAAATGGGTACAACAACACGGATTATGTGTGAACTGTTTCAAGGCCAATCATTCAGCAAAGGTATGTCCTCATGGTAATTGCGAGAAATGTAATAATAAACACAACACGTTATTACACTTGCCACCAAAATCACAGCATACAGGTATCTCAAGTTCAACCCTTCAGTTGACTAACCAAAAACAACATGAGACTACAAGCAACGCTTGCAGTCTCTTCAGTCTCGACTGCATCTGAATCTAGGAACCAGAGCTACGTCATCTTAGCTACTGCAAAAGTGATCATCAAGGCCGCAAATGGCAATTCAAGTGAATTTAGAGCCATACTAGGCTCAGGATCGCAAGTCAACATTGTGAGTGAACGACCTATCGAAAAATTATCCCTTTCAACTACAGAAGCCCCATTATGTATTGATGGAGTTGGAAGAATCTAGAAGAGAGCACATAAAGGCATTAATGTGCAAATGTTATCCAGAGATCATAACGTCTCAACAAACTTGGAAGCCTACATGTTACCCAGCATCATCCCAGCGCAACCGAGTCATATTATCGATGTTTCATATTGGAAAATTCCAAAGGGCATTCATCTGGCGGACTCCAAGTTTAACATGCCAGAGAAAATTGATATTCTTCTTGGCGCCGAGTTCTACTTCAGCCTGATACAACCTGGCACGATTAAGTTAAGCGACAGTCTTCCAATACTTCAAAATACGTCACTTGGGTGGGTTGTAGGTGGATCAATCAAAGAGCACACTCCATCCTGCTGATCCTCGCCATTGATGTGCGCAGTATTTGGTAACGAAAGGTCATTAGAAGAATCAATAGAACAACTATGGAAACTCGATGAAGTAGAAACAAACGCGAAAATATTGTCTCCAGCAGAAAATCTGTGTGAGTCATTTCAATCAACATGTAAGAAATAATTCTAATGGGGCTTCATCGTCAGCTTACCATTTAAAGAGAATCCAACTGCACTAGGCCACTCATACCAATTGGCGTACAATAGATTCATTAGTTTTGAAAATCGGCTCCATAAGAACGAAAATACGAGACGTGAGTACATCAATTTTATGAGAGAATATGAGCAATTGGGCCACATGGAAAAGGTTAATAAACACAATATACATAATCCAAGATATTTTATTCCACATCATTGCGTGCTAAAACCTGCACTTAGAGTAGTGTTCCACGCTTCCGCTAAAATGTCAACAGGATACTCGTTAAATGACTTAATGTATACTGGCCCAACTGTACAAAGTGATTTGTTTTCAATTCTACTTAGATTAAATTCGTATTTACAACTGACATCGAGAAAATGTATCGTCAAATATTAATCAACCCAGCCGACCATCAGTATCAGTTGATCATTTGGAGAGAGGATCCTTCATAACCAATTAATTATTACAGGTTGAACACCGTTACATACGGCACTAGAGCACCTCCATACTTGACCACAAGGTGCTTACAACGTATTGCAGAAGAAAATACAGCACGATACCCACTCGGCTCTCAGATGCTAAGAGACAACTTTTATGTGGATGATGGTCTCGGTAGCTCATATAGTCTAAATTTGGCGATTGAGACTCAATGGCAACTACAAATGATACTGCAACAACAAGGCTTCATCCTGAAAAAATGGTGCTCAAATAATGAAAGGCTGCTGAAGGATATACCCACAGTGACAGAGTAGTTGATTTAGATCTTGATGGCAACAGTAATAAAACAATAAAAACTTTGGGTTTACATTGGGTGCCCCAAAAAGATGATCAGTTTCGCATCAAAGTAAAACTCAATGAGCTCCAAGTAATCTCAAAACGGACAATTACATCAGAGCTTGCAAAATTATTTGATCCTCTGGGTCTCCTTGCTCCTGTTGTTGTCAAGGCAAAAATCTTTCTCCAACAATTGTGGCAGCATTCGTTAGATTGCGATGACCTACTACCTCACAATCTTCAAATGACTTGGGAGAGTTTCCGAAATGATTTGAAAACACTAGATGAGTTCAAAATTGCGAGACATATATTCTATGGTGGCATTCCAGTAAAAACACAGCTTCGCAGATGCATCTGAAAAGGCCTATGGTGCAGTTGTATACATTCGCGCAAAACTTAAAGATGGAACAATAATTGTTCGACTGCAATGTGCAAAATCAAGAGTAGCCCCTGTGAAACAACAAACATCACCTAGAGCTATGTGCTGCGGTCATAGCAGCCCAACTCGCTCATCGAGTAAAAACGGATCTGTCCCTATAAAATCAATCTATGGCCCTATGGACTGATTCCGAAATTGTTTTATCATGGATTAACTCACAATCATCTTCTTATAAAATGTTTGTGGCTAATAGAATTTCAACCATTCAGTCATTAACAATAGCAGACCAGTCAAAATCAAAAGATAATCCTGCTGACATTTTATCACGAGGAGTGCAACCAGCCAATCTAACTAACAAATGGATTGGCAAGGAGGTAATATGGCCATCAAAATTCCCACATCAAATACCCAATACAGACGACATCGAAATGAAAAAAACAATTATAGCAGCCACAACAACATCAAGCACTGACTTCATGTGTAGAATCAACCACAAAAATTCATTTCGAACCTTGCAAAGAATTCTAGCATATGTCCTCAGATTCATAAAAAACATTAAAATGTCTATTGCAAGTCAACCAACACACTCATAAATTACGCCAAAAGAGTTAGACGATTCCCTTCACATAATTGTTAAGGCACTACAGTCTTCAGAATTCTCAACAGATATAACACAACTACAAAAGGCCGAGATGATTAACAAAAATAGCTCACTTAACAGTTTAACGCCATTTTTGGATAAGAAAGGCATACTTCGAGTAGGAGGGCGGCTAGAGAGCCGCTTCGAGCTCTAAGGGGATACACTTCCATTTTATCCCACCAAGAGCTCCCCACTTTGGAGGCTTGTGGGAGGCCGCCGTGAAGTCAGAAAAGCACCTTTTGGTACGCAGTGTGTCAACCGAATCATTAACCCACGAAGATTTGGAGACGATAATCATAGAAGTAGAAGCAATATTGAACTCACGTCCGCTAACACCGCTCTCAAATTATCCGGACAATCTCGAAGCCTTAACTCCTGGCCATTTGCGATTGGCGAATCACTTACTGCTCAAGTAGATAGCAGGGCAGAAAATCTGAAGATTTCAGGCGTGTCTCACTGGAAGTTAGTTTCACAATTAAAACACAAATTTTGGAAAAGGTGGTCTACCGAATATTTAAACGAACTTCAATACTACAAATGGAAAATTAAGGCCAACAATCGCAAACCAGGGGATATGGTCATAATCAAAGAAGACAATCTACCCACAATGAAATGGTCACTAGGAAGGATTGTCACTGTTTATGCTGGAGATGACGGCGCGGTGAGAGTGGCCGAAGTAAAAACAGCAACAGGAATTTTCAAACGACCTATTCACAGATTGGCTCTACTGTGTCAAGAAGAGAAAGTGAAACAATTTTGGAACGATCGTTGTCAAATAACCAGGAAAAAGACGTCATTCCACTAAAGAGGTTTAAGCCGACAATAAATTCCGTAGCACTCACTATGCTCATATCCCTTCTTCTCCTTCCTATTGCCCTATGCAACAACTTAGTGATAAGGCAGTTCCAGAATGATCCAGGGTTGTATTTTGAGGGAATAGGTACCGCAAAACTGAATACAGCAGAATGGAAATTAATGGTGTACTATGACCTTAACACGTTTTCAGTTGAACTTAATTCATTGTCAGTGGGCTTGGAAACTTTGCAGCAACTGTGTCCTGCAATACAAAGATACCCAATGTGTAAGATTTTGGTGAATAACTTAAGGCAAATCAAAAATAAGGAAGGCATACTTCGAGTAGGAGGGCGGCTAAAGCACTCGAATTTACATCCAGATATGAAACATTCAATAATACTACCATACAACGATCCTTTGGCAAGACTCTTATTTATTATGATACATGCAGACAATAAGCATTGTGGACCGACTGCAATGCTGAATACAATAAGACAAAGATTTTGGCCAATAAAAGGGAAAATAACAGCTCGAGCCATCACTCAAAAATGTGTAAGATGTACTAGAGCACGGCAACTTCTTTATCAACAAATAATGGGCAATCTACCCCAACCTAGAATCACACCTGCTCGACCATTTATTAATGCAGGTGTGGACTATTGTGGTCCATTCTGGATACACTACAAAATGAGGGGCAAACGGCCAACGAAAGCTTACATAGCGGTATTTTGCTGCTTTACCACAAAGGCAGTTCACTTAGAGCTGGTGTCTGACCTATCAACAGAATCATTCATTGGTGCCCTTAAAAGATTTATAGCTCGTCGTGGTCATTGTCAAAACATTTACTGTGACAACGCAACAAATTTTGTAGGAGCAAAGAACACTTTATCGGAAATATCTGAAGCAACACATGCTGATAAGGCACAAGAAGCAATAATATCCGCTTCGAGCTCTAAGGGGATACACTTCCATTTTATCCCACCAAGAGCTCCCCACAAGCCTTCAAAGTGGGGAGCTCTTGGTGGGATAAAATGGAAGTGTATCCCCTTAGAGCTCGAAGCGGATATTATTGCTTCTTGTGCCTTATCAGCATGTGTTGCTTCAGATATTTCCGATAAAGTGTTCTTTGCTCCTACAAAATTTGTTGCGTTGTCACAGTAAATGTTTTGACAATGACCGCCGTGAAGTCAGCAAAGCACCTTTTGGTACGCAGTGTGTCAACCGAATCATTAACCCACGAAGATTTGGAGACGATAATCATAGAAGTAGAAGCAATATTGAACTCACGTCCGCTAACACCGCTCTCAAATGATCCGGACAATCTCGAAGCCTTAACTCCTGGCCATTTTCTGATTGGCGAAGCACTTACTGCTCAAGTAGATAGCAGGGCAGAAAATCTGAAGACTTCAGGCGTGTCTCACTGGAAGTTAGTTTCACAATTAAAACACAAATTTTGGAAAAGGTGGTCTACCGAATATTTAAACGAACTTCAACACTACAAATGGAAAATTAAGGCCAACAATCGCAAACCAGGGGATATGGTCATAATCAAAGAAGACAATCTACCCACAATGAAATGGTCACTAGGAAGGATTGTCACTGTTTATGCTGGAGATGACGGCGCGGTGAGAGTGGCCGAAGTAAAAACAGCAACAGGAATTTTCAAACGACCTATTCACAGATTGGCTCCACTGTGTCAAGAAGAGAAAGTGAAACAATTTTGGAACGACCGTTGTTAAATAACCAGGAAAAAGAAGTCATTCCACTAAAGAGGTTTAAGCCGACAATAAATTCCGTAGCACTCACCATGCTCATATCCCTTCTTCTCCTTCCTATTGCCCTATGCAACAACTTAGTGATAAGGCAGTTCCAGAATGATCCAGGGTTGTATTTTGAGGGAATAGGTACCGCAAAACTGAATACAGCAGAATGGAAATTAATGGTGTACTATGACCTTACGACGTTTTTAGCTGAATTTAATTCATTGTCAGTGGGCTTGGAAACTTTGCAGCAACTGTGTCCTGCGATACAAAGATATCCAATGTGTAAGATTTTGGTGAATAACTTAAGGCAAATCAAAAATGAGGAAGGCATACTTCGAGTAGGAAGGCGGCTAAAGCACTCCAATTTACATCCAGATATGAAACATCGAATAATACTACCATACAACGATCCTTTCGCAAGACTCTTGTTTATTATGATACATGAAGACAATAAGCATTATGGATCGACTGCAATGCTGAATACAATAAGACAAAGATTTTGGCCAATAAAAGGGAAAATAATAGCTCGAGCCGTCATTCAAAAATGTGTAAGATGTACTATAGCACGGCCACTGCTTTATCAACAAATAATGGGCAACCTATTCCAACCTAGAATTACACCTGCTCGACCATTTATTAATTCAGGTGTGGACTATTGTGATCCATTCTGGATAAACCACAAAGTTAGGGGCAAACGGCCAACGAAAGCTTACATAGCGGTATTTTGCTGCTTTGCCACAAAGGCAGTTCACTTAGAGCTGGTGTCTGACCTTATCAACAGAATCATTCATTGGTGCCCTTAAAAGATTTATAGCTCGTCGTGGTCATTGTCAAAACATTTACTGTGACAACGCAACAAATTTTGTAGGAGCAAAGAACACTTTATGGGAAATATCTGAAGCAACACATGCTGATAAGGCACAAGAGGCAATAATATCCGCTTCGAGCTCTAAGGGGATACACTTCCATTTTATCCCACCAAGAGCTCCCCACTTTGGAGGCTTATGGGAGGCCGCCGTGAAGTCAGCAAAGCACCTTTTGGTACGCAGTGTGTCAACCGAATCATTAACCGACGAAGAGTTGGAGACGATAACCATAGAAGTAGAAGCAATATTGAACTCACGTCCGCTAACACCGCTCTCAAATGATCCGGACAATCTCGAAGCCTTAACTCCTTGCCATTTTCTGATTGGCGAAGCACTTACTGCTCAAGTAGATAGCAGGGCAGTGCTGCGGTCATAGCAGCCCAACTCGCTCATCGAGTAAAAACGGATCTGTCCCTATAAAATCAATCTATGGCCCTATGGACTGATTCCGAAATTGTTTTATCATGGATTAACTCACAATCATCTTCTTATAAAATGTTTGTGGCTAATAGAATTTCAACCATTCAGTCATTAACAATAGCAGACCAGTCAAAATCAAAAGATAATCCTGCTGACATTTTATCACGAGGAGTGCAACCAGCCAATCTAACTAACAAATGGATTGGCAAGGAGGTAATATGGCCATCAAAATTCCCACATCAAATACCCAATACAGACGACATCGAAATGAAAAAAACAATTATAGCAGCCACAACAACATCAAGCACTGACTTCATGTGTAGAATCAACCACAAAAATTCATTTCGAACCTTGCAAAGAATTCTAGCATATGTCCTCAGATTCATAAAAAACATTAAAATGTCTATTGCAAGTCAACCAACACACTCATAAATTACGCCAAAAGAGTTAGATGATTCCCTTCACATAATTGTTAAGGCACTACAGTCTTCAGAATTCTCAACAGATATAACACAACTACAAAAGGCCGAGATGATTAACAAAAATAGCTCACTTAACAGTTTAACGCCATTTTTGGATAAGAAAGGCATACTTCGAGTAGGAGGGCGGCTAGAGAGCCGCTTCGAGCTCTAAGGGGATACACTTCCATTTTATCCCACCAAGAGCTCCCCACTTTGGAGGCTTGTGGGAGGCCGCCGTGAAGTCAGAAAAGCACCTTTTGGTACGCAGTGTGTCAACCGAATCATTAACCCACGAAGATTTGGAGACGATAATCATAGAAGTAGAAGCAATATTGAACTCACGTCCGCTAACACCGCTCTCAAATTATCCGGACAATCTCGAAGCCTTAACTCCTGGCCATTTGCGATTGGCGAATCACTTACTGCTCAAGTAGATAGCAGGGCAGAAAATCTGAAGATTTCAGGCGTGTCTCACTGGAAGTTAGTTTCACAATTAAAACACAAATTTTGGAAAAGGTGGTCTACCGAATATTTAAACGAACTTCAATACTACAAATGGAAAATTAAGGCCAACAATCGCAAACCAGGGGATATGGTCATAATCAAAGAAGACAATCTACCCACAATGAAATGGTCACTAGGAAGGATTGTCACTGTTTATGCTGGAGATGACGGCGCGGTGAGAGTGGCCGAAGTAAAAACAGCAACAGGAATTTTCAAACGACCTATTCACAGATTGGCTCTACTGTGTCAAGAAGAGAAAGTGAAACAATTTTGGAACGATCGTTGTCAAATAACCAGGAAAAAGACGTCATTCCACTAAAGAGGTTTAAGCCGACAATAAATTCCGTAGCACTCACTATGCTCATATCCCTTCTTCTCCTTCCTATTGCCCTATGCAACAACTTAGTGATAAGGCAGTTCCAGAATGATCCAGGGTTGTATTTTGAGGGAATAGGTACCGCAAAACTGAATACAGCAGAATGGAAATTAATGGTGTACTATGACCTTAACACGTTTTCAGTTGAACTTAATTCATTGTCAGTGGGCTTGGAAACTTTGCAGCAACTGTGTCCTGCAATACAAAGATACCCAATGTGTAAGATTTTGGTGAATAACTTAAGGCAAATCAAAAATAAGGAAGGCATACTTCGAGTAGGAGGGCGGCTAAAGCACTCGAATTTACATCCAGATATGAAACATTCAATAATACTACCATACAACGATCCTTTGGCAAGACTCTTATTTATTATGATACATGCAGACAATAAGCATTGTGGACCGACTGCAATGCTGAATACAATAAGACAAAGATTTTGGCCAATAAAAGGGAAAATAACAGCTCGAGCCATCACTCAAAAATGTGTAAGATGTACTAGAGCACGGCAACTTCTTTATCAACAAATAATGGGCAATCTACCCCAACCTAGAATCACACCTGCTCGACCATTTATTAATGCAGGTGTGGACTATTGTGGTCCATTCTGGATACACTACAAAATGAGGGGCAAACGGCCAACGAAAGCTTACATAGCGGTATTTTGCTGCTTTACCACAAAGGCAGTTCACTTAGAGCTGGTGTCTGACCTATCAACAGAATCATTCATTGGTGCCCTTAAAAGATTTATAGCTCGTCGTGGTCATTGTCAAAACATTTACTGTGACAACGCAACAAATTTTGTAGGAGCAAAGAACACTTTATCGGAAATATCTGAAGCAACACATGCTGATAAGGCACAAGAAGCAATAATATCCGCTTCGAGCTCTAAGGGGATACACTTCCATTTTATCCCACCAAGAGCTCCCCACAAGCCTTCAAAGTGGGGAGCTCTTGGTGGGATAAAATGGAAGTGTATCCCCTTAGAGCTCGAAGCGGATATTATTGCTTCTTGTGCCTTATCAGCATGTGTTGCTTCAGATATTTCCGATAAAGTGTTCTTTGCTCCTACAAAATTTGTTGCGTTGTCACAGTAAATGTTTTGACAATGACCGCCGTGAAGTCAGCAAAGCACCTTTTGGTACGCAGTGTGTCAACCGAATCATTAACCCACGAAGATTTGGAGACGATAATCATAGAAGTAGAAGCAATATTGAACTCACGTCCGCTAACACCGCTCTCAAATGATCCGGACAATCTCGAAGCCTTAACTCCTGGCCATTTTCTGATTGGCGAAGCACTTACTGCTCAAGTAGATAGCAGGGCAGAAAATCTGAAGACTTCAGGCGTGTCTCACTGGAAGTTAGTTTCACAATTAAAACACAAATTTTGGAAAAGGTGGTCTACCGAATATTTAAACGAACTTCAACACTACAAATGGAAAATTAAGGCCAACAATCGCAAACCAGGGGATATGGTCATAATCAAAGAAGACAATCTACCCACAATGAAATGGTCACTAGGAAGGATTGTCACTGTTTATGCTGGAGATGACGGCGCGGTGAGAGTGGCCGAAGTAAAAACAGCAACAGGAATTTTCAAACGACCTATTCACAGATTGGCTCCACTGTGTCAAGAAGAGAAAGTGAAACAATTTTGGAACGACCGTTGTTAAATAACCAGGAAAAAGAAGTCATTCCACTAAAGAGGTTTAAGCCGACAATAAATTCCGTAGCACTCACCATGCTCATATCCCTTCTTCTCCTTCCTATTGCCCTATGCAACAACTTAGTGATAAGGCAGTTCCAGAATGATCCAGGGTTGTATTTTGAGGGAATAGGTACCGCAAAACTGAATACAGCAGAATGGAAATTAATGGTGTACTATGACCTTACGACGTTTTTAGCTGAATTTAATTCATTGTCAGTGGGCTTGGAAACTTTGCAGCAACTGTGTCCTGCGATACAAAGATATCCAATGTGTAAGATTTTGGTGAATAACTTAAGGCAAATCAAAAATGAGGAAGGCATACTTCGAGTAGGAAGGCGGCTAAAGCACTCCAATTTACATCCAGATATGAAACATCGAATAATACTACCATACAACGATCCTTTCGCAAGACTCTTGTTTATTATGATACATGAAGACAATAAGCATTATGGATCGACTGCAATGCTGAATACAATAAGACAAAGATTTTGGCCAATAAAAGGGAAAATAATAGCTCGAGCCGTCATTCAAAAATGTGTAAGATGTACTATAGCACGGCCACTGCTTTATCAACAAATAATGGGCAACCTATTCCAACCTAGAATTACACCTGCTCGACCATTTATTAATTCAGGTGTGGACTATTGTGATCCATTCTGGATAAACCACAAAGTTAGGGGCAAACGGCCAACGAAAGCTTACATAGCGGTATTTTGCTGCTTTGCCACAAAGGCAGTTCACTTAGAGCTGGTGTCTGACCTTATCAACAGAATCATTCATTGGTGCCCTTAAAAGATTTATAGCTCGTCGTGGTCATTGTCAAAACATTTACTGTGACAACGCAACAAATTTTGTAGGAGCAAAGAACACTTTATGGGAAATATCTGAAGCAACACATGCTGATAAGGCACAAGAGGCAATAATATCCGCTTCGAGCTCTAAGGGGATACACTTCCATTTTATCCCACCAAGAGCTCCCCACTTTGGAGGCTTATGGGAGGCCGCCGTGAAGTCAGCAAAGCACCTTTTGGTACGCAGTGTGTCAACCGAATCATTAACCGACGAAGAGTTGGAGACGATAACCATAGAAGTAGAAGCAATATTGAACTCACGTCCGCTAACACCGCTCTCAAATGATCCGGACAATCTCGAAGCCTTAACTCCTTGCCATTTTCTGATTGGCGAAGCACTTACTGCTCAAGTAGATAGCAGGGCAGAAAATCTGAAGATTTCAGGCGTGTCTCACTGGAAGTTAGTTTCACAATTAAAACACAAATTTTGGAAAAGGTGGTCTACCGAATATTTAAACGAACTTCAACACTACAAATGGAAAATTAACGCCAACAATCTCAAACCAGGGGATACAGCAGAACTTAATTCATTGTCAGTGGGCTTGGAAACTTTGCAGCAACTGTGTCCTGCGATACAAAGATACCCAATGTGTAAGATTTTGGTGAATAACTTAAGGCAAATCAAAAATGAATTGTATCAAGAAGATGATTTAATCAGCCACGGACGTACAAAAAGGTCGCCATTTTATATATAGTCGGCAATATTGCCCCGTCACTTTTTGGTGTTCTTGATTCAGAGTACGCAGAAGAAATGTCAAAGACTATTAACACAGCCAAAACAGAGCGGGACCACATTGTAAAATTGTTAAGAAATCAAACATCAATAATTGATTCAACCATAAATGTTATCAAACAAGATGAAATAAACTCGCAGCATAAGATTACCAAGCTTCTAAAAATGGTTGATGAAAACAAAAATTAATTGTTTAAGGAAGCCTCACAAGCCAGTAACTTCCTAACCATTGGACTCCTTTCAACACATTTAACATTAGTAGCAATAAACCTACAAAAACTTGAGGCTGAAATCATAAATGTACTTGCCGACGTTCACAATGGAAAAATTAGTCCTCTTTTAGTTAATAGTCCTCAATTAAAAAAGGAAATGGCTACAATCAAGATAGCCCTTCTAGCAACTTACACGCTTCCAACAACAGAAGATAATTTGATGGATCTATATAAACTGATGAATGCTAAGGGTGCCGTAACAAGGGAGAAGTGATTTTTGAAATTAAAATACCTCTAATTAATCAACAGATCTTTGCGTTATTTAAAATAGTGTCCATGCATCATATGTTAAATCAAAGCATATTGACTCAATAAGTAGGCCAGAAGAAATAGAAAAGATATTTAATACTACAAGCCATCATTTCAATACGCAATTAGACCAGCTAACAAACCTTCAAAAACAATTAAATGACGCAAATCTAGAACATTTACCCGAAGTTATTAACTCTAATAGTCAACATCATCATGCAGTAAGCTACACCGCATTAGTCCTATGCTTAATAACATTACTTATTCTGCTAATATGGAAAATACACAAAAAAGAAAAACGAACCTACCAAAATGCACCGAGGCCCGCATTTCTATCAAGACCAGCAACCATAGATACTTCAGGAGTTTGAACCTGTCCCATTGACCAGTAACAGTGCCCAGAACTTATTTGAACAGTGTTCAACGCGACGGAGAATGTTAAAGAACATACATACATACATTTACTTTCATAAATACAATAAATAAAACGACAACATAGTTCACAATCATACATACATACATTCATACACAACGAAAGTTTTCTGTTATTAACAAACATACAATCATACACAATTATAAGTTATTAACATTCAATTAATTGTTTACACATCATAAGGTTCATTAACCATTGCTAAGGAAATTTGCTTATTAATTAATTGTTTAAACACAAAGTGCATTTACCTCTGTGTATCTATGTATCTGTGTTTCTGTGTATCTGTGTGTCTGTCCGTGTCCACGTACAGGCCAAACGGCTGGGCCGATTTTCATTTAGTTTTTTCTGTTTGAAAGATGACTTGATCGAGTGGGTTCTTAGCTATGTTTGAAGAAAATCGGTCCAGCCGTTTAGAACATATAACATCTTTTCTGAAAAAAGTTGGGGATTTTTAAAATTTTTAATTTTTGTTATTATTATTTATAAATTAGGTCATGTTATTGTGTTTATTCAAATAATATTAATATTGCATATGTTATTATCTGTAAGCTAAGCACTTTTATTAATTCCTAATTTTATATAAAAGAAAGTAAAAATAAACATATTTTAAGTCGTTTTCAATAAGCATATCAAGAGTGTTTTATTACTGAACGGCTCCCTTCAAGTTACAAGTGCTTGTAAGGAATAACTATTTGGGAACCTAGTGCTAGTTCAAATTTATGTGTTTGAACTAATCAACACTAGCCCATTCACAAACAGTACCATTAAAATGTCTCCTATTAAAATCAACTCAACAAATGAGAAAAGGCTGCTAAATACAGTATACAGTCATTTGAAAATGTATAAAATATTGAAATTTAATGTAGGAGATCATGTTCGCATAAGCAAATATAAGCACACATTTGAAAAAGGCTATACTCCAAATCGAACTACAGAAATTTTCACAATTACAAGAGTTCAAAATACAAATCCTGCAACATACATATTAGAAGATTATCTTGACAATGCTATAAAAGGTGGCTTCTATACTGAGGAACTTTCAAAAACTAGATTTCCAAATACATATCTAGTTGAAAAGGTTCTTAAAATTAAAGGGAAGGAGGTATATGTTAAATGGCTGGGATTTTCTAATCAACACAATTCTTAGATAAGTAAAGATGAAATAGTATAGTTGGAAGAAAAACTAAATTAGCAACAACAACATCAATAGCAACAACAACAACAATAGCATTAATATTAAGAAACTAATGTTAATTTTAGAATAAGAAAATGAAATAAATATGTAAATCATGCTTATAAACCATACTGTGTACTAAACATTATTTAATTGTAATCAGTCTGTTATAATGTCAATAACACTTACTCTGAGCTCTAACTCATCAGAACTATCTGCTAGTTACTTTCCTCCTATTGAATTACATGGTGCATATGAGTGTGCTCTAACCGATTTTCATTCATAAAACAGTATTCCAAATGTAGACACCTACAACAATATGTTTCATATAGGGGAACATATAATTGAAATACTAATTGGATCTTACGAATTAAATGATATAGTTGATTTTATAGAAAAGCAATACAAACGGCTCTGCCCAGGAAATAAGATTTTTATTGAAGCCAATAACAATACAATGCAAGTTAAAGTTAATAGTTCAAAGGATCCTGTATATTTTAATAAAGACAATACAATTGGAAAACTTTTAGGATTCAATAGCAAAATCCTACAACCAAACCAATATTATTATTCAGATCTTCCAGTTAATATTTTTAAATTGAATCTCTTGCGAATTGAACGTATTAACACATATATGAATAACTCCAAATCGCATACACTTCATGAATTTCCGATTAATGTGCCTCCAGGCTATAAAATAGATGAGGTTCCAAGAAATCGCATCTAGTTACCTGTAAACAACAGAGAGATAAGTTGACTAGCGCTGCGCGTACTTGATCAACAGGGTGATTTAATTAATTTCCGAGGAGAGGAAATTACAATACGAATACAATTAAGGTCAACTAAATAATCCTAATATACAACACAAATACATTGAAAAATATAGCAGCAAGAACAACAACAACATTAAAGCGACCAGCTCATCAAAAATCTCTAACAACATCAAATAAAAATTTTCTAAAGTCCTTGAATTTTAAATTGAAGATAAAATGAGTTCAATAACAGATGCCTTAGCTAAACCCTTGTCTGATGAGAATATAATCAAAAAGCACTATCATACATATGTACCATACTTACAATCTTACAACAATAATGATGAAATTAGAATTTCTATACAAAATCAAGATTTTTATCTGCTACCCAGTGAGAGCTACATTTATGTAGAGGGGTTTGTTGCCGATGATAATAAGCCCAAATCTTCTTATTCTTCAGAGAACTTTTTATTAAAAAACAACTTTGTATCATATCTATTTGATGAAATCTGCTATGAGCTCAATGGAATTGAAATTGACCATACAAGATATTTAGGAGCCACAAGCACCATAAAAAATTTGGTTTCTCTGTCTCCAACAGAAAGCAATGTGATGCAAAATGCTGGATGGAACAAAATTGACAGTGACATCGTCAATTTCAATTTTTATGTACCTCTAAAAATGCTTCTAGGATTCGCTGAAGACTACAACAAAGTTATACTAAATGGAAAACATGAATTGATACTCTTGCGCAATAACCATGATGAAAATCTTGTACGCTCGAGTGTTTCTACTGAAAAAGCTAAACTTACAATTTCACTCATCTCATGGAGAATCCCACATGTACAATTATCCGACTTTAGCAAATTGAATATGATAAAAATATTAACAATGGTGCTTCTATACCTATGGCATTTTGCAGTTGAGATTGTCATGTTAATCCAGAATTAAGCACAGGAAGTAGCCACATTTGGAATGTTAAACTGGCTGCAAATAGAGAACGCCCCCGTTTTGTATTGATTGCTTTTCAACACGAAAATAAGTTTGTTCATTGTGATTTGACTAATTTAAAAGTAAATTTAAATTCAGTCTCATATCCGTATGATGATCTTAACATAAAGTTCAAAAATGAACGATATGCAATTCTATATGATATGTATCTAAGATTCCAACAAAGCTACTTTATGAAAAAATCTCAACCGCTTCTAACTGCATCAGAGTTTAAGACAAAAGCTCTTATTATTGTAGTAGATGTCAGTCATCAGAATGAATCACTCAATAATGGACCGATTGTATAAAAATAGCATTTGAAACATCAACTAATATTGCAGCAAAGACATCAGCTTACTGCATTCGTATTCATGATAGCATAATAGAATATATACCCATCAAAGGACAAGCTAGAAAAGTCATATAAATTGAGTAATATGGAAAATAACACAATTTTTATAGACGTACAAGGTTTCAAAAGTAATTCAAATGATTTCATCGCAAAAGAAGTAGCAATTTTTTTTCAACAATTATGAATATAACAATTTCATTATAAAACCACCATTTGATTTTAAATGCTTATTAATAAAAAAGCAAAGTTGCTGACAAAAAACTATCATCACCTCAGCTGGACTGCTGGAACAGTTTCTTTTCAAAGCGTTTAAAATCTTTTAAAAATATGTTCAAAAATTTATGTAAAAGGCGAAGAGAAAAGACGATGGTTGGAAAAAATTTTATGCCGAAAAATTTTTAACGTTGAGGATATAGGCTGCATCAACTTCAAACAAATGGAGATTAAGTATCCAGAATATTTTTATTATAATTATCATAAACTTGGTGTTTGCGCATTAAAAAAATGCTATTTTACTAACGAAAGAAATTTATTGCTTTAAATGAACTTTTTCAATCTGTAAAATATTAATGCATGTATTATTATAAAATTTTAAAAAATTTTAAACAATAAATGTATGGAAAAATAAAAATTCTACAAGTGTTTTCTTATTTCAAATACAAACCACATAAAGGAAAGAGAAGGAAGTGGGAAGGAGGAGGAGAAGTTAGCCTTTTTGCTACTTGCAAATTTTTACTTTTTGTTTCTCTGCTTATGACTGTAGTTAGTTGAAACTTTGCTGCTTTAAAGTAATCGCAGCCAAAGAAATGACCACGCTGCAAAATATAAATGTATTCTACCCAGCCACAAAATATTCCACACACAAGTTCCTACGTCGCACATTTATACATACATATACACATACATACATATATACATACATACATACAAATTTATTTCTTAAACAAATAAACAAAATATAAGCTTACCAGCGACAAACAAGCTGAACCCCCCACACACAAGCATTAGCGGCGTTCACATACATGAGAACGTTTTATAAATAAATAAAATAATTTATTTAATTACATTATTTATAAACAATTTATTTAATTATTTTATTAACCCCCGACTAAGAAAGGCGTGTTATGAGTTTGTAGTGTTTGTCTGTGTTTCTGTGTATCTGTGTGTCTGTCCGTGTCCACGTACAGGCCAAACGGCTGGGCCGATTTTCATTTAGTTTTTTCTGTTTGAAAGATGACTTGATCGAGTGGGTTCTTAGCTATGTTTGAAGAAAATCGGTCCAGCCGTTTAGAACATATAACATCTTTTCTGAAAAAAGTTGGGGGTTTTTAAAATTTTTAATTTTTGTTATTATTATTTATAAATTAGGTCATGTTATTGTGTTTATTCAAATAATATTAATATTGCATATGTTATTATCTGTAAGCTAAGCACTTTTATTAATTCTTAATTTTATATAAAAGAAAGTAAAAATAAACATATTTTAAGTCGTTTTCAATAAGCATATCAAGAGTGTTTTATTACTGAACGGCTTCCTTCAAGTTACAAGTGCTTGTAAGGAATAACTATTTGGGAACCTAGTGCTAGTTCAAATTTATGTGTTTGAACTAATCAACACTAGCCCATTCACAAACAGTACCATTAAAATGTCTCCTATTAAAATCAACTCAACAAATGAGAAAAGGCTGCTAAATACAGTATACAGTCATTTGAAAATGTATAAAATATTGAAATTTAATGTAGGAGATCATGTTCGCATAAGCAAATATAAGCACACATTTGAAAAAGGCTATACTCCAAATCGAACTACAGAAATTTTCACAATTACAAGAGTTCAAAATACAAATCCTGCAACATACATATTAGAAGATTATCTTGACAATGCTATTAAAGGTGGCTTCTATACTGAGGAACTTTCAAAAACTAGATTTCCAAATACATATCTAGTTGAAAAGGTTCTTAAAATTAAAGGGAAGGAGGTATATGTTAAATGGCTGGGATTTCCTAATCAACACAATTCTTAGATAAGTAAAGATGAAATATTATAGTTGGAAGAAAAACTAAATTAGCAACAACAACATCAATAGCAACAACAACAATAGCATTAATATTAAGAAACTAATGTTAATTTTAGAATAAGAAAATGAAATAAATATGTAAATCATGCTTATAAACCATACTGTGTACTAAACATTATTTAATTGTAATCAGTCTGTTATAATGTCAATAACACTTACTCTGAGCTCTAACTCATCAGAACTATCTGCTAGTTACTTTCCTCCTATTGAATTACATGGTGCATATGAGTGTGCTCTAACTGATTTTCATTCATACAACAGTATTCCAAATGTAGACACCTACAACAATATGTTTCATATAGGGGAACATATAATTGAAATACTAATTGGATCTTACGAATTAAATGATATAGTTGATTTTATAGAAAAGCAATACAAACGACTCTGCCCAGGAAATAAGATTTTTATTGAAGCCAATAACAATACAATGCAAGTTAAAGTTAATAGTTCAAAGGATCCTGTATATTTTAATAAAGACAATACAATTGGAAAACTTTTAGGATTCAATAGCAAAATCCTACAACCAAACCAATATTATTATTCAGATCTTCCAGTTAATATTTTTAAAGTGAATCTCTTGCGAATTGAACGTATTAACACATATATAAATAACTCCAAATCGCATACACTTCATGAATTTCCGATTAATGTGCCTCCAGGCTATAAAATAGATGAGGTTCCAAGAAATCGCATCTAGTTACCTGTAAACAACAGAGAGATAAGTTGACTAGCGCTGCGCGTACTTGATCAACAGGGTGATTTAATTAATTTCCGAGGAGAGGAAATTACAATACGAATACACTTAAGGTCAACTAAATAATCCTAATATACAACACAAATACATTGAAAAATATAGCAGCAAGAACAACAACAACATTAAAGCGACCAGCTCAGCAAAAATCTCTAACAACATCAAATAAAAATTTTCTAAAGTCCTTGAATTTTAAATTGAAGATAAAATGAGTTCAATAATAGATGTCTTAGCTAAACCCTTGTCTGATGAGAATATAATCAAAAAGCACTATCATACATATGTACCATACTTACAATCTTACAACAATAATGATGAAATTAGAATTTCTATACAAAACCAAGATTTTTATCTGCTACCCAGTGAGAGCTACATTTATGTAGAGGGGTTTGTTGCCGATGATAATAAGCCCAAATACTCTTATTCTTCAGAGAACTTTTTATTAAAAAACAACTTTGTATCATATCTATTTGATGAAATCTGCTATGAGCTCAATGGAATTGAAATTGACCATACAAGATATTTAGGAGCCACAAGCACCATAAAAAATTTGGTTTCTCTGTCTCCAACAGAAAGCAATGTGATGCAAAATGCTGGATGGAACAAAATTGACAGTGACATCGTCAATTTCAATTTTTATGTACCTCTAAAAATGCTTCTAGGATTCGCTGAAGACTACAACAAAGTTATACTAAATGGAAAACATGAATTGATACTCTTGCGCAATAACAATGATGAAAATCTTGTACGCTCGAGTGTTTCTACTGAAAAAGCTAAACTTACAATTTCACTCATCTCATGGAGAATCCCACATGTACAATTATCCGACTTTAGCAAATTGAATATGATAAAAATATTAACAATGGTGCTTCTATACCTATGGCATTTCGCAGTTGAGATTGTCATGTTAATCCAGAATTAAGCACAGGAAGTAGCCACATTTGGAATGTTAAACTGGCTGCAAATAGAGAACGCCCCCGTTTTGTATTGATTGCTTTTCAACACGAAAATAAGTTTGTTCATTGTGATTTGACTAATTTAAAAGTAAATTTAAGTTCAGTCTCATATCCGTATGATGATCTTAACATAAAGTTCAAAAATGAACGATATGCAATTCTATATGATATGTATCTAAGATTCCAACAAAGCTACTTTATGAAAAAATCTCAACCGCTTCTAACTGCATCAGAGTTTAAGACAAAAGCTCTTATTATTGTAGTAGATGTCAGTCATCAGAATGAATCACTCAATAATGGACCGATTGTATAAAAATAGCATTTGAAACATCAACTAATATTGCAGCAAAGACATCAGCTTACTGCATTCGTATTCATGATAGCATAATAGAATATATACCCATCAAAGGACAAGCTAGAAAAGTCATATAAATTGAGTAATATGGAAAATAACACAATTTTTATAGACGTACAAGGTTTCAAAAGTAATTCAAATGATTTCATCGCAAAAGAAGTAGCAATTTTTTTTTTCAACAATTATGAATGTAACAATTTCATTATAAAACCACCATTTGATGTTAAATGCTTATTAATAAAAAAGCAAAGTTGCTGACAAAAAACTATCATCACCTCAGCTGGACTGCTGGAACAGTTTCTTTTCAAAGCGTTTAAAATCTTTTAAAAATATGTTCAAAAATTTATGTAAAAGGCGAAGAGAAAAGACGATGGTTGGAAAAAATTTTATGCCGAAAAATTTTTAACGTTGAGGATATAGGCTGCATCAACTTCAAACAAATGGAGATTAAGTATCCAGAATATTTTTATTATAATTATCATAAACTTGGTGTTTGCGCATTAAAAAAATGCTATTTTACTAACGAAAGAAATTTATTGCTTTAAATGAACTTTTTCAATCTGTAAAATATTAATGCATGTATTATTATAAAATTTTAAAAAATTTTAAACAATAAATGTATGGAAAAATAAAAATTCTACAAGTGTTTTCTTATTTCAAATACAAACCACATAAAGGAAAGAGAAGGAAGTGGGAAGGAGGAGGAGAAGTTAGCCTTTTTGCTACTTGCAAATTTTTACTTTTTGTTTCTCTGCTTATGACTGTAGTTAGTTGAAACTTTGCTGCTTTAAAGTAATCGCAGCCAAAGAAATGACCACGCTGCAAAATATAAATGTATTCTACCCAGCCACAAAATATTCCACACACAAGTTCCTACGTCGCACATTTATACATACATATACACATACATACATATATACATACATACATACAAATTTATTTCTTAAACAAATAAACAAAATATAAGCTTACCAGCGACAAACAAGCTGAACCCCCCACACACAAGCATTAGCGGCGTTCACATACATGAGAACGTTTTATAAATAAATAAAATAATTTATTTAATTATATTGTTTATAAACAATTTATTTAATTATTTTATTAACCCCCGACTAAAAAAGGCGTGTTATGAGTTTGTAGTGTTTGTCTGTGTGTCTGTGTATCTGTGTGTCTATCCGTGCCCACGTACAGGCCAAACGCCTGGACCGATTTTCATTTAGTTTTTTCTGTTTGAAAGGTGAATTGATCGAGAGGGTTCTTAGCTATGTTTGAAGAAAATCGGTCCAGCCGTTTAGAAGATATAACATATTTTCTGAAAAAAGTCGGGGGTTTTTAAAATGTTTAATTTTTGTTATTTCTAAACAACTTATTAGCGTTAGGAAATCACACAAGCACGTTCCCATGATTCATATGAGAATTGCCTAGTAGTCATGAAATCTATTTTCTCTGATATTACTGATGTAGTATTACGATAACAAATTTCTACAGTCTGGCAAAACTGGAATTTTTTTCTGCAGTATTAAAAATTAATAATCATGTATTGAAAAAAATAATAATCATGTTTTGCCGTCGGCATTTGAAAAACATAATAATAATTCATTACCGTCGGCATTTGAAGAAAAAAGTAATCATGCATTGCCGTCGGCATAACGAAAAATAATCTTGTATTGCCGTAAGCATTAGGAAAAAATAGTAATCATGTTTTGCCGTCAGTTCTCATGGTACCTATCGTAAAATTGTTAAGATTTTCTTGATCTTTTCTAAATGTGTTCCAAGATGCACATAGATCATTAATTAACGGTTCATACCAATGTAATTTATGATGCCAAAGGTGTTGAAATAATGGCAGACAGAAAAAAGCCACGAGTTCGAAAACCAACAAGTTAAACGTATCGTACCAAATATATTTCTTTTTCCTTTATAGCTTTAAATAAACCTGAATTTGAGAATATACATTTTCCGTGTTTTATTAATACTATTACATGGTGTCAGGTGAAGAAGTAAAATAAAATGAAAAAGATGAGCGAAGTGCAAATAAATCAAGGAACGAAACAACAACTCATAGTATTTTGCCACAGATACCATTTCCCGGTCCAATGAGGATTAGGGATGGTGATATAAGTGAAAACTTCAAGTATTTTAAGCAGCAGTGGGAAAATTATATGTGTATCGGAATCGGGTTTAACCTCACAAAACGAAGAAACTAAAAAAGCAATTCTTCTAACAGCCATCGGAGACGATGTACAGACAGCGGCTGCTCTATTGAACGAAATAGAAAAAAATCTTACTCCAGCAGTAAACAAGAGATACATTAGGGTCATCTTCAATATGGCCAAGCAAGAAGAAGAAGAGTCCTACGACGAATATGTCAACAGGCTGAGGGGTTTATTTAAAAATGCTCAATATGGCTCACTGGACAAAGTAATATGCTCCATCAAAGATCCTGATCTGAGAGAAAGACTATGGCTCGACAGCACCATAACGTTATCAAAAGCCATTGAAATCTGCAGACCAAAAGAAACGTCCGAAAAACAATTACGCGGTATAGATAATAACCAGGAAGATGTTAACAAGGTAGAAAAAACCATAAATAAAAGTAAGTATAAGCAGCAACAACATCAACGGGTCAAAGCTGAAAAGCAATCGTGCAAATTTTGTGGGAATGAATATGACAGCAGGTTAGAACAATGTCCTGCTAGAAAGATAACGTGTCACAAATGCAATATAAGAGGACATTACGCTAGAGTTTGCATGTCAAATAGTTCAACATATACCAACAGATATGGTAACAGCGCTAGAGCCATAAAAGAAGTCGTAACAGCGATTAATAATAACGAACAAGCATCATATGACGACGAGTTTATATTGAACACCTTTTGAAACAAAAACAACAACAACAACAACAAGGGACTTTTTATGGAACTAAATATTTACGATAACCAGAACATAGCTCATTATTTAAAATGTCCGCTTGATACCGGCGCAACATGCAATATTCAGGTATGTTCTCACACTCGCAAGGTTTTCAAATCGCATGTGAGTTGCAAATCGCTAAACTTGTTTGTACATGTTCTGTAACTCATGGGGTTTGCTTGTGACTTGTCATATTGATTTATGCTCAAATCGCCAGAGTATAAGGAAACAATGGAGAGGAAAAATGAGCAAAACAAAAAAGCTTTTTTTAAATTTAACATATTTTATTAAAATTGTCAGCAAAATCGTCTAGTTTTGATACAAATAAAAAGAAAACATATTTAGTTTAATATATTTATCATTTTATTGTTTGTTTAAAGTTCAGTTTATTGTAATTTCATCAGTTCACTTCAGTATACCCTTGCGAGTTCAACTCGCCAAAATTCTGGCGTTTGCGATTTACAGAACACTAATCTTGCGAGTTCAAGTCATAATCGCAAATATTATACGAGTTGCGAGTGTGAGAACATGCCTGATTATTGGAATCAACAACCTGAAAAATATGGAATCAACACCAAATATAAACAATACTCATACAAAACTAAAAACAATAGAAGGAAATCAAATTACACCTATCGGAACAACAGAATTAATCGTAGAAAAATAAAAAAAAGAACAAATTACTATTTTATGTCATAAATAATAATCACTGTCCGTTCCTCTCAGCATACAAAATTATAAATAAATACAACGACGTATTTCAAGGGCTAGGCAGACTGAAAGGCAAAATAACATTGGAAATATACAGCAACATAACACCTATTCATGCTGATCAAGTTCCAATCTTTTAGGATCTTCAACTTCATGCCATACTTCACGCAAGATTTTCATGGTTTCACTCTTAATCTGATCAAATTGTGGCGGATGACCTTCTTCCAACGATAAATCATTTAATAAACGTGTTCAGGCCGTCATTCGAGCCTTTAGTCTCCTAGCTAGTCCTTTTCCTTGAGGTGATAATCCCTCATGATCAGATGTATTAGGCTGAGCTTACATCTGGCATTTCTTGTGTGTCATTTGTCCAAAAAACCGTAACCAACTAATTACTGATAAAAAACTGTTTTATTCAGACATATCGCACATTTACTTCAATGGTGGCATAACTCAAAAAATGATTTTTTTGAGTTAATAATGCAGAAAGATGCGGCATTTCGTATTTTATCTTATGTAAAAATTTCATGTAAATAGCTTGTACCATCACCTCCTGAGAGAAGAATTTTTTTTAATTTCTCCATTGAGTTGTATGCAAATTGAAAACTTAAAACGCGTTTTCTGCAATACTGGCTTTTTGAGTTATGCCACTATTGAAGTAAATGTGCGATATATTTATTGATTTAAACAGTTTCCAATCATGTTGGATTCTATAAAATTGTCTATTAGTTATGTATAAAACTGTTTAACTTAATTAATACGTGTCTGAATCAAACTGTTTTTCATTAGTAATTAGTTGTTACGCTTTTTTACGCTTGTGTGGCACCTGGCACATAAGTAGAAACCCGGCCTTAGTTGACGGGAGTTCTAATGTCTCTTTTCTGATTGCTAGTAGTGGCTTGATACTAAGTCTGTTAGTCTGAGAGGTAACATACTCAACTGTCTCACTGTATTTTTCACCTATGGATTTGTGCAGGTTTTGGACAATATATGGATCGCTGGCTCATAGCGTATTATCTCTTCTAATCGCGTTTTCTTGCTTCTCAAAGGCCTGCTACAATGCAACTAGTTCTTCGTTTTTACTTCTGTAGACATCTAGCGTTCGCCGGTCATGTGGGGCCTTCTTGATATTTGAAATAAGTTTTTCTTTATCAGTTGCTTTCTCTTGCTGCTGAGACATAAGACTCTCTAAGTTTGCCATGTCAGATTGCCTTTTTGTTTCTTAGGGCCATTATTACAACTTAAAGTTTGTTAAAAGTAGGATTTTATCAGACGTATAAAAAGCTTTCCATAATTGCAAATTGAATTTAACTGACCAGGTAGGATAAACGTGCCTTTAGCTTATCGCTCACTTTACGTTAAAGCAAAATTTTTCAAATGATAAAGTTTTTATACGTCCGATAAAATCCTACTTTTAACTAACTTTAAGTTGTAATAATGGCCCTTAGAGTTTTATTTTTTGTTGAAGAAATATTCAATACAGATGTTGAAGAGATGTGAGAAGATTTGACTAAAAACTGCTGTGGTTTGTAGCCTTTAGCGCCAGAAATAGGTAATGTAACCTGTTTAATTGTTGTGTAAGGACTGGCTCTCCTGATAAATTGTTGTATACGGACTGGCTGTCCTGGTAACTTATTGTATATGGACTGGCTGTCTTTGAATTGAAACTTCATAAATTATGAAAATCTAGGGGTCATCAAAATGTACGGTAAGGCGATAGTTTAATTCAGTCAGACACATAAATCTGAACTGAGACTATTTTTACCTTATTTGTTATTTCAAGTACTTGAACCTCAAGAACACGAATCAATTAAATAAAAACAAATTGAATGCCTTAAGAAATTATTGACTAATTTCTTTACTTTTCATTCTTATATACTAAAATAGTGTTACAATAAATTGATTTAAATTGCTTAGTAAGTAGAATAAACAACGTTTGCATAATTCCTTTTTTTATTACAAAATTAAAAATATTAATTTCTGTCTTGTCAACAATTATGGTTAATGAACTTAAAAACAAAATTAGGTCATTATAAAATGTTTAATGGTTAATAAACTTAAAAACAAAATAAAATGTTTAAAACAGAAAAAATAAGTAGAATAAAATGCTTAATCAACAATAATGGTTAATGAACTTAAAAACGGAAATTAGGCAACGTTTTTTAATAATGATTGAATAATCTTGGGGTTATTTCTTATGAATCTCCCTTTATGAGTTTGTAGAGAGCAGTGGGGGAAAATAATTTTACATCTTCACTGGCCAAACTGAAAAGGAGATTTTAATTATAATCACTCTGAGAGTCGTGATGATAATGATTGGGGTTATGGAAAATAAAAGAAACAACAATTAGTTACTTTTATTATTTCTAAAAGGGTTGGTTGAGATGGGATTTTTTTTTAATGCAAGATTGGATTTATTGTATATTCAAATATGAACTAACAAGTATTGAAATCATAAATCTAAAATATAATTATTAGGCCCAACCAATGTCGGACATAAGCTTAGTGATAGTTATTAATAATACATAAGTAGTGATAAGCGAAAAGAAAAGAAAAAGTGTTTCCAAGCAGCTTCATCATCTGAAGTGTTGATTATTAGAGCCCATGTATTTCTCTTTTCTTAAGTGGATGTGTCTAGTAAAGTTCAAGATATTACGAGGAATCGGATTAGGATGTGACTCGAATTTTGTTAGATATTTGCCTGCGTATTTTGCAATTTCTTCAGTCACTAGTGGCATATTTAAATCACGATGTATATTTGAATTTTTGATGTACCATGGAGCCGATGTTATCATACGTAAAATTTTGTTTTGCTTTCACTGGATTCTCTCGACATTGGAAGCTGAAGCAGTGCCTCATAGCTGAATTCCGTAGCACCATATTGGCTTCATAAGCGACTCGTATATTAAAACTTGGCAATCTAGACTGAGTGTTGAATTTCTACCAATCAGCCAATGTACCTAAATTAATTTAAGTTTCATTTGTATTAGCTTAGTGTCAATGTGGTATTTCCATGTAAGCCGTCGATCAAGGTGTATACCAAGGTATTGTACATGTGAATGTTGAGGAACAAGTTGATTATTTATTCTAAGAAGGGAGCAAGTATTTTTTCGTAGGGTAAATGTTACCTGAGCACACCTCTGTTCATTTACCTTTATTCTCCATAAGTTTAACATAAGTTCCATCTGAGTAATGTGTTCCTGGAGTTTGCGGGATGTCTCATCAGGGTTTTCGTGCATACTAAGGCAGGCTGTATCGTCCGCAAATGTAGAAGTATTGATACTACTGCTCACAGGCATATCACAAGCATAAATCAAATTCAAAACTGGCCCCATTATACTCCCTTGTGGCACATGGATGAGATAGTCTCAGGCATACTCGTAAAGTCTCCTTCCACAACAGTAAACTTACGGGAAATAATGTAATTTTCCAAAAGATTTAACATGTTTATTGGTAGGTAAGTCTTCAATTTTAAAATTAGGCCTTCATGCCATACTTTATCGAATGCCTAAGAAACGTCAATAAAGAGCGCAGAACAATACTTTTTTTTCAAAAGTTCTTATAAATTGAACCAATCTATGAGTTTGTTCAATGATGCTATGCTGACTTCTAAAACCAAATTGATGGTCTGGTATACACCCAGTACTAAGAATTAGGGACAATTTTGTTTTAAGCAGTTTTTCAAAAAGCTTTGACATTGTTGATAGTTGACTTATTGGCCTATATGACTCAGCCTCTGGTTTAGTTCGGCAATTAATTTTTGTAAATCACGCTTCTTAAACTTTATGGATTGAGGGGGTAGAGCGACCACACTCGGCAAATCAGCAACACCAGTACATATGTTTGGCTCAAAAACGGATTTTAAGTGCTTAGCAAATATGTTACCTTTTTCAATATCCCTTCTTGAACAACTTCCGGTAGATGTGCGCAGAGGTGGCTTAAACTCAACGGGTGTTTTAAGCTTTCTAGCAGCGCGCCACAAAGAGTAGTTAGATGTCAGTGTGGCATCAAGACCTTCCAGATAGTTTTTAAGAGATGCATTTTTTCAGATGCAAGCAACTCTTGGAGTCATTAAGTGCACTCCTTAAATCTGATTTTGTGTTGAGGTTATCTGTGCTGTTGCTATTCCCTTCTACCTCTTCTTATTCACGTACAAGAATTTCAATGTCTGTAGAATAAATTCTATTAAACACAATCTGCGGATGCGAGGTAGTGGCATGTTCAGCAGCCCTTTTAATATCCTCGTTAAGATAGGCAATGTTAGATTCAATATCATCGGGTGTTCTAAGAGTAATGTTTTCCGTACAATGACTACTGAAATATTTTTTGATCCCGAGCCAATTAACACAATTGACCATCTTCACATATGGGTCAGGTAAATCACTTCTTAATGGGCTACAAATTGTAATGATCGTCGGAGAGTGTTCGGACGAGAGATCAAGAGAAGCTTGACCTTGAATTAAATCCCTAGAGGTATTTTTATGATGCCAAAATCTATAACATCCGGATTTTTTTGTATGTCAGTAGGCCAACTAGTGGGCTCCCCACTCGAAATGACGTCCAAGCCCATTTTTGAAATTATGTTGAACAATGCTCGACCTCTGGGTGTAACAAGACGCGAACTTCAGAACGTCTGTTTTGCATTGTAGTCGCCAGCTGCTACAAAACAAGGTCCAAGAGATTTGTGGAAATCCTCATATTGATTCTCAGTGATTGAAAATCTGGGAGGGGAGTAAATTGATGATATCACAAAATTTCTAAAAAAAACTTTCAATGCCAATATTTGTTGCTTGTAAGTGTTCTGCACAAATGTTATCAAGAATATAGTGCTTGAGTCTTTACTTTATTAGAATCGCTGATCCACCGCATGCTCTTCCTCTCGAGTCTTTGATCCATATAAGGTGAACCAATAATTTTAAAAAGGCTTCTCGAAGTCAAATGAGTCTCAGATACTAACATTATAACAATATTTTTTTACGTGAGAAGGTGCTCAAGTTCATTTTTATGTTGGCGAATGAAGTTTGCGTTATAGGAACATATTTTTAACGTTTTCATGGCTTGTTAATTAATGCTTGAAGCAGAGTGTTCTGCATTCGTAGCATTTCTTGCATCATGCTAGTCATGTTCGTTGAAAATTGTTTATAGTTTGCCCCAGGTTATCAATAGTAGCTTCAAGGCGATTAAAATTAAAGCTTGCGTCAGTAGTTTTTGAATTATTTGGCGGGGAAACATTTTGTGTGGAAATTGAATTTGTCTTAGCAGCATCTGCATACGATACACGGGAAGTAACTGGTTGGCTCATTTGCGCAAAAGTGGCAGAGTAAGCATTTGCTGATTGAGCTGGAGCTAATTTAGGTTTTGCACCATAGTCTGCTTTACGAAAGAGTACAGAGGACAACCTCTGTAGTTATCGGTGTGATTACCTCCACAATTACTGCATTTTTTATCAATTTGATCTTTTGGCTTATTGCAACTAGCAGTGCCGTATAATTCGCCGTACACAACACAAACAGCAGGTAAATTGCAGTAAGTTTTCGAATGGCCATATTCTTGACAATTATGCAACTGTACGGGCACAGAACGCTTGTGTGGTTCTTTAACTGATGTCTTTCGGTATAAAAGGTATTTGAAGCTATAAATTGGGTGCGTCGCATTATTTTTCAATTTTATACCATTCGGCTCAAGTTCAATACGAAATAGGGGTTGGGGGATCTTGTCCCTATTTATTATATTGGATACATTTTTAATCTTAAACCCCTGGAAGACGAGTGCATCTTTTATTTCTTCGGGAACAATATAAGAATCTCTGCCCTTCAATACGATCTGCACGCCTTAAGCGCTCTTAGGCTGGTATGTGTAGAAGCTTGTTTTATTTTTTCAAATTCAGAAACCATTTTGCGGAAATCTTTTTCGTCTTAAATTTGAATTTTCGTTTCATCGATGTTGCCATGTTTTATTGGAACAATATGAAATTCATTCTCACCAATGACCGAGATCAATTTTTTGATAAAAGCGTTTTAATTTTTATACCCTTTACCAAAAAATGATAAAAGGGTATATATAGGTTTGTCATTCCGTTTGTAATTTCTAGAATATTAATAAGCGAGTCATAAAGTATATATATTCTGGATCCTTATGCATAGGGAAGACGAATAAGCGATGTCCTTCTGTCCGTCTGTCTGTACGTGAAATCGGTTTTCCGAAGCTCCCAGAAAAGCTAGAGACTTTGTTCTTGGACTGGTGGGTCAGAAATGGTCGAAATAAGATTGGTATTGAAAATCAGCAAAATCGAGTAGATGGTTTCAGAGCTGGGAGACTTAAACTTCATTTTGCCATACAAAATAACTACCGAAAACTAGTTTTTAATAATTTTTTATTAAATAAACTTATTTTATACTTTAGTATGAATAAAATTGGTATTTCTAACTAAAACAAATTTAAAAAAATTTAAAAATTAAAAAGTCGTTTCCAGGGTTGGAAAACCTACGAATTTTGTGATATATACAATTAACTACCGTAAACAAATTTTTTAATTATTTTTATTAAATAAACTTATTTTATACTTCATCACGAACAAAATTTGTATTTCAAATAAAAAAAAATTAAAAAAAATTTAAAAGACGTTTCCAGGGTTGGAAAACTTTAACTTTTTTTCTTATACAAAAGTAACTTACTAAAACAAATTTTTCCTTTTCTTTATAAATTAAACATATATTATATTCTTAAAAGAAAAAAATTGGTGTGAGAAGTCAGAAAAATCAAAAAGGATGATTCCAGTGTTGGAAAACTGAAACTTTTTGTGCTATAAAAAATTAACTAACGAAAGTTAATTTTTATTTTTTTTATTAAATGAACTTATTTTATACTTTAGTACAAATAAAATTGGTATTTCAAATTAAAAATTAATCTTCTAAAATCAAAAAGATGTTTCCATGGTTGGAAAACTTTAACTTTTTTTATACAAAAGTAACTTACTAAAGCAAATTTTCGCTTTTTCTCTATAAATTAAAGATATCTTATATTCTTAAAAGAAATAGATTGGTGTAAGAAATCAGAAAATTTAAAAAGGATGATTCCAGGGTTGGGAAACTTACTCTTTTTGTGATACAAAAAATTAACTACCGGAAACTAATTTTAATTTTTTTTTTTAATAAATAAAATTATTTTATACTTCAGTACGATTAAAATTGGTATTTTAATTTAAAAAACTTTAAAACACGTTTCCAGGGTTGGAAACCTTACCTTCTTTATAGAAGAGTAACTTACTAAAGCAAATATAAATTACAGATATCTTATGTTCTTAAAAGAAAGATTTTAGTAAAAGAAATCAGAAATCAAAAAGTTTGATTTCAGGGTTGGAAAATCCACACTTTTTGTGATATAAAAAATTGCTACCGAAAACTAATTTTTATTTTTTTTTATAAAATAAACTTATTTTATACTTCAGTACGAATGAATTTGGTATTTCAAAATAAAAAAAATTAAAAATATTAAAACGACGTTTCCAGGGTTGGAAAACCTTATTTTTTATACAAAAGTAACTTACTAAAACAAATTTTTTCTTTTTTACTATAAATTAAACATATCTTATATTCTTTAAAAAAAATATGGTGTAAGAAATCAAAAAAAATCAAAAAGTAGGATTCCAAGGTTGGGAAACTTACACTCTTTGTGATATAAAAATTAACTACCGAAAACTAATTTTTATCTTTTTTTATTAAATAAACTTACTTTATGCTTGATAACGAATAAAATTGGTATTTCAAATAAAAACAAACAATTAAAAAAATTAAAAAGACGATTCCAGTGTTGGAAAACTTTAACTTTTTTTGTACAAAAGTAAGTTATTAAAACAAATTTTTCCTTTTTTTATAAATTAAACATTTCTTAAATTCTTAAAAGAAAGAGATTGGTTTAAGAAATCAGAAAATCAAAAAGTATGAGTTGGGACACTTACACTTTGTTGATATATAAAAGTAACTAAGTCTAATCAATTTTCATCTTTTCCTTTATAAAATATATATTTTTTACGTTTTGGAAAGAAAAGTTTGGTATAGAAAATTATAAAAATAAAAACCACAGCTCCAGAGGTGGAAACTATGCTTTTTTTCTGGACATTAAAGTAACTAAACAAAATACTTTTTTTTTAATTTCCTTTTTTTCACTTAACACACATTCTATATTTTTTTAGGAACTACTAGATTGGTATAAGTAATCAGAAATATCTAAAATTATGATTCTAGGGTTTGAAAATTATTATTTTTTCTTTGTACATAAAAGCAAGTATGTGCTTATGTATGTATCGCTATACTACATAAACGCACTTTGGTAAAGGGTATATAAGATTCGGCACAGGCGAATATAGCACTCTTACTTGTTTTCTCTCAAATAGATTGGTGGCGGCTGGATGTTTTATTCGAGGATACATCGGGTTTGTCGTTGTTATCTTGCAAAATTTTAAAGCGGTTTTGGCGATTAGTTGAGGCTGCGCTGTTATTCCTAGACATCTTTGGAGCAGATGAAATTTTGGAAGAATTCGGGCTTCGCCCACGCTTTACCACGGTTATATATCTGTCCATTCCGACTTGTGCCTTGGGTTTTGAGCTTCTGTTATCTGTAGTGATAACTTTGTTAAGTGATGAACACGAGTCTGAAGGGTATGATATTACTGTCTTATATGAAGAAGTACTAGGTAACTGTAATGTTAATAAATCATTACTATTTGGCATTGGACAAAGCGAAGTTGATCGCTGACGAAAAATTTGCTTTGTCGTTAAAAAAATACTCATCAGATTTATTATTTATATTGTTTTCATTAAGAGTTTCTGAACTGACAGTAAAATTAACATTTCTGCCGTTGGAACTCACTTCACAATTTTTTGTATTTGAGGTACTCATTTAGAGTATTCCTCAAGGACACTTTATTTGTGTTTTTTTGGTTGCAGTTTTTTTTTGTTTGTTTTTGTTATTTCTACTATGTAAAAAATATTAGCAAAGCAATAAAGCTTATTTATTAAAGTCAGTATGTACCTATTACGAATAATATGTACTACGAATATTTTTTTGTATGATTTTTGTTTTTTTAATAAAGGTAGAATAAGTAAAATCGTATGATTCTACTTTACAGATGCCGTATCGTTCAACTTTGTGCACAAGTTATAGAAAATGTAACAGTTTGCACAGCACATTTTTTTTGTCTGGCATTAAATGTGGCGTTTTTGACATTCGCTACATTCACTGATTCCTACGTCAGCAGTGCTACCACCACATATTTTATAACTAGTAACATTCATTGTATATGGTACGGTTTTTGTCAGCTGACACGCAACATCACGATACGATTTTACTAATTCTACCTTAAGTATGTAAGAAAAATTCAGCTAATAGACTGTTCGCTATGAAGGTACAACGAGAACTCTTTGAGATGGGATGCTCACCTTTATTTTTTGCGATTGAGTACACAAGGTAAGTATTTAGTTGTTTTTCTTGCAAATTTATTTTGTGCAATTTTGTAAATATGTATGTATATAAAATTCGATTACACGTTAATAGCAAAAAGATAAGTATTTGTGGTTTACACTTCGATGGCAAAAAGGTAAGTATTCAATAATTCAAAAGTATCAAAAAAGGTAAGTTATTTTTAAGATATTCAACTTCGGGTTTTAATAACCGATTCGAGAGAAAACTACAATGTATATTTTTTTTAGCGCAAGTTATATTAGTGTTGCCACTTTATAATTCATTTTTAGAGGCAAAAATATAAAATACAAAATTTTTAATAAATATATAAAATAAAAAATGAAAAAAAATGAAAGTTTATATAACGTTTATCATTTTTGTACAACTAGTTTGGACATGCCGCCGGCTTTGCCTTCAGGCAATAAATGATGTCTGCCTAGAGGTACAAAAGGTAATCTGATGGCCTCATCAATGACCTTAGTATCTGGTTTTGATGTGAGTGTTGATTGACCGCTGCGTCGTTGTCTATCCGCTTTTAAGGCTGCTGGTTGTCGTTTTGTTGATGATTTTTCCTTTGGACTTAGTCGATTTTGCACATTGTTATATTTGGTTTCAATGAACTTCTTAGAACCTCGAGATTCAGGATGCAGAAGAATGTGGTAGAACCCATCTTATTTTAGGCAAGTACTTAGGGACGCAGATGCTCGTAAGTCATGGCTATTTGCTAAACAGCTAGTGCAGCACCAATTGTTCTCAACTACTTACTCTCTCTTTTTCAATGACATTTTTAAGAATTTCCTACAAAATCGCAAGACGTGACGCGTTTTGCACAAAACGCATTTGTAAAGTTCAGGATCAGCACGAATTCTCGGGTGTTTAGCACGATGGTTTTCCCGGTGTGTATTTTCAAATCTGCGGTTAGTCCTAGTATTAAAAAAAACAAATACATCTTATTATAGACTTAAGCATTTTGGTGAACTTGATGTATGCGTAAATATATGTTTACTTATCTGGAAGTTAAGAAGTATTAGTATTATGCTTAGAGAAATGTAAAAAATGTAAAATAGTGTAATAATATACTTTTAAATTTATTTGCTGGTGGTTTAGCGTTGTCTATATGCATTTCGTTGTTAGTAGTAGTGAAATCCCACTCCGGGGACAATTAAAATTGTTAAATTGTGGCTGAAATTGTTAAATTGTTGCTGAAATTGTTAAATTTGGGTAATTAAAATTTGAAAATTGTTAAATTCTTGGAAATTTGTGTTTTTTTGTTTACATAAGGAGTTTTTTGTTTACATTAGGAGTTTTTTGTTTACATTAGGAGTTTTTGTTTACATTAAGTGTATGTCTGTCTGTCGGTCTGTCTGTCTGCCTGCCTGACCGTAGGAAGTTTGTGTGTGGAATATTTTGTGTGAATGTATTAAGGCGGTTCATAGTTTGGCGGTTTTTATGTGTGTATGTGACGACGGGGAAAATCATGAAAATGGTTTTTCCTAATGCTGACGGAAAATCATCTAATGATTTTTCGTAATTCCGAAGGCAAAACATGATAATTTTTCGTAATACCGAAGGCAAAACATTATAATTTTTCCTAATGCCTACTGCAATACATGATAATTTTTCCTAATGCCTACTGCAATACATGATTATTATTTTTTTCAAATGCCGACGGCAAAAAATGAATATAATTTTTTCAAATGCCGACGGGAAAATGATTTTTCCTAATGACGACGGGAAAACATGATTATTATTATTTTTTTCCTAATGCCGGGCAATACATGATTATTATTTTTTCAAATGCCGACGAGAAAATGATTTTTCCTAATGACGACGGGAAAACGTGAAAGTTATTTTTTCTAATGCTAATGTAGGTGTTGCTAGACTGTGGGAATTTTAGGCTGACCGTGATATGAGTGGGTGGCGTTGTTGGCGTAATATGTAACCATAGGAATTTGTGGATGTGTCTGTTTGTCTGTGAGAATTTAGGTGAAGGTTTGATTGGCAGGGGGGCGGGGTTTAGTTGAGGTAGATCGATTGCGTGTGTAGTTGTGTGTGTGTGTGTGTGTGTGTATGTTTGTAGGAATTTCAATGTGTGTATTTCTGTAGGAGCTTAAGGCTGATTGTGATTTATGAGGGGTGAGGTGTTCTAGTAATATGCAACCGGGGGAATCTGTGTGTTTGTATGTCTGTAGGAGTTTAAGGCTGACCATGATTTGGGTGGGCAGGGTTGTTGACGTAATCTGTATCCATGGGGATTTGTGGATGTGTCTGTCTATAGTAGTTTAAGGCTGATCGTGATTTGAGGTGGGTGAGGATGTTGTTGAGGTAAATTGGTTATGTGTATGTATGTATATATGTATTTTTGTAAGAATTTAAGATGATTGTGATTTATTAGGGCCGAGGTGTTCTTGTAATATGTAGCCGTGAGAATCTATGTGTATAGACGTCTGTAGAAGTTTAAGACTATCTGTAATTTCAGGTAGGTGAGAGTGTTGTGTTGTTGAGATTAATCTTGTATATTGTATATGTACCTATGTATGATCATGAGAATTTGTGTATGTATATCTGAGGGAGAATTTAAGGCTCGTCATGATTTGCAAAAGGTGGGGTGTTGTTGAAATTTTCTTGGATATTTCTTATATGAATTCTGCTATGTGTGTGTATTTGAGCTGGTATTTATGTGTAGGTAGAAATAAATTGTTTTCAATATCGACATATGGTACTATAAAATACTATCATATATCTGGACTTTCCTAATCCTAGTATGCTTTTATACTTACGATTGCTTTATATTTTCTCATGCTTAAATTTGTCTCGCGTTGAAGTCGGTCTGTGTGAAATTTGTTTATATTACGGATTTTGTTTATTTAACTACATTCGTCTTCTTTGACTGAAAGAGTTATCTACACACAGAGAAAAACCAACTTGAAATCAGTAAGAACCATGCTGAATTAATAAGAACCATTAGCGAAGGTTTAGTCATATTGAAATTTCTTATTTCAATATGGACAAAATATTAATTTACAGTATTCATTTATTAAACTCATTAGTTTGTAGTTATCTCAATATACATTTTCTATTATATTAAAAATTATTGAATTAATGTGATGAATTCTTATTTTTAAGCTGCAGATTTTCCCTGAGTGTATGGATTGTTTATATTTGCATTGTGCTTTAACTAAACGACGCTTCATATATTTTCATGATGTAGATCTAATAAATACTTAAGCATTGATAAGAAATTTGATATGTATACATACATATCTACAAATTGATTTTATGTATGTATGTATGTATGTATGTATGTATGTATGTATGTACATATATATGTACATACAAATAAGTGTTCAACTCAATCTTTGAATACATTTTTTATTTTATTTTTTGTCATGTGATGTCTGTTGTTGGTGAAATTAAAAACATTTTAATTTTTATCTGCGTTTACTTAAAAGTTTGTGAGGATTTCCTGTTGTAAGTAAAACTGAATTCTTGAAGATATGTACTTACATACTCTATAGTAATAGTAACTATAATAGAAATATTTCTTATACTTAATTTACAGTTTTTTAAAGTATAGGGTATAAAATTTTTTCTAGCTATAGCCTTCTACATTTATTTTGGAAAGCTTGCTTTGCTTTTTAAAAATGTATAAACATTTTTAAATGAAACTGATCCGGCACTCCAGCTTAGGTACTGATAGTTTTTTTTTTGTTGTTAGTTAACTTATTTATTTTTTATTTTTTATTGATAAACATTGGAAATCAAAAGGGAGTTTTATATTGTAATTATTATTTTCATAATTGTTGAAAACAAGCGCTGCTTTTTGTTTGTTTTTTGCGATGAAATCATTTGAATTACTTTTGCAACTTTACGCGTTTATAAAAATTATGTTATTTTCTATATTTCTTAATTTATAAGACTTTTAGACTTTGTCCTTTAGGGGTTATATATTCTATTATACGATTATGAATAAGAATGCAGTAAGCTGATGTATTTGCTTACTGCTTCAAATTAAAATTTTATTAAATTGAATAAAAGGAGCTTGTTTTTTCTTAAACTCTGATGCAGTTAGAAGCGCTGGAGATTCTTTCATATAACAGCTTTTTTGAAATTTTTGATACATAGTATAATATAGAATTGGATAACATTTATTTTTAATTTTTATGTTAAGAAGTACGGGTATGAGACTGAATTTAAATGTACTTTTAAATTAGTTAAATCATAATGAACAAACATATTTTCTTCTTTAATAGCGATCAACAGAAAACGAACTCGTTTTCATATAATTTAGGTATACCCTATCGACGGCTCCTCTAGGATACAAGATGACTTTGTATGACGAAATTTCTGTTGCTTTATACTGATAATATGTTAACATTAATAAGATACATATACATATGTTTATTTTATGAACGGTGAGCACCTATGGCTTTTATTTAATGTTCTATATGACTTTTTTTTCATTTTATTAAAGTTCAGCGTATTGTATATATATTTCTGAAATGTTTAAGTGTGTTTTGTGTCCCCATCGGGCAGAGTGTACGTATTAGTTGGTCAGTCAGTCTCTATTTTTATTTTTTTTTTCTTCTAATGTGCCACTCCTTTTTCAGATTTTACTACTTGGAATAGAGAATTTTTGTCTAATTTTTTGGTGGGTATATACATTAGGTATGTAGAAATTAGTTTAGATACAAAGAAATGCATGTTTAATATACAACTATTGTATCAAATCGATCTCAAATAACTCAGTTACCTCTACCAGCAATTCACCGTTGGTGTATTCATAAAGTGTTAGAAACAATGAAATATCTATGTTTTGAGAGAATTTTTCCCCTCAAGTATTTCTACATGAGGTTTGAGGGGTCAATCACTGTCGCATTCATATGTAATGATTATTCACTTAAAAAACGTCATCATCACCATCAATCATCTCCGTATACAATACATTCATGAGTTGGGTTGATCCAGATACAATTGCTGTCTCATCACCTTCTAACAGCTTTATATATTTTGCTAGTATGCATGCCTTAGCATGCTTCTATCGATAGTGACGTAAGAGTCCGAGATGTAGAGTGTTACAATTAAAAATCTTTACTATTAGAATTTACCAGTTCGCTCTTTTGAATTTTTATAAGGTAGATACATATGTATGTATTTCATTGACCACAAAATCATAAAATTTCTTTGCTTACAAAATTGTATGACGTGAGGATTTTTTTTTTTTTTTTTTTTTTTTTTTTTTTTTGTTAAATTATACATGCCTCGGCATGCTTTCATTTTTTTTTCTATAAATTTATGTAATACTCATACAGATACAGATATAAAGTAAGATCTGTTTACTGTACATTTTAAAATTTATGCATGCTTCAGCATGATTCTAGTTGAAGCGTATATTCATTCACTAAGTTTGTTTGATACTTATTCATAGACATGTACATTCTTAAAGATTGGATATCAAAGTCCAATTTCCGTAGTTTATCTATATTTTCTAAAGATCTGATAGCTAAAGAAATAAATAGAGTGAAGATCTTCTATAATAATTCCATTTTCATATTGTAAAATTTTGCGTGCTAGCGCTTTCGATGGGAAAATATACATACAACTTTATAAAAAGTGATAATATGATGTGCTGCTGAATATTGCACTATGTTATAGTTCATTTTAAACACTGAAGTTTCAGCAATATTTCATTCAGACCAACAAGTTTAGAGAATTCCACTACATTTAGTTAATTATCTTTCTTAAGACTCATCATTCCTAATCAATCCTACAAAAAACAACACAAACTAGATTTTTCGTTTTAATTTTATTTTTATTAAATTCAACATTCATTCTTCAAATTACTTTATACTATATTAAGTAGCTTTTCCTCATTTGTTGAGTTGACTTTAATAGGAGACATTTTAATGGTACGATGAACTTTTCTATTGCATGCATTGAGTAAATCTTTATACATACCAATCCACTTATATGAACCATTAAAGCTAATTCTTTTCACATCATACCTTTCAATGATCTATTAAATCATTCTAATATTGATGCTTTCATATTAAGTAATGTTTAATCTTCTATTTATGTATGAGTTTTTCCAAGTATTTATTAAAAAATTCTTTAGAATCATCTGTTTGTAAGTTTTTTGGTACCCGTACCACTTCAAAAATATTTTCCATTGCCTTGGTTTTTAGAGTGCAGCTTTTATTTTCAGCTGTACTTTGAGAATGTGTCAATTACAGTCTTCAAAAATCAACAATTTCTATTTTCTGTAGAATAGTTCTACATTTCACCTAACTTAGCTCCATAAAACATCATATATTCCTGTCATTACATCTCTACAAGCACAAACAGTTGTTGAAATTTAATATGGACTTCGTTAACTAAATTCCTTTTTAAAGACATTGAATTGTTTCACAGATTTTTTCGAAAGTGTTGTGATCTACATCTTGCACTTTCAGCTATTTATACTAACATGTAGTTAATTTTCTAATCTATATATTTAACCGTAAACTCTTCAATTTGTTTTTAATTATTTACTTTTTAGAATTGCTTTTTCAATTTTATAACTGTCTTCTTTCTCTAATTTTATTTCACGTTGTAGTTCCTCAATTTGCATTTAAATATATTCTTAAATATTAATGCTTTAAGCTATATTATTAATTTGTCTTGTATTTTATCTTCATTCAGTTTGAGGTAACTATCAACAATAGTTTGTATCTAATTCATTTCTGCCTTCCAATACTGATAAGTCAGTATAAATGTCTTCAGAATTCGAAGTCTATGAGTAAAAATCATCGTCATCATCATTTTCAGTATTAGCATCATTAAATAATATGGTATTATCAAATATTGTTTCTTCTGCTAGTTTCTTTGGGGTACTTGTCTATATCTTGAGTGAAGGTTTCTCAGGCTTTAAACTTGTATATTTTCAACTTTTGTCTTGATTTTACTTTCTTCTTTCATAAGAATTCTTTTAATATTCTTAGAACTATTTTTGAATTCTTCTGTTATAAGTTTAAATGTATATTTTAGTTGTTCACTTGTATCTATTTCAGCAGTTTTTATACTACGAAGCTTTTTCTTCATCACATTTCTTATCAACACCAAATGCTTTAAATCTTTCTCATCCATGTTCGCTAATAGCAAATAACAGGTATCAGCTACTAGATCAGCTTATCAGGAGCTGATCTGGTTTTCAGATCAGCTTATCAGGAGCTGGTCTGGTTTTCAGATCAGCTTATCTGGAGCTGGTCTGGTTTTCAGATCAGCTTATCAGGAGCTGGTCTGGTTATCAGATCAGCTTATCAGCACCTGATCTGGTTTTGAGATCAGCTTATCAGGAGCTGGTCTGGTTTTCAGATCAGCTTGTCAGGAGCTGGTCTGGTTATCAGATCAGCTTATCAGGAGCTGGTCTGGTTTTCAGATCAGCTTATCAGGAGCTGGTCTGGTTATCAGATCAGCCTATCAGGAGCTGGTCTGGTTATCAGATCAGCTTATCAGGATCTGATCTGATTTTTAGATCAGCTTATCAGGAGCTGGTCTAGTTTTCAGATCAGCTTATCAGGAGCTGATCTGATTTTCAGATCAGCTTATCAGGTAACAGATCAGGCTATCAGGAGCTGTTCAGATTTTCATTTCAAGATATCTGAGTCAGATTTAGTTATCAGTGTACAAGTAGCTAGCCATTTATAACATTTATTTACATGAAGTTTAAAGTCAGATGAAATACGAAAAAGTAAAGTTTTATCTAGTAAAATTATTTTCTATAACGATCATCGTTTAATTCACTATCTTTGCTTATAATCAAAAATCCATATTTATCCTTTCAACATGCTTTTTATTTTTCTCACCTAACTTAAACATTAAATATACATTATGATGATCTCTTATTAGATCTGATTCTGGTGTAAGTTTTACATAAGTAGAATGAATCAACATTCTTATCTCTCCCCATACAAAAATATGCTTCCCATACGCATCATCGTTAAATATCATATTGGAATTACTTTGGACTGAAATAACAGATTCACTATCGGTAAATTTTGTAATATATTATTATTTTAATTGATGTAATTAATTTCTTCAGATATTTATATCTGGGGTGATATAAAGATTTTGAGTATAAATAAATGTTCTCAAAATTTAAGTCCATTAGGACTTTCTAGCAAGCCAATCATAGCGTTTTTTTTTTCGTAATTTGACAGGCCAACTATTGTTGCACGAATAGAATTTGATATAAAGGAACTATGATTTATTTTTGAACTATCGTTCGATGAATCATCAATATTTCGTACCAAGGTATTTTAGGTTGTTTTACTAACCGCATTTATGTAGCTAAATACATTTTATAAATATTATCTCTTATTATAAAAAAATAAACTAATACAGCTATACCATATCAGAAAATATTTTCTGAAATCGTATAGCTGCATTAGTTTATTTTTTCTATAATAAGAGATAATGATCCACACTCATAATCAAAACAGCATAAAAATATCCTTTTTTTGACTATGAGTATGCATCTATATTTATGAAATGCGTTTAGTTACAAAAATGTGGTTAGTAAAACAAAGTATATTTTAACAGCCTTATTTATAACACTTATTAGGGCTTTATAAAGAGTTTTTAAGAAAAAATTTTTATAAAAAATTTGTTTTAAAAAGCCTTTCCAAAGCCTTAATAAGTATTATAAATAAGGCTGTAAGAGTTTAAAATCAGTATTTTGTATGATAATACTGATTTGAAACTCTTAAAATATTCTTTGTTTTGACTATGAGTAGGGGCCATTATCTCTTATTATAGGACAAATAAAATAATATAGCTATACGATTTCAGAAAATATTTTCTGATATCGTATAGCTACATTTTTAATTTTTCTATAATAAGAGATAATATTTATGAAATACATTTCATAAATATTGGCGCATACTCATAGTAAAAACAACCTAAAAATACCTTGGTACGAAATATTGATGAATCATCAAAATTTCATACCATCCTATATTTATGTTGTTTTACTAATCGCATTTTGTAAATAAATGCATTTCATAAATATTATCTATTATTATAGAAAGAATCAAATAGTATGGTTATATGATATTAGAAAACATGATTTCTGATATCATATAATCATACTTTTTTATTTTTCTATAATAAGAGATAATGACTCATACTCATAGTCAAAACAAAGGATATTTATATGCTGTTTTGATTATGAGTATGCGTCAATATTTATGAAATGCATTTAGTTATAAAATGCGGTTAGTAAAACAAAGTATATTTTAAGTGTTTAAAACCACCATTGTTATGGTAATAGCGGTTTTAAACACTTAAAACATACTTTGTTTTGACTATGAGCATGAGCTGATATTTATGAAATAGATTTTATAAATATTGACTCATACCCTTAGTCAAAACAACATAAATAATTCTTGGTACGAAATATTGATGATTCATCGAACGATAGTTCAAAAATAAATCATAGTTCCTTTATATCAAATTCTATTCGTGCAACAATAGTTGGCCTGTCAAATTACGAAAAAAAAACGCTATGATTGGCTTGCTAGAAAGTCCTAATGGACTTAAATTTTGAGAACATTTATTTATACTCAAAATCTTTATATCACCCCAGATATAAATATCTGAAGAAATTAATTACATCAATTAAAATAATAATATATTACAAAATTTACCGATAGTGAATCTGTTATTTCAGTCCAAAGTAATTCCAATATGATATTTAACGATGATGCGTATGGGAAGCATATTTTTGTATGGGGAGAGATAAGAATGTTGATTCATTCTACTTATGTAAAACTTACACCAGAATCACCAAAGATTTAATAAGAGATCATCATAATGTATATTTAATGTTTAAGTTAGGTGAGAAAAATAAAAAGCATGTTGAAAGGATAAATATGGATTTTTGATTATAAGCAAAGATAGTGAATTAAACGATGATCGTTATAGAAAATAATTTTACTAGATAAAACTTTACTTTTTCGTATTTCATCTGACTTTAAACTTCATGTATATAAATGTTATAAATGGCTAGCTACTTGTACACTGATAACTAAATCTGACTCAGATATCTTGAAATGAAAATCTGAACAGCTCCTGATAGCCTGATCTGTTACCTGATAAGCTGATCTAAAAATCAGATCAGCTCCTGATAAGCTGATCTGAAAACCAGACCAGCTCCTGATAAGCTGATCTGATAACCAGACCAGCTCCTGATAAGCTGATCTGAAAACCAGACCAGCTCCTGATAAGCTGATCTGAAAACCAGACCAGCTCCTGATAAGCTGATCTGAAAACCAGACCAGGTCCTGATAAGCTGATCTGAAAACCAGACCAGGTCCTGAAAAGCTGATCTGAAAACCAGACCAGGTCCTGAAAAGCTGATCTGAAAACCAGACCAGCTCCTGAAAAGCTGATATGATTGCTGATACCTGTTATTTGCCCTGGATGAGAAAATTTTAAAACAGTTGGTGTTGACAAGAAATGTGTTGAAGAAAAAGCTTCGTAGTATAAAAACTGGTGAAATAGATACAAGTGAACAACTAAAAGATACATTTAAACCTATAGCAGAAGAATTCATAAATAGTTCTAAAAATATTAAAAGAATTCTTATGAAAGAAGAAAGTAAAATCAAGACAGAAGTTGAAAATATACAAGTTTAAAGCCTGAGAAACCTTCACTCAAGATATAGACAAGTACCCCAAAGAAACTAGTAAAAGGAACAATATTTGATAATACCATCATATTTAATGATGCTAATACTGAGAATGATGATGACGATGATTTTACTCATAGACTTCCAATTCTGAAGACATTTATACTGACTTATCAGTATTGGAAGGCATAAATGAATTAGATACAAACTATTGTTGATAGTTACATTAAACTGAATGAAGATAAAATACAAGACAAATTAATAATATAGCTTAAAGCATTAATATTCAAGAATATATTTAAATGCAAATTGAGGAACTACAACGTGAAATAAAATTAGAGAAAGAAGACAGTTATAAAATTGAAAAAGCAATTCTAAAAAGTAAATAATTAAAAACAAATTGAAGAGTTTACGGTTAAATATATAGATTAGAAAATTAACTACATGTTAGTATAAATAGCTGAAAGTGCAAGATGTAGATCACAACACTTTCGAAAAAATCTGTGAAACAATTCAATGTCTTTAAAAAGGAATTTAGTTAACGAAGTCCATATTAAATTTCAACAACTGTTTGTGCTTGTAGAGATGTAATGACAGGAATATATGATGTTTTATGGAGCTAAGTTAGGTGAAATGTAGAACTATTCTACAGAAAATAGAAATTGTTGATTTTTGAAGACTGTAATTGACACATTCTCAAAGTACAGCTGAAAATAAAAGCTGCACTCTAAAAACCAAGGCAATGGAAAATATTTTTGAAGTGGTACGGGTACCAAAAAACTTACAAACAGATGATTCTAAAGAATTTTTTAATAAATACTTGGGAAAACTCATACATAAATAGAAGATTAAACATTACTTAATATGAAAGCATCAATATTAGAATGAGTTAATAGATCATTGAAAGGTATGATGTGAAAAGAATTAGCTTTAATGGTTCATATAAGTGGATTGGTATGTATAAAGATTTACTCAATGCATGCAATAGAAAAGTTCATCGTACCATTAAAATGTCTCCTATTAAAGTCAACTCAACAAATGAGGAAAAGCTACTTAATATAGTATAAAGTAATTTGAAGAATGAATGTTGAATTTAATAAAAATAAAATTAAAACGAAAAATCTAGTTTGTGTTGTTTTTTGTAGGATTGATTAGGAATGATGAGTCTTAAGAAAGATAATTAACTAAATGTAGTGGAATTCTCTAAACTTGTTGGTCTGAATGAAATATTGCTGAAACTTCAGTGTTTAAAATGAACTATAACATAGTGCAATATTCAGCAGCACATCATATTATCACTTTTTATAAAGTTGTATGTATATTTTCCCATCGAAAGCGCTAGCACGCAAAATTTTACAATATGAAAATGGAATTATTATAGAAGATCTTCACTCTATTTATTTCTTTAGCTATCAGATCTTTAGAAAATATAGATAAACTACGGAAATTGGACTTTGATATCCAATCTTTAAGAATGTACATGTCTATGAATAAGTATCAAACAAACTTAGTGAATGAATATACGCTTCAACTAGAATCATGCTGAAGCATGCATAAATTTTAAAATGTACAGTAAACAGATCTTACTTTATATCTGTATCTGTATGAGTATTACATAAATTTATAGAAAAAAAAAATGAAAGCATGCCGAAGCATGTATAATTTAACAAAAAAAAAAAAAAAAAAAAAAAAAAAAAAAAAAAAAAATCCTCACGTCATACAATTTTGTAAGCAAAGAAATTTTATGATTTTGTGGTCAATGAAATACATACATATGTATCTACTTTGTTAAAATTCAAAAGAGCGAACTGGTAAATTCTAATAGTAAAGATTTTTAATTGTAACACTCTACATCTCGGACTCTTACGTCACTATCGATAGAAGCATGCTAAGGCATGCATACTAGCAAAATATATAAAGCTGTTAGAAGGTGATGAGACAGCAATTGTATCTGGATCAACCCAACTCATGAATGTATTGTATACGGAGATGATTGATGGTGATGATGACGTTTTTTAAGTGAATAATCATTACATATGAATGCGACAGTGATTGACCCCTCAAACCTCATGTAGAAATACTTGAGGGGAAAAATTCTCTCAAAACATAGATATTTCATTGTTTCTAACACTTTATGAATACACCAACGGTGAATTGCTGGTAGAGGTAACTGAGTTATTTGAGATCGATTTGATACAATAGTTGTATATTAAACATGCATTTCTTTGTATCTAAACTAATTTCTACATACCTAATGTATATACCCACCAAAAAATTAGACAAAAATTCTCTATTCCAAGTAGTAAAATCTGAAAAAGGAGTGGCACATTAGAAGAAAAAAAAATAAATAAAAATAGAGACTGACTGACCAACTAATACGTACACTCTGCCCGATGGGGACACAAAACACATTTAAACATTTCAGAAATATATATACAATACGCTGAACTTTAATAAAATGAAAAAAAAGTCATATAGAACATTAAATAAAAGCCATAGGTGCTCACCGTTCATAAAATAAACATATGTATATGTATCTTATTAATGTAAACATATTATCAGTATAAAGCAACAGAAATTTCGTCATACAAAGTCATCTTGTATCCTAGAGGAGCCGTCGATAGGGTATACCTAAATTATATGAAAACGAGTTCGTTTTCTGTTGATCGCTATTAAAGAAGAAAATATGTTTGTTCATTATGATTTAACTAATTTAAAAGTACATTTAAATTCAGTCTCATACCCGTACTTCTTAACATAAAAATTAAAAATAAATGCTATCCAATTCTATATTATACTATGTATCAAAAATTTCAAAAAAGCTGTTATATGAAAGAATCTCCAGCGCTTCTAACTGCATCAGAGTTTAAGAAAAAAAAACTCCTTTTATTCAATTTAATAAAATTTTAATTTGAAGCAGTAAGCAAATACATCAGCTTACTGCATTCTTATTCATAATCGTATAATAGAATATATAACCCCTAAAGGACAAAGTCTAAAAGTCTTATAAATTAAGAAATATAGAAAATAACATAATTTTTATAAACGCGTAAAGTTGCAAAAGTAATTCAAATGATTTCATCGCAAAAAACAAACAAAAAGCAGCGCTTGTTTTCAACAATTATGAAAATAATAATTACAATATAAAACTCCCTTTTGATTTCCAATGTTTATCAATAAAAAATAAGTAAGTTAACTAACAACAAAAAAAAAACTATCAGTACCTAAGCTGGAGTGCCGGATCAGTTTCATTTAAAAATGTTTATACATTTTTAAAAAGCAAAGCAAGCTTTCCAAAATAAATGTAGAAGGCTATAGCTAGAAAAAATTTTATACCCTATACTTTAAAAAACTGTAAATTAAGTATAAGAAATATTTCTATTATAGTTACTATTACTATAGAGTATGTAAGTACATATCTTCAAGAATTCAGTTTTACTTACAACAGAAAATCCTCACAAACTTTTAAGTAAACGCAGATAAAAATTATAATGTTTTTAATTTCACCAACAACAGACATCACATGACAAAAAATAAAATAAAAAATGTATTCAAAGATTGAATTGAACACTTATTTGTATTTACATATATATGTACATACATACATACATATATACATACATACATACATAAAATCAATTTGTAGATATGTATGTATACATATCAAATTTCTTATCAATGCTTAAGTATTTATTAGATCTACATCATGAAAATATATGAAGCGTCGTTTAGTTAAAGCACAATGCAAATATAAACAATCCATACACTCAGGGAAAATCTGCAGCTTAAAAATAAGAATTCATCACATTAATTCAATAATTTTTAATATAATAGAAAATGTATATTGAGATATCTACAAACTAATGAGTTTAATAAATGAATACTGTAAATTAATATTTTGTCCATATTGAAATAAGAAATTTCAATATGACTAAACCTTCGCTAATGGTTTTTATTAATTCAGCATGGTTCTTACTGATTTCAAGTTGGTTTTTCTCTGTGTGTAGATAACTCTTTCAGTCAAAGAAGACGAATGTAGTTAAATAAACCAAATCTGTAATATAAACAAATTTCACACAGACCGACTTCAACGCGAGACAAATTTAAGCATGAGAAAATATAAAGCAATCGTAAGTATAAAAGCATACTAGGATTAGGGAAGTCCAGATATATGATAGTATTTTATAGTACCATATGTCGATATTGAAAACAATTTATTTCTACCTACACATAAATACCAGCTCAAATACACACACATAGCAGAATTCATATAAGAAATATCCAAGAAAATTTCAACAACACCCCACCTTTTGCAAATCATGACGAGCCTTAAATTCTCCCTCAGATATACATACACAAATTCTCATGATCATACATAGGTACATATACAATATACAAGATTAATCTCAACAACACAACACTCTCACCTACCTGAAATTACAGATAGTCTTAAACTTCTACAGACGTCTATACACATAGATTCTCACGGCTACATATTACAAGAACACCTCGGCCCTAATAAATCACAATCATCTTAAATTCTTACAAAAATACATATATACATACATACACATAACCAATTTACCTCAACAACATCCTCACCCACCTCAAATCACGATCAGCCTTAAACTACTATAGACAGACACATCCACAAATCCCCATGGATACATATTACGTCAACAACCCTGCCCACCCAAATCATGGTCAGCCTTAAAGTCCTACAGACATACAAACACACAGATTCCCCCGGTTGCATATTACTAGAACACCTCACCCCTCATAAATCACAATCAGCCTTAAGCTCCTACAGAAATACACACATTGAAATTCCTACAAACATACACACACACACACACACACAACTACACACGCAATCGATCTACCTCAACTAAACCCCGCCCCCCTGCCAATCAAACCTTCACCTAAATTCTCACAGACAAACAGACACATCCACAAATTCCTATGGTTACATATTACGCCAACAACGCCACCCACTCATATCACGGTCAGCCTAAAATTCCCACAGTCTAGCAACACCTACATTAGCATTAGAAAAAATAACTTTCACGTTTTCCCGTCGTCATTAGGAAAAATCATTTTGTCGTCGGCATTTGAAAAAATAATAATCATGTATTGCCCGGCATCAGGAAAAATATAATAATAATCATGTTTTCCCGTCGTCATTAGGAAAAATCATTTTCCCGTCGGCATTTGAAAAAATTATATTCATTTTTTGCCGTCGGCATTTGAAAAAAATAATAATCATGTATTGCAGTAGGCATTAGGAAAAATTATCATGTATTGCAGTAGGCATTAGGAAAAATTATAATGTTTTGCCTTCGGTATTACGAAAAATTATCATGTTTTGCCTTCGGAATTACGAAAAATCATTAGATGATTTTCCGTCAGCATTAGGAAAAACCATTTTCATGATTTTCCCCGTCGTCACATACACACATAAAAACCGCCAAACTATGAACCGCCTTAATACATTCACACAAAATATTCCACACACAAACTTCCCACGGTCAGGCAGGCAGACAGACAGACCGACAGACAGACATACACTTAATGTAAACAAAAACTCCTAATGTAAACAAAAAAACTCCTAATGTAAACAAAAAACTCCTTATGTAAACAAAAAAACACAAATTTCCAAGAATTTAACAATTTTCAAATTTTAATTAGCCAAATTTAACAATTTCAGCAACAATTTAACAATTTCAGCCACAATTTAACAATTTTAATTGTCCCCGGAGTGGGATTTCACTACTACTGTTGTTGCTGTAACAAATCATCAGTAAACTTCAACCCCACATTTTAAATAGTCACAAACCTCTTACCTTATGCACAGACTTTCAAGAACTATTTGAGAATTCACAAATAATAATCTTTTTGAAAATCACAAAAGAAAAATAAGCATAGTTGGCTTAGAAACTAATACAAAAAACCCAGCAAATAATTTATATTCGATATGAATCTATTTTATTTTTCTACACCTTTATACAATTAGAAATCCATCGGATAACAATAAAAGAAATTATAAGGCAAAATGAAAAATAAAATCTAAATTTAACATTAAAGAAATTTATTACTCGACACATTATCAGAAGTTTATTTTAATTTTAAATTTATTTGCTGGTGGTTCAGCGTTGTCTATATGCATTTCATTGTTGCTCTAACAAATCATCAGTAGACTTCAACCACACATTTTTAATAGTCACAAACCTCTTATCTTATGCACAGACTTTCAAGAACTATTTGAGAATTCACAAATAATAATATTATTGAAAATCACAAAATAAAAATAAGCGTAGTAGGCTTAGAAACTAATACAAAAAACCCACCAAATAAATTATATTCGATACAAATCTATTTTACTTTTCTACACCTTTATACAATTATAAACCCATCGGAGAACAATAAAAGTAATTATAAGGCAAAATGAAAAATAAAATCTAAATTTAACATTTAAGAAATTTATTATTCGACATATTGTCAGAAGTTTATTTTTTTAATACATGTATTTATTTATTGTATCTTTATATATGAACTAACAATAAGTATTCAAATCTTAAATCTAAAATATAATTATTAGGCCCGACCAGTGTCGGACCTAAATTTAGTGATAGTTTTAAATAATACATAAGTAGTGATAATCAAAAACGAAAAATAAATGTATTATCAAACAGTCCCATCTGGAGTCTTGAGTATAAGAGCTTTGTGTCGCTCTTTTTTAGGCGGATGTTTCCAGTTGAGTTCAAAATATTACGAGCAAGCGGACTAGGATGTGACTCGAATTTTGTTAAATATATGTCTGCGTATTTTGCAATTTCTTCTATCACTAGTGGCATATTTAAATCACGATGTATATTTGTATTTTTTATGTACCATGGAGCCAATGCTATTAACCGTAAAATTTTGTTTTGCTTTCGTTGGATTCTTTCGATATTGGAAGCTGAAGCAGTGCCGCATAGTTGAATTCCGTAACACCATATTGGTTTTAAAATCTACTTGTATATAAAAAGTTTACAATCTAAACTGAGTGTTGAATTTCTACCAATCAGCCAATGTATCTGAGTTATTTTAAGCTTCATTTGTGTTAGCTTTGAGTCAATATGGTGCTTTCATGTAAGCCGACGATCAAGGTGTATACCAAGGTATTTTACATGTGAATGTTGCGGAACAGGGGGGGGACAAGTATCTTTTCGTAGGGTAAAGGTTATATGTACGCACTTCTGTTCGTTTACTTTTATTCTATATTATTTTGACCATAGCTCAAGCTGTGTTATATGTTCCTGAAGATATCGGGATGCCTCATGAGGGTTTTCGTGCATACTAAGGCAGGATGTATCATCTGCAAATGTAGAAGTATGGATATTACTGCTCACAGGCATATCACAAGTATAAATCAAATACGAAACTGGCCCCAGTATACTCCCTTGTTGTAAACCGGATGAGATAGTTTCTGGCGTACTCACAAATTCTCCTTCCAAAACAGAAAACTTCCGGCCTAAAATATAACTTTCCAAAAGTTTTAGAATGTTATTTGATAGATATGTCTTCAATTTCAAAATTAGGCCATCATGCCAAACTTTATCAAATGCCTGAGAAACATGAATAAACAGGGTAGAACAATACTTCTTTTCTTTAAACAGTTTCCTTATAAATTGAACCAATCTATGCGTTTGCTCAGTGGTGCTATGCTGTCTTCTGAAATCAAATTGATGGTCCGGTATGCACATATTACAGTAGTTTTGATTTAGCTGCTTTTTTTTAAGTGCACTTTGGACTTAACTGCCTAAAATGATAAATTTCTGTCACTATTCCTTAAAATCCCATACAAATTCGTTTTTTAAGTGCACTTTCTATACCTGCACATTTAAGATAAGTGCCGTAAAATTTTGGTAATTTTAAAATATTTTCATACAAAAAATCAATGTTAGCTGCACATTGACTTAACTGCACAAAATATATTTTTTCTGTAATTATTGTTCAAAATCCTTTTTTAAGTGCACTTTGTATACCTACGCTTTTAACATATTTTTTGGCAGTTTTAAATTGTTCTCATATAAAAAATTAAGTTAGCTGCACACATTATATAAATGTTGCTACATAAGTATGCAACCATGTATGTGTATAGAACTGAAATCAAAAAATGTATACCTGCACATTTAGGCAGGTAAGTGCATTTAAGATAACAGCATTTTTGACTTATCTGCACAAAAAGTCTTGCAAAGTTGATTCTGCAGCTAAGTCAAAATTATTGTATGAACTTTGCATACTGTAGAGGGAATATTTACGCATACATGTATGAATATGTATGAATATATATAATCATATATGCCCATTTTTTTGCATGTATTTATTTATTGTATCTTCATATATGAACTAACAATAAGTATTCAAATCTTAAATCTATAAAAAAAAATTATTAGGCCAGACCAGTGGCGGACATAAACTTAGTGGTAGTTATAAATAATACATTAGTAGTGATAATCAAAAAAGGGGGAAAAAGTATTTTCAAGTAGTGCCATCTGGAGTGTTAGGTATAAGAGCCCGTGTGTCCCTCTTTTTTAAGCGGGTCTGTCCAGTAAAGTTCAAAATATTATGAGCAAGCGGATTAGGATGTGATTCGAGTGTTGTTAAATATTTGCCTGCGTATTTTGCAATTTCTTCAGTCACTAGTGGCATATTTAAATCACGATGTATAATAGAATTTTGGATGTACCATGGAGCCGATGTTATTAACCGTAAAATTTTGTTTTGCCTTCGTTGGATTCTCTCGACATTGGAAGCTGAAGCAGTGCCCCATAACTGAATTCCGTAGCGCCATATTGGCTTCAAAAGCGACTTGTATAATAAAAGTTTGCAGTCTAGGCTGAGTGTTGAGTTTCTGCCAATCAACCAACATATTTGAGTTAACTTAAGTTTCATCTGAGTTAACTTAGAGTCAATATGATGTTTCCATGTAAGTCTTCGATCAAGGTGTATACCAAGGTATTTCACTTGGGAATGTTGAGGAATATTTTGATTGTTGATTTGAATGGGGGAGCAAGTATCTCTTCTTAGGGTGAACGTTATATGGACACACTTTTGTTCATTGACTTTAATTCTCCATAAGTTCAACCATATTTCCAGCTGGATAATATATTCCTGGAAATTGCGGGATGCGTCATAAGGGTTTTCGTGCACACTCATACAGGCTGTATCATCGGCAAAAGTAGAAATATGGATATTATTGCTCATAGGCATATCACAAGTATATATTAAATACAAGATAGGACCCAGAATACTACCCTGTGGCACACCAGAAGATATAGATTCGGGCACACTCGTGAACTCTCCTTCCACAACAGTGAACTTCCTATCAATAATATAACTTTCCAAAAGCTTTTGAATGTTTATTGGCAGATATGTCTTAAATTTTAAAACTAGGCCTTTGTGCAATACTTTATCAAACGCCTGAGAAACATCAATAAAGAGAGCAGAACAATACTTCTTTTCTTCAAATGTTCTTCTTACAACTTGGACCAGTCTATGCGTTTGTTCAATCGTGCTGTGCTGACTTCTAAAGCCAAATTGATGGTCCGGGATGCACCCATTATCAGTTAAAATTTTGGACAATTTAGTCATGAGCAGCTTTTCTAAAAGCTTTGAGATAGTAGATAGTAAGCTTATAGGCCTATATGACTCAGTCTTGGTAAGATCTTTGCCCGCATTTGGAATCATTTTGATCTTGGCCAGTTTCCAATTATGTGGAAAATACTGCATTCTTAAAATAGCATTAAAAGTAAATAACAGGATTCTTATTGCAATATGAGGCAAGTTCATGAGCATTTTGTTACTAATGTCATCAATACCTGGAGCTTTCTTCGGGTTGAGTTCAGCAATTACTTTTTGTACTTCACGCATCTTAAACCTTAAGGGACGAGGGAGTAGAGAAACTATACTCGGTAAATCATTGGGAGTGAATACAGATTTTAAATGCTCAAAAAATAAGTTACCTTTCTCACTATCGCTTCTTGCCCAGCATCCGGTCGCAGTACGCAATGGTGATTTAAGATCAAAGGGTCGTTTAAGATTTCTAGTAGCGCGCCAGAAAAAGTAATTAGATGCGGACGTTACATCAAGACCTTCTAAATACTTTTCCAGTAGTGCAGTTTTTTCCGACGATAGCAGCTCTTTGAGTCGTTTAGTACATTCTTTAAGTCTGATTTTATTTAGGGGTGATCTGTGTTGTTGCCATTCTCTTCTAGCTCTTCTTTTTTCACATACAAGACGTTCAATTTCCGTAGAATAAATTCTGTTAAAGCCGGTCTGGGGATAGGAGGTAGTGGCGTATTCAGCAGCCTGTTTAATATTTTCGTTAAGATTGGCAATGTTAAATTCAATATCATCACATGATCTAAGCTGAAAGTTTTCTACCAGTGACTACTAAGATATTTTTTGAATGCCAGCCAGTTGATTCCATTAATCATCTTCACATATGAGTTAGTTAAATCTCTCCTTAGTGGGTTGAAAATTGTAACTATTGTTGCAGAGTAATCGGAGGACAGATCTAGAGAGGCCTCTACATGAATTAAGTCCCTATGAATATTTTTCGTGACGGCAAAATATATAACATCTGGAATTTTTCTTACGTCAGTAGGCCAGTAAGTAGGCTCCCCACTCGAAATGACATCTAAGCCCATTTTTGAAATTGTATTGAACAAGGCTCGACCTCTAGGTGTAACAAGACGCGATCCCCAGTACGTATGTTTTGCATTGTAGTCACCAGCTGCCACGAAACAAGATCCAAGCGATTTGTAGAACTTCTCATACTGATCTTCGGTAACTGAAAATCTGGGAGGTGAGTAAATTGATGATATCACGAAATTCGCACAAAAATTTTCTACGAAAATATTCGTTGCTTGCAAATATTCTTCACTAACGTTGTCAAGGACATAGTGCTTGAGTCTTGACTTAATCAGAATTGCTGATCCAACACATGCTTTCCCTCTTGGGTCCTTTGTATCATATAAAGTGTAACCATTTATTTTAAATAAGCTTCTTGAGGTCAAATGAGTCTCAGAAACCAACATTATATCAATATTTTTTTCCATGAGGAAGTGCTCAAGTTCATTTTTATGTTGGCGAATGCCGTTTGCGTTCCAGAAACATATTTTTAACGTGTTCATGGTTTATTAACTAATGATTGAAGCAGTGTATTCTGCATTCGCAGCATTTCTTGCATCGTACTTGTCATATTTGTAGTAAAGTTGTTTATAGTTAGCACCAGATTCTCAATAGTAGCTTCAAGGCGACTAAAGTTAAAGCTTGAGTTTGAATTCGTTGAATTATTTGGCGGTGGAACATTTTGCGTGGGAATTGAACTAGTCTTAGCAGCATCAGCATACGATACACGTGAAGTAACTGGTTGGTTGATTTGAGCAAAAGTGTCGGAGTTCGCGTTTATTTGTAGAGCTGGAGTTAACTTGGGTTTTTGACCCATAGCCTGTTTAACGAAAGAATATACAGGACACCCTCTATAGTTAGCTGTGTGATTACCTCCACAATTACTACATTTTTTTCTGCTATATATGCCCATATACCCTCATTTTTCGGATTCGAACTATATATGGGATATCATATATGCTCCATACATATTATATTTAGCTGGGAAGTGAGCTCTAGCGGCAGAAATCTAAGGGCAAAGCCACTATATCGTCAGCGATCAACCTCGCTTTGTCCAATGACAACTAGCGATTCGTTAATATTACCGTTGCCTAGTACTTCTACATTTAAGTCAGCGATATCATCCGTTTCGGGCTCACGATCATCACTCAACCAAGTTATCAAAAGTCGGAATAGACAGATATATAACTGTGATAAAGCGCGGGCGAAATTCTACTAAAATTTCAGCTGCTCCAAAGATATCTAGGGATAACAGCGCATCCTCTACTAATCGTCAAAACCGTTTTAAAATATTGCAAGATGACAACGACAAACCCGATTTACTTACGAACAAAACCTCGAAGCCGCCATCAATATATTTGGAAAAAGAATTCAAACGCCCTTATCAAAAAATTAATCTCGGTCATTGGTGAGAATAAATTTCACATTGTTCCAATAAAACGCGACAAAATCCATGAAACGAAAATTCAAATCTATGACTTGTCTTCCAGGGGCTTAAGGTAAAAAATGTATCCAATATAATAAATAGGGAGAAGATCCCGCAACCTCTATTTCGCGTTGAATTTGACCCGAATGATATAAAATTGAGAAATAATGAGTCGCACTGAATTTATAATTTAAAATATCTTTTATACCGAAAAATAACAGTTGAAGAACCACACAAGCGTTCTGGGCCCGTACAGTGCAATAAAACGTACTGTACCATAAAACGCAAAAACTCACTGCAAATTACCTACAGTTTGTATTATTTGCGGCAAATTGCAGAAAAAAAGAAGTAATTGTGGAGGTTATCACACCACTAACTACAGAGGATGTCCTGTATATTATTTCGTCAAACAAACTATGGGACAGAAACCTAAATTAGTCCCCGCTAGATCAGCAAACTCTTACTCCACCACTTTTGTTCAAATGAGCCAACCAGTTACTTCACGTATATCGTATGCCGATGCTGCTAATAATAGAGCTTGCTATTCCCATACAAAATCTTTCACAGCCAAATATTTCAACAAATACAAACTCAGGCTTAAATTTTAATCGCTTTGAATCTACTATTGATAATCTCGTGTAAACTATAAACAATTTTACAACAAATATGACTAGCATGATGGAAGAAATATTGCGAATGCAGAATACACTGCTTCAAGCATTAGTTAACAAGCCATGAACACGTTAAAAATGTGTTTCTGGAAGGCAAACGGCATTCGCCAACACAAAAACAAATTTTAGTACTTGTTTGGAAAAACAATATTGATATAAAGTTGGTCTCTGAGGCTCATTTGACTTCGAGAAGCCTCTTTTAAATTATTTGCTACACCGTATATGATTCAAAGGACCCGAGAGGAAGAGCAATTGTGGTAAAGTCAAGACTCAAGCACTGTATTCTGGGCAACATTTGTGAAGAACATCTAGTAGCAACAAATTTTTGTGAGAATTTTTTTTTTTAAATTTCGTGATATCATCAATTTACTCCCCTCCCAGATTCGCAATTAGTGAGGATCAATATGAGGATTCTATAAATCTCTTGGCCCTTGTTTCGTAGCAGCTGGCGACTACAATGCAAAACATACGTTCTGGGGTTCGCGTCTTATTGTCCAACACAATTTCAAAAATGGGCTTTAATGTCATTTCGAGTAGGGAGCCCACTTACTGGCCTACGGGCATACAAAAAATTCCGGAGGTTATAGATTTTGGAGTAATGGAAAGTATCTATAGGGATCTAATTCGTGTTGAAGCTTCTCTAGATCTCTACTCCGATCACTCTCCCGCGATCGTTACAATTTGCAACCCACTAAGAAGTGACTAACCTCACCCATATCTGAACATGATCAACCGTGTTAATTGGCTGGGGTTCAGAAAATATCTCAGTAGTCATTGTACGGAAAACATTACGCTAAGAACATCCGAATATATTGAATTTAACATTGCCAATCTTATCAAAAATATAAAACAGGCTGCTGAACATGCTACTACCTCCCATCCCCAGACTGGGTTTGATAGAATTTATTCTACGGATACTAAAGGTCTCGTTTCTGCAAAAAGAAGAGCTAGAAGGGAATGGCAATAGCACAGATCACCCCAACATAAAATCAGATTTATAGATGCACTAAACGACTCCAACTGCTCGCATTTGAAAAAACTACATCCCTTAAAAACTATCTGGAAGTTCTTGATATCACACCAGCATCTAGTTACTCTTTTTGTTGAGCAAGAAACGATACTAAAAAAGGTAATATTTGCTGAGCATTTAAAATCGGTATTGAACCCCAACAAATGTTCTGGTGTTGTTGATTTGCCAAATGTAGTTGCACTACCCCCTCTACCCATAAAATTTAAATCGCGTGATGTTCAAAAACTTATTGCTGAACTCAACGCAAAGAACGCTCCTGGTAATGTGGGAATTTATAACTTGATGCTAATAAAGTTGCCTCCTATTGCAATTAGAATCCTTTTATTTATTTTTAACGCCTTTTTACGACTGAAGTATTATCCACACAGCTGAAAGCTTGCCAAGGTTAAAACTATTGCAAAGCCGGGCAAAGACCTTACCAAGGCTGAGTTATACAGGCCAATAACTCTGCTATCAACAATGTCAAAATTTTCAATTCATATCCAAATTTTAGATAATTAAATTTTTTTTTAAGATTTCACAATTAAGGAACGTGAACAACCTATTGAAAATTTAAAACAAACAAAATGTACTGACAAAATTCTGATTTTTTATGCATGTTTTTTATTTATTGTGTCTTCATATATGAACTAACAACAAGTATTCAAATCTTAAATCTAAAATATAATTAGTAGACCCTACCAATGTTGGACATAAACTAAGTGATAGTTATTAATAATACGTAAGTAGTGGTAGGGGAAAAAAGTATTTTCAAGCAGCTTCATCTGGAGTGTTTAGTATTAGAGCCCTTCCATCTCTCTTTTTTAAGCGGATGTGACAAAATATTATGAGCAAGCAGATTAGGATGTGACTCAAGTTTTGCGTATTTTGCATTTCTTCAGTCGCTAGTGGCGTATTTAAATCACGATGTATATTTGAATTTTTAATGACCCATGGAGCCGATGTTATCAAACGTAAAATTTGGTTTTTTCTTCATTGGATTTTCTCTACATTTGAAGCTGAAGCAGTTTCCCATAGCTGAATTCCATAGCACCATATAGGCTTTAAAAGCGACTTGTATATTAAAAGTTTGCAGTCTAGGCTGAGTGTTGAATTTCTGCCAACCAGCCAATGTACCTGAGTTAATTTTAGTTTCATTTGAGTTAACTTACAGTCAATGTGATGTTTCCATGTAAGCCGTCGATCAAGGTATATACCAAGATATTTCACTGTGAATGTTGAGGAATAACCTGATTGTTAATCCGAATGGGGGAACAAGTATCTCTTTGCAAGGTAAATGTTACTTGAACACACTTTTGTTCATTTACCTTAATTTTCCATATGTTTAACCATAGCTCCAACTGGGCAATGTATTCCTGAAGATATCGACACGACTCGCAAGGGGTTTCATGCATACTAAGGCAGGCTGTATTGTCGGTAAATGTAGAAGTATGGATATTACTGCTCACAGGCATATCACAAGTATAAATCAAATACAAAACTGGTCCCAGTATACTCCCCTGTACCACACCCGATGAGATAGTTTCAGGCATAATCATAAAGTCTCCTTCCACAACTGTAAATTTCTGGGCAAGAATGTAACTTTCCAAAAGATTTAGAATGTTCATTGGTAAGTATGTCTTCAATATTAAAATTAGGCCTTCATGTCACAGTTTATCAAATGCCTGAGAAACATCTATAAACAGCGCAGAACAATACTTCTTTTCTGTTTAAAATTTTTAAACGCACTAATAATCCCAAATTAATATTTAACTTATTAAGTAAAATATTTTTTTATTAAAAATACATTGAAATTGATTATTGAGGGGTTTAGCTGGATCCTATGCGCATTTCACTGTTGCTAATGCAGATCATCAGGGAACCTTTACCCAAAGCTTCTTAGAACAACTAGAGTTATTATATTATAAACTTTCATTTAAACAAATGAGAAGCTCAATAACAAATAACAAAGTTGAAACAAGAACTCAATAATCAACAAGTTTTTTATTTTCTTACCTTACTATTGCTACATTGGCTGAATTTTTTTTCAGCTTTAAATTGTAGTCGTAAGAGTATGTAAAAGAAAATAAATGTAAATAACAAAAACAGCTATTTAAGAATAGAGTGTTGCCACACAAGTATTTTTTTGACCGGGTGCAGTCAAGTTAATAATTAGTGTTTTTTATGGGAATTGTTACAATTTAAGTTTAAAATTTTTAAACGCACTAATAAACCCAAATTAATATTTTACTTATTAAGTAAAATATTTTTTTATTAAAAATACATTGAAATTGATTATTGAGGGGTTTAGCTGGATCCTATGCGCATTTCACTGTTGCTAGTGCAGATCATCAGGGAACCTTTACCCAAAGCTTCTTAGAACAACTAGAGTTATTATATTATAAACTTTCATTTAAACAAATGAGAAGCTTAATAACAAATAACAAAGTTGAAACAAGAACTCAATAATCAACAAGTTTTTTTATTTTCTTACTTTACTATTGCTACATTGGCTGAATTTTTTTCCAATTCAATGCACAGTGAAATGCGCATAGGATCCAGCTAAACCCATCAATAATCAATTTCAATGTATTTTTAATAAAAAAATATTTTACTTAATAAGTAAAATATTAATTTGGGATTATTAGTGCGTTTAAAAATTTTAAACTTAAATTGTAACAATTCCCATAAAAAACACTAATTATTAACTTGACTGCACCCGGTCAAAAAAATACTTGTGTGGCAACACTCTATTCTTAAATAGCTGTTGTTGTTATTTACATTTATTTTCTTTTACATACTCTTACGACTACAATTTGAAGCTGAAAAAAAATTCAGCCAATGTAGCAATAGTAAAGTAAGAAAATAAAAAACTTGTTGATTATTGAGTTCTTGTTTCAACTTTGTTATTTGTTATTGAGCTTCTCATTTGTTTAAATGAAAGTTTATAATATAATAACTCTAGTTGTTCTAAGAAGCTTTGGGTAAAGGTTCCCTGATGATCTGCATTAGCAACAGTGAAATGCGCATAGGATCCAGCTAAACCCCTAAATAATCAATTTCAATGTATTTTTAATAAAAAAATATTTTACTTAATAAGTAAAATATTAATTTGGGATTATTAGTGCGCTTAAAAATTTTAAACTTAAATTGTAACAATTCCCATAAAAAACACTAATTATTAACTTGACTGCACCCGGTCAAAAAAATACTTGTGTGGCAACACTCTATTCTTAAATAGCTGTTTTTGTTATTTACATTTATTTTCTTTTTCATACTCTTACGACTACAATTTGAAGCTGAAAAAAAATTCAGCCAATGTAGCAATAGTAAAGTAAGAAAATAAAAAACTTGTTGATTATTGAGTTCTTGTTTCAACTTTGTTATTTGTTATTGAGCTTCTCATTTGTTTAAATGAAAGTTTATAATATAATAACTCTAGTTGCTCTAAGAAGCTTTGGGTAAAGGTTCCCTGATGATCTGCACTAGCAACAGTGAAATGCGCATAGGATCCAGCTAAACCCCTCAATAATCAATTTCAATGTATTTTTAATAAAAAAATATTTTACTTAATAAGTAAAATATTAATTTGGGATTATTAGTGCGTTTAAAAATTTTAAACTTAAATTGTAACGATTCCCATAAAAAACACTAATACTTCTTTTCTTCAAATGTTTTCCTTATAAATTTAACCAATCTATGCGTTTTTTCAATGGTGCTATGCTGACTTCTAAAACCAAATTGATGGTCCGGTATGCACATATTATTTGTTAGACAAGGACACAATTTTGTCATGAGCAGCTTTTGCAAGAGTTTTGACATAGTTAACAGCAAACTTATTGGCCTATATTACTCAGCTTTGGTAAGATCTTTGCCCGGCTTTGGAATCATTTTGACCTTGGCAAGCTTCCAGTGTTGTGGATAATACACTACAGTCGTAATATGGCATTAAAAATAAACATCAGGATTCTTATTGCTATATGCGGCAAGTTCATCAGCATCTTGTTACTAATTCCATCAATACCAGGAGCTTTCTTCGGGTTGAGTTCAGAAATTAGTTTTTGTACATCACGCATCTTAAACTTTAAGGTTTGAGGGTGTAGAGCAACTACACCCGGCAAATCAGAAACACCAGTACATGTGTTTGGCGTAAATACGGATTTTAAGTGCTCAGCAAATATTTTACATTTTTCCGTATCGCTTCTTGCCCAACTTCCGGTAGATGTGCGCAGAGGTGGCTTAAACTCAACAGGTGTTTTAAGCTTTCTAGCAGCGCGCCACAAAGAGTAATTTCATGTTTGTGTGACATCAAGACCTTCTAGATAATTTTTAAGAATATGTAGTTTTTGCAGATGCAAGCAACTCTTGGAGTCGTTTAGTACATTCTTTAAATCTTATTTTATTTTGGGGTGATCTGTGCTATTGCCATTCTCTTCTAGCTCTTCTTTTTTCATACACGAGACATTCAATATCCCTAGAATAAATTTTATTAAACCCAGTCTGCGGATGGGAGGTAGTGGCATGCCCAGCAGCCTGTTTAATATTTTCATTAATATAGTCAATGCTAGATGCAATATCATTGGGTGTTCTTAGCGTAATATTTTCCGTGCAATGACTACTAAGATATTTTTTGAATCCCAGCCAATTAACACGATTGATCATCTTCATATATGGGTGAGGTGAGTCACTTCTTAGTGGATTATAGATTGAAATGATAGTCGGAGAGTGATCGGAGGAGAGATCTAGAGAAGCTTAAACATGAATTAAATCCCTAGAAATATTTTTCATGACGCCAAAATCTATAACATCTGGAATTTTTCGTACATCAGTAGGCCAGTAAGTGGGCACCCCACTCGAAATAACATCGAATCCCATTTTTGAAATTGTATTAAACAAAGCTCTACCTCTAGGTGTTACAAAGCGCCAACCCCAGAACGTATGTTTTTCATTGTAGTCTCCAGCTGCCACGAAACAAGATCCAAACGATTTGTAGAACTTTTCATACTGATTTTCGGAAACTGAATATCTGGGAGGTGAGTAAATTGATGATATCACGAAATTCGCACAAAAATTTTCTATGAAAATATTCGTTGCTTGCAAATATTCTTTACTAACGTTGTCAAGGACATAGTGCTTGAGTCTTGACTTAATCAGAATTGCAGATCCACCGCATGCCTTCCCTCTAGGTTCCTTTGTATCACATATAGAGTAGCCATTAATTTTGCAAAAGCTTTTCGAAGTCAAATGAGTCTTAGAGACCAACATTATGTCAATATTTTTTCCCGTAATGAAGTGCTCAAGTTAATTTTTATGTTGGCGAATGCCGTTTGCGTTCCAGAAACATATTTTTAACGTGTTCATAGCTTGTTAGTTAATGCTTGAAGCAGTGTATTCTGCATTCGTAGCATTTCTTACATCATGCTTGTCATATTTGTTGTAAAGTTGTTGATAGTTTGCACAAGATTTCCAAGAGTGGCTTCAAGGCGATTAAAATTATTATTGAATTGAATTATTTTGCGGTGAAACATTTTGTGTCGTAATAGAGCTAGCCCTAGCAGCATCGGCATACGATAGACGTGACGTAACTGGTTGACTCATTTGAGCAAGATTGGCGGAGTAAGCGTTTACTGATTGGGCTGGAGCTGAGTTTGGTTTTTGTCCCATAGTTTGTTTAACGAAATAATATACAGGACATCCTCTGTAGTTAGCGCTGTGAATACCTCCATAGTTACTACATTTTTTATCACTTTGATTTTTTTGTTTATTGCAACTAGTAGTGCCGTGTAATTCGCCGCACACAACACAAACAGTAGGTAAATTGCAGTAAGTTTTTGTATGGCCATATTCTTGGCAATTATGGCACTGCACGGGACCTGGACGCTTATGTGGCTCTTCAACTGTGATTTTTCGGTACAAGAGGTATTTTAGGCTATAAATTTGGTGTGTCTCGTTTTGTTTCAACTGTATATCATTCGGATCCAGTTCAACACGAAATAGTGGCTGGGGTATCTTCTCCCTATTGATTATATTAGTAAAATTTTTACCTTAAATCCGTGTTCGATAAGTGAACATTTTACTTCTTCGGGGTCAACATGTGAATCTATGCCCTTCAATACTATCTGTAGGCCTTTAGCACTCTTAATTTGGTATGTAAAAAAACTAGTTTTAGTTTATTCTATATTTATGATTTTAACAGGCTAAAGTTCGTATCGCTTTTTAAGCCAAATTACATGTGATAATTATTAATGAACAAATAACACCAAAGTTAGTTGTAAATATTCTGACAACACATAGTTGAACGGAACAGCCAGCCGTTTTAGAAGGCCACTTAACCTTCATCATCAGCGTTCTTTTGTGTTTGGTCCACTGTCTGTGGTGTCAGTTGATGTAGATTTCTGCTTTATATACTTAGCATTTTATTGCAAATAGAATATGTGAATTCTTTTGATTCGTCGTATTTCAATTTGCTGAAAGCTTTTTTGTATTGTAAGCTCAATTTTACCATCACTATATTTACAACAGTCTTACCATTGTCGTTTTGTTCTTTTTACTAATTATACACATGTTACTTAATTTGCTTATTTTTTGTTCTACTTAAGACAAACTTTTTTGGTTTGTTACTATTAAGTATATTTTTATTTAATTTTTGTCACAGGCCCAATGCTATTAATTTTTAGTTAATTTTAATTATTATTCGAACTCCATTTGTTTCTATATTTGTGATTTTAACGGGCTAAAGTTCGTATCGCTTTTTAAGCCAAATTACATGTGATAATTATTAATGAACAAATAACACCAAAGTCTTTTGTAAATATTCTGACTAACAACACATAGTTGAACGGGACAGCCAGCCGTTTTCGAAGGCCACTAAACCTTCATCATCAGCGTTCTTTTGTGTTTGGTCCACTGTGTGTGGTGTCAGTTGATTTAGATTTCTGCTTTATATACTTAGCATTTTATTGCAAATGGAATATGTAAATTGTTTTGATTCATCGTATTTTAATTTGCTGAAAGCTTTTTTGTATTGTAAGCTCAATTTTACCATCACTATATTTACAACAGTCTTACCATTGTCGTTTTGTTCTTTTTACTAATTATACACATGTTACTTAATTTGCTTATTTTTTGTTCTACTTAAGACAAACTTTTTTGGTTTGTTACTATTAAGTATATTTTTATTTAATTTTTGCCACAGACCCATGGCTATTAATTTTTAGTTAATTTTAGTTATTATTCGAACTCCATTTGTTTCTATATTTGTGATTTGAACGGGCTAAAGTTCGTATCGCTTTTTAAGCCAAATTACATGTGATAATTATTAATGAACAAATAACACCAAAGTCTGTTGCAAATATTCTGACTAACAACACATAATTGAACAGAACAGCCAGCCGTTTTCGAAGGCCACTAAACCTTCATCATCAGCGTTCTTTTGTGTTTGGTCCACTGTGTGTGGTGTCAGTTGGTGTAGATTTCTGCTTTATATACTTAGCATTATTGCAAATGGAATATGTGAATTGTTTTGATTCATCGTATTTCAATTTGCTGAAAGCTTTTTTGTATTGTAAGCTCAATTTTACCATCTCTATATTTACAACAGTCTTACCATTGTCGTTTGTTCTTTTACTAATTATACACATGTTAGTTAATTTGCTTAGTTTTGTTCTACTTAAGACAAACTTTTTTGGTTTGTTACTATTAAGTATATTTTTATTTAATTTTTGCCACAAGCCCATGGCTATTAATTTTAGTTAATTTTAATTATTATTCGAACTCCATTTGTTTCTATATTTATGATTTTAACAGGCTAAAGTTCGTATCGCTTTTTAAGCCAAATTACATATGATAATTATTAATGAACAAATAACACCAAAGTTAGTTGTAAATATTCTGACAACACATAGTTGAACGGAACAGCCAGTCGTTTTCGAAGGCCACTAAACCTTCATCATCAGCGTTCTTTTGTGTTTGGTCCACTGGGTGTGGTGACAGTTGATGTAGATTTCTGCTTTATATACTTAGCATTATTGCAAATGGAATATGTCAATTGCTTTGATTCATCGTATTTCAATTTGCTGAAAGCTTTTTTGTATTTTAAGCTCAATTTTACCATCTCTATATTTACAACAGTCTTACCATTGTCGTTTGTTCTTTTACTAATTATACAAATGTTAGTTAATTTGCTTATTTTTGTTCTACTTAAGACAAATTTTTTGGTTTGTTACTATTAAGTATATTTTTATTTAATTTTTGCCACAAGCCCATGGCTATTAATTTTAGTTAATTTTAATTATTATTCGAACTCCATCTGCTTCTATATTTATGATTTTAACAGGCTAAAGTTCGTATCGCTTTTTAAGCAGAATTTTTGACGAAACGCCTGTAGTAATTACAGAGAGCAATAATTTTTTTTTTTTTTTGTATAATGCATGTATTTATTTATTGTATCTTCATATGTGAACTAACAATAAGTATTCAAATCTTAAATCTATAAAAAAAAATTATTAGGCCCGACCAGTGTCGGACATAAACTTAGTGGTAGTTATAAATAATACATTAGTTGTGATAATCAAAAAAAGGGGGGGGGGAAAGTATTTTCAAGTAGTCCCATCTGGAGTGTTAGGTATAAGAGCCCGTGTGTCCCTCTTTTTTAAGCGGATGTGTCCAGTAAAGTTCAAAATATTACGAGCAAGCGGATTAGGATGTTATTCGAGTTTTGTTAAATATTTGCCTGCGTATTTTGCAATTTCTTCAGTCACTAGTGGCATATTTAAATCACGATGTATAATAGAATTTTGGATGTACCATGGAGCCGATGTTATTAACCGTAAAATTTTGTTTTGCCTTCGTTGGATTCTCTCGACATTGGAAGCTGAAGCAGTGCCCCATAACTGAATTCCGTAGCACCATATTGGCTTCAAAAGCGACTTGTACAGTAAAAGTTTGCAGTCTAAGCTGAGTGTTGAGTTTCTGCCAATCAACGAATATATTTGAGTTAACTTAAGTTTCATCTGAGTTAACTTAGAGTCAATATGATGTTTCCATGTAAGTCTTCGATCAAGGTGTATACCAAGGTATTTCACTTGGGAATTTTGAGGAATATTATGATTGTTAATTCGAATGGGGGAGCAAGTATCTCTTCTTAGGGTGAACGTTATATGGACACACTTTTGTTCATTGACTTTAATTCTCCATAAGTTCAACCATATTTTCAGCTGAGTGATATGTTCCTGGAGATTGCGGGATGCCTCATAAGGGTTTTCGTGCACACTCATACAGGCTGTATCATCGGCAAAAGTAGAAATATGGATATTATTGCTCACAGGCATATCACAAGTATATATTAAATACAAGACAGGACCCAGAATACTACCCTGTGGCACACCAGAAGATATAGATTCGGGCACACTCGTGAACTCTCCTTCTACAACAGTGAACTTCCTATCAATAATATAACTTTCCAAAAGCTTTTGAATGTTTATTGGCAGATATGTCTTCAATTTTAAAACTAGGCCTTCGTGCCATACTTTATCAAATGCCTGAGAAACATCGATAAAGAGAGCAGAACAATACTTCTTTTCTTCAAATGTTCTTCTTACAACTTGGACCAGTCTATGCGTTTGTTCAATCGTGTTGTGCTGACCTCTAAAGCCAAATTGATGGTCCGGGATGCACCCATTATCAGTTAAAATTTTGGACAATTTAGTCATGAGCAGCTTTTCGAAAAGCTTTGAGATTGTAGATAGTAAGCTTATAGGCCTATATGACTCAGTCTTGGTAAGATCTTTGCCCGCATTTGGAATCATTTTGATCTTGGCCAGTTTCCAGTTATGTGGAAAATACTGCATTCTTAAAATAGCATTAAAAGTAAATAGCAGGATTCTTATTGCAATATGAGGCAAGTTCATGAGCATTTTGTTACTAATGCCATCAATACCTGGAGCTTTCTTCGGGTTGAGTTCAGCAATTACTTTTTGTACTTCACGCATCTTAAACCTTAGGGGACGAGGGGGTAGAGAAACTACACTCGGTAAATCAGCAGCACCCGTACATGAATTGGGAGTGAATACAGATTTTAAATGCTCAGAAAATAAGTTACCTTTCTCACTATCACTTCTTGCCCAGCCTCCGGTCGCAGTACGCAATGGTGATTTAAGATCAACGGGTCGTTTAAGATTTTTAGTAGCGCGCCATAAAGAGTAATTAGATGCGGACGTTACATCAAGACCTTCTAAATACTTTTCCAGTAGTGCAGTTTTTTCCGATGATAGCAGCTCTTTGAGTCGTTTAGTACATTCTTTAAGTCTGATTTTATTTAGGGGTGATCTGTGTTGTTGCCATTCTCTTCTAGCTCTCCTTTTTTCACATACAAGACGTTCAATTTCCGTAGAATAAATTCTGTTAAAGCCGGTCTGCGGATAGGAGGTAGTTGCGTGTTCAGTAGCCTGTTTAATATTTTCGTTAAGATTGGCAATATTAAATTCAATATCATCGCATGATTTAAGCTGAATGTTTTCTACGCAGTGACTACTAAGATATTTTTTGAATACCAGCCAGTTGATTCCATTAATCATCTTCACATATGAGTTAGTTAAATCACTCCTTAGTGGGTTGAAAATTGTAACTATTGTTGGAGAGTGATCGGAGGACAGATCTAGAGAGGCCTCTACATTAATTAAGTCCCTATGAATATTTTTCGTGACGGCAAAATCTATAACATCTGGAATTTTTCTTACGTCAGTAGGCCAGTAAGTAGGCTCCCCACTCGAAATGACATCTAAGCCCATTTTTGAAATTGTATTGAACAAGGCTCGACCTCTAGGTGTAACAAGACGCGATCCCCAGTAGGTATGTTTTGCATTGTAGTCACCAGCTGCCACGAAACAAGATCCAAGCGATTTGTAGAACTTCTCATACTGATCTTCGGTAACTGAAAATCTGGGAGGTGAGTAAATTGATGATATCACGAAATTCGCACAAAAATTTTCTACGAAAATATTCGTTGCTTGCAAATATTCTTCACTAACGTTGTCAAGGACATAGTGCTTGAGTCTTGACTTAATCAGAATTGCTGATCCACCACATGCTCTCCCTCTCGGGTCCTTTGTATCATATAAAGTGTAACCATTTATTTTAAATAAGCTTCTTGAGGTCAAATGAGTCTCAGAAACCAACATTATATCAATATTTTTTTCCATGAGGAAGTGCTCAAGTTCATTTTTATGTTGGCGAATGCCGTTTGCGTTCCAGAAACATATTTTTAACGTGTTCATGGTTTATTAACTAATGATTGAAGCAGTGTATTCTGCATTCGCAGCATTTCTTGCATCGTACTTGTCATATTTGTAGTAAAGTTGTTTATAGTTAGCACCAGATTCTCAATAGTAGCTTCAAGGCGACTAAAGTTAAAGCTTGAGTTTGAATTCGTTGAATTATTTGGCGGTGGAACATTTTGCGTGGGAATTGAACTAGTCTTAGCAGCATCAGCATACAATACACGTGAAGTAACTGGTTGGCTGATTTGAGCAAAAGTGTCGGAGTTCGCGTTTATTTGTTGAGCTGGAGTTAACTTGGGTTTTTGACCCATAGCCTGTTTAACGAAAGAATATACAGGACACCCTCTATAGTTAGCTGTGTGATTACCTCCACAATTACTACATTTTTTTCTGCTATATATGCCCATATACCCTCATTTTTCGGATTCGAACTATATATGGGATATCATATATGCTCCATACATATTATTTTTAGCTGGGAAGTGAGCTCTAACGGCAGAAATCTAAGGGCAAAGCCACTATATCGTCAGCGATCAACCTCGCTTTGTCCAATGACAACTAGCGATTCGTTAATATTACCGTTGCCTAGTACTTCTGCATTTAAGTCAGCGATATCATCCGTTTCGGGCTCACGATCATCACTCAACCAAGTTATCAGAAGTCGGAATAGACAGATATATAACTGTGATAAAGCGCGGGCGAAATTCTACTAAAATTTCAGCTGCTCCAAAGATATCTAGGGATAACAGCGCATCCTCTACTAATCGTCAAAACCGTTTTAAAATATTGCAAGATGACAACGACAAACCCGATTTACTTACGAACAAAACCTCGAAGCCGCCACCAATATATTTGGAAAAAGAATTCAAACGCCCTTATCAAAAAATTAATCTCGGTCATTGGTGAGAATAAATTTCACATTGTTCCAATAAAACGCGACAAAATCCATGAAACGAAAATTCAAATCTATGACTTGTCCTCCAGGGGCTTAAGGTAAAAAATGTATCCAATATAATAAATAGGGAGAAGATCCCCCAACCTCTATTTCGCGTTGAATTTGACCCGAATGATATAAAATTGAGAAATAATGAGACGCACTGAATTTATAATTTAAAATATCTTTTATACCGAAAAATAACAGTTGAAGAACCACACAAGCGTTCTGGGCCCGTACAGTGCAATAAAACGTACTGTACCATAAAACGCAAAAACTCACTGCAAATTACCTACAGTTTGTGTTATTTGCGGCAAATTGGCAGAAAAAAAGAAGTAATTGTGGAGGTTATCACACCACTAACTACAGAGGATGTCCTGTATATTATTTCGTCAAACAAACTATGGGACAGAAACCTAAATTAGTCCCCGCTAGATCAGCAAACTCTTACTCCACCACTTTTGTTCAAATGAGCCAACCAGTTACTTCACGTATATCGTATGCCGATGCTGCTAATAATAGAGCTTGCTATTCCCATACAAAATCTTTCACAGCCAAATATTTCAACAAATACAAACTCAGGCTTAAATTTTAATCGCTTTGAATCTACTATTGATAATCTCGTGTAAACTATAAACAATTTTACAACAAATATGACTAGCATGATGGAAGAAATATTGCGAATGCCGAATACACTGCTTCAAGCATTAGTTAACAAGCCATGAACACGTTAAAAATGTGTTTCTGGAAGGCAAACGGCATTCGCCAACACAAAAACAAATTTTAGTACTTGTTTGGAAAAACAATATTGATATAAAGTTGGTCTCTGAGGCTCATTTGACTTCGAGAAGCCTCTTTTAAATTATTTGCTACACCGTATATGATTCAAAGGACCCGAGAGGAAGAGCAATTGTGGTAAAGTCAAGACTCAAGCACTGTATTCTGGGCAACATTTGTGAAGAACATCTAGTAGCAACAAATTTTTGTGAGAATTTTTTTTTTTAAATTTCGTGATATCATCAATTTACTCCCCTCCCAGATTCGCAATTAGTGAGGATCAATATGAGGATTCTATAAATCTCTTGGCCCTTGTTTCGTAGCAGCTGGCGACTACAATGCAAAACATACGTTCTGGGGTTCGCGTCTTATTGTCCAACACAATTTCAAAAATGGGCTTTAATGTCATTTCGAGTAGGGAGCCCACTTACTGGCCTACGGGCATACAAAAAATTCCGGAGGTTATAGATTTTGGAGTAATGGAAAGTATCTATAGGGATCTAATTCGTGTTGAAGCTTCTCTAGATCTCTACTCCGATCACTCTCCCGCGATCGTTACAATTTGCAACCCATTAAGAAGTGACTAACCTCACCCATATCTGAACATGATCAACCGTGTTAATTGGCTAGGGTTCAGAAAATATCTCAGTAGTCATTGTACGGAAAACATTACGCTAAGAACATCCGAATATATTGAATTTAACATTGCCAATCTTATCAAAAATATAAAACAGGCTGCTGAACATGCTACTACCTCCCATCCGCAGACTGGGTTTGATAGAATTTATTCTACGGATACTAAAGGTCTCGTTTCTGCAAAAAGAAGAGCTAGAAGGGAATGGCAATAGCACAGATCACCCCAACATAAAATCAGATTTATAGATTGCACTAAACGACTCCAACTGCTTGCATTTGAAAAAACTACATCCCTTAAAAACTATCTGGAAGGTCTTGATATCACACCAGCATCTAATTACTCCTTTTGTTGAGCAAGAAACGATACTAAAAAAGGTAATATTTGCTGAGCATTTAAAATCGGTATTGAACCCCAACAAATGTTCTGGTGTTGTTGATTTGCCAAATGTAGTTGCACTACCCCCTCTACCCATAAAATTTAAATCGCGTGATGTTTAAAAACTTATTGCTGAACTCAACGCAAAGAACGCTCCTGGTAATGTGGGAATTTATAACTTGATGCTAATAAAGTTGCCTCCTATTGCAATTAGAATCATTTTATTTATTTTTAACGCCTTTTTACGACTGAAGTATTATCCACACAGCTGAAAGCTTGCCAAGGTTAAAACTATTGCAAAGCCGGGCAAAGACCTTACCAAGGCTGAGTTATACAGGCCAATAACTCTGCTATCACTAATGTCAAAATTTTAAATTCATATTCAAATTTTAGATAATTAATTTTTTTTTAAGATTTCACAATTAAGGAACGTGAACAACCTATTGAAAATTTAAAACAAACAAAATGTACTGACAAAATTCTGATTTTTTATGCATGTTTTTTATTTATTGTGTCTTCATATATGAACTAACAACAAGTATTCAAATCTTAAATCTAAAATATAATTAGTAGACCCTACCAATGTTAGACATAAACTAAGTGATAGTTATTAATAATACGTAAGTAGTGGTAAGGGGAAAAAAGTATTTTCAAGCAGCTTCATCTGGAGTGTTTAGTATTATAGCCCTTCCATCTCTCTTTTTTAAGCGGATGTGACAAAATATTATGAGCAAGCAGATTAGGATGTGACTCAAGTTTTGCGTATTTTGCATTTCTTCAGTCGCTAGTGGCGTATTTAAATCACGATGTATATTTGAATTTTTAATGACCCATGGAGCCGATGTTATCAAACGTAAAATTTTGTTTTTCCTTCATTGGATTTTCTCTACATTTGAAGCTGAAGCAGTTTCCCATAGCTGAATTCCATAGCACCATATAGGCTTTAAAAGCGACTTGTATATTAAAAGTTTGCAGTCTAGGCTGAGTGTTGAATTTCTGCCAACCAGCCAATGTACCTGAGTTAATTTTAGTTTCATTTGAGTTAACTTACAGTCAATGTGATGTTTCCATGTAAGCCGTCGATCAAGGTATATACCAAGATGTTTCACTGTGAATGTTGAGGAATAACCTGATTGTTAATCCGAATGGGGGAACAAGTATCTCTTTGCAAGGTAAATGTTACTTGAACACACTTTTGTTCACTTACCTTAATTTTCCATATGTTTAACCATAGCTCCAACTGGGAAATGTATTCCTGAAGATATCGACACGACTCGCAAGGGGTTTCATGCATACTAAGGCAGGCTGTATTGTCGGTAAATGTAGAAGTATGGATATTACTGCTCACAGGCATATCACAAGTATAAATCAAATACAAAACTGGTCCCAGTATACTCCCCTGTAGGACACCCGATGAGATAGTTTCAGGCATACTCATAAAGTCTCCTTCCACAACTGTAAATTTCTGGGCAAGAATGTAACTTTCCAAAAGATTTAGAATGTTTATTGGTAAGTATGTCTTCAATTTTAAAATAAGGCCTTCATGTCACAGTTTATCAAATGCCTGAGAAACATCTATAAACAGGGCAGAACAAAACTTCTTTTCTTCAAATGTTTTCCTTATAAATTTAACCAATCTATGCGTTTTTTCAATGGTGCTATGCTGACTTTTAAAACCAAATTGATGGTCCGGTATGCACATATTATTTGTTAGACAAGGACACAATTTTGTCATGAGCAGCTTTTGCAAGAGTTTTGACATAGTTAACAGCAAACTTATTGGCCTATATTACTCAGCTTTGGTAAGATCTTTGCCCGGCTTTGGAATCATTTTGACCTTGGCAAGCTTCCAGTGTTGTGGATAATACACTACAGTCGTAATATGGCATTAAAAATAAACATCAGGATTCTTATTGCTATATGCGGCAAGTTCATCAGCATCTTGTTACTAATTCCATCAATACCAGGAGCTTTCTTCGGGTTGAGTTCAGAAATTAGTTTTTGTACATCACGCATCTTAAACTTTAAGGTTTGAGGGTGTAGAGCAACTACACCCGGCAAATCAGAAACACCAGTACATGTGTTTGGCGTAAATACGGATTTTAAGTGCTCAGCAAATATTTTACATTTTTCCGTATCGCTTCTTGCCCAACTTCCGGTAGATGTGCGCAGAGGTGGCTTAAACTCAACAGGTGTTTTAAGCTTTCTAGCAGCGCGCCACAAAGAGTAATTTCATGCTTGTGTGACATCAAGACCTTCTAGATAATTTTTAAGAATATGTAGTTTTTGCAGATGCAAGCAACTCTTGGAGTCGTTTAGTACATTCTTTAAATCTTATTTTATTTTGGGGTGATCTGTGCTATTGCCATTCTCTTCTAGCTCTTCTTTTTTCATACACGAGACATTCAATATCCCTAGAATAAAATTTTATTAAACCCAGTCTGCGGATGGGAGGTAGTGGCATGCCCAGCAGCCTGTTTAATATTTTCATTAATATAGTCAATGCTAGATGCAATATCATTGGGTGTTCTTAGCGTAATATTTTCCGTGCAATGACTACTAAGATATTTTTTGAATCCCAGCCAATTAACACGATTGATCATCTTCATATATGGGTGAGGTGAGTCACTTCTTAGTGGATTATAGATTGAAATGATAGTCGGAGAGTGATCGGAGGAGAGATCTAGAGAAGCTTAAACATGAATTAAATCCCTAGAAATATTTTTCATGACGCCAAAATCTATAACATCTGGAATTTTTCGTACATCAGTAGGCCAGTAAGTGGGCACCCCACTCGAAATAACATCGAATCCCATTTTTGAAATTGTATTAAACAAAGCTCTACCTCTAGGTGTTACAAAGCGCCAACCCCAGAACGTATGTTTTTCATTGTAGTCTCCAGCTGCCACGAAACAAGATCCAAACGATTTGTAGAACTTTTCATACTGATTTTCGGAAACTGAATATCTGGGAGGTGAGTAAATTGATGATATCACGAAATTCGCACAAAAATTTTCTATGAAAATATTCGTTGCTTGCAAATATTCTTTACTAACGTTGTCAAGGACATAGTGCTTGAGTCTTGACTTAATCAGAATTGCAGATCCACCGCATGCCTTCCCTCTAGGTTCCTTTGTATCACATATAGAGTAGCCATTAATTTTGCAAAAGCTTTTCGAAGTCAAATGAGTCTTAGAGACCAACATTATGTCAATATTTTTTCCCGTAATGAAGTGCTCAAGTTAATTTTTATGTTGGCGAATGCCGTTTGCGTTCCAGAAACATATTTTTAACGTGTTCATAGCTTGTTAGTTAATGCTTGAAGCAGTGTATTCTGCATTCGTAGCATTTCTTACATCATGCTTGTCATATTTGTTGTAAAGTTGTTGATAGTTTGCACAAGATTTCCAAGAGTGGCTTCAAGGCGATTAAAATTATTATTGAATTGAATTATTTTGCGGTGAAACATTTTGTGTCGTAATAGAGCTAGCCCTAGCAGCATCGGCATACGATAGACGTGACGTAACTGGTTGACTCATTTGAGCAAGATTGGCGGAGTAAGCGTTTACTGATTGGGCTGGAGCTGAGTTTGGTTTTTGTCCCATAGTTTGTTTAACGAAATAATATACAGGACATCCTCTGTAGTTAGCGCTGTGAATACCTCCATAGTTACTACATTTTTTATCACTTTGATTTTTTTGTTTATTGCAACTAGTAGTGCCGTGTAATTCGCCGCACACAACACAAACAGTAGGTAAATTGCAGTAAGTTTTTGTATGGCCATATTCTTGGCAATTATGGCACTGCACGGGACCTGGACGCTTATGTGGCTCTTCAACTGTGATTTTTCGGTACAAGAGGTATTTTAGGCTATAAATTTGGTGTGTCTCGTTTTGTTTCAACTGTATATCATTCGGATCCAGTTCAACACGAAATAGTGGCTGGGGTATCTTCTCCCTATTGATTATATTAGTAAAATTTTTACCTTAAATCCGTGTTCGATAAGTGAACATTTTACTTCTTCGGGGTCAACATGTGAATCTATGCCCTTCAATACTATCTGTAGGCCTTTAGCACTCTTAATTTGGTATGTAAAAAAACTAGTTTTAGTTTATTCTATATTTATGATTTTAACAGGCTAAAGTTCGTATCGCTTTTTAAGCCAAATTACATGTGATAATTATTAATGAACAAATAACACCAAAGTTAGTTGTAAATATTCTGACAACACATAGTTGAACGGAACAGCCAGTCGTTTTCGAAGGCCACTAAACCTTCATCATCAGCGTTCTTTTGTGTTTGGTCCACTGTGTGTGGTGACAGTTGATGTAGATTTCTGCTTTATATATTTAGCATTATTGCAAATGGAATATGTCAATTGTTTTGATTCATCGTATTTCAATTTGCTGAAAGCTTTTTGTATTGTAAGCTCAATTTTATCATCTCTATATTTACAACAGTCTTACCATTGTCGTTTGTTCTTTTACTAATTATACACATGTTAGTTAATTTGCTTAGTTTTGTTCTACTTAAGACAAACTTTTTTGGTTTGTTACTATTAAGTATATTTTTATTTAATTTTTGCCACAAGCCCATGGCTATTAATTTTAGTTAATTTTAATTATTATTCGAACTCCATTTGTTTCTATATTTATGATTTTAACAGGCTAAAGTTCGTATCGCTTTTTAAGCAAAATTTTTGACGAAACGCCTGTAGTAATTACAGAGAGCAATAAATCATCAGCATCTTTAGGTGTTGGGTAGTTTTTTATCACATTGTGTTTATTGAGATCTGTACGTATTCCTTCATCGGTTATAAGATGACCTAAATATACTACTTCTCTTTTCAAAAAACAGCATTTAATTAATTAATTTCAAGTTATATTGTCGCAACCTTTTAAAAACTTTCATCAAATTTTGGTGATGATCCTGTATGCTACAACCAGATACTTCGATCTCATTTACATATAGGAATGCTTCTGCGCTTAAACCACTCAAAGCTATTGTTATCATTCTCTGAAAACTATTCGACGATATTTTTAAACCGAAAGGTAATCGAGTGTATTAAAACTGTGCGTTTCTAGTTGAAAACAAAGCAAGTGGTCTAGATTCCTTGTCTAGATTAATTTGATGAAATGAGCTTATCATGTCTAAAGTGGCAAAATACTTAGCTCTACCTAGTTTATATAAAACGTCCTCAATCCATGTTAAAGGTAATTTGTCGTTTACTATTTTCTCACTCAAATTTTGAAAATCTACTACTAATCGCCACTTTTTTTATCGCCCTCCCCGAGTTTTTTGGTACTATTAACAAGGGTGAATTGTAGGGACTTGTTCATTTACTTCTCTCATTTGCGCCTCAGGTAATTTGTACGGTTTTATATATATATCGGTGTGGGATCTGTTGTATGTATTTGTTGCGTATAAAAATTGTTCACTGTGAGCTTATTGTAATGTTGCAAAGGAAGGATCGCCATGTAATGCGTGAAGGTGGAGGACTCAAAGGTTAGCCCTAACGTGTAGTAGTCAGTGTATGTGTGTGGCCCTATAGTCCCTTGTTTTGTTTTTACAGCTGTCAAGGAGACCAGCTTGTCAGTAGGCGCTCAAAAGAGGTGCCAAAAGATTTGGGGAATTTAATTAAAAAACAAGGCAAGTTATTGCCAGTTTGCGTTTAGAAATTAAAGTCTGATCTTATTTGAGATTTTGACTGCTTATATACTATTTTACATTCTTCAATTTTTGTGTTTCTTTATGTCTTTAGTTTTGCTATAACAACATAATTTATTAATAAAAATAAAAGTGTGTCATTTAAATATTATAAAGTAAGCGTTCTGTTAATTATTACAATGAACTAACTGTGTTGCAATGCAATTAACTATGATACAGTGTATTATAGTAAGTGAGGTACACTACACCCTCACCCTTAAGAGAAAAATTATGTAAATAATTTTTTGTTTTATTAATTATCAGTGTAAGTTATAAACTTGTTTTAAATTACAATTATACATTTTCTTCAAAATTAATCACGAAATATTAATACTATTTTATGTTAAAATTTTCTTAAATTTAAATATATTCTTATAATGCTAATGATTTTCTTAAATTCTTAGCTTTACAAAGGTTTATATGGTTTTAAATTGTTATTATGAACTTTTTATATGGATATTGGTTCTATTTTTCAGTTTCTACCTTAACTAATATAGGAGTAATATTTAATTTAATGTAATAATTATTGTTTAATATTCTTTTTCTTTTGTTTTTATAGTTAGTTCATTATATATGTTCAGTGCAAATTGTAACGTGAGTCATGGTTCTTGTACGTACTCATGATAATTATTAAATTTCTTGTTATTGTCTAAAATGTTGGATGGCAATTTTTTGTATAACAATTTATATGGCAAATGGCCTGTGTATACATGTAGCTTTCGTCCATTAGTTTGTATTAAAATATGTCATCAGTTATCTTTGTTGGGGCATTGTATGTTTGTATTTTTAGTTGAGGACATTTACTATTTATATTTATTTTGGCATATGGTTCTTTTTTTATATATTTTAAATATTTCATCCTTATTATATTTCGCTAATTCTCTTATAGTTTCTTCGTTAATTTTAGATATCAGTTGCCTCAGAATCGAATCTAGTTTCGCTGAGTTATCGCTGAATCTTGCTAGCTTATTAATTTCATTGTTCATATTTTTGTATTCATATTTTAGGTATGTAACTTCTTCTTATCGAATCTGGTTTCGATGAATTATCATTACATCCTATATTCATATTTTTGGTACGCAATTTCTTCATATTCGAATCTGGTTTCGATGAATTATCATTACGTCCTATGTGGACAATATTATTTTCAATAAATATATCCTTTTCATTTATATTTTCAAGCTTGTTAAATTTCAATTTCTTCATATTTTTGTGTCATTGATGGATATGCATTCCCATATTTGAAGTTGATCAGACTTCTGAGAATCATATTTTTCCATATTTCTTTCTCTTGCGCGCGCATTATTTTCATTTATATTATTGTTATTTGCCTCATTATTTTCTTTTATATTTGCCTCATTAGTTTTATTTTTAATTGCCCTTGTAGTTACTAATAATTTTCTTTAACTTCTCTATAGACAGTTGAAAATTCTAAATCTGATTATTAAAAATTTGCCGTTTAAAATTCTGTCGTTAAGATTCCTAATTGATGGTTCTATTATGTCGTCGATATTTATTAATAATTTCTGTACGTGTGTGTAGTTTTTTATGTAGACTGTATGTAGTGTTTTCTAGGGTCATGGTTTTGGAATATAGAGTTACTTTTCATTGTTCTTTTCCTATAATATATGAGTGAATGCACTTTGTTTGTCAATTCTATTTTTGCATAGTCTTCACTAATATTTTTGTGATAATTAGCAAGTTTTTTTTGTTTTTTTTTACTTTCGTCATTGTTAATGTCTTGTAATTTAATATCTCACGGTTTTTAATTATGTTAGTGTGAAAGTGAATATTTTCTTTTGTGTGTTTAAAATTTGTAGATAAACATGTGTATACATTTTTTTTTGGCATATTGATGATTTTAGTTAATGAATCATAATTATATTTTTATGAAAGTTAAAATGTTTTTGTAAAAAAAAATATTAATTTATTATAATATTAAAAAAAGTTCAGTATGTATAAAATTTGATAATTGCTAAAAATTTTTTTGTCATTTATATAAACGTGTTGTATTTTAATTGGTGTGCTGACTTTACTGAAGTACTTTTCCGCTTTAGAAAGTGTGATTTTGTTGGTAATTTCAAAAACTTAGTTCGAATGCGAAATTCTGCATTTATTGAAGGCAACTTGTTGCTTTGTGTTGCAAAGATATTGCAAAGCTTTTGAAGGTATATTATATTTGACATGTTGTTGCTTCGTGTTGAAAAGGTTTCGAAAACTTTTTGTAGGTATTTTGTATTTGTTGAAGACATCTCTTAAATCTTTTTTTGACATTCGTCTATAGCCACAGGTTACAGTAAATTATTTTTAATTAAACATTTAAGCAATTTATTATTCGACATATTGTCAGAAGTTTATTTTAATTTGAAATTTAATTTCAAATTAATTTTCAAATTTAATTTCAAATTAAAATAAACTTCTGACAATATGTCGAATAATAAATTTCTTAAATGTTAAATTTAGATTTTATTTTTCATTTTGCCTTATAATTACTTTTATTGTTATTCAATGGATTTCTAATTGTATAAAGGTGTAGAAAAATAAAATAGATTCAAATCGAATATTAATTATTTGCTGGGTTTTTTGTGTTAGTTTCTAAGCCTACTACGCTTATTTTTCTTTTGTGATTTTCAAAAATATTATTATATGTGAATTCTCAAATAGTTCTTGAAAGTCTGTTCATAAGATAAGAGGTTTGTGACTATTCAAAATGTGTGGTTGAAGTCTACTGATGATTTGTTACAGCAACAAAGAAATGCATATAGACAACGCTGAATCACCAGCAAATAAATTTCAAATTCTTTTTAATTAAAGTATGTATTAAGGCCGGGATAAAATTTGATTGTTCTTTTTATTTGTAGCTTTTTATTTTTGTCGCAATGTAATTTTTGGTCCGCAGGATCTTGGTCTCAGGATCATGGTTGCAGGATCGAAGGTTCAGTATCTTCCTCTCAGGATCGTGGTTGCAGGATCGTGGTCACAGGATCGTAGTTGCAGGATTCTCAGGATCGTAGTTGCAGGATCGCCATGTAATGTTGCGAAGGAAGGATCGCCATGTAATGCGTGAAGGTGGAGGACTCAAAGGTTAGCCCTAACGTGTAGTAGTCAGTGTATGTGTGTGGCCCTATAGTCCCTTGTTTTGTTTTTACAGCTGTCAAGGAGACCAGCTTGTCAGTAGGCGCTCAAAAGAGGTGCCAAAAGATTTGGGGAATTTAATTAAAAAACAAGGCAAGTTATTGCCAGTTTGCGTTTAGAAATTAAAGTCTGATCTTATTTGAGATTTTGACTGCTTATATACTATTTTACATTCTTCAATTTTTGTGTTTCTTTATGTCTTTAGTTTTTCTATAACAACATAATTTATTAATAAAAATAAAAGTGTGTCATTTAAATATTATAAAGTAAGCATTCTGTTAATTATTACAATGAACTGTGTTGCAATGCAATTAACTATGATACAGTGTATTATAGTAAGTGAGGTACACTACATTAGGATCTAATGACCCAATACATAATTCATTTAATATTTTTTTTGCTCGATTTGGCGTCTCCGAACTTCTCTTCTTTTCAAACGTGAATATCATGTAATCAGATGAATTTTTTACTTCTAATTCAGTTAAATCTCTTATAATCATGTCCTTATCAGTTGTATTTAAGATTTTTATGTGTTGTGCTCCTGTTGCGGGTACTATGCTATTTGCAATAAAAACTCCTGGAGTTATTTCTTTATTTAATTATTTATTTAATCTTTACTAATTTTTATTGGTATAATTGACTCTGAATGGCCGGTATGTGAACATCTGTATTACAAATGCATTTGGGGTTCATAGGCAAGACAAATTTATCTTCAATTATGTTGAACGTTGTCGTATAGGTTTCAAAATCTATTTTACATTTATATTTTTGTAGGATGTCTTGTCCATCAGTGGGAATCGGGAAATTATCATCAACTATGTGAAATTGGTGATCAATACATTGGTCATTAAAATATAAACTTAAGCAAGCCGTGCCAATGCTTTCAATAGAGTGTACTGTAATACCAGTTAATGCCGAAATGTTAATTCTGTTTATGATAGAAAACTCCTAGTTTGCAAATGGAAATTTCAGCTCCAGTATCTATTAAAAAACTTAGACTTCTTTCTGTATTCTTACAATTTATTGTTATGGTATTATTTGTATTTAATGAAAGTTTCAAAAATTTTGGCTTCGGATAACAATTATTGTTATCCTGCCCCTTCTATTGCTTCTTGTAGTATTATCTCTGTTGTTAGAATTATTTCTGAAGTTGTTGTTATTATTGTTGTGGTTGTTTCTATAGTTATTTCCTGTATAATTTCTTTGTCTTGAATGTTGGTCGCTATCCTGACGGTGGTTGTTTCGAGAGTTATAATTTTGGTTTTTGTGTCAATTATTGTATATTTAAGTAAATATGAAGGGCTAAATTCATAATGAAATAAAATGTATTTAAAAGGAATTATAAGAAATTTTTTCATAAAACATTTTAATTAAAATATATTAAGAATGCGACAGGCTTAAGATATTAACTGCCAGTTTATAGAAGCCATGTAAAAATTCTCGTGTATCTATTTATATTGAAAACAAAAACAAATTTGGGTGGTTTGTTTTTGTTTTCAATATAAATAGACAGACGAGAATTTTTACATAGCTTCTATAAACTGGCAATAAAAGGAGCAACTTTTTATGTAACGTTAAAATCAAGGTTTTTTTTTAAAAAAATTCCACAAAATATTGCCTAAAATCATATTTGCTATTTTATAAACAGTAGGTTTGAAATAAATTTTGTTTTTTATTAAGTTTATTTTAAGTTTAAATTTGTGAGAAGTACACAATACGTTTTTATCTTTGATCTTAAAATAAATAATTTTGAAATATATAATAAAACAGGCACTAAACTAAATTAAATCATCAAAACGGCTAAAATCGTCAAACCTACAACAAATCATGAAATCTGGCAGCCGCGGCTGCAGTGAATGTTGAATAGTAATACACAAATATATATCAAATGAATATGTATTGAATGGTGTTGTTACGAGCTGATCGTAACACCAAAGTAGTGTTAGTTAAATACAAAGAAGTTACCTAATACGAAAATAGAAAAAACACGAAACTTTGCTCAGAGTGGATGTGCTATTGTTGTTACTTTTTTCTGCGCTCTTACTTCTTTCTGTAATCAACGCAAGTGCAAGTTAAAAAGTTATTCTGTACATTTTCATGCATGAAGCTCGCTGTATATGAAAAACAAGCGAATAAAGCAACAAATCAATAAAAGCGAGTGCTGAAAAGTATTCGAGACTAAAAATCATATAGTAAACAGCGAGTGCGCTCGCGAGTGTTATGTATTGTTGCAGATCTCTGCTCCAAAGCACCACCAATATATTTGAGAGAAAAAACTTCTAAATCCCTTATTAAAAAAGTAGTCTCGGCAATTGGTGAGAATGCATTTCACGTTATTCCAATAAAACGTGGTAACATTGACTAAACTAAAATTCAAATATACGAAGAAAAAGATTTCCGCAAAATAGTAACAGAATTCGAAAAAAATAAAACAAGTTTTTATACGTACCAGCTTAAGAGTGCTAAAGGTATGCAATTCGTATTGAAGTGCATTGATTCTTATGTTAGTCCCGAAGAAGTAAAAGATGCACTCATCATACAAGGATTTAAGGTAAAAAAAGTTACTAATATAATCAAAAGGAGAAAATCCCCCAGCCTCTATTTCGTGTTGAACTGGAAAGTTAAAAAAAAAACGAAACAAATCCAATTTATAACCTAAAATACCTCTTATATCGAAAATTGAAGAGGCACATAAGCGATCAGGTCCTGTACAGTGCCATAATTGCCAAGAATATGGTCAAACAAAAACTTTTGTGGTTTGTTATCTGCGGTTAATTGCACGGTACTGCTAGTTGTACTAAACCAAAAGATCAAGCAGAAAAAAATGCAGTAATTGTGGAGGTAACCACACCGCTAACTACAGAGGCTGTCCTGTGTACTCTTTCGTCAAGCAGACTATGGTGCAAAAACCTTAATTAGTTCCAGCTCAAACAGCAAACGCTTTCTCCGCCACTTCTGCGCAAATGAGCCAACAACTTACTTCCCGTGTATCGTATGCAGATGCTGCTAGGGCTAGTTCTATTCGCACACAAAATGTTTTACCGGCAAATGATTCAACAAATACAAATTCAAGCTTTAATTTCAATCGCCTTGAAGCTACTATTGATAATCTGGTGCAAACTATAAATAATTTTACAACAAATATGACTAGCATGATGCAAGAAATGCTACAAATGCAGAATACACTACTTCAAGCATTAATTAACAAGCCATGAATATGTTAATAATATGTTTCTGGAACGCAAACAGCATTTGCCAACATAAAAATGAACTTGAGCACTTCCTCACGGAAAAAAATATTGATGTAATGCTAGTCTCTGAGACTCATTTGACTTCAAGATGCCTTTTTAAAATTTATGTCTTCACATTATATGGTTCAAAGGACCCGAGAGGAAGAGCATGCGGTGGATCAGCGAATCTAATAAAGTCAAGACTCAAGCACTATATTCTTGACCACATTTGTGAACAACACCTACAAGCAACAAATATTGGCATTAAAAGTTTTCGTACAAACTTCGTGATATCATCAATTTACTCCCCTCCCAGATTTTCCATCACTAAGAATCAATATGAGGATTTCTACAAATCTCTTGGACCTTGTTTTGTAGCAGCTAGCGACTACAATGCAAAACATACGTTCTGAAGTTCGCGTCTTATTACACCCAGAGGTCGAGCATTGTTCAACACTATTTCAAAAATGGGTTTGGATGTCATTTCGAGTGGGGAGCCCACTTATTGGCGTACTGACATACAAAAAATTCCGGATGTTATAGATTTTGGCGTCATAAAAAATATCATTACAATTTGTAGCCCATTAAGAAGTAATTTACCTGACCCATATGCGAAGATGATCAATCGTGTTAATTGGCTGGGGTTCAAAAAATATCTCAGTAGTCATTGCACGGAAAATATTACGATAAGAACAGCCAATGATATTAAATCTAGCATTGCCAATCTTAACAAAAATATTAAACAGGCTGCTGAACATGCACTACCTCCCATCCGCATACTGTTTTTTTTTTTTTGTAATGCATGTATTTATTTATTGTATCTTCATATGTGAACTAACAATAAGTATTCAAATCTTAAATCTATAAAAAAAATTATTAGGCCCGACCAGTGTCGGACATAAACTTAGTGATAGTTATAAATCATACATTAGTAGTGATAATCAAAAAAAAGGGGGGGGGAAGTATTTTCAAGTAGTCCATCTGGAGTGTTAGGTATAAGAGCCCGTGTGTCCCTCTTTTTTAAGCGGATGTGTCCAGTAAAGTTCAAAATATTACGAGCAAGCGGATTAGGATGTGATTCGAGTTTTGTTAAATATTTGCCTGCGTATTTTGCAATTTCTTCAGTCACTAATGGCATATTTAAATCACGATGTATAATAGAATTTTGGATGTACTATGGAGCCGATGTTATTAACCGTAAAATTTTGTTTTGCCTTCGTTGGATTTTCTCGACATTGGAAGCTGAAGCAGTGCCCCATAACTGAATTCCGTAGTACCATATTGGCTTCAAAAGCGACTTGTACAGTAAAAGTTTGCAGTCTAGGCTGAGTGTTGAGTTTCTATCAATCAACCAATATATTTGAGTTAACTTAAGTTTCATCTGAGTTAACTTAGAGTCAATATGATGTTTCCATGTAAGTCTTCGATCAAGGTGTATACCAAGGTATTTCACTTGGGAATGTTGAGGAATATTTTGATTGTTGATTCGAATGGGGGAGCAAGTATCTCTTCTTAGGGTGAACGTTATATGGACACACTTTTGTTCATTGACTTTAATTCTCTATAAGTTCAACCATATTTCCAGCTGGGTAATATATTCCTGGAAATTTCGGGATGCCTCATAAGGGGTTTCGTGCACACTCATACAGGCTGTATCATCGGCAAAAGTAGAAATATGGATATTATTGCTCATAGGCATATCACAAGTATATATTAAATACAAGATAGGACCCAGAATACTACCCTGTGGCACACCAGAAGATATAGATTCGGGCACACTCGTGAACTCTCCTTCCACAACAGTGAACTTCCTATCAATAATATAACTTTCCAAAAGCTTTTGAATGTTTATTGGCAGATATGTCTTAAATTTTAAAACTAGGCCTTTGTGCCATACTTTATCAAACGCCTGAGACACATCAATAAAGAGAGCAGAACAATACTTCTTTTCTTCGAATTTTCTTCTTACAACTTCGACCAGTCTATGCGTTTGTTCAATCGTGCTGTGCTGACTTCTAAAGCCAAATTGATGGTCCGGAATGCACCCATTATCAGTTAAAATTTTGGACAATTTAGTCATGAGCAGCTTTTCGAAAAGCTTTGAGATAGTAGATAGTAAGCTTATAGGTCTATATGACTCAGTCTTGGTAAGATCTTTGCCCGCATTTGGAATCATTTTGATCTTGGCCAGTTTCCAATTATGTGGAAAATACTGCATTCTTAAAATAGCATTAAAAGTAAATAACAGGATTCTTATTGCAACATGAGGCAAGTTCATGAGCATTTTGTTACTAATGTCATCAATACCTGGAGCTTTCTTCGGGTTGAGTTCAGCAAATACTTTTTGTACTTCACGCATCTTAAACCTTAAGGGACGAGGGGGTAGAGAAACTACACTCGGTAAATCATTGGGAGTGAATACAGATTTTAAATGCTCAAAAAATAAGTTACCTTTCTCACTATCGCTTCTTGCCCAGCCTCCGGTCGCAGTACGCAATGGTGATTTAAGATCAAAGGGTCGTTTAAGATTTCTAGTAGCGCGCCATAAAGAGAAATTAGATGCGGGCGTTACATCAAGACCTTCTAAATACTTTTCCAGTAGTGCAGTTTTTTCCGACGATAGCAGCTCTTTGAGTCGTTTATTACATTCTTTAAGTCTGATTTTTTTTAGGGGTGATCTGTGTTGTTGCCATTCTCTTCTAGCTCTCCTTTTTCACATAAAAGACGTCCAATTTCCGTAGAATAAATTCTGTTAAATTTGGTCTGCGGATAGGAGGTAGTAGCGTGTTCAGCAGCCTGTTTAATATTTTCGTTAAGATTGGCAATGTTAAATTCAATATCATCGCATGATCTACGCTGAATGTTTTCTACTCAGTGACTACTAAGATATTTTTTGAATGCCAGCCAGTTGATTCCATTAATCAACTTCACATATGAGTTAGTTAAATCACTCCTTAGTGGGTTGAAAATTGTAACTATTGTTGCAGAGTAATCGGAGGACAGATCTAGAGAGGCCTCTACATGAATTAAGTCCCTATGAATATTTTTCGTGACGGCAAAATCTATAACATCTGGAATTTTTCTTCCGTCCGTAGGCTAGTAAGTAGGCTCCCCACTCGAAATGACATCTAAGCCCATTTTTGAAATTGTATTGAACAAGGCTCGACCTCTAGGTGTAACAAGACGCGATCCCCAGTACGTATGTTTTGCATTGTAGTCACCAGCTGCCACGAAACAAGATCCAAGCGATTTGTAGAAGTTCTCATACTGATCTTCGGTAACTGAAAATCTGGGAGGTGAGTAAATTGATGATATCACGAAATTCGCACAAAAATTTTCTACGAAAATATTCGTTGCTTGCAAATATTCTTCACTAACGTTGTCAAGGACATAGTGCTTGAGTCTTGACTTAATCAGAATTGCTGATCCACCACATGCTCTCCCTCTCGGGTCCTTTGTATCATATAAAGTGTAACCATTTATTTTAAATAAGCTTCTTGAGCTCAAATGAGTCTCAGAAACCAACATTATATCAATATTTTTTTCCATGAGGAAGTGCTCAAGTTCATTTTTATGTTGGCGAATGCCGTTTGCGTTCCAGAAACATATTTTTAACGTGTTCATGGTTTATTAACTAATGATTGAAGCAGTGTATTCTGCATTCGCAGCATTTCTTGCATCGTACTTGTCATATTTGTAGTAAAGTTGTTTATAGTTAGCACCAGATTCTCAATAGTAGCTTCAAGGCGACTAAAGTTAAAGCTTGAGTTTGAATTCGTTGAATTATTTGGCGGTGGAACATTTTGCGTGGGAATTGAACTAGTCTTAGCAGCATCAGCATACGATACACGTGAAGTAACTGGTTGGCTGATTTGAGCAAAAGTGTCGGAGTTCGCGTTTACTTGTAGAGCTGGAGTTAACTTGGGTTTTTGACCCATAGCCTGTTTAACGAAAGAAAGTACAGGGCACCCTCTAAAGTTAGCTGTGTAATTACCTCCACAATTACTACATTTTTTTTCTGCTTGATCTTTTGGCTTAGTGCAGCTAGCAGTACCATGCAATTCACCGCAGATAACACACACTGTAGGTAACTTGCAGTAAGTTTTCGTATGGCCATATTCTTGGCAATTATGGCACTGTACGGGACCTGAACGCTTACGTGGCTCTTCAACTGTGATTTTTCGATGTAAGAGATACTTTACGTTATAAACTGGATGGGCCTCATTTTTTTCAATTGTATGTCATTCGGCACCAGTTCAACCCGAAATAGGGGTTGGGGGACCTTTTCTCTAATAAATATGTTGGTAACATTTTTTACCTTGAATCCTTGGTCGACAAGTGCACATTTTACTTCTTCGGGTTTAACATATGAATCTATGCCCTTTAATACTATCTGTAGGCCTTTAGCACTCTTAAGTTGGTATGTGTAAAAATTTGTTTTATTTTTTTCGAATTCACTAACAATTTTTCGGAAATCTTTTTCATTATATATTTGGATTTTAGTTTCATCAATATTACCTCGTTTAATTGGAACGATGTGAAAAGTATTTTCACCAACGGTCGACAGTAGTTTTTTTATAAGCGAGTTAGAATTTTTTTCTCTCAGATAAATAGGTGGTGGCTTAAAAGACTTTTGCGATGATGTAGAGGGCTTGTCGTCGGTGTCTTGCAATAATGAAAAACGATTTTGACGATTGGTAGATGATGCGCTGTTATCCCCAGACATCTTTGGAGCAGATGAAATTTTTGAAGAATTTTGGGCTTCGCCCACGCTTTACCACTATTATATATCTGTCCATTCTAACTTGTACCTTGGGTTTTGAGCTACTGTTATCTGTAGTGATAACTTGGTTTAGTGATGAAGGCGAGCCCGATGCGGATGATATCGCAGACTTAAATGAAGAAGTACTAGGCAATGGTAATGTAAACGATTCACTAGTTGGCATTGGACAAAGCGAAGTTGATCGCTGACGAAAAATTGGCTTTGCCGTTAAAAAAAGATTTTCATCAAATTTATTATTTATATTTTTTTCATTAAGAGTTTCAGAACTCACAGTAAAATAAGCATTTCTGCCGTTAGAACTCACTTCAAAATTTTTTTCCTCTGAGGTACTCATACAGAGTATTATTCCTCAAGGGAACTTTGTTTGTGTTTACGGTTTTTTTTTGTTTTTGCTATTTCTTGCTATGTAAAAAATATTAGTAAGGCCAATAGAACTGCATACTGGTTTTAATAGAATCTATTCTACAGACATTCAACGTCTCCTACGAGAAAAAAGAAGAGCTAGAAGGGAATGTCAACAGCACAGATCACATCAACATAAAATGAGGTTTAAAAAGTGCACTAAACGACTCCAAGAGTTGCTTGCATCTGAAAAAACTGCATCTCTTAAAAACTATCTGGATGATCCTTATGTCACACCAGCATCTAATTACTCTTTCTGGCGCGCTGCTAGAAAGCTTAAAACGCCCGTTGAGTTTAAAGCACCTCTAAGCACATCTACCGGAGGTTGGGCAAGAAGCGATACTGAAAAAGATAACATAATTGCTGAGCACTTAAAATCCGTTTTTACGCCAAACATATGTACTGGTGTTGCTGATTTGCCGAGTGTAGTCGGTCTACCCCCTCATCACATAAAGTTTCAGACGCGTGATTTACAAAAATTAATTACCGAACTCAACCCGAAGAAAGCTCAGGATATTGATGGAATTAGTAACCAAATGCTGATGAAGTTGCCTCTTATTGCAATGAGAATCCTGTTATTCATTTTTAATGCCATTTTACGACTGGAGTATTATCCACACAGCTGGAAGCTTGCCTAGGTTAAAATCATTCCAAAGCCGGTCAAAGATCTAACCAAGGCTGAGTCATATAGGCCAATAAGTCTACTATCAACTATGTCAAAGCTTTTCGAAAAACTGCTCAAAACAAAATTGTCCCCAATTCTAATTAGTAATGGGTGCATACCAGACCATCAATTTGCTTTTAGAAGTCAGCATAGCACCATTGAACAAACTCACAGGTTGGTTCAATTTATAAGAAGAACTTTTAAAGAAAAAAAATATTGTTCTGCGCTATTTATTGACATTTCCCAGGCATTTGATAAAGTGTGGCATGAAGGCCTAATTTTAAAATTGAAGACTTATTTACCAATAAACATTTTAAATCTTTTGGAAAGTTACATTATTTCCCGTAAGTTCACTGTTTATGAAGGAGACTTTACGAGTAGGCCTGAAGCTATTTCATCCGGTGTGCAACAGGGGAGTATATTTGGGCCATTTTTATATTTGATTTATACTTCTGATATTCCTTTGAGCAGTAGTATCCATACTTCCACATTTTCCGATGATACAGCCTGCCTTAGTATGCACGAAAACCTTGATGAGGCATCCCGCAAACTCCAGGAACACATTAGCCAGATGGAGCTTTGGTTAAACTTATGGAGATTCAAGGTAAATGAACAAAAGTGTGTTCAAGTAACATTTACCTTACGAAGAGGTACTTGTTTCCCCATTCGGATTAACAATCAAGTTGTTTCTCAACACTCGCATGTGAAATATCTTGGTATACACCTTGATCGCCAACTTACATGGAAACACCACATTGATTCTAAGCTATCACAAATGAAACTTAAATTAACTCAGGTACATTGGCTGATTGGTAGAAATTCAACACTTAGTCTAGACTGTAAACTTTTAATATACAAGTCGCTTTTAAGGCCAATATGGTGCTACGGAATTCAACTATGGGGCACTGCTTCAGCTTGAAATGTAGAGAAAATTCAACAAAGGCAAAACAAAATTTTACGTATGATAACATCGGCTCCAATGGTACGTCAAAAATTCAAATACACATCGTGATTTGAATATGCCACTAGTGACTGAAGAAATTGCAAAATACGCAGGCAAATATCTAACAAAACTCGAGTCACATCCTAACCCGCTTGCTCGTAATATTCTGAACTTTACTGGACACATCCGCTTAAAAAAGAGAGATACACGGGCTCTAATATTCAACACTCCAGATGATGAAGCTGCTTGAGAACACTTTTTTCTTTTTGTTGCTTATCACTGCTTATGTATTATTAATAACTATCACTAAGCTTATGTCCGACATTGGTTTGGCCTAATAATTATACTTTAGATTTAAGTTTTGAATACTTATTGTTAGTTCATATTTGAAGATACAATAAATAAAAAACATGCATTAAAAAAACTTTTACCTGCTTCTCTGAGTAAGGTTTGACTAGTATGTTATATTTTTTGTTATAATGAGTTAGCGCCAGGTAATTGTAATCTGGTTAAAAACAAAGAATTTATACTGCCTTGGAATTTTTATTTTGGGTATGGGAATTATTTTATCTATATTATCTGTTCAAGGGTCTAATGAGTTAGCACTAAATATGATATATTTAGTTCTATAAAGATGATATAAATCAAAATTTTTAACTATTTTTAGCAATGCGAAGCAACTAGTAAATCATCAGAAATTTAGTGGTAATGTTGTAAGTGAGACTAAAATTTATAGGAAAATATTTTTGTGTAATGAGAATATATTTAATAGTTAGTTATGTCTAGCAAATTAAAAAAAAATTAAATTTTTACAAAGTAATATTTGTAATAAATTGAAATTTTTCATAGAATTTAAATTTTTATGAAATTTATTTCAAATCACAATTGTGAGGACTGTTAAAAAAAATAATAGAAATGAAAAGAAAATAAACTTTGCTTGTTTTTTTATGGAAAAAAATTATACATAAATAGATTGGCTTTGAATTTAATTGTTAAAAAAATAAAAAAATATAAAATTTTGGGGACGATTGAGTTGGAAAAAAAGTCGAATTGGAAGAAAACTTACAAAAAAAATAAAGAGATATACATATACATATTCTTTTGGATAGAGTCAATATTATTATGAAAGAAGAGAAGATATCTATCTCATCATAGCTCAGTTTTGATAATTGTTGACTTATTGAACAATTCCGCAATATTAAGTTTGCATATTTAAAGAAATTCAGTAAGCTGTTAATATTAATTTGGAACTCGGCTAAACCTAAAATTAAATCGCATATATTGGTGAAATTCGATGAAAGAAATTCCTTAGAATACTATAACTTATTAGTATCCAAAACTTGGCTTCAAGAATTATAGAAATAGCCAGCTATCCAGCATCTTCAAAATAAGAAAATAAATAAAAAAAAGAACTAATACTCAAGAAAAATAAACAAATACATACATATATATAATAAATACAATAAAAGAATATAAATACGTATTAGTTTCCTGCATAAGACATCATATAAGAACCTTCAAGACATGAGGGATTTTTCAAATGCTTTACTACTGCGAAATCTTGTAAAACAAACGTTAACAACACTGTTTACAAGAAATTTGTTGAGTATTGTAGGTATAAGAGTAAAGAAGAAAACACTTCGTGGCGGAAGAATTTGTGATACTTGCTTCTTTCTACGCATGAGCGCGTGTACAAACGTCATGCATGTATGTGTGTATGATTTTTTATTTTTCTGCGCACATGCAAAGGCACACAAATGCATTAACATTAGTTGTGTGCGGTTAACCACATAATAGCTTACCATCTATATATTACACACACACTCAAACGTACAATATGAAAAATAACAAGCATACACTAATCAACAGTACTTCTTTTGAGTGTTTGTTACAAACAAGCTGTCTTGCGACATCGCTTGTTAACACTGATATACACGTACACCAATACATCTATCGTGCTTCGCTTATAGTACGACAGCATTTATTATTGGTTTAGTATAATACATGCGGCGTGAATACATTTAAAAATCATGACGTATTTACATTTAAAGACCTTTTACGCAGGTCTGTAATACGTATATGCATACTAGACATCTGCATGAAACTAAATAATGATGTTTATGAAGCTTTCGCTATAATTTTTTATTCGTTACATTTCTATTTCATACAGATGAATAACTATGAAACAAGAACAATGAATACTCAATAGTTAAGAACGCAGTAAAATGATGTGGGTTTGTTTAATTATACAAGAGCATACTAACATTTACAAATGTGAAACAGAACATGTGTTGAGTAAATCTCGATTAAGTTCATGCAAAAACAATATGCTTTCAAAGATCAGTGTTGCTAGTTGTAGGAAAAGGGAAAATATAAGAATCACCGCCGAAAAGGAACTTAAAAAATTACACATATTTATCTATCTTTTCAATGCAATGTTATTGTTGTTTAAAATTTCGTATTTTTACTTAGGGTGATGATAATCAAATTTTATGAGTTTTATTACAAATATTAATTTCAAAAATAATTGTGTTATATTTTTGCTTTGAAAAATATAAATAGTTATTTTCGCTTGGAAACGAGTACTTTTTTGTTTTTTGTTTAATTTTTGTCAATTTAAATTTTTTTATATCATATGAAATTAAAAAAACAAGCACGTGACCAAAACCGTTAGACACCTACACAACTAATAACCAAATTTGCTTAAGAATATATTAATTTCTATAAACCAATTCCTTTTTCCTAAAAGTGTGTGTTTATTTCCATAGCATTTCATTTCAGGGTTGTGTGCAGTTCATTACAAGAATATATAATATATTAAAATAGTTTAAATATTTATATTATTTAAAAATGCAAATGACAAGTTAAAATATGTATTACTAATATGTATGGTATATATATATATGTACTTAGTTATGTATGTAACTATGTGTAAAAGTTAAAACTTTAATTTAAAAGTGAAACCTATTACACATGTGCGACCCATACAAAAAATTCCATGATTTCACTATATTGAAAGCAGCATGAACAAAAGTCGTTTCAGTGACAAGAATGATAAACTACAAGATTACACCAATCAGAGAGTTTGCCGTTAGAAGTGACGTCACAAAGAAACAAAGAAATCGCAAGAAATAAATCTATTCTATTATTTTATTTTCTCTACAAAAATTTTTCTTATTTGTTATTGAGAGTTTCTTTTAATTTTTAAACTTAAACTTGTTTTATTAATATTTAAGAAATTTATTATTCGACATATTGTCAGAAGTTTATTTTAATTTGAAATTTATTTGCTGGTGGGTCAGCGTTGTCTATATATTTCATTGTTGCTGTAACAAATCATCAGTAGACTTCAGCCACACATTTTGAATAATCACAAACCTCTTATCTTATGCACAGACTTTCAAGAACTATTTGGGAATTCACAAGTAATAATATTTTTGAAAATCACAAAAGAAAAATAAGCGTAGTAGGCTTAGAAATTAATACAAAAAACCCAGCAAATGATTTATATTCGATACAAATCTATTTTATTTTTCTACACATTTATACAATTTTTGTGAGAATATGCTCTGCTATAAAAACGCTTAAAAAATCTTAATTTTTAACATATTGCTGATGTTATGAATGGTAAAGTTTAATGCAGCATTGGGTGCGGCTTGAAAAACTCTTTCATATAATATTTTTTGTTAAATGTTGTCTTGGGGGAAATATCCAAAAAAAATACAAAAATAAGCATATTAAGACTTTGTCTATCGGTTAAAAATCAATTATCTAATTACGGATAATATTAAAAAAATGGTAAATGGATTACTATATGTCCAATTTTCTTCACCGAGCTTAGCAAAACCAGTACTTGTATAGCAAGTACTGCTATCCTGCAGTCAAAATAGCTTTAAAGATTTTCATAAAAAAAAATAAACGAAATTTTCAGCCAATAGAAACGCAGTGTGCGTGACGTCACACGTCTACTATTTTTTTTTGCACTGGCGTAATCTTGTAATTAGTTTATCATTCTTGTTTCAATGAACAATCTCTTTGTGTTAACAGTATGAAATGAAACGTTTTCACTCACAGGATAATAAAAGCAACAGTTTGTTGAGTATTAACATATTTATTCAAAGTTGGGCTTTAGTAAACAAACATTTCAGTAGTTTCATGGATGGAATTGTTCACGCAGCTCTATAATACAAACGTATATAAATAATACAAATACATGGTTATTTAAAAAAAAATATATAAAAACATATACATAAATATAAAAAATTACAACTACATTAGTAATTTTACATTTATATCTACAGCAAATCTCACATACACTCTTGTAATATAACTAAAAATCATTACATTAACTGTTAAAAATTTACATACATATATAATATTTTATGTTATAAAAGCATGTAACTAACATAAAGTAAACAAATTCAAAAATAATAAAAATCTCCGAGCTACAGGCCTGCAGACATCGTGGGATAAAATTTGGTGAGTGAATATTTAATTTTGTTAGTAATAGAAAATTAAATACAAAACATAAAATATTAAACAGTTAATATTTTGACAGTTAAAGATAAAATATAAAAAAAATATATACATAATACATAAAAAAGAGCCATAACAAAATAAATCAAACTAATTTTTACAAAACTATTTTAACTTGCATTACTGTTATATTACATAGTTTTATTATTTTGATTTGTTTTAAACCAAGTACTCGTATTTAACATTTTTAATATTAAAATTTGTACGTCACATTGAAAATAAAATGTTACCAACATTTTCAATTATTTTCTTATTCTAATGTTAAATATTTTTTTTGTAATATAACATTTTACTTAATTTTTTTTTTATATTTGTTTGACAGTGGATAGAATAATATTTGTTAATATTTTTACCCATTTAAATGTATTTTAAAATAAATATCTGAGTTGCCAGAATGATATTCTAAACCTATATAATTTTCTTTCACGAAACATTCAAAGACTTAGAAAAGGACATAAAGGGCTATTCTGAAATATTTTTGTTGAGAATGGCATTGGTTGGGTGGGTTTAGAAAGGGGAAAGTGAACAACATCTTAGATCTTTTTCCGACTTTAAATTTTACATACATTTTATTTTCTTCTAAATTTTTTTTAATTTCACTAATTTCACAGAACTTTTAGGTACCTAAATAAATACAAAAATTTTATTGATCGGTTCTTTACCTTGCTTTGTGCGGAAACAAGAACACCACCCCTAGCCCTGAGATTGGCCGGATTAAAGGTAGCACAGGTTTCTAAGAAGTAAGGGCATATATGCTTGAATCGTCACATAAATGGCGCCCAACGTGGGGCCAGAAGCATTCATAAAACAACATAGGTTTCATTTCTTGTGTTGGTAAAATAATCTCTTTATAAAACATCTTGCTGATGTCCTTTAATTATTGTGATTCTGACTAACTTTTAATTTTTTTTATTCTGTTATCTTTCCAAAATTAGTACTTATTTAGATTTTTAGATTTGGAGCTTTGGACCTTTCTATTTTGGGATATCTGAACCAAATAATTTTATAAGATTTAAATTTTTGTTTAATGATAATTTGACATTTGAGATTTTGAATATTGGAATTTCATTCGATTTGCTCATGAATAGTTATCATACATTCCGCTTTATTTTTTTTTTATTGAAACGATTTTGCTATGTTTGAGATATCTGTATTTGAGTCAAAGTTTGGATACTTACTCTCATACTATCTTCGGATCTTGTTTTTTCATTTGGTTTATAGTTTCGGATTAATTTTGTTTAATATTTAATTTGTCTGACTTCAATGCTGGCAGATTACTCACATGAAAATCAGATTTATTTTTTTAGGTATTAGCTGTTATAAATTTTATGGTGTATGTAAATTTTTTTTTATAAAATTTTTTTTATGTCCTTTCTAAATGTTTTTAAATGAAGTAGTGAAATATAAGAAATATAAGCGATATAATACGAATTTATTTAATTTTGCAAATTTAGTTGTTTAAAATGGTTTTGACAAGAAATCAAGAAAACTTGTTGGATATTAACCAACCCAGAAATGTAAGTTTTACCGTAGATTTAGATACAGAAAATTCTTCTCAAGTATGCTCTAATTTTAATGAGGCTCTCACTTGTAGTAAGCGCATTCAACAAGGTTCAGCTCAGACAAATCAACAAAATAGGAATGATAGTAACGTTAAACAGATTGTGACAGAGTCATTGAACGATTTTCGTAGTGAAATGGCAACACTTATTGCAAGTGAAATACATTCAGTACTTCAGAATTTTAACCTTCGATCTCGAAGTGCTTCCAATTTTAACAGTTGTAATAATTATAATTCCAATTCAAGTATATCCAGTAATACAGACACATCAAATTTACCTGCAAGGAAAGAATCGGATCCACTACGGGAACATTTTTCTGCAGAGAAGGTTTTAAATATTATACGAAATTGGAAGCTAAAATTTACTGGACATGACAACGAAATGTCTATTGACGAGTTTATATATCGTGTCAATATACTAACCACTAATACTCTAAATGGTAATGTCGAACTTTTATGTAAGCATGCTTATAGTTTATTTGATGGCAAAGCATTAGTATGGTTCTGGCGTTTTCACAGGCAACAGGAGGAAGTTGACTGGATGACATTAACTAATGCTTTAAAAAAACAATACAAGACCGATTATAGTGACTTCGATTTATTAGAGGACATACGTCGACGAAAACAAAAATCAAACGAGGACTTCGATCAATACCTGGACGTTATTTCTGCAATGACTGACAGATTGAAAAATTTTTTGTCTGATCAAGATTTATGTGAAATTTTGATTCGAAATTTGAAGAACGAAATTAAATATGAACTTCTTCATTTAGATATAACTAATATTTCTAATTTGCGGCACAAAGTAAAAAACATGAGAAGTTTATGAAGGATGTTCAGGTTTATGAAACAAACAAACTAACAAAAGGACGAATATCAGAACTGAGTGATCAGGATGATATAGTTACAAACCAAAATTTAGGGAATAATGACTTGGCTATATGTGCAATTCAAAACAATTATAAATGTTGGAATTGTGATAAAATTGGACATTCGTACGTTGACTGTTTGGATGCAAGACGCGTTTTTTGTTACGGATGTGGTCTTAAAGATACTTATAGACCAACATGCACTAACTGTAATAAGAGGATTCAGGGAACGAGCAGAGGGATGTCCGTCGGAAATAGAACGGACATCCAAAGACAACTATTATCACAATTTACAAATAACAAATAATAAGGACAAGCATATGGTTCATCCAGTGATGAGGCCATATCATGTGCGATTGAGGGACTATCAATTAGCTCGATCAAGAATTCTTGGTTCTACGGAGACAAGGAGTAGATCTTCCAAACGTGTTAGGGATTTTTATAAAAAAATTAAACTTTTGAATAGTTTTGTAATATCATCTATTGTGAAGAAAGGTATGGATAATATGCCATATATTAAATTAAACATTGTTGACACTACATATTTCGCTCTTTTAGATAGTGGTGCCAATAAGAGTGTTATTGGTGGTGATTTGGCTATTCTAGGTCAGAATATGAGACATTTTGGAAAATGTAAAGGTAATGTACGTACAGCAGACGGACAAAAACAAACTATTTCGGGGACGACTTTACTAGATATTACATATCAAAGAAAAACAAAACCACTTCAATTTTTAGTTGTACCAACGATACAACAGAATTTTATTTGTGGTTACGACTTTTGGTCAACATTTGGACTCAAAATTTGTGTACCAGAGATAGTGGAAATTGACGTTACTGATACTGATCCCGACAAAATAGAATTGACATATGAAGAACAACAACGATTGGACAGAATAATTGCAGCGTTTCCTAACTCAGAAGTTGAAGGTTTGGGATGTACCTCTTGTATCGAACATTTTATCGATACAAGTGATGCAAAACCAATTAAGCAACGTTATTATCCTATTTCTCCAGCTGTTGAGAGACAATTAAGTGGAGAAATAGATAGAATGTTGTCACTTGGCGTAATAGAGAAGGCTCCGTGTTCACCTTGGTCTTCACCAGCAGTTGTTATTGTCAAGCCTGGAAAGATTAGAATGTGTGTGTACAGTCGTAAGTTAAATGCAGTGACAATCAAAGACGCGTACCCTATACCTAACATAGACGGAATTATTGCAAGACTTCCTCCAGTTTATTACATATCGAAAATTGATTTGAAAGATGCCTTTTGGCAGATCAAATTGGAGAAAAGTTTTAAAGCTAAGACTGCTTTTACAGTCCCTAATCGGCCATTGTATCAGTTTAAAAGAATGCCATTTGGACTGTGTAATGCACCGCAGACGTTGTGCCGACTGATGGACATTGTTATTCCGTATTATTTAAAATCACACGTTTTTGTTTATTTGGACGATTTACTTATAGTTTCTCAGACATTTAACGAGCATTTGACTCAGTTGATGGAGGTGGCATCACAGCTGCGTAAGGCTGGGTTAACAATAAATGTGAAAAAGAGCAGTTTTGTTTTGAACAAGGTGAAGTATTTAGGGTATATTGTCGGTAATGGAACGTTGCAAGTTGACGATGATAAAGTTAAGGCCATTAAAGATTTTCCAGTACCAAAAACAGTCAAGCACTTAAGAAGGTTGTTGGGAATGACAGGATGGTACCGACGCTTTATTCATGACTATTCTACATTGACTTTTCCATTAACTGAACCTTAAGCAAAAAGAAAACTTTTATTTGGACGGAACAAGCATACACAGCATTTGACATACTCAAACACAAACTCACAACAGCACCATTACTTGTACATCCAAATTATAGTAAACAATTCATATTGCGGTGTGACGCTAGCACTTATGGAGTTAGTGCAGTGTTGGCGCAAGAAGATAATGACAGGACAGAGCGACCGATTACCTATATGTCAAAAAAATTAAATAAAGCACAAAGAAGCTATACTATAACTGAACTAGAATGTTTGGCTGTAGTGTTAGCAGTAAAAAAGTTTCGATCTTATATTGAGGGCCATGACTTCAAGGTAATAAGAGATCACGCAAGCTTGAAATGGCTTATGGGGCAAAGCCAAGTCGGGTAGACTTGCAAGATGGTCACTTAAATTGCAAGGATTCAAATTTTCATTTGAACACCGCCGTGGAAATTTAAACCTTGTTCCAGATACCTTATCAAGAGTGTATGAAGGAGAAGATTTTGTAGAAATCCTATATCTAGAAAGAATCCTATCAATTGGTCTTGAATCAAGTGCTTTTGATTCGGAAGAGTATCAAAAACTACGAAAGGATTTCCAAGATTCTGAAATACCGGATTTAAAAATTATTGACAAGTACATAGACAAACGGACAGATTTTTCTTCGGGACTTATGGACGAGTCAGAATCTTGGAAACTTTTTGTACCCGCTCATGATATTCCAGTTTCATCTCATGGAGGAATTGCTACAACTTTGGAAAGAATTCGACGTTGCTTTTATTGGCCTAAACTTGTGACGGACGTTAGAAATTATATTTTGAACTGTGATTTGTGTAAAACATCAAAAACACCGACACAAAGTATAAAACCACCACTGGGACAAATAGTTAAAACAGAAAGACCTTTTCAGCGACTTTGTATCGACATTATTGGACCATTTGGAGTTCTCGTTGAACCTTCATAGTGAAGAGACATTAAAGCGGATTTTTTTTACATACATACGAAACAAATATAAAAAACAACAAAATCAATAATCATACAAAAAATATTCGTAATACATATTCACCTTGATAAATAAGCTTATTGGCTTTACTAATATTTTTTACATAGCAAGAAATAGCAAAAACAAAAAAAACCGTAAACACAAACAAAGTTCCCTTGAGGAATAATACTCTGTATGAGTACCTCAAAGGAAAAAAATTTTGAAGTGAGTTCTAACGGCAGAAATGCTTATTTTACTGTGAGTTCTGAAACTCTTAATGAAAAAAATATAAATAATAAATCTGATGAAAATCTTTTTTTAACGGCAAAGCCAATTTTTCGTCAACGATCAACTTCGCTTTGTCCAATGCCAACTAGTGAATCGTTAACATTACCATTGCCTAGTACTTCTTCATTTAAGTCTGCGATATCATCCGCATCGGGCTCGCCTTCATCACTAAACCAAGTTATCACTACAGATAACAGTAGCTCAAAACCCAAGGTACAAGTGGGAATGGACAGATATATAATAGTGGTAAAGCGTGGGCGAAGCCCAAATTCTTCAAAAATTTCATCTGCTCCAAAGATGTCTGGGGATAACAGCGCATCATCTACCAATCGTCAAAATCGTTTTTCATTATTGCAAGACACCGACGACAAGCCCTCTACATCATCGCAAAAGTCTTTTAAGCCACCACCTATTTATCTGAGAGAAAAAAATTCTAACTCGCTTATAAAAAAACTACTGTCGACCATTGGTGAAAATACTTTTCACATCGTTCCAATTAAACGAGGTAATATTGATGAAACTAAAATCCAAATATATAATAAAAAAGATTTCCGAAAAATTGTTAGTGAATTCGAAAAAAATAAAACAAATTTTTACACATACCAACTTAAGAGTGCTAAAGGCCTACAGATAGTATTAAAGGGCATAGATTCATATGTTAAACCCGAAGAAGTAAAATGTGCACTTGTCGACCAAGGATTCAAGGCGTTCAGGTCCCGTACAGTGCCATAATTGCCAAGAATATGGCCATACGAACACTTACTGCAAGTTACCTACAGTGTGTGTTATCTGCGGTGAATTGCATGGTACTGCTAGCTGCACTAAGCCAAAACATCAAGCAGAAAAAAAAAATGTAGTAATTGTGGAGGTAATCACACAGCTAACTATAGAGGGTGCCCTGTATTTTCTTTCGTTAAACAGGCTATGGGTCAAAAACCCAAGTTAACTCCAGCTCTACAAGTAAACGCGAACTCCGACACTTTTGCTCAAATCAGCCAACCAGTTACTTCACGTGTATCGTATGCTGATGCTGCTAAGACTAGTTCAATTCCCACGCAAAATGTTCCACCGCCAAATAATTCAACGAATTCAAACTCAAGCTTTAACTTTAGTCGCCTTGAAGCTACTATTGAGAATCTGGTGCTAACTATAAACAACTTTACTACAAATATGACAAGTACGATGCAAGAAATGCTGCGAATGCAGAATACACTGCTTCAATCATTAGTTAACAAACCATGAACACGTTAAAAATATGTTTCTGGAAAATATTGATATAATGTTGGTTTCTGAGACTCATTTGACCTCAAGAAGCTTATTTAAAATAAATGGTTACACTTTATATGATACAAAGGACCCGAGAGGGAGAGCATGTGGTGGATCAGCAATTCTGATTAAGTCAAGACTCAAGCACTATGTCCTTGACAACGTTAGTGAAGAATATTTGCAAGCAACGAATATTTTCGTAGAAAATTTTTGTGCGAATTTCGTGATATCATCAATTTACTCACCTCCCAGATTTTCAGTTACCGAAGATCAGTATGAGAAGTTCTACAAATCGCTTGGATCTTGTTTCGTGGCAGCTGGTGACTACAATGCAAAACATACGTACTGGGGATCGCGTCTTGTTACACCTAGAGGTCGAGCCTTGTTCAATACAATTTCAAAAATGGGCTTAGATGTCATTTCGAGTGGGGAGCCTACTTACTGGCCTACGGACGGAAGAAAAATTCCAGATGTTATAGATTTTGCCGTCACGAAAAATATTCATAGGGACTTAATTCATGTAGAGGCCTCTCTAGATCTGTCCTCCGATTACTCTGCAACAATAGTTACAATTTTCAACCCACTAAGGAGTGATTTAACTAACTCATATGTGAAGTTGATTAATGGAATCAACGGGCTGGCATTCAAAAAATATCTTAGTAGTCACTGAGTAGAAAACATTCAGCGTAGATCATGCGATGATATTGAATTTAACATTGCCAATCTTAACGAAAATATTAAACAGGCTGCTGAACACGCTACTACCTCCTATCCGCAGACCGGCTTTAACAGAATTTATTCTACGGAAATTGGACGTCTTTTATGTGAAAAAAGGAGAGCTAGAAGAGAATGGCAACAACACAGATCACCCCTAAATAAAATCAGACTTAAAGAATGTACTAAACGACTCAAAGAGCTGCTATCGTCGGAAAAAACTGCACTACTGGAAAAGTATTTAGAAGGTCTTGATGTAACGTCCGCATCTAATTACTCTTTATGGCGCGCTACTAGACATCTTAAACGACCCGTTGATCTTAAATCACCATTGCGTACTGCAACCGGAGGCTGGGCAAGAAGTGATAGTGAGAAAGGTAACTTATTTTCTGAGCATTTCAAATCAGTATTCACTCCCAATTCATGTACGGGTGCTGCTGATTTACCGACTGTAGTTTCTCTACCCCCTGGTCCCTTAAGGTTTAAGATGCGTGAAGTACAAAAAGTAATTGCTGAACTCAACCCGAAGAAAGCTCCAGGTATTGATGGCATTAGTAACAAAATGCTCATGAACTTGCCTCATATTGCAATAAGAATCCTGCTATTTACTTTTAATGCTATTTTAAGAATGCAGTATTTTCCACATAACTGGAAACTGGCCAAGATCAAAATGATTCCAAAGGCGGGCAAAGATCTTACCAAGACTGAGTCATATAGGCCTATAAGCTTACTATCTACAATATCGAAGCTTTTCGAAAAGCTGCTCATGACTAAATTGTCCAAAATTTTAACTGATAATGGGTGCATCCCGGACCATCAATTTGGCCTTAGAAGTCAGCACAGCATGATTGAACAAACGCATAGACTGGTCCAAGTTGTAAGAAGAACATTTGAAGAAAAGAAGTATTGTTCTGCTCTCTTTATTGATGTTTCTCAGGCCTAGTTTTAAGATTGAAGACATATCTGCCAATAAACATTCAAAAGCTTTTGGAAAGTTATATTATTGATAGGAAGTTCACTGATGTGGAAGGAGAGTTCACGAGTTTGCCCGAATCTATATCTTCTGGTGTGCCACAGGGTAGTATTCTGGGTCCTGTCTTGTATTTAATATATACTTGTGATATGCCTGTGAGCAATAATATCCATATTTCTACTTTTGCCGATGATACAGCCTGTATGAGTGTGCACGAAAACCCTTATGAGGCATCCCGCAATCTCCAGGAACATATTACCCAGCTGGAAATATAGTTGAACTTATGAAGAATTAAAGTCAATGAACAAAAGTGTGTCCATATAACATTCACCCTGAGAAGAGATACTTGCTCCCCCATTCGAATCAACAATCAAAATATTCCTCAACATTCCCAAGTGAAATACCTTGGTATACACCTTGATCGAAGACTTACATGGAAACATCATTTCATCAGATGAAACTTAAGTTAACTCAAATATATTGGTTGATTGATAGAAACTCAACACTCAGCCTAGACTGCAAACTTTTATTATACAAGTCGCTTTTGAAGCCAATATGGCGCTAAGGAATTCAGTTATGGGGCACTGCTTCAGCTTCCAATGTCGAGAGAATCCAACGAAGGCAAAACAAAATTTTACGGTTAATAACATCGGCTCCATGGTACATCCAAAATTCTATTATACATCGTGATTTAAATATGTCACTAGTGACTGAAGAAATTGCAAAATACGCAGGCAAATATTTAACAAAACTCGAATCACATCCTAATCCGCTTGCTCGTAATATTTTGAACTTTACTGGACACATCCGCTTAAAAAAGAGGGACACACGGGCTCTTATACCTAACACTCCAGATGGGACTACTTGAAAATACTTCCCCCCCCCTTTTTTGATTATCACTACTAATGTATTATTTATAACTACCACTAAGTTTATGTGCGACACTGGTCTGGCCTAATAATTTTTTTTATAGATTTAAGATTTGAATACTTATTGTTAGTTCATATATGAAGATACAATAAATAAATACATGGATAAAAATATTGGACCATTACCAAGAACAAGGACAGGAAACACTGGTATTTTGATTGTATTAGATCATTTTTCAAAATTCACTTTTTTAAAACCTTTAAGGAAATTAGTTTCGAAAAATATAATTGACTTTTTGTGGACGGAAATTTTTGACTGTTATGATGTACCACAGATTTTGGTATCAGATAATGGGACAAAATTCAAATGTGGCGAATTTAAACATTTTCTATATAGATATGGGATTGAGCATATACTGACTGCTGTTTATAGCCCGCAGGCAAATGCAAGTGAACGCGTTAATAGATCTATAAACGAAGCTTTGAGATCTTATGTTAGGAGTGATCAACGTAATTGAGATAGTTACATTAGTAGCATTAATTGCGCACTGCGGAATAGTTTGCATCAGACTTTAAATAGAACTCCGTACTAAATCGTTTTCGGACAATCTCTGCTGACACATGGTAAAGACTATAAACTTTTAGAGAGACTTCAACTTTTGGTAGAAACGGACTTACAAATTGAAAGGCAAGATGAATTTTCTTCCGTTAGAGACACTATTAAAAAACACATGGAAAGGGCTTACGAAAAGAATGCTCGTATATATAATTTACGCACTCAACCAAAGGAATTCACTATTGGACAAGAGGTAATACGTCGAAATTTTACACAGAGTTCCAAAATCAAATTCTTTAATTCCAAATTGGCACCTGTGGGTATTAAGGCAAAAGTTCTTCGAAGGATAGGCAATGTAAACTATGAACTAAAAGATGTGGACAGTAATAACATATGCGTATATCATGCAAAAGATATCTGGACTTGAAGTTCATAGTCGAACATTAGTTTTGTAGTTGCTTATTATATCAATTTAGTCCTTTACAGAACCAGTCCCTTAAATACTCTTTACACTGTTTCTGTTTTGTGAGGACTGTTAAAAAAAATAATAGAAATGAAAAGAAAATAAACTCTGCTTGTTTTTTTATGAAAAAAAATATACATAAATAGATTTGAATTTAATAGAAAAAAAATAAAAAAAAAATAAAACTTTGGGGACGATTGAGTTGGAAAAAAGTCGAATTGGAAGAAAACTTAAAAAAAATAAAATAAAATAATAAAGAGATATGCATATACATATTCTTTTGGATACAGTCAATATTATTACGAAAGACGAGAAGATATATATCTCATCATAGCTCAGTTTTGATAATTGTTGACTTATTGAACAATTCCGCAATATTAAGTTTGCATATTTAAAGAAATTCAGTAAGCTGTTAATATCAATTTGGAACTCGGCTAAAACTAAAATCAAATCGCATATATTGGTGAAATTCGATGAAAGAAATTCCTTAGAATACTATAAGATATAGTATCCAAAACTTGGCTTCAAGAATTATAGAAATAGCCAGCTATCCAGCATCTTCAAAATAAGAAAATAAATAAAAAACGAACTAATACTCAAGAAAAATAAACAAATACATACATATACAATAAATACAATAGAAGAATATAAATACGTATATACATACGTATATAGATAATACAAATAATTACATGGTTATTTAAAAAAAAATATATAAAAACATATACATAAATATAAAAAATTACAACTACATTAGTAATTTTACATTTATATCTACAGCAAATCTCACATACACTCTTGTAATATAACTAAAAATCATTACATTAACTGTTAAAAATTTACATATATAATATTTTATGTTATAAAAGCATGTAACATAAAGTAAACAAATTCAAAAATAATAAAAATCTCCGAGCTACAGGCCTACAGACATCGTGGGATAAAATTTGGTGAGTGAATATTTAATTTTGTTAGTAATAGAAAATGAAATACAAAACATAAAATATTAAACAGTTAATATTTTGACAGTTAAAGATAAAATATAAAAAAAATATATACATAATACATAAAAAAGAGCCATAACAAAATAAATCAAACTAATTTTTACAAAACTATTTTAACTTGCATTACTGTTATATTAGATAGTTTTATTATTTTGATTTGTTTTAAACCAAGTACTCGTATTTAACATTTTTAATATTAAAATTTGTACGTCACATTGAAAATAAAATGTTACCAACATTTTCAATTATTTTCTTATTCTAATGTTAAATATTTTTTTTTTGTAATTTAACATTTTACTTAAATTTTTTTTATATTTGTTTGACAGTGGATAGAATAACATTTGTTATTATTTTTACCCATTTAAATGTATTTTAAAATAAATATCTGAGTTGCCAGAATGATATTCTAAACCAATATAATTTTATTTCACGAAACATTTAAAGACTTAGAAAAGGGCATAAACGGCTATTCTGAAATATTTTTTTTTGAGAATGGCATTGCTTGGGTGGGTTTAGAAAGGGGAAAGTGAACAACATCTTAGATCTTTTTCCGACTTTAAACTTTATATACATTTTTTTCTTCTAAATTTTTTTTAATTTGTATTTTGCTTTAATTTAAATAGTCGTGTCACAGAACTTTTAGCTACCTAAATAAATACAAAAATTTTATTGATCGGTTCTTTACCTTGCTTTGTGCGGAAACAAGAACACCACCCTTAGCCCTGAGCATGGCCGGATTAAAGGTAGCATAGGTTTCAAAGAAGTAAGGGCATATATGCTTTTATCGTAACACAATGTTTACTGAGAAGTTATGGTGTTGCACTTTTTGCCGGTAAATACCAAACGCGCTGGTAACACTTTTTTTAGATTTGAGTAAAACATGCATTTATTTTTATTATGATAAGTATTATGTTTCTTCTTCTTTTGCTCTTTTTGTGTGTTAAATGTTTATTCATATGTAATTATGAATTCTCTCTATAAGCCTTAATAATTTTTATAAATAAATCTGTATAAATATAATGTACTCAGGATGAGTTATTATAGTTAGAGTAGTAGAGATTAAATGATGGAATATTTTAATTCATTATTTATGTTGTTAGCATGTGTTATTTACATAAGTGGTAAGTATTTCGTTTTGTTGCTCTTCTTATGTTAAAATTTCACTATAGAGAAAAACAAGAGTTTTTCTTTTTAATGTGTTTACCTTTTTATACATAAGTTTTTTTCTACAAGTTCAACAGATACTTATGTATGTATTCATACGTTCTCTAAGAGGAGTATGGTTTATTAGTGTCCTGGCCTTCTACTCTGCAACTCGAATACAACTATAATTGAGTCGAACTCATTCAGTCGGTCGTTTTTGACTAAAACTATTTATCAAATCCATGTAATTTAAATGGGTTTGATTTTAGGTTTGTATCAAAAACAACCTAAACGGTCTAGATAAAAAACAAAATAATTTTGAACTGCAATGTAAAAAACATACATACACACTCGAGCAGTTTTTAGACAAAATACTCCGCATTATTCTGTAAGTCCCTATTTACACTATGCAAGTCTTATTGCTAAGCTGAGTAGTTTATTAGGAGAGAGAGAGACGGGGGGAAAAGAAACGGTGATGTTCCCCTCGTCTCTCTCTCCCTGAAACTAATCAGCTTAGCAATAAGACTTGCAGAGTGTGATTTGGGACTAAATATTTCTCGCTCTTACGTCAACCCGATTGGTTTGTAAAAATGTAAAAATTCTCGTGTATCTATTTATATTGAAAACAAAAACAAATTTGGGTGCTTTGTTTTTGTTTTCAATATAAATAGACAGACGAGAATTTTTACATAGCTTCTATAAACTGGCAATAAAAGGAGCAACTTTTTATGTAACGTTAAAATCAAGGTTTTTTTTTAAAAAATTCCACAAAATATTGCCTAAAATCATATTTGCTATTTTATAAACAGTAGGTTTGAAATAAATTTTGTTTTTTATTAAGTTTATTTTAAGTTTAAATTTGTGAGAAGTACACAATACGTTTTTATCTTTGATCTTAAAATAAATAATTTTGAAATATATAATAAAACAGGCACTAAACTAAATTAAATCATCAAAACGGCTAAAATCGTCAAACCTACAACAAATCATGAAATCTGGCAGCCGCGGCTGCAGTGAATGTTGAATAGTAATACACAAATATATATCAAATGAATATGTATTGAATGGTGTTGTTACGAGCTGATCGTAACACCAAAGTAGTGTTAGTTAAATACAAAGAAGTTACCTAATACGAAAATAGAAAAAACACGAAACTTTGCTCAGAGTGGATGTGCTATTGTTGTTACTTTTTTCTGCGCTCTTACTTCTTTCTGTAATCAACGCAAGTGCAAGTTAAAAAGTTATTCTGTACATTTTCATGCATGAAGCTCGCTGTATATGAAAAACGAGCGAATAAAGCAACAAATCAATAAAAGCGAGTGCTGAAAAGTATTCGAGACTAAAAATCATATAGTAAACAGCGAGTGCGCTCGCGAGTGTTATGTATTGTTGCAGATCTCTGCTCCAAAGCACCACCAATATATTTGAGAGAAAAAACTTCTAAATCCCTTATTAAAAAATTAGTCTCGGCAATTGGTGAGAATGCATTTCACGTTATTCCAATAAAACGTGGTAACATTGACTAAACTAAAATTCAAATATACGAAGAAAAAGATTTCCGCAAAATAGTAACAGAATTCGAAAAAAATAAAACAAGTTTTTATACGTACCAGCTTAAGAGTGCTAAAGGTATGCAATTCGTATTGAAGTGCATTGATTCTTATGTTAGTCCCGAAGAAGTAAAAGATGCACTCATCATACAAGGATTTAAGGTAAAAAAAGTTACTAATATAATCAAAAGGAGAAAATCCCCCAGCCTCTATTTCGTGTTGAACTGGAAAGTTAAAAAAAAACGAAACAAATCCAATTTATAACCTAAAATACCTCTTATATCGAAAATTGAAGAGGCACATAAGCGATCAGGTCCTGTACAGTGCCATAATTGCCAAGAATATGGTCAAACAAAAACTTTTGTGGTTTGTTATCTGCGGTTAATTGCACGGTACTGCTAGTTGTACTAAACCAAAAGATCAAGCAGAAAAAAATGCAGTAATTGTGGAGGTAACCACACCGCTAACTACAGAGGCTGTCCTGTGTACTCTTTCGTCAAGCAGACTATGGTGCAAAAACCTTAATTAGTTCCAGCTCAAACAGCAAACGCTTTCTCCGCCACTTCTGCGCAAATGAGCCAACAACTTACTTCCCGTGTATCGTATGCAGATGCTGCTAGGGCTAGTTCTATTCGCACACAAAATGTTTTACCGGCAAATGATTCAACAAATACAAATTCAAGCTTTAATTTCAATCGCCTTGAAGCTACTATTGATAATCTGGTGCAAACTATAAATAATTTTACAACAAATATGACTAGCATGATGCAAGAAATGCTACAAATGCAGAATACACTACTTCAAGCATTAATTAACAAGCCATGAATATGTTAATAATATGTTTCTGGAACGCAAACAGCATTTGCCAACATAAAAATGAACTTGAGCACTTCCTCACGGAAAAAAATATTGATGTAATGCTAGTCTCTGAGACTCATTTGACTTCAAGATGCCTTTTTAAAATTTATGTCTTCACATTATATGGTTCAAAGGACCCGAGAGGAAGAGCATGCGGTGGATCAGCGAATCTAATAAAGTCAAGACTCAAGCACTATATTCTTGACCACATTTGTGAACAACACCTACAAGCAACAAATATTGGCATTAAAAGTTTTCGTACAAACTTCGTGATATCATCAATTTACTCCCCTCCCAGATTTTCCATCACTAAGAATCAATATGAGGATTTCTACAAATCTCTTGGACCTTGTTTTGTAGCAGCTAGCGACTACAATGCAAAACATACGTTCTGAAGTTCGCGTCTTATTACACCCAGAGGTCGAGCATTGTTCAACACTATTTCAAAAATGGGTTTGGATGTCATTTCGAGTGGGGAGCCCACTTATTGGCGTACTGACATACAAAAAATTCCGGATGTTATAGATTTTGGCGTCATAAAAAATATCATTACAATTTGTAGCCCATTAAGAAGTAATTTACCTGACCCATATGCGAAGATGATCAATCGTGTTAATTGGCTGGGGTTCAAAAAATATCTCAGTAGTCATTGCACGGAAAATATTACGATAAGAACAGCCAATGATATTAAATCTAGCATTGCCAATCTTAACAAAAATATTAAACAGGCTGCTGAACATGCACTACCTCCCATCCGCATACTGTTTTTTTTTTTGTAATGCATGTATTTATTTATTGTATCTTCATATGTGAACTAACAATAAGTATTCAAATCTTAAATCTATAAAAAAAATTATTAGGCCCGACCAGTGTCGGACATAAACTTAGTGATAGTTATAAATCATACATTAGTAGTGATAATCAAAGAAAAGGGGGGGGAAAGTATTTTCAAGTAGTCCATCTGGAGTGTTAGGTATAAGAGCCCGTGTGTCCCTCTTTTTTAAGCGGATGTGTCCAGTAAAGTTCAAAATATTACGAGCAAGCGGATTAGGATGTGATTCGAGTTTTGTTAAATATTTGCCTGCGTATTTTGCAATTTCTTCAGTCACTAATGGCATATTTAAATCACGATGTATAATAGAATTTTGGATGTACTATGGAGCCGATGTTATTAACCGTAAAATTTTGTTTTGCCTTCGTTGGATTTTCTCGACATTGGAAGCTGAAGCAGTGCCCCATAACTGAATTCCGTAGTACCATATTGGCTTCAAAAGCGACTTGTACAGTAAAAGTTTGCAGTCTAGGCTGAGTGTTGAGTTTCTATCAATCAACCAATATATTTGAGTTAACTTAAGTTTCATCTGAGTTAACTTAGAGTCAATATGATGTTTCCATGTAAGTCTTCGATCAAGGTGTATACCAAGGTATTTCACTTGGGAATGTTGAGGAATATTTTGATTGTTGATTCGAATGGGGGAGCAAGTATCTCTTCTTAGGGTGAACGTTATATGGACACACTTTTGTTCATTGACTTTAATTCTCTATAAGTTCAACCATATTTCCAGCTGGGTAATATATTCCTGGAAATTTCGGGATGCCTCATAAGGGGTTTCGTGCACACTCATACAGGCTGTATCATCGGCAAAAGTAGAAATATGGATATTATTGCTCATAGGCATATCACAAGTATATATTAAATACAAGATAGGACCCAGAATACTACCCTGTGGCACACCAGAAGATATAGATTCGGGCACACTCGTGAACTCTCCTTCCACAACAGTGAACTTCCTATCAATAATATAACTTTCCAAAAGCTTTTGAATGTTTATTGGCAGATATGTCTTAAATTTTAAAACTAGGCCTTTGTGCCATACTTTATCAAACGCCTGAGACACATCAATAAAGAGAGCAGAACAATACTTCTTTTCTTCGAATTTTCTTCTTACAACTTCGACCAGTCTATGCGTTTGTTCAATCGTGCTGTGCTGACTTCTAAAGCCAAATTGATGGTCCGGAATGCACCCATTATCAGTTAAAATTTTGGACAATTTAGTCATGAGCAGCTTTTCGAAAAGCTTTGAGATAGTAGATAGTAAGCTTATAGGTCTATATGACTCAGTCTTGGTAAGATCTTTGCCCGCATTTGGAATCATTTTGATCTTGGCCAGTTTCCAATTATGTGGAAAATACTGCATTCTTAAAATAGCATTAAAAGTAAATAACAGGATTCTTATTGCAACATGAGGCAAGTTCATGAGCATTTTGTTACTAATGTCATCAATACCTGGAGCTTTCTTCGGGTTGAGTTCAGCAAATACTTTTTGTACTTCACGCATCTTAAACCTTAAGGGACGAGGGGGTAGAGAAACTACACTCGGTAAATCATTGGGAGTGAATACAGATTTTAAATGCTCAAAAAATAAGTTACCTTTCTCACTATCGCTTCTTGCCCAGCCTCCGGTCGCAGTACGCAATGGTGATTTAAGATCAAAGGGTCGTTTAAGATTTCTAGTAGCGCGCCATAAAGAGAAATTAGATGCGGGCGTTACATCAAGACCTTCTAAATACTTTTCCAGTAGTGCAGTTTTTTCCGACGATAGCAGCTCTTTGAGTCGTTTATTACATTCTTTAAGTCTGATTTTTTTTAGGGGTGATCTGTGTTGTTGCCATTCTCTTCTAGCTCTCCTTTTTTCACATAAAAGACGTCCAATTTCCGTAGAATAAATTCTGTTAAATTTGGTCTGCGGATAGGAGGTAGTAGCGTGTTCAGCAGCCTGTTTAATATTTTCGTTAAGATTGGCAATGTTAAATTCAATATCATCGCATGATCTACGCTGAATGTTTTCTACTCAGTGACTACTAAGATATTTTTTGAATGCCAGCCAGTTGATTCCATTAATCAACTTCACATATGAGTTAGTTAAATCACTCCTTAGTGGGTTGAAAATTGTAACTATTGTTGCAGAGTAATCGGAGGACAGATCTAGAGAGGCCTCTACATGAATTAAGTCCCTATGAATATTTTTCGTGACGGCAAAATCTATAACATCTGGAATTTTTCTTCCGTCCGTAGGCTAGTAAGTAGGCTCCCCACTCGAAATGACATCTAAGCCCATTTTTGAAATTGTATTGAACAAGGCTCGACCTCTAGGTGTAACAAGACGCGATCCCCAGTACGTATGTTTTGCATTGTAGTCACCAGCTGCTACGAAACAAGATCCAAGCGATTTGTAGAAGTTCTCATACTGATCTTCGGTAACTGAAAATCTGGGAGGTGAGTAAATTGATGATATCACGAAATTCGCACAAAAATTTTCTACGAAAATATTCGTTGCTTGCAAATATTCTTCACTAACGTTGTCAAGGACATAGTGCTTGAGTCTTGACTTAATCAGAATTGCTGATCCACCACATGCTCTCCCTCTCGGGTCCTTTGTATCATATAAAGTGTAACCATTTATTTTAAATAAGCTTCTTGAGCTCAAATGAGTCTCAGAAACCAACATTATATCAATATTTTTTTCCATGAGGAAGTGCTCAAGTTCATTTTTATGTTGGCGAATGCCGTTTGCGTTCCAGAAACATATTTTTAACGTGTTCATGGTTTATTAACTAATGATTGAAGCAGTGTATTCTGCATTCGCAGCATTTCTTGCATCGTACTTGTCATATTTGTAGTAATGTTGTTTATAGTTAGCACCAGATTCTCAATAGTAGCTTCAAGGCGACTAAAGTTAAAGCTTGAGTTTGAATTCGTTGAATTATTTGGCGGTGGAACATTTTGCGTGGGAATTGAACTAGTCTTAGCAGCATCAGCATACGATACACGTGAAGTAACTGGTTGGCTGATTTGAGCAAAAGTGTCGGAGTTCGCGTTTACTTGTAGAGCTGGAGTTAACTTGGGTTTTTGACCCATAGCCTGTTTAACGAAAGAAAGTACAAGGCACCCTCTATAGTTAGCTGTGTGATTACCTCCACAATTACTACATTTTTTTTCTGCTTGATCTTTTGGCTTAGTGCAGCTAGCAGTACCATGCAATTCACCGCAGATAACACACACTGTAGGTAACTTGCAGTAAGTTTTCGTATGGCCATATTCTTGGCAATTATGGCACTGTACGGGACCTGAACGCTTACGTGGCTCTTCAACTGTGATTTTTCGATGTAAGAGATACTTTACGTTATAAACTGGATGGGCCTCATTTTTTTCAATTGTATGTCATTCGGCACCAGTTCAACCCGAAATAGGGGTTGGGGGACCTTTTCTCTATTAAATATGTTGGTAACATTTTTTACCTTGAATCCTTGGTCGACAAGTGCACATTTTACTTCTTCGGGTTTAACATATGAATCTATGCCCTTTAATACTATCTGTAGGCCTTTAGCACTCTTAAGTTGGTATGTGTAAAAATTTGTTTTATTTTTTTCGAATTCACTAACAATTTTTCGGAAATCTTTTTCATTATATATTTGGATTTTAGTTTCATCAATATTACCTCGTTTAATTGGAACGATGTGAAAAGTATTTTCAACAACGGTCGACAGTAGTTTTTTTATAAGCGAGTTAGAATTTTTTTCTCTCAGATAAATAGGTGGTGGCTTAAAAGACTTTTGCGATGATGTAGAGGGCTTGTCGTCGGTGTCTTGCAATAATGAAAAACGATTTTGACGATTGGTAGATGATGCGCTGTTATCCCCAGACATCTTTGGAGCAGATGAAATTTTTGAAGAATTTTGGGCTTCGCCCACGCTTTACCACTATTATATATCTGTCCATTCTAACTTGTACCTTGGGTTTTGAGCTACTGTTATCTGTAGTGATAACTTGGTTTAGTGATGAAGGCGAGCCCGATGCGGATGATATCGCAGACTTAAATGAAGAAGTACTAGGCAATGGTAATGTAAACGATTCACTAGTTGGCATTGGACAAAGCGAAGTTGATCGCTGACGAAAAATTGGCTTTGCCGTTAAAAAAAGATTTTCATCAAATTTATTATTTATATTTTTTTCATTAAGAGTTTCAGAACTCACAGTAAAATAAGCATTTCTGCCGTTAGAACTCACTTCAAAATTTTTTTCCTCTGAGGTACTCATACAGAGTATTATTCCTCAAGGGAACTTTGTTTGTGTTTACGGTTTTTTTTTTGTTTTTGCTATTTCTTGCTATGTAAAAAATATTAGTAAGGCCAATAGAACTGCATACTGGTTTTAATAGAATCTATTCTACAGACATTCAACGTCTCCTACGAGAAAAAAGAAGAGCTAGAAGGGAATGTCAACAGCACAGATCACATCAACATAAAATGAGGTTTAAAAAGTGCACTAAACGACTCCAAGAGTTGCTTGCATCTGAAAAAACTGCATCTCTTAAAAACTATCTGGATGATCCTTATGTCACACCAGCATCTAATTACTCTTTCTGGCGCGCTGCTAGAAAGCTTAAAACGCCCGTTGAGTTTAAAGCACCTCTAAGCACATCTACCGGAGGTTGGGCAAGAAGCGATACTGAAAAAGATAACATAATTGCTGAGCACTTAAAATCCGTTTTTACGCCAAACATATGTACTGGTGTTGCTGATTTGCCGAGTGTAGTCGGTCTACCCCCTCATCACATAAAGTTTCAGACGCGTGATTTACAAAAATTAATTACCGAACTCAACCCGAAGAAAGCTCAGGATATTGATGGAATTAGTAACCAAATGCTGATGAAGTTGCCTCTTATTGCAATGAGAATCCTGTTATTCATTTTTAATGCCATTTTACGACTGGAGTATTATCCACACAGCTGGAAGCTTGCCTAGGTTAAAATCATTCCAAAGCCGGTCAAAGATCTAACCAAGGCTGAGTCATATAGGCCAATAAGTCTACTATCAACTATGTCAAAGCTTTTCGAAAAACTGCTCAAAACAAAATTGTCCCCAATTCTAATTAGTAATGGGTGCATACCAGACCATCAATTTGCTTTTAGAAGTCAGCATAGCACCATTGAACAAACTCACAGGTTGGTTCAATTTATAAGAAGAACTTTTAAAGAACAAAAATATTGTTCTGCGCTATTTATTGACATTTCCCAGGCATTTGATAAAGTGTGGCATGAAGGCCTAATTTTAAAATTGAAGACTTATTTACCAATAAACATTTTAAATCTTTTGGAAAGTTACATTATTTCCCGTAAGTTCACTGTTTATGAAGGAGACTTTACGAGTAGGCCTGAAGCTATTTCATCCGGTGTGCAACAGGGGAGTATATTTGGGCCATTTTTATATTTGATTTATACTTCTGATATTCCTTTGAGCAGTAGTATCCATACTTCCACATTTTCCGATGATACAGCCTGCCTTAGTATGCACGAAAACCTTGATGAGGCATCCCGCAAACTCCAGGAACACATTAGCCAGATGGAGCTTTGGTTAAACTTATGGAGATTCAAGGTAAATGAACAAAAGTGTGTTCAAGTAACATTTACCTTACGAAGAGGTACTTGTTTCCCCATTCGGATTAACAATCAAGTTGTTTCTCAACACTCGCATGTGAAATATCTTGGTATACACCTTGATCGCCAACTTACATGGAAACACCACATTGATTCTAAGCTATCACAAATGAAACTTAAATTAACTCAGGTACATTGGCTGATTGGTAGAAATTCAACACTTAGTCTAGACTGTAAACTTTTAATATACAAGTCGCTTTTAAGGCCAATATGGTGCTACGGAATTCAACTATGGGGCACTGCTTCAGCTTGAAATGTAGAGAAAATTCAACAAAGGCAAAACAAAATTTTACGTATGATAACATCGGCTCCAATGGTACGTCAAAAATTCAAATACACATCGTGATTTGAATATGCCACTAGTGACTGAAGAAATTGCAAAATACGCAGGCAAATATCTAACAAAACTCGAGTCACATCCTAACCCGCTTGCTCGTAATATTCTGAACTTTACTGGACACATCCGCTTAAAAAAGAGAGATACACGGGCTCTAATATTCAACACTCCAGATGATGAAGCTGCTTGAGAACACTTTTTTCTTTTTGTTGCTTATCACTGCTTATGTATTATTAATAACTATCACTAAGCTTATGTCCGACATTGGTTTGGCCTAATAATTATACTTTAGATTTAAGTTTTGAATACTTATTGTTAGTTCATATTTGAAGATACAATAAATAAAAAACATTCATTAAAAAAACTTTTACCTGCTTCTCTGAGTAAGGTTTGACTAGTATGTTATATTTTTTGTTATAATGAGTTAGCGCCAGGTAATTGTAATCTGGTTAAAACCAAAGAATTTATACTGCCTTGGAATTTTTATTTTGGGTATGGGAATTATTTTATCTATATTATCTGTTCAAGGGTCTAATGAGTTAGCACTAAATATGATATATTTAGTTCTATAAAGATGATATAAATCAAAATTTTTAACTATTTTTAGCAATGCGAAGCAACTAGTAAATCATCAGAAATTTAGTGGTAATGTTGTAAGTGAGACTAAAATTTATAGGAAAATATTTTTGTGTAATGAGAATATATTTAATAGTTAGTTATGTCTAGCAAATTAAAAAAAATTAAATTTTTACAAAGTAATATTTGTAATAAATTGAAATTTTTCATAGAATTTAAATTTTTATGAAATTTATTTCAAATCACAATTGTGAGGACTGTTAAAAAAAATAATAGAAATGAAAAGAAAATAAACTTTGCTTGTTTTTTTATGGAAAAAAATTATACATAAATAGATTGGCTTTGAATTTAATTGTTAAAAAAATAAAAAAATATAAAATTTTGGGGACGATTGAGTTGGAAAAAAAGTCGAATTGGAAGAAAACTTAAAAAAAAAAATAAAGAGATATACATATACATATTCTTTTGGATAGAGTCAATATTATTATGAAAGAAGAGAAGATATCTATCTCATCATAGCTCAGTTTTGATAATTGTTGACTTATTGAACAATTCCGCAATATTAAGTTTGCATATTTAAAGAAATTCAGTAAGCTGTTAATATTAATTTGGAACTCGGCTAAACCTAAAATTAAATCGCATATATTGGTGAAATTCGATGAAAGAAATTCCTTAGAATACTATAACTTATTAGTATCCAAAACTTGGCTTCAAGAATTATAGAAATAGCCAGCTATCCAGCATCTTCAAAATAAGAAAATAAATAAAAAAAAGAACTAATACTCAAGAAAAATAAACAAATACATACATATATATAATAAATACAATAAAAGAATATAAATACGTATTAGTTTCCTGCATAAGACATCATATAAGAACCTTCAAGACATGAGGGATTTTTCAAATGCTTTACTACAGCGAAATCTTGTAAAACAAACGTTAACAACACTGTTTACAAGAAATTTGTTGAGTATTGTAGGTATAAGAGTAAAGAAGAAAACACTTCGTGGCGGAAGAATTTGTGATACTTGCTTCTTTCTACGCATGAGCGCGTGTACAAACGTCATGCATGTATGTGTGTATGATTTTTTATTTTTCTGCGCACATGCAAAGGCACACAAATGCATTAACATTAGTTGTGTGCGGTTAACCACATAATAGCTTACCATCTATATATTACACACACACTCAAACGTACAATATGAAAAATAACAAGCATACACTAATCAACAGTACTTCTTTTGAGTGTTTGTTACAAACAAGCTGTCTTGCGACATCGCTTGTTAACACTGATATACACGTACACCAATACATCTATCGTGCTTCGCTTATAGTACGACAGCATTTATTATTGGTTTAGTATAATACATGCGGCGTGAATACATTTAAAAATCATGACGTATTTACATTTAAAGACCTTTTACGCAGGTCTGTAATACGTATATGCATACTAGACATCTGCATGAAACTAAATAATGATGTTTATGAAGCTTTCGCTATAATTTTTTATTCGTTACATTTCTATTTCATACAGATGAATAACTATGAAACAAGAACAATGAATACTCAATAGTTAAGAACGCAGTAAAATGATGTGGGTTTGTTTAATTATACAAGAGCATACTAACATTTACAAATGTGAAACAGAACATGTGTTGAGTAAATCTCGATTAAGTTCATGCAAAAACAATATGCTTTCAAAGATCAGTGTTGCTAGTTGTAGGAAAAGGGAAAATATAAGAATCACCGCCGAAAAGGAACTTAAAAAATTACACATATTTATCTATCTTTTCAATGCAATGTTATTGTTGTTTAAAATTTCGTATTTTTACTTAGGGTGATGATAATCAAATTTTATGAGTTTTATTACAAATATTAATTTCAAAAATAATTGTGTTATATTTTTGCTTTGAAAAATATAAATAGTTATTTTCGCTTGGAAACGAGTACTTTTTTGTTTTTTGTTTAATTTTTGTCAATTTAAATTTTTTTATATCATATGAAATTAAAAAAACAAGCACGTGACCAAAACCGTTAGACACCTACACAACTAATAACCAAATTTGCTTAAGAATATATTAATTTCTATAAACCAATTCCTTTTTCCTAAAAGTGTGTGTTTATTTCCATAGCATTTCATTTCAGGGTTGTGTGCAGTTCATTACAAGAATATATAATATATTAAAATAGTTTAAATATTTATATTATTTAAAAATGCAAATGACAAATTAAAATATGTATTACTAATATGTATGGTATATATATATATGTACTTAGTTATGTATGTAACTATGTGTAAAAGTTAAAACTTTAATTTAAAAGTGAAACCTATTACACATGTGCGACCCATACAAAAAATTCCATGATTTCACTATATTGAAAGCAGCATGAACAAAAGTCGTTTCAGTGACAAGAATGATAAACTACAAGATTACACCAATCAGAGAGTTTGCCGTTAGAAGTGACGTCACAAAGAAACAAAGAAATCGCAAGAAATAAATCTATTCTATTATTTTATTTTCTCTACAAAAATTTTTCTTATTTGTTATTGAGAGTTTCTTTTAATTTTTAAAATTAAACTTGTTTTATTAATATTTAAGAAATTTATTATTCGACATATTGTCAGAAGTTTATTTTAATTTGAAATTTATTTGCTGGTGGGTCAGCGTTGTCTATATATTTCATTGTTGCTGTAACAAATCATCAGTAGACTTCAGCCACACATTTTGAATAATCACAAACCTCTTATCTTATGCACAGACTTTCAAGAACTATTTGGGAATTCACAAGTAATAATATTTTTGAAAATCACAAAAGAAAAATAAGCGTAGTAGGCTTAGAAATTAATACAAAAAACCCAGCAAATGATTTATATTCGATACAAATCTATTTTATTTTTCTACACATTTATACAATTTTTGTGAGAATATGCTCTGCTATAAAAACGCTTAAAAAATCTTAATTTTTAACATATTGCTGATGTTATGAATGGTAAAGTTTAATGCAGCATTGGGTGCGGCTTGAAAAACTCTTTCATATAATATTTTTTGTTAAATGTTGTCTTGGGGGAAATATCCAAAAAAAATACAAAAATAAGCATATTAAGACTTTGTCTATCGGTTAAAAATCAATTATCTAATTACGGATAATATTAAAAAAATGGTAAATGGATTACTATATGTCCAATTTTCTTCACCGAGCTTAGCAAAACCAGTACTTGTATAGCAAGTACTGCTATCCTGCAGTCAAAATAGCTTTAAAGATTTTCATAAAAAAAAATAAACGAAATTTTCAGCCAATAGAAACGCAGTGTGCGTGACGTCACACGTCTACTATTTTTTTTTGCACTGGCGTAATCTTGTAATTAGTTTATCATTCTTGTTTCAATGAACAATCTCTTTGTGTTAACAGTATGAAATGAAACGTTTTCACTCACAGGATAATAAAAGCAACAGTTTGTTGAGTATTAACATATTTATTCAAAGTTGGGCTTTAGTAAACAAACATTTCAGTAGTTTCATGGATGGAATTGTTCACGCAGCTCTATAATACAAACGTATATAAATAATACAAATACATGGTTATTTAAAAAAAAAATATAAAAACATATACATAAATATAAAAAATTACAACTACATTAGTAATTTTACATTTATATCTACAGCAAATCTCACATACACTCTTGTAATATAACTAAAAATCATTACATTAACTGTTAAAAATTTACATACATATATAATATTTTATGTTATAAAAGCATGTAACTAACATAAAGTAAACAAATTCAAAAATAATAAAAATCTCCGAGCTACAGGCCTGCAGACATCGTGGGATAAAATTTGGTGAGTGAATATTTAATTTTGTTAGTAATAGAAAATTAAATACAAAACATAAAATATTAAACAGTTAATATTTTGACAGTTAAAGATAAAATATAAAAAAAATATATACATAATACATAAAAAAGAGCCATAACAAAATAAATCAAACTAATTTTTACAAAACTATTTTAACTTGCATTACTGTTATATTACATAGTTTTATTATTTTGATTTGTTTTAAACCAAGTACTTGTATTTAACATTTTTAATATTAAAATTTGTACGTCACATTGAAAATAAAATGTTACCAACATTTTCAATTATTTTCTTATTCTAATGTTAAATATTTTTTTTGTAATATAACATTTTACTTAATTTTTTTTTTATATTTGTTTGACAGTGGATAGAATAATATTTATTAATATTTTTACCCATTTAAATGTATTTTAAAATAAATATCTGAGTTGCCAGAATGATATTCTAAACCTATATAATTTTCTTTCACGAAACATTCAAAGACTTAGAAAAGGACATAAAGGGCTATTCTGAAATATTTTTGTTGAGAATGGCATTGGTTGGGTGGGTTTAGAAAGGGGAAAGTGAACAACATCTTAGATCTTTTTCCGACTTTAAATTTTACATACATTTTATTTTCTTCTAAATTTTTTTTAATTTCACTAATTTCACAGAACTTTTAGGTACCTAAATAAATACAAAAATTTTATTGATCGGTTCTTTACCTTGCTTTGTGCGGAAACAAGAACACCACCCCTAGCCCTGAGATTGGCCGGATTAAAGGTAGCACAGGTTTCTAAGAAGTAAGGGCATATATGCTTGAATCGTCACATAAATGGCGCCCAACGTGGGGCCAGAAGCATTCATAAGACAACATAGGTTTCATTTCTTGTGTTGGTAAAATAATCTCTTTATAAAACATCTTGCTGATGTCCTTTAATTATTGTGATTCTGACTAACTTTTAATTTTTTTTATTCTGTTATCTTTCCAAAATTAGTACTTATTTAGATTTTTAGATTTGGAGCTTTGGACCTTTCTATTTTGGGATATCTGAACCAAATAATTTTATAAGATTTAAATTTTTGTTTAATGATAATTTGACATTTGAGATTTTGAATATTGGAATTTCATTCGATTTGCTCATGAATAGTTATCATACATTCCGCTTTATTTTTTTTTTTATTGAAACGATTTTGCTATGTTTGAGATATCTGTATTTGAGTCAAAGTTTGGATACTTACTCTCATACTATCTTCGGATCTTGTTTTTTCATTTGGTTTATAGTTTCGGATTAATTTTGTTTAATATTTAATTTGTCTGACTTCAATGCTGGCAGATTACTCACATGAAAATCAGATTTATTTTTTTAGGTATTAGCTGTTATAAATTTTATGGTGTATGTAAATTTTTTTTTATAAAATTTTTTTTATGTCCTTTCTAAATGTTTTTAAATGAAGTAGTGAAATATAAGAAATATAAGCGATATAATACGAATTTATTTAATTTTGCAAATTTAGTTGTTTAAAATGGTTTTGACAAGAAATCAAGAAAACTTGTTGGATATTAACCAACCCAGAAATGTAAGTTTTACCGTAGATTTAGATACAGAAAATTCTTCTCAAGTATGCTCTAATTTTAATGAGGCTCTCACTTGTAGTAAGCGCATTCAACAAGGTTCAGCTCAGACAAATCAACAAAATAGGAATGATAGTAACGTTAAACAGATTGTGACAGAGCCAATGAACGATTTTCGTAGTGAAATGGCAACACTTATTGCAAGTGAAATACATTCAGTACTTCAGAATTTTAACCTTCGATCTCGAAGTGCTTCCAATTTTAACAGTTGTAATAATTATAATTCCAATTCAAGTATATCCAGTAATACAGACACATCAAATTTACCTGCAAGGAAAGAATCGGATCCACTACGGGAACATTTTTCTGCAGAGAAGGTTTTAAATATTATACGAAATTGGAAGCTAAAATTTACTGGACATGACAACGAAATGTCTATTGACGAGTTTATATATCGTGTCAATATACTAACCACTAATACTCTAAATGGTAATGTCGAACTTTTATGTAAGCATGCTTATAGTTTATTTGATGGCAAAGCATTAGTATGGTTCTGGCGTTTTCACAGGCAACAGGAGGAAGTTGACTGGATGACATTAACTAATGCTTTAAAAAAACAATACAAGACCGATTATAGTGACTTCGATTTATTAGAGGACATACGTCGACGAAAACAAAAATCAAACGAGGACTTCGATCAATACCTGGACGTTATTTCTGCAATGACTGACAGATTGAAAAATTTTTTGTCTGATCAAGATTTATGTGAAATTTTGATTCGAAATTTGAAGAACGAAATTAAATATGAACTTCTTCATTTAGATATAACTAATATTTCTAATTTGCGGCACAAAGTAAAAAACATGAGAAGTTTATGAAGGATGTTCAGGTTTATGAAACAAACAAACTAACAAAAGGACGAATATCAGAACTGAGTGATCAGGATGATATAGTTACAAACCAAAATTTAGGGAATAATGACTTGGCTATATGTGCAATTCAAAACAATTATAAATGTTGGAATTGTGATAAAATTGGACATTCGTACGTTGACTGTTTGGATGCAAGACGCGTTTTTTGTTACGGATGTGGTCTTAAAGATACTTATAGACCAACATGCACTAACTGTAATAAGAGGATTCAGGGAACGAGCAGAGGGATGTCCGTCGGAAATAGAACGGACATCCAAAGACAACTATTATCACAATTTACAAATAACAAATAATAAGGACAAGCATATGGTTCATCCAGTGATGAGGCCATATCATGTGCGATTGAGGGACTATCAATTAGCTCGATCAAGAATTCTTGGTTCTACGGAGACAAGGAGTAGATCTTCCAAACGTGTTAGGGATTTTTATAAAAAAATTAAACTTTTGAATAGTTTTGTAATATCATCTATTGTGAAGAAAGGTATGGATAATATGCCATATATTAAATTAAACATTGTTGACACTACATATTTCGCTCTTTTAGCTAGTGGTGCCAATAAGAGTGTTATTGGTGGTGATTTGGCTATTCTAGGTCAGAATATGAGACATTTTGGAAAATGTAAAGGTAATGTACGTACAGCAGACGGACAAAAACAAACTATTTCGGGGACGACTTTACTAGATATTACATATCAAAGAAAAACAAAACCACTTCAATTTTTAGTTGTACCAACGATACAACAGAATTTTATTTGTGGTTACGACTTTTGGTCAACATTTGGACTCAAAATTTGTGTACCAGAGATAGTGGAAATTGACGTTACTGATACTGATCCCGACAAAATAGAATTGACATATGAAGAACAACAACGATTGGACAGAATAATTGCAGCGTTTCCTAACTCAGAAGTTGAAGGTTTGGGATGTACCTCTTGTATCGAACATTTTATCGATACAAGTGATGCAAAACCAATTAAGCAACGTTATTATCCTATTTCTCCAGCTGTTGAGAGACAATTAAGTGGAGAAATAGATAGAATGTTGTCACTTGGCGTAATAGAGAAGGCTCCGTGTTCACCTTGGTCTTCACCAGCAGTTGTTATTGTCAAGCCTGGAAAGATTAGAATGTGTGTGTACAGTCGTAAGTTAAATGCAGTGACAATCAAAGACGCGTACCCTATACCTAACATAGACGGAATTATTGCAAGACTTCCTCCAGTTTATTACATATCGAAAATTGATTTGAAAGATGCCTTTTGGCAGATAAAATTGGAGAAAAGTTTTAAAGCTAAGACTGCTTTTACAGTCCCTAATCGGCCATTGTATCAGTTTAAAAGAATGCCATTTGGACTGTGTAATGCACCGCAGACGTTGTGCCGACTGATGGACATTGTTATTCCGTATTATTTAAAATCACACGTTTTTGTTTATTTGGACGATTTACTTATAGTTTCTCAGACATTTAACGAGCATTTGACTCAGTTGATGGAGGTGGCATCACAGCTGCGTAAGGCTGGGTTAACAATAAATGTGAAAAAGAGCAGTTTTGTTTTGAACAAGGTGAAGTATTTAGGGTATATTGTCGGTAATGGAACGTTGCAAGTTGACGATGATAAAGTTAAGGCCATTAAAGATTTTCCAGTACCAAAAACAGTCAAGCACTTAAGAAGGTTGTTGGGAATGACAGGATGGTACCGACGCTTTATTCATGACTATTCTACATTGACTTTTCCATTAACTGAACTTTAAGCAAAAAGAAAACTTTTATTTGGACGGAACAAGCATACACAGCATTTGACATACTCAAACACAAACTCACAACAGCACCATTACTTGTACATCCAAATTATAGTAAACAATTCATATTGCGGTGTGACGCTAGCACTTATGGAGTTAGTGCAGTGTTGGCGCAAGAAGATAATGACAGGACAGAGCGACCGATTACCTATATGTCAAAAAAATTAAATAAAGCACAAAGAAGCTATACTATAACTGAACTAGAATGTTTGGCTGTAGTGTTAGCAGTAAAAAAGTTTCGATCTTATATTGAGGGCCATGACTTCAAGGTAATAAGAGATCACGCAAGCTTGAAATGGCTTATGGGGCAAAGCCAAGTCGGGTAGACTTGCAAGATGGTCACTTAAATTGCAAGGATTCAAATTTTCATTTGAACACCGCCGTGGAAATTTAAACCTTGTTCCAGATACCTTATCAAGAGTGTATGAAGGAGAAGATTTTGTAGAAATCCTATATCTAGAAAGAATCCTATCAATTGGTCTTGAATCAAGTGCTTTTGATTCGGAAGAGTATCAAAAACTACGAAAGGATTTCCAAGATTCTGAAATACCGGATTTAAAAATTATTGACAAGTACATAGACAAACGGACAGATTTTTCTTCGGGACTTATGGACGAGTCAGAATCTTGGAAACTTTTTGTACCCGCTCATGATATTCCAGTTTCATCTCATGGAGGAATTGCTACAACTTTGGAAAGAATTCGACGTTGCTTTTATTGGCCTAAACTTGTGACGGACGTTAGAAATTATATTTTGAACTGTGATTTGTGTAAAACATCAAAAACACCGACACAAAGTATAAAACCACCACTGGGACAAATAGTTAAAACAGAAAGACCTTTTCAGCGACTTTGTATCGACATTATTGGACCATTTGGAGATCTCGTTGAACCTTCATAGTGAAGAGACATTAAAGCGGATTTTTTTTACATACATACGAAACAAATATAAAAAACAACAAAATCAATAATCATACAAAAAATATTCGTAATACATATTCACCTTGATAAATAAGCTTATTGGCTTTACTAATATTTTTTACATAGCAAGAAATAGCAAAAACAAAAAAAAACCGTAAACACAAACAAAGTTCCCTTGAGGAATAATACTCTGTATGAGTACCTCAAAGGAAAAAAATTTTGAAGTGAGTTCTAACGGCAGAAATGCTTATTTTACTGTGAGTTCTGAAACTCTTAATGAAAAAAATATAAATAATAAATCTGATGAAAATCTTTTTTAACGGCAAAGCCAATTTTTCGTCAACGATCAACTTCGCTTTGTCCAATGCTAACTAGTGAATCGTTAACATTACCATTGCCTAGTACTTCTTCATTTAAGTCTGCGATATCATCCGCATCGGGCTCGCCTTCATCACTAAACCAAGTTATCACTACAGATAACAGTAGCTCAAAACCCAAGGTACAAGTGGGAATGGACAGATATATAATAGTGGTAAAGCGTGGGCGAAGCCCAAATTCTTCAAAAATTTCATCTGCTCCAAAGATGTCTGGGGATAACAGCGCATCATCTACCAATCGTCAAAATCGTTTTTCATTATTGCAAGACACCGACGACAAGCCCTCTACATCATCGCAAAAGTCTTTTAAGCCACCACCTATTTATCTGAGAGAAAAAAATTCTAACTCGCTTATAAAAAAACTACTGTCGACCATTGGTGAAAATACTTTTCACATCGTTCCAATTAAACGAGGTAATATTGATGAAACTAAAATCCAAATATATAATGAAAAAGATTTCCGAAAAATTGTTAGTGAATTCGAAAAAAATAAAACAAATTTTTACACATACCAACTTAAGAGTGCTAAAGGCCTACAGATAGTATTAAAGGGCATAGACTCATATGTTAAACCCGAAGAAGTAAAATGTGCACTTGTCGACCAAGGATTCAAGGTAAAAAATGTTACCAACATATTTAATAGAGAAAAGGTCCCCCAACCCCTATTTCGGGTTGAACTGGTGCCGAATGACATACAATTGAAAAAAATGAAGCCCATCCAGTTTATAACGTAAAGTATCTCTTACATCGAAAAATCACAGTTGAAGAGCCACGTAAGCGGTCAGGTCCCGTACAGTGCCATAATTGCCAAGAATATGGCCATACGAAAACTTACTGCAAGTTACCTACAGTGTGTGTTATCTGCGGTGAATTGCATGGTACTGCTAGCTGCACTAAGCCAAAAGATCAAGCAGAAAAAAAATGTAGTAATTGTGGAGGTAATTACACAGCTAACTATAGAGGGTGCCCTGTACTTTCTTTCGTTAAACAGGCTATGGGTCAAAAACCCAAGTTAACTCCAGCTCTACAAGTAAACGCGAACTCCGACACTTTTGCTCAAATCAGCCAACCAGTTACTTCACGTGTATCGTATGCTGATGCTGCTAAGACTAGTTCAATTCCCACGCAAAATGTTCCACCGCCAAATAATTCAACGAATTCAAACTCAAGCTTTAACTTTAGTCGCCTTGAAGCTACTATTGAGAATCTGGTGCTAACTATAAACAACTTTACTACAAATATGACAAGTACGATGCAAGAAATGCTGCGAATGCAGAATACACTGCTTCAATCATTAGTTAACAAACCATGAACACGTTAAAAATATGTTTCTGGAAAATATTGATATAATGTTGGTTTCTGAGACTCATTTGACATCAAGAAGCTTATTTAAAATAAATGGTTACACTTTATATGATACAAAGGACCCGAGAGGGAGAGCATGTGGTGGATCAGCAATTCTGATTAAGTCAAGACTCAAGCACTATGTCCTTGACAACGTTAGTGAAGAATATTTGCAAGCAACGAATATTTTCGTAGAAAATTTTTGTGCGAATTTCGTGATATCATCAATTTACTCACCTCCCAGATTTTCAGTTACCGAAGATCAGTATGAGAAGTTCTACAAATCGCTTGGATCTTGTTTCGTGGCAGCTGGTGACTACAATGCAAAACATACGTACTGGGGATCTTGTCTTGTTACACCTAGAGGTCGAGCCTTGTTCAATACAATTTCAAAAATGGGCTTAGATGTCATTTCGAGTGGGGAGCCTACTTACTGGCCTACGAACGGAAGAAAAATTCCAGATGTTATAGATTTTGCCGTCACGAAAAATATTCATAGGGACTTAATTCATGTAGAGGCCTCTCTAGATCTGTCCTCCGATTACTCTGCAACAATAGTTACAATTTTCAACCCACTAAGGAGTGATTTAACTAACTCATATGTGAAGTTGATTAATGGAATCAACTGGCTGGCATTCAAAAAATATCTTAGTAGTCACTGAGTAGAAAACATTCAGCGTAGATCATGCGATGATATTGAATTTAACATTGCCAATCTTAACGAAAATATTAAACAGGCTGCTGAACACGCTACTACCTCCTATCCGCAGACCGGCTTTAACAGAATTTATTCTACGGAAATTGGACGTCTTTTATGTGAAAAAAGGAGAGCTAGAAGAGAATGGCAACAACACAGATCACCCCTAAATAAAATCAGACATAAAGAATGTACTAAACGACTCAAAGAGCTGCTATCGTCGGAAAAAACTGCACTACTGGAAAAGTATTTAGAAGGTCTTGATGTAACGTCCGCATCTAATTACTCTTTATGGCGCGCTACTAGACATCTTAAACGACCCGTTGATCTTAAATCACCATTGCGTACTGCAACCGGAGGCTGGGCAAGAAGTGATAGTGAGAAAGGTAACTTATTTTCTGAGCATTTCAAATCTGTATTCACTCCCAATTCATGTACGGGTGCTGCTGATTTACCGACTGTAGTTTCTCTACCCCCTGGTCCCTTAAGGTTTAAGATGCGTGAAGTACAAAAAGTAATTGCTGAACTCAACCCGAAGAAAGCTCCAGGTATTGATGGCATTAGTAACAAAATGCTCATGAACTTGCCTCATATTGCAATAAGAATCCTGCTATTTACTTTTAATGCTATTTTAAGAATGCAGTATTTTCCACATAACTGGAAACTGGCCAAGATCAAAATGATTCCAAAGGCGGGCAAAGATCTTACCAAGACTGAGTCATATAGGCCTATAAGCTTACTATCTACAATATCGAAGCTTTTCGAAAAGCTGCTCATGACTAAATTGTCCAAAATTTTAACTGATAATGGGTGCATCCCGGACCATCAATTTGGCCTTAGAAGTCAGCACAGCATGATTGAACAAACGCATAGACTGGTCCAAGTTGTAAGAAGAACATTTGAAGAAAAGAAGTATTGTTCTGCTCTCTTTATTGATGTTTCTCAGGCCTAGTTTTAAGATTGAAGACATATCTGCCAATAAACATTCAAAAGCTTTTGGAAAGTTATATTATTGATAGGAAGTTCACTGATGTGGAAGGAGAGTTCACGAGTTTGCCCGAATCTATATCTTCTGGTGTGCCACAGGGTAGTATTCTGGGTCCTGTCTTGTATTTAATATATACTTGTGATATGCTTGTGAGCAATAATATCCATATTTCTACTTTTGCCGATGATACAGCCTGTATGAGTGTGCACGAAAACCCTTATGAGGCATCCCGCAATCTCCAGGAACATATTACCCAGCTGGAAATATAGTTGAACTTATGAAGAATTAAAGTCAATGAACAAAAGTGTGTCCATATAACATTCACCCTGAGAAGAGATACTTGCTCCCCCATTCGAATCAACAATCAAAATATTCCTCAACATTCCCAAGTGAAATACCTTGGTATACACCTTGATCGAAGACTTACATGGAAACATCATTTCATCAGATGAAACTTAAGTTAACTCAAATATATTGGTTGATTGATAGAAACTCAACACTCAGCCTAGACTGCAAACTTTTATTATACAAGTCGCTTTTGAAGCCAATATGGCGCTAAGGAATTCAGTTATGGGGCACTGCTTCAGCTTCCAATGTCGAGAGAATCCAACGAAGGCAAAACAAAATTTTACGGTTAATAACATCGGCTCCATGGTACATCCAAAATTCTATTATACATCGTGATTTAAATATGCCACTAGTGACTGAAGAAATTGCAAAATACGCAGGCAAATATTTAACAAAACTCGAATCACATCCTAATCCGCTTGCTCGTAATATTTTGAACTTTACTGGACACATCCGCTTAAAAAAGAGGGACACACGGGCTCTTATACCTAACACTCCAGATGGGACTACTTGAAAATACTTCCCCCCCCCCTTTTTTTTGATTATCACTACTAATGTATTATTTATAACTACCACTAAGTTTATGTGCGACACTGGTCTGGCCTAATAATTTTTTTTTATAGATTTAAGATTTGAATACTTATTGTTAGTTCATATATGAAGATACAATAAATAAATACATGGATAAAAATATTGGACCATTACCAAGAACAAGGACAGGAAACACTGGTATTTTGATTGTATTAGATCATTTTTCAAAATTCACTTTTTTAAAACCTTTAAGGAAATTAGTTTCGAAAAATATAATTGACTTTTTGTGGACGGAAATTTTTGACTGTTATGATGTACCACAGATTTTGGTATCAGATAATGGGACAAAATTCAAATGTGGCGAATTTAAACATTTTCTATATAGATATGGGATTGAGCATATACTGACTGCTGTTTATAGCCCGCAGGCAAATGCAAGTGAACGCGTTAATAGATCTATAAACGAAGCTTTGAGATCTTATGTTAGGAGTGATCAACGTAATTGAGATAGTTACATTAGTAGCATTAATTGCGCACTGCGGAATAGTTTGCATCAGACTTTAAATAGAACTCCGTACTAAATCGTTTTCGGACAATCTCTGCTGACACATGGTAAAGACTATAAACTTTTAGAGAGACTTCAACTTTTGGTAGAAACGGACTTACAAATTGAAAGGCAAGATGAATTTTCTTCCGTTAGAGACACTATTAAAAAACACATGGAAAGGGCTTACGAAAAGAATGCTCGTATATATAATTTACGCACTCAACCAAAGGAATTCACTATTGGACAAGAGGTAATACGTCGAAATTTTACACAGAGTTCCAAAATCAAATTCTTTAATTCCAAATTGGCACCTGTGGGTATTGAGGCAAAAGTTCTTCGAAGGATAGGCAATGTAAACTATGAACTAAAAGATGTGGACAGTAATAACATATGCGTATATCATGCAAAAGATATCTGGACTTGAAGTTCATAGTCGAACATTAGTTTTGTAGTTGCTTATTATATCAATTTAGTCCTTTACAGAACCAGTCCCTTAAATACTCTTTACACTGTTTCTGTTTTGTGAGGACTGTTAAAAAAAATAATAGAAATGAAAAGAAAATAAACTCTGCTTGTTTTTTTATGAAAAAAAATATACATAAATAGATTTGAATTTAATAGTAAAAAAATAAAAAAAAAATAAAACTTTGGGGACGATTGAGTTGGAAAAAAGTCGAATTGGAAGAAAACTTAAAAAAAATAAAATAAAATAATAAAGAGATATGCATATACATATTCTTTTGGATACAGTCAATATTATTACGAAAGACGAGAAGATATATATCTCATCATAGCTCAGTTTTGATAATTGTTGACTTATTGAACAATTCCGCAATATTAAGTTTGCATATTTAAAGAAATTCAGTAAGCTGTTAATATCAATTTGGAACTCGGCTAAAACTAAAATCAAATCGCATATATTGGTGAAATTCGATGAAAGAAATTCCTTAGAATACTATAAGATATAGTATCCAAAACTTGGCTTCAAGAATTATAGAAATAGCCAGCTATCCAGCATCTTCAAAATAAGAAAATAAATAAAAAACGAACTAATACTCAAGAAAAATAAACAAATACATACATATACAATAAATACAATAGAAGAATATAAATACGTATATACATACGTATATAGATAATACAAATAATTACATGGTTATTTAAAAAAAAATATATAAAAACATATACATAAATATAAAAAATTACAACTACATTAGTAATTTTACATTTATATCTACAGCAAATCTCACATACACTCTTGTAATATAACTAAAAATCATTACATTAACTGTTAAAAATTTACATATATAATATTTTATGTTATAAAAGCATGTAACATAAAGTAAACAAATTCAAAAATAATAAAAATCTCCGAGCTACAGGCCTGCAGACATCGTGGGATAAAATTTGGTGAGTGAATATTTAATTTTGTTAGTAATAGAAAATGAAATACAAAACATAAAATATTAAACAGTTAATATTTTGACAGTTAAAGATAAAATATAAAAAAAATATATACATAATACATAAAAAAGAGCCATAACAAAATAAATCAAACTAATTTTTACAAAACTATTTTAACTTGCATTACTGTTATATTAGATAGTTTTATTATTTTGATTTGTTTTAAACCAAGTACTCGTATTTAACATTTTTAATATTAAAATTTGTACGTCACATTGAAAATAAAATGTTACCAACATTTTCAATTATTTTCTTATTCTAATGTTAAATATTTTTTTTTGTAATTTAACATTTTACTTAAATTTTTTTTATATTTGTTTGACAGTGGATAGAATAACATTTGTTATTATTTTTACCCATTTAAATGTATTTTAAAATAAATATCTGAGTTGCCAGAATGATATTCTAAACCAATATAATTTTATTTCACGAAACATTTAAAAACTTAGAAAAGGGCATAAACGGCTATTCTGAAATATTTTTTTTTGAGAATGGCATTGCTTGGGTGGGTTTAGAAAGGGGAAAGTGAACAACATCTTAGATCTTTTTCCGACTTTAAACTTTATATACATTTTTTTCTTCTAAATTTTTTTTAATTTGTATTTTGCTTTAATTTAAATAGTCGTGTCACAGAACTTTTAGCTACCTAAATAAATACAAAAATTTTATTGATCGGTTCTTTACCTTGCTTTGTGCGGAAACAAGAACACCACCCTTAGCCCTGAGCATGGCCGGATTAAAGGTAGCATAGGTTTCAAAGAAGTAAGGGCATATATGCTTTTATCGTAACACAATGTTTACTGAGAAGTTATGGTGTTGCACTTTTTGCCGGTAAATACCAAACGCGCTGGTAACACTTTTTTTAGATTTGAGTAAAACATGCATTTATTTTTATTATGATAAGTATTATGTTTCTTCTTCTTTTGCTCTTTTTGTGTGTTAAATGTTTATTCATATGTAATTATGAATTCTCTCTATAAGCCTTAATAATTTTTATAAATAAATCTGTATAAATATAATGTACTCAGGATGAGTTATTATAGTTAGAGTAGTAGAGATTAAATGATGGAATATTTTAATTCATTATTTATGTTGTTAGCATGTGTTATTTACATAAGTGGTAAGTATTTCGTTTTGTTGCTCTTCTTATGTTAAAATTTCACTATAGAGAAAAACAAGAGTTTTTCTTTTTAATGTGTTTACCTTTTTATACATAAGTTTTTTTCTACAAGTTCAACAGATACATATGTGTGTATTCATACGTTCTCTAAGAGGAGTATGGTTTATTAGTGTCCTGGCCTTCTACTCTGCAACTCGAATACAACTATAATTGAGTCGAACTCATTCAGTCGGTCGTTTTTGACTAAAACTATTTATCAAATCCATGTAATTTAAATGGGTTTGATTTTAGGTTTGTATCAAAAACAACCTAAACGGTCTAGATAAAAAACAAAATAATTTTGAACTGCAATGTAAAAAACATACATACACACTCGAGCAGTTTTTAGACAAAATACTCCGCATTATTCTGTAAGTCCCTATTTACACTATGCAAGTCTTATTGCTAAGCTGAGTAGTTTATTAGGAGAGAGAGACGGGGGGAAAAGAAACGGTGATGTTCCCCTCGTCTCTCTCTCCCTGAAACTAATCAGCTTAGCAATAAGACTTGCAGAGTGTGATTTGGGACTAAATATTTCTCGCTCTTACGTCAACCCGATAACAAAAAGTTTTCACTTGCCTTGTATTGTATTCTACTCCAATTGTAAGGAGGTGTCAATAGTACTGAATTGTTACCGACAAGTGGATAAGTGCTAATTTTTTTAGCGTTGAGGAGTTGACATACAGATAGTTATACACTGCAATTATGAATAAATTTCCGCAAGAAATTTCTCCCTTTTCCAATTAGATTTTTTTTGTTTTCCCTAATATTTGGTAAAATTGTATGGGACTTTTAAATATTATAAAAAATACCTTAAAATCAACGAAAATTTGAATTTATAAAATTTTTATATAAAAATTGCTAAGAAATCCCGAAAATGAAATCCCGGGACTGAATTTTACAAATACCGGGATTCGGGATTTGCCAAATCTCGCAAATCCCTGGATCGGGATTTCCCGTTTGGCATCCCTAGTCCCTATACTATATATTTTTTTTTTGTTAACTGTTTTTTATTTACTGTATCGTCAAATATGAACTAACAATAAGTATTCAAATCTTAATCTAAAGTATAATTATTAGGCCCAACCAAAGTCGGACATAAACTTAGTGATAGTTATTAATAATACATAAGTAGTGGAAAGCACAAAAAAAAATATTTTCAAGCAGCTGAATCTAGAGTGTTGTTTATTAGATCCCTTGTATGTCTCTTTTTTAAGCGGATGTGTCCAGTAAAGTTCAATATATTACGAGCAAGCGGATTAGAATGTGACTCGAGTTTTGTTAGGTATTTGCCTGCGTATTTTGCAATTTCTTCAGTCACTAGTGTCATAGTGTCATATGTGAAAGTGAGAAAATGAGAAAACAAGCAAAATATCAAAGCTCTGTAAAAATTTAAAAAAATATAAAATAAAGGTGTTATTATAACATATAAACACTTTTAAAACAAATAAAATTAAACTGATAATTAGTGAAAACAAAAAAAAAACAATAAAACTAATTATTCGTGGACTAAAAACAATAATATGGCTGAATGCAATAAATGCAGATCAGCAATAAGGGGTGAAAGTGGAATAAGTTGCAATGGAGTGTGTGGCAAAGTATTCCATATCACAAAAAAATGTGCGGGAATAGACCAATACTCGGCGAAAATTATGGATGAAAATAGATTTATAAGATATATTTGTGATGATTGCATGCAATATATACAAAACATTGATTTGGTAATAAAAGAAATTCAAGATGGAGTTCTCGAAAATAAACAACACCTAATAGACTATAAACATGAGTTTAAAACATCACTAAAACAGAATGAAACCGAAATTAAAAAATTATTAGAAGCTATTGAGACACGGTATGAAGAAAGAATTAATAAAATGATTAAATTACAAAAATCTTGTGAAAAAAATGTTGAAGATGTTAAAAAATTATTTGGTAATGTAAACGAAATTGAAAACAACAACAAAAAACTGTATCAAACAATAGAAGAAAAAAATGAAAATATATGTAAAGAGATAAAAAAAAGCGATAAATGAGGCAAGTACAAAAACAACATATGCAGAAGCAGTTAGAAACAAAGTGTTACCAGGTACGAGCAAACAAGTACCCCTAATTGTAAAACCAAGGGAAAAGCAATCAGCGGTTAAAACAAAAGAAGAGTTAAATAAAATTAATCCAGTTGATTTAAAAATAACAAACGTTATAAGTAAGAGAAACGGAACAATAGTGATACAGAGTGAAAATGGCGAAGAACGGGAAAAAATTAAGAGTACGATTCAAGATAAAATATCGGAACAGTACGAAATTAAGGTTCCTAATACATCAGAGTACAAAATAAAAATTACAGGCATGACTTTTGAATATAGTGAGAATGAAATTATTGAGAAAATAAAAAAACAAAATTACAATTTGGCTAACTCTAATTTTAAACTTATCGAAAAATATAATGTAAACAGAAATAATAAAACAGTATATACTGTAAAATTAAAAGTTGATAGCGAATCATATAACAAAATTATAGAAGAAGGAAGAGTAAATATTGGTTGGGAAAAATGCAGAGTATATGATGGAACAGAAATCACACAATGTTTAAAATGTAGAGGATACAATCACCTAGCAAGGGAATGTAAGAACCAGGAAATATGTTTAAAATGCCATGGACAGCATAGAACTAAAGATTGTGAAAGCCAAGACCGAATAATGAAATGCATCAATTGCGTAAAGGTAAACAACAAACTAAACATGGGATTGGACGAAAATCACTTTACAAATGATAGAGAATGTCCGGTGTATCAAAACAAAATAAAAAACAAAATGAGAAATATTGGCCTACTATCATAACAATTAAAGGAGTTTCGCATAATGTATACAAATATACAAGGGCTTATTAATAACTATAACCAACTTGAAATTATTGTTAGCAGAAGAAGGACCGGAGTTTTTTATTTTATCGGAAACTCATATAACTGAAGAAATTGAGGAATCAGAATTACAATTGCAAGGATACAAATATATCAATGTGTTGTCTACATCTTCTAGAACTGGAGGTGTCATAATATATTTTAGGAGTCACTGAAATATTATTAAATTAATTGAAAAGGTGGATAATATGAAGTACTGGATTTTATTTTGCAGAGCCACATTTGGAAACTTTAGCTTTATAATTGGGGTAATTTATAGATCACCTAGTCATTGCGAATCTGTATTTTGTACTGCATTTGAAGAAATAATAGAGGAAATCTGTGATAATTACTTAAACAACTGTGATATTCTAATAACGGGTGGTTTTAACATAGATTGGATGAAAAACTATACGTATAAAAATAGAATTAAAAGTCTGCTCCATGACAACGGTCTAAAGCAATTAGTAAATGAATGCACACGTGTAACAGAAAATTCAAAAATAATAATAGACTACGTAATATCGAATAACTTTAATACGTTAGTAAATAATAATGAAAAAAAATAAGATCTCAGGCCATGAAATTATAAATATAACTGTCCCAAATGTGAATAAAGAAATACAAAATGAAAGAAAAATAATCGAAATATTTAAATATAATCAAGAAATTTTCAATAATGAATTATATAATAACTTAACATACGATAGCGACAGAGATATAAATAAAAATGTAGAGGCTTTTGATGAATGCTTTAAAAATACTGCTAAAAAATGCACGTTTAAAAAACAGATTCGTGAAAATAAAAATGTTTACAATTGGTTTACTGATGAACTACGGTTGATGAAAAGAGAAAAAATAATGAGATATTTGCAAGCTAAAACAGAAAACACTAATCAAACATGGACAGAATATAAAATAAGTAGAAATAAATATAAACAACAAATTGAAAACAGATTATATAAACAGAAAAATTAGTAACTCAAGGGACCAGAAACAAATGTGGAAGGAAATCAAAAATCTAGTACTTCATGATAATAAAAGTATGATCAAATCTGTGATATTTGACAATGTAGAATACAATGATAGTTATAACATCGCTAATAAATTTAACTCTTATTTTATACACAGCATTAGTAATATACGGGAATCGATAGGCAATGTGCAATATGTAAACAAAATAGCATACAATGTAACTGATTTTTTTACATTTCGTATAATAAATAATTTAGAACTATATAATATAGTGAAACAAATGAAAAATAAAACTGATTACGATAAAATATCAAATAAGATTATATTGGAAAACTGGAATGCAATTGGTAGCGTATTGTTAAAAATAGTAAATACATCGTTGCAGACTGGCTGTTTTCCGGACAATTGGAAAAAAACAATGGTTACGCCAATTAGAAAAATTGCAAACACAAATAAATGCGAAGAATACCGGCCTATTAACACCTTAAAAACATGTGAAAAGATACTGGAAACAGCTGTAAAAATACAATTGGAGATATATATAGAGGAACATAATATACTATCCAAATATCAATCAGGATTCCGTAAAAAAACACTCATGTGAAACGACCGTTAACTATGTCATTAGTAAATGGAAAGAGATAGGAAATGATAAGAAAATGATTGCGATTTTTCTTGATTTCAAAAGAGCATTTGAAACCATTGATAGGGCAATAATGCTAGAAAAGCTATATATGTATGGAATAAGATTAAAAGAGATGAATTGGTTCAAATCGTACATGGAAAACAGAATACAGACAACTAAGGTAAATAATTCAGTATCGGAGGAATTAGTGAATGACTTTGGAGTTCCACAAGGCTCAATACTGGGCGCACTGCTATTTATTATTTATATTAATGACTTGCCAAATATATTAGAAAGATGTAACATAGTCCTATACGCAGATGATACCTTAATATATACCATTGCAGACAAGGAAGAAGAATGTCGAGAAATTATAACTTATAATATAGATAAAATAAAAAACTGGTTAAAAATGAATAAACTTAAACTTAATGAAAACAAAACGAAGATAATAGAAATTAACATCAATTCAAACGAAACATTTGAAATAAATAACTCGGTAATTGAAAAAGTTGAGCATATAAAATACCTCGGGTTTATAATTGATAAAAAATTAAAATTTAATGAACATATTGAGCACATGTGCAAAAAAATCGGTAAAAAAATCAGTTTTCTTGGAAGAATCAGAAACAAAATATCGAAAACTACCGCAATAAATATATATAATACCATAATAAAACCACACTTCGAGTACGGGTCTACTATTTTATACACATGTAGCAACACACTCCAATTAGACTGAATGCAGAAACTTCAAAATAAAGCTATGAGAATAATATTAAAATATGATAGATATACTGAAATAAATACAATGCTGAATATCCTGAAATGTTTAAATGTGAAACAGAGACTTCAATTCAATACCCTTAGATTTATTAAAAAGATGAAACAAGGCGACGCACCCAGATACCTTTGTGAACAAATAAGATATGTAGGAGAAAGCCAACCGTACGGCCTAAGAAATGTGAACGATTTTCGATTAAACAGGGTTATGTCAACGCAGATGCAGAGATCACTGTTTTACAAGGGCTTACAACTGTATAATACACTACCAAATAATATGAAAAATGAAAATAACGAGAATGTATTTAGAAAAAAATGTATTAATTTTGTAAGATTTAATGTTGATTTATAATGATAGGAAGTTTAAATCATGTACATATGTATATTGTAAAAGTATTTTTAATACTAATAATAATAATAAAAAAAAAAAAAATTAAATCACGATGTATATTTGAATTTTTGATGTACCATGGAGCCGAAGTTATCATACGTAAAATTTTGTTTTGCCTTCATAGGATTCTCTCGATATTGGAAGCTGAAGCAGTGCCCCATAGTTGAATTCCGGCGCACCATATAGGTTTCAAAAGTGACTTGTATAAAGTCTGCAGTCTAGGCTGAGTGTTGAATTTCTACCAATCAGCCAATGTACCTGAGTTAATTTAAGTTTCATTTGTGATAGCTTAGAATCAATGTGGTGTTTCCATGTAAGTCGTCGATCAAGGTGTATACCAAGATATTTCACATGTGAATGTTGAGGAACAACTTGATTGTTAATCCGAATGGGGGAACAAGTAGCTCATCGTAAGGTAAATGTTACTTGAACACACTTTTATTCATCTACCTTAATTCTCCAAAAGTTTAACTATAGCTCCATCTGGCTAATGTGTTCCCTGAGTTTGCGGGATGCCTCATCAGGGTTTTCGTGCATACTAAGTCAGGCTATATAGTCGGCAAATGTGGATGTATGGATACTACTGCTCACGTGCATATCACAAGTATAAATAAAAGATAAAAATGGGCCCAGTATACTCCCCTGTGGCACACCGGATGAAATAATTTTAGGCCTACTCGTAAAGTCTCCTTCCACAACAGTGAACTTACGGGAAATAATGTAACTTTCCAAAAGATTTAAAATGTTTATTGGAAGTAAGTCTTCAATTTTAAAATTAGGCCTTCATGCCACACTTTATCAAATGCCTGGGAAATGTCAATAAACAGCGCAGAACAATATTTTTTTTTCTTCAAAAGTTTTTTTTTTATAAATTGAACCAATCTATGAGTTTGTTCAATGGTGCTATGCTGACTTCTAAAACCAAATTGATGGTCTAGTATGCACCCATTACTAGTTAGAATTGGGGACAATTTTGTTTTGAGCAGTTTTTTGAACAGCTTTGACATAGTTGATAGTAGAGTTATTGGCCTATATGACTCAGCCTTGGTTAGATCTTTGCCCGGCTTTGGAATCATTTTAACCTAGGCAAGCTTCCAGCTGTGTGGATAATACAGTCGTAAAATGGCATTCAAAATGAGTAACAGGATTCTCATTGCAATACGAGGCAAGTTCATCAGCATCTGGTTACTAATTCCATTAATACCCGGAGCTTTCTTCGGGTTGAGTTCGGAATTAATTTTTGTAAATCACGCATCTTAAACTTTATGTGTTGAGTGGGTAAAGTGACTACACTCGGCAAATCAGCAACACTAGTACATATATTTGGCGTAAAAACGGATTTTAAGTGCTCAGCAAATGTTTTACCTTTTTCAGTATCGCTTCTTGCCCAACCTCCGGTAGATGTGCGTAGAGGTGGTTTAAACTCAATGGGTCATTTAAGCTTTTTAGCAGCGCGCCACAAGGAGTAATTAGATGCTGGTGTGACGTCAAGACCATCCAGATAGTTTTTAAGAGATGCAGTTTTTTCAGATGCAAGTAACTCTTGTAGTCGGTTAGTGTACTCTTTACACCTGATTTTATGTTGATGTGATCTGTGCTCTTGCCATTCCCTTCTAGCTCTTCTTTTTTCACGTACGAGACGTTCAATGTCTCTAGAATAAATTATATTAAAACCAGTCTGCGGATGGGAGGTAGTGGCATGTTCAGCAGCCGGTTTAGTATTTTTATTAAGATTGGCAATGATTGATTCAATATCATTAGGTGCTCTTAGCGTAATATTTTCCGTGCAATGACTACTGAGATGTTTTTTGAACCCCAGCCAATTAACACGATTGATCATCTTAACATATGGGTCAGATAAGTTACTTCTTAATGGACTACAAATTGTAATGATCGTCGGAGAGTGATCGGACGAGAGATCAAGAGAAGCTTGAACTTGAATTAAATCCTTAGAGATATTTTTTATGACGCCAAAATCTATAACATCTGGAATTTTTTGTATGTCAGTAGGCCAATAAGTGGGCTCCCCACTCGAAATGACATCCAAGCCCATTTTTGAAATTGTGTTGAACAATGCTCAAACTCTGGGTGTAATAAGACGCGAACCCCAGAACGTATGTTTTGCATTGTAGTCGCCACCTGATACAAAACGAGGTCCAAGAGATTAATAGAAATTTTCGTATTGATCTTCACTGATTGAAAATTGGGGAGGAGAGTAAATTGATGATATCACGAAGTTTGTACAAAAACCTTCAATGCCAATGTTTGTTGCTTATAGGTGTTGTTCACAAATGTTGTCAAGAATATAGTGCTTTAGTCTTGGCTTTATTAAAATCGCTGATCCACCGCATGTTCTTCCGCTATGGTCCTTTGAATCATATAAGGTGTAGCCATAAATTTAAAAAAGGGTACATCAATATTTTTTTCCGTGAGGAATTGCTCAAGTTGATTTTTAAATTGGGGAATCCCGTTTGCGTTCCAGAAACATATTTATAACGTGTTCATGGTTTGTTAATTAATGCATGAATCAGTGTATTGTGCATTTGCAGCATTTCTTGCATCATGCTAGTCATATTTGTTGGAAAATTATTTATAGTTTGCACCAGATTATCAATAGTAGCTTCAAGGCGATTGAAATTAAAGCTTGAATTTGCATTTGTTGAATTATTTGCCGGTGAAACATTTTGTGTGGGTATAGAACTAGCCTTAGCAGCGTCTGCATACGATACACGGGAAGTAACTGGTTGGCTCATTTGCGCAGAAGTGGCGGAGGAAGCGTTTGCTGAACTGGAACTAATTTAGGTTTTTGCAACATAGCCTGCTTGACGAAAGAGTACACAGGACAACCTCTGTAGTTAGCGGTGTGGTTACCTCCACAATTACTGCATTTTTTTCTGCTTGATCTTTTGGTATAGTACAACTAGCAGTACCGTGCAACTCACCGCAGATAACACAAACTGTAGGTAATTTGCAGTAAGTTTTTGTGTGACCATATTCTTGGCAATTATGGCACTGTACATGATTAATTGTGTTTTTTCGATATAATAGGTATTTTAGGTTATAGATTGGATGTATCTCGTTTTTTTTTTAACTTTATATCATTCGTATCCAGTTCAACACGAAATAGAGGCTGGGGGATTTTCTCCCTATTGATTATATTAGTAACATTTTTTACCTTAAATCCTTGTATGCATCTTTTACTTTTTCGGGATTAACATAAGAATCAATGCCCTTCAATACGATTTGCTACCTTTAGCACTCTTAATCTGGTACGTATAAAAACTTGTTTTATTTTATTTTTCGAATTCTGTTACTATTTTGCGGAAATCTTTTTTATCGTATATTTGAATTTGAGTTTCGTCAATAATACCACGTTTTATTGAAATAACGTGAAATGCGTTCTCACCAATTGCCGAGACAAGTTTTTTAATAAGGGAGTTAGAAGTTTTTTCTCTCAAATATATTGGTGGTGGTTTGGAGGTTTTTGTCGAAGATACAGCGGGTTGGTCATTATTAGCCTGCAATACTGAAACACGATTACTACGATTAATTGATGCAGCGTCGTTATCCCTGGATATTTTGGAAAGCGATGCGATTTTGAAGAATTTGGGCTTCGCCCACGCTTTACAACTGTAATGTATCTGTCCATTCCGACTTGAACTTTAGATTTTTTACAACTGTTATCTAAAGTGATAACTTGATTAAGTGTTGAACACGAGCCAGAAGCGGATGATATCGCTGACTTAACTGAAGAAGTACCAGGCAACCCAAATGTTAACAAATCACTAGTTGGCATTGGGCAAAGCGAAGTTGAACGCTGACGAAAAATTGGATTTGCCTTTAGAAAAATACTATCACCAGACTTATTATTTTTATTGTTTTCATTAAGAGCTTCAGAACTCACAGTACAACTATAATCAGATTTTTTTATTTTTATTGATTTCATTAAGAGTTTCAAAACTCACAGTAAAATAAGCATTTCTGCCGTTAGAACTCACTTCAAAATTTTTTGTATTTGAGGTACTCATATATATAGAGTATTCCTCAGGGGCACTTTATTTGAGTTTTTTTTTTTGTTTGCGGTTTTTTTTTGTTTTTGTTATTTCTACTATGTAAAAATATTAGCAAAGCAATAAAGCTTATTTATTAAAGTCAGTATGTACCTATTACGAATAATATGTACTACGAATATATGTTTGTATAATGTTTTGTTTGTTTAGTAAGAAAAATTCCGCTAATCGACTATTCACTAAGAAGGTACAACGAGAACTGTCTTTACTATATGAAGAATATTTTAGTTTTGCTAAAATGTAGTTATTTTTTTCTATATTTATGATTTTAACAGGCTAAAGTTCGTATCGCTTTCTAAGCCAAATTACATGTGATAATTATTAATGAACAAATAACACAAAAGTTAGTTTTAAATATTCTGACAACACATAGCTTAACGGAACAGCCAGCCGTTTTCGAAGGCCACTAAACCTTTATCATCAGCGTTCTTTTATGTTTGGTCCACTGTATGTGGTATCAGTTGATGTAGATTTCTGCTTTAACTTTTTTGCAAATGGAATATGTGAATTAATAATTATCACATGTAATTTGGCTTAAAAAGCGATACGAACTTTAGCCTGTTTCAAAATTTGTTTTTGCTCGAAATTATATAGACTTTTGGCTAATTTTGGAGTCACAGTGCCTTTCTTCATCGGATCTTCTCCCTATTCTTCTAATGGCAAGCACCTCAGGAAATAGAAAATGACTGATTTCTCGTGCTACTTTTTTGTGTCAATTTGTATCGAAAATGTGTTTATGCCGTATTTCTGTTTGATCATTAAGGCCTTAAATGCTTTTTAAATTACTAAAATTTGTAGATTTTCGTATGGAGAAAATTTTTTAACATGTAGGGAAAGGAAAAAAAGTTTTTTTTTAATCTACAGCTGATATAATTTTTGAAAGAAAAAAATTAAAAACTAGAAATGGAAAAAATCATCGTATGAATGTAAAATGTTTTTTTAAACAACTTTTAAAGAAAATCAAAAATAAAACAAGATTTTTAAATCATCGTTTGAATTGAGCCTAAGTTAAATCATAGCTAACGCAACACTTATTTTTCATGTGACACAAGCTAACTAATGGTTAGTGCAAAACTGATGCCCTCGTCCTGCGGCCACTCAATGCTAAAACTGATCACTTTTTACATGCAGAATGAGTGTGCGTAGTTGTGGATTGCCGGTTTGGTCCCAATTAAAATTTTGAAATTTGTATAAAATTTTTAATAATTCTTTAAAATTTGTGTGAAATTCTAAAATTTAAGTAACTAAAATTTGAAATTGTGTTTTCGGTGCTATTTGATGTTTTTAGGAGTTTTTGTTTAGGAGTTTTTGTTTACATTAATTATTGTATTATTGTATGCATGCCTGTGGGAATTTGTATGTACGTATGAAAATACATATTTGATTTTTCTTTTTGCTTTTTAAATACTTTTATTGTTGCCCAATGTGGCAGCTAATGGTAAAAAGGTGGTGGAAAATAAAATAGATGCACATTTGAATAAAGATGCTTGTTTTGTAAAGATTTTTGTTTGCAGTTTTCAAACATATGTTTTTATATGGTGATTTTCAATATAGTATTAAGAGTCTTACTATAAATATACGGAGTTTGTTAACTAAATTCAAAAATTTTTTGGGTTGGAGTCTACTGGCGAGTTCCACAAGCGTGAACCAAGTGCATATAGACAATTGCTTAACCATAAAAGAAGCCAATTTTTGAAATTAAATAAAGACATTATGTCAAATAAATATGCTTCAGTATTTCATGTATAACAATTAAAAATTTTAAAAGGCTAAACCGATTTTATTAAAACATAGCTAAGAACCATCTCAAACAGAAAAAACTTAATCAAAATCGGTCTAGCCGTTTGGTCTGTACGTGTACTCGTACAGACATACACTACAAACTTATAACACCCCTTTTTTCGGTCGGGGGTTAAAAACGGAATGACTTAAGCCTTACAGCATGTTTTTAGAAAACATAAGCCCTTTCGTTTTTATGTTTCGCTTATAAACGATAACGTTTAAAATTTGATTTTTATAAAACATATTCTAAAGCTTTCGTTTTGACATAAAAAGAGCTTTTTAGGTATAACGAAAAAAACACACTCACAAAATTATTACAGTGAAGGAATACAAAAAATAATATCTATTAAAAACAAATTCTATGAAAAATTTTAAATAAAATTCATTTCAAACTAATTTTAAATTTTATCAATAAAGGCTGGTACTCTGTTCAAAGTTGTGAAAAATTTTCAGCACCATTGATTATTTCGCGTGAAAAATTTGACATGTACTAAATGTAGCCCAACTCGCGTTTTTTTTTATAAATTTCTCGCTTTTATTGCTTGAAAGTATGCAACATTGTCAAAATTCCGTGCGAAAAAAGCCCTGCTCATGTTGTTTCGCAGCTAAACTAAAATGATGCTAGACTAACTTTGCATGGAAAGACATGATTTTACGTGTTTTTCACAACAAGAACAGAGTACTACTTTTGCGAATTTATTTCGCAAATATTTCATACGAAATACTTTTATATGTAGTTTGACAGCATTTCGCACGAAATTGTGAACAGAGTACCAGGCTTAAGGGGGTAAGCAATTTAATTTTTAATTGATGTTAGCATTCAATTGGAAATCAATTTGCCCATTAAACAGGTTTTCATTGCATTTCGTATTTTCCGTTGTTTGTTAGAACTAACTATGTTTTTTTATAATCTTTACTTTATTTTGACTCAATACTTAAATTTTTGTGATTTGTTTGACAGTTAAATTGTGGAAAATAAAGCAAAAATTATCTGTTTATACTGAATTTGGTCTTGAGTCCTTCACAGAAAAATTAGAAAAGCAAGGGGAACATCTTTGCTTTGTATGGAAGTCAAGATTCGTTCTTGTGAAAGTTAAATCAATCCGCTTATAGAAAAAACCATTTAGATTTTTTCGTTAATTCAATTTTTCGTAATTTATAGTAAAAAATAAAAGGAAAAAATAGTTTTTCACTGCTTTAAGTCAGTTTAGATTCTAACATTAAAAATTAAATAACATTTTCGTTAAAGTCAAATGAAAAATATGTAGACTGATTTTTAATTAATTTTACATAAAAAATTTTTTGAGTGTGGAAAACTGAAAGCTCTTTTGTTGTCACACACATAAAAATAAATAAATGTTTTAAAAACGAAAACATGGTTTCATTCGTTATTTTAACGAATGTATACACTTATTCATTTTCGAAAAACAGGCTGTTATTGAGTAAATAGCCTTGAGTCGTTTATGCTTATATATTTATGTATATTCCGTGGAACTTCTGTTGGACTTAAATTGTTATTTTATTGATAGCTTTTTTGATATTGGTTGAATTTATTTATAGTACTACGCTTTAGGCAAGCTGTATTTAGATGATTTTCAAGTCTTCTATTAGTTTGTATTTGGTAGTTGTTATAGTTGACGATGCATTCATTTACAATTATATTCTTGGTAAAATAATATCGATTTTATCTTTTCTGTTTTTAGATATATCATCTACAAGCTCAGTATCTACAAAACCGTTAGCTGAAAAATTTCTCTAGCAAAAACTTACTGGCTCATTTGCCAATATTAACAATCCAATACATCAAGACCAATTGAAGGAAAATTACTTATTATCTGCGCACAGAAATATCAAAAACAAAACTTCTATGATTGAAACAAATAATTTACCAACGGAAAAACTCGATCTTCGTAAAAATAAATCTATTTCGTCTGCATTTAAATCAATAAATAATCGTTCATTTGGAAGGAAAGTGTTTGATGGTCATACTAAACATCATTCCGTTGCTCTAACTCTACCCATAAATTATCCACATTCACCATTGCTGACAGATAAAACTACTTACAACAATTTAAACGAAACACAATTATTCGGCGGATACATCAAAAATACTACTTTTTTATATAATGCAAATAAATCAGCTAAATATGAATATAGCAATACTGATTCCGTAAACTCTTCGAAAACTAAAACAGCAACTAGTACCACCTTATCATCAAATAATAAAAAAAAACATTAGAAACAGCTAACAAAAAATGTTTAGTATCAACTCGCAATGCTACCACAAGTCCACGTTTAAAAATAAGAGAAATGGGTAGTATGGCAACACTTGGTATGTCACAATCTTTAACAAACGATATATGTGTGAAAGCAATAGATATTAATAAAATGTTTAGTAAAACCAGTCTACCATTCAGTGAGGGTTGCATTAAAGAAAACGAAAAAAAGAAATCTGTAGTTGAATCCAATCCTTTAAAAACTCTTAGAACAACTCATTCGCTTTCTCCAAGACCACCTATACGATGTCAACATACCATGTTGGTGCCAGATACTCGCAATGCACGCACGTAGTTCTTTTCTTTATCTAAGGGGAATACTCCCGAAAAAAAAACAGGATAACCAATTTTGCCATTCAGAGCAGTCTTCTCCCAATTTAATCGAAGAGCAATTTTCTTACATTGCATCAACTAACCGAAGCACTGGTTGCTTAAGTAATTCATATACTGATCCATGGTTAAAAAATATTCATGTTGGAAATAAATCTTTTATTCCTCTGCCAACTCCTAAGAAAGAAAGGAAAACAAGTTCACCCAATGGAGAATCAAATGTCATTAAAGATCCTTGGATTAAGAGAGGAGATGTGGACCAAATGTCCCAAATTTTAAGAAATGAATTATTTCGACAGGCTAAATCATTTTCCGCCTCCAAATTTGATGTTGAATCAATCATAACAAATCCACCATTTTTAAATAGAACAAAAACTTCGAGCTATTTAAATGTAGAACCAAATTCAACTTGTATAATAAGTACTCAAAATCAAATGCAATCAGCTCCAACTTCGCCTCACTGTTTGATGACAGCAGAAAATAATTTGATTTCATCAGATTATCTTACTAACAAACAAAGGCCTGGAATTTTTATCGAAAAATCTCGCACACGTTCTGTAAGTTTTTCACCTGCAAGAACAAGTAAAAGCCATAACCGTTTCAGGTATTATAATTGCCACTTAACTGACCCTCCACCGCCTTTAATATCAGTGGCTGCTGAAATTATAATAAAAGAGCAAAACAGAAGTATATCGAACACGCGCTCCTCAAATCATGAATTTTTGAACGTGTGCAATCCAAATTTATTTATATTTATCTTCAGTCACAGATCAGGCAGAAGGCGAGAAAATACAACTTAATATAAAGCGACTTTCTGAGCAAATGCGTCGAAGAGAACTAGCTTTTACTGATAATATTAAAATATTCGCAAGTGATTGGAATATTAGAAAAAACCATAATGATGAAAAGGAAGTGTTTAAATCCGCAAATGATACAACCAATTCAGTTACATGTCCACTAAGTAGAGTGGACTTTTCTGATTACTTGCAGCTGTTTCGATGTTGTGAAACAAAAAAAGTAGCACAGCAACAAAAGGAAAATAAATTTTTCTTGCAAGACAAATTTCTTACAGCAACATCAATTAACCAGGCAATTGTCATTAATAAAACACAACAATCGAAAGATTGTATATTGGAAACAACTTGTTAAAAGCACTTATTAATTAAATTTGATGATTTTGATATTAGGTTTGTTCATTTACTAAAAATTGTTACGATTTTGTAAAAATTGTTACTGGAAAGTGTTCAGTAACTCAAAAAATTTGCAAGGAGAGAGCGTCAAAAGAGAAAAAAATTGAGAGCAAAAAAATCTTACGAATTATTGCTAGCAACATTTTGACTTGCAAGAATTATCCAACTACCTGTTGTGTGTTTTGTTTTTATATTAATTATTTCAAAAATACCTGAAAAAAGAAAACTAAAAAATGTGAATTTCTTCATTAAAAAATCATGTATACGTATCTAAAAAGAAAGCATATTTTCTTAATTTATTGTTTTTCTTTGATTAAGCCATATAAATTCAACTTTATTTCAAGATATTTTGTTTGCTTATCATATCTGATCACAGATGGAAATGGTTTTTTTTTATTTTTTTAATAGAATTAACAAATAATGAAAATATGCATACAAATATTAAATAATACATGAAACTGTGTAAAGTGTTTCATATTAAATGTCGATTTTGAAAACTTTTCTAATATAACGAATATCACGATTATCCAAAATACATCAGCAAAAGTACAATTGTATCATGATTTTCATCCATGGTTATGACATGAACAAAATTTTGTTACAAGTTTTAACAAGTAAAGCGTTCATTTACTACTTCCTATCTAGGAGAGTAATTTGGTAAATTTCTGCCTTGTTCTCTCGTTGCAAGCTTCTGCTAGGAAAGTAAATGAACACACCTATTATAAAACAAATACGAAAATCTTTTATTTTGAAAAGTTTAATTTCAAGATTCTACAAAAATATTAAAATTTTGACGTATATGCAATTTTCTTAATATGTATATCGGATATATGTATGTACGTAAAAATAACTTGAAATGTTCCTGCAATATGCAAACGAAAATTTATGTTGAGTGATGTGCAACAGGCATGCAATCTGTCCATTCATAAATTCATTGCTTTCACATTGGCCTTTAATATACAACAATAAAAATATACCTTTTTGTGATTACATCAAGCAATGAAATGACATGATGCCATATGGAAGAACACAAAAAAACATTCACATCGTACGCACAGTATTCGTTGCTTTCTGTAGAAGAAAAACAAAAAATTTAACAACCTAGATAATTTTTCAAAATACATTTCTGTAATTATCATAAAAAATTCTGTAATTATCATAAAAAATTAAAGATTTTCGTATCTTCACTTAAAATTATTTCCAAACACCAAAACTATGTTAAGTAAAATTTTTTCAATAAAACTTAAGTATGACATGTACATACACTCATTTATTCAATCAGCATTAAAAATATCCATAATATTCGCTAAGTATTTGGTACTTTTTCAATCAGCATTAAGAACATTCATAGTATTCGCTAAGTAATCGCTGCTCGTATCGTCTTACTTTTGAATTTGTCGTATCGTTTAAGCCTAGATGTTAGTTAAGGGCAGTTTAGACTATTATACTTTATATTAATAATGCTTATCAAAAATTCAAATAATACCTGAAAGTGCGATATTGTGAATGCAAAATGTCATAACGAATGGTAAATAATACGGTAAAAATTCGACATCCCATAATACTTGACCATTTTTTGAAATTTTTCTAAACTTTTCATCTGATCGGAGTTGCATTACATATAACAAAATCAAGTAATAAACAAACTCACAAGTCGTGGGCTTCGTCTTAAACGGGCTATAAACCGCCCGTTTATATGATCTATCAACCGCTGACGCTGCTGTGATGCCAAATAGGTTATGAAGGCATCTGCAGGGCAGGTCCCAACGTGCAGCCACAACAGAGACACGAACCATTAAAAAAACATGTTAAAAAACAAAACATCTACAAACTGAAATTCAAAAGATGGAAACAATTGGGGGAGTGGACTAGGTGCACGTCTACTACTTGCCCTCCCTACCTGGGACACTAATAATCATCGCCTAATTTTTTTTTTTTTTTTTGGTTTAACAAAATAAAAGTTCTTCTATTACCTAATTCACATTAAGCATTTTTCATGCAATTAGTTGCATCAAAATTTTTTATTTGCCAATGCGAGGCCTGGAGGAGCAACTTATATCAAAAAAGTTGTCCAAAATGCATCAGAGATTCATTCTAAGCCCTTTTTTCTATAAAATTCTTTTTTATAGCGCTGCAATTAGCAAATAGAAAAAGTTGCATGCAACAAAATTCATGAAATTTCATGAAAAAATGCTTAATGTAAATCAGGTATATCTTTTATAAAACACTAACTAACATACAAATATAAACTTAACTTAACCTATTATTAACACTTGCTGTTGCCTAAATAAATAAAAGAAAAGTTGATTCATTACATGATTTGTTATAAACGCACTATAAACTGATTTATATACATAAAAATTTTTAATGTTTTGTTTTCAGAAAATATTACTTATTATGATTTACATTAAGCATTTTTTCATGAAATTTCATGAATTTGGTTGCACGAAACTTTTTCTATTTGCTAATTGCAGGGCTATAAAAGAGAATGTTACATTAAAAAGGACGTAGAATGAATCTCTGATGCATTTTTGGCAAGTTTTTTGATATAAATTGGTTCTTCAGGCCTCCTATTGACTATAAAAAATTTTCATACAACTAATTTGATGATAAAAATGCTTAATGTAAATGAATAAGTTGATGTTGCTGTACAAACTTTTATAATTTACAAATTTCCTATAGCTTGTTGAAAATCTTAGCGTAATCAATTAATAAAAGTTCTTATCTTTCTTTTCTTATATCTTTTCTCATATTTAGGCACTAACAAGACGAACACTTCACCTATGAACACAATTATAAACAGATTTACAATTAGCACAAAATTAACTACTTTTATATATTTTCACGTTATTATAAATTAAAGTTTTTTTGTTTTATCTTTACATATATACGAGTATGTATGGCTTGGTACTATACTAGGCAAACAATAATGACGTTTTGCCTCAAAACAGCGTGAAGCTTTTGTGATCAGAACAGAGTAAAAATGGTGAATGGACATATATATTTTTCTGGTATATAGTTTGGCACAGATTACCTGTTGATCCGTTTTTTTTCTTTCATAACGTATTTTTTTCTTTGGTATATTAACAGGTTCCAGCGACGGTTCTTTTTCCTCCGTGGAGCTACCTGTGCCTTAAGACAGCCTATCACTTGTCTTATAACTATTTGCCTGTTAATACACATTTAAAAATTTATATACGCATATAACCTTCATATATATTTTTTTAATGCATGTTTTTTATTTATTGTATCTTCAAATATGAAGTAACAATAAGTATTCAAATCTTAAATCTATAAAAAAAATTATTAGGTCCGACCAATGTCGGACATAAGCTTAGTAATAGTTATTAATAATACATAAGTAGTGATAAGCAAGAAAAAGAAAAAAGTGTATTCAGGCAGCTTCATCATCTAGAGTGTTGAATATTAGAGCCCGTGTATCTCTCTTTTTTAAGCAGATGTGTCCAGTAAAGTTCAAAATATTACGAGCAAGCGGATTAGGATGTGACTCGAGTTTTGTTAGATATTTGCCTGCGTATTCTACAATTTCTTCAGTCACTAGTGGCATATTCAAATCGCGATGTATATTTGAATTTTTGATGTACCATGGAGCCGATGTTATCATGCGTAAAATTTTATTTTACCTTCGTTGAATTTTCTCTACATTTGAAGCTGAAGCAGTGCCCCATAGTTGAATTCCGTAACACCATATTGGCTTTAAAAGCGACTTGTATATCAAAAGTTTGCAGTCTAGACTGAGAGTTGAATTTCTACCAATAAGCCAATGTACCTGAGTTAATTTAAGTTTCATTTGAGTTAACTTAGAGTCAATATGGTGTTTCCATGTAAGTCGTCGATCAAGGTGTATACCAAGATATTTCACATGCGAATGTTGAGGAACAACTTGATTGTTAATCCGAATGGGGAAACAAGTACCTCTTCGTAAGGTAAATGTTACTTGAACACACTTTTATTCATTTACCTTGAATCTCCATAAGTTTAACCAAAGCTCCATCTGGCTAATGTGTGTTCCTGGAGTTTGCGGGATGCCTCATCAAAGTTTTCGTGCATACTAAGGCAGGCTGTATCATCGGCAAATGTGGAAGTATGGATACTACTGCTCAAAGGAATATCAGAAGTATAAATCAAATATAAAAATGGCCCCAATATACTCCCCTGTGGCACACCGGATGAAATAGTTTTAGGCCTACTCGTAAAGTCTCCTTCCACAACAGTGAACTTACGGGAAATAATGTAACTTTCCAAAAGACTTAAAATGTTTATTGGTAAATAAGTCTTCAATTTTAAAACTAGGCCTTCATGCCACACTTTATCAAATGCCTGGGAAACGTCAATAAAGAGCGCAGAACAATACTTTTTTGCCTCAAAAGTTCTTCTTATAAATTGAACCAATCTGTGAGTTTGTTCAATGGTGCTATGCTGACTTCTAAAACCAAATTGATGGTATGGTATGCACCCACTACTAATTAGAATTGGGGACAATTTTGTTTTGAGCAGTTTTTCGAAAAGCTTTGACATAGTTGATAGTAGACTTATTGGCCTATATGACTCAGCCTTGGTTATATCTTTGCCCGGCTTTGGAATCATTTTAACCTTGGCAAGCTTCCAGCTGTGTGGATAATACTCCAGTCGTAAAATGCCATTAAATATGAATAATAGGATTCTCATTGCAATAAGAGGCAAGTTCATCAGCATCTGGTTACTAATTCCATCAATACCCGGAGGTTTCTTCGGGTTGAGTTCGGCAATTAATTTTTGTAAATCACGCGTCTTAAACTTTATGTGTTGAGGGGGTAGAGCGACTACATTCGGCAAATCAGCAACACCAGTACATATGTTTGGCGTAAAAATGGATTTTAAGTGCTCAGCAAATATTTTACCTTTTTCAGTATCGCTTCTTGCCCAACTTCCGGTAGATGTGCGTAAAGGTGGCTTATACTCAATGGGTGTTTTAAGCTTTCTAGCAGCGCGCCACAAAGAGTAATTAGACGCTGGTGTGACATTAAGACCTTCCAGATAATTTTTAAGAGATGCAGTTTTTTCAGATACAAGCAACTCTTGAAGTCGTTTAGTGCACTTTTTAAATCTGATTTTATTTTGTGGTGATCTGTGCTGTTGCCATTCCCTTCTAGCTCTTCTTTTTTCACGTATGAGACGTTCAATGTCTGTAGAATAAATTTTATTAAACCCAGTCTGCGGATGGGAGATAGTGGCATGTTCAGCAGCCTGTTTAATATTCTCGCTGAGATTGGCAATGTTAGATTCAATATCATCGGATGTTCTAAGCGTAATGTTTTCCGTACAATGACTACTGAGATATTTTTTGAACCCCAGCCAATTAACACGATTGATCATCTTCACATATGGGTCAGGTAAGTTACTTCTTAATGGACTACAAATTGTAATGATCGTCGGAGAGTGATCGGACGAAAGATCAAGAGAAGCTTGAACTTGAATTAAATCCCTAGAGATATTTTTTATGACGCCAAAATCTATAACATCCGGAATTTTTTGTATGTCAGTAGGCCAATAAGTAGGCTCCCCACTCGAAATGACATCCAAGCCCATTTTTGAAATAGTGTTGAACAATGCTCGACCTCTGGGGGTAATAAGACGCGAACCCCAGAACGTATGCTTAGAATTGTAGTCGCCAGATGCTACAAATCAAGGTCCAAGAAATTTGTAGAAATCCTCATATTGATTCTTAGTGATTGAAAACCTGGGAGGGGAGTAAATTGATGATATAACAAAATTTGTACAAAAACTTTCAATGCCAATATTTGTTGCTTGTAGGTGTTCTTCACAAATGTTATCAAGAACATAGTGCTTGAGTCTTGACTTTATAAGAATTGCTGATCCACCGCAAGCCCTTCCTCTAGGGCACTTTGTATCATAGCCATAAATTTTAAAAAGACTTCTCGAAGTCAAATATTCATTTAACATTTATAAAGAACAGACATCTTAGCGGAGTTTTGCTTACATACATACGAAACAAAAAACAACAACAACAAAATCATACAAAAAATTATTCGAAGTACATAATATTGGTAAAACATATTGACTTTAAAAACTAAGCTTTATGTGCTTTACTAGTATTTTTTACATAGCAAGAAATAACAAAAACAAAAAAAACCGCAAACAAAGTGACATTGAGGAATACTCTATATGAGTACCTCAAAAAAAAATTTTAAAATTGAGTTCTAACGTCTGAAATTCATTTTTTACTGTGAGTTCTGAAGTTCTTAATGAAAACAATAAATTTAAAAAAACCTGATGATACCCTTTTTCTAACGGCAAAGCCACTATTTCGTCAGTTTTTCGTCAGCGATCAGCTTTGCTTTGTCCAATGCCAACTAGTGATTCGTTCATAGAACATAATATTGGTAAACATATTGACTTCAATAAATAAGCTTTATGTGCTTTACTAGTATTTTTTACATAGCAAGAAATAACAAAAACAAAAAAACCGCAAACAAGTGACATTGAGGAATACTCTGTATGAGTACCTTAAAAAATTTGGAAAGTGAGTTCTAACGCCAGAAATTCATTTTTTGCTGTTAGTTCTGAAGTTCTTAATGAAAACAATAAAAAGAAAAAACCTGATGATAGCCATTTCCTAACGGCAAAGCCACTTTTTGGTCAGTTTTTCATCAGCGATCAGCTTCGCTTTGTCCAATGCCAACTAGTGATTCATTAACATTACCGTTGCCTAGTTATTCTTCATTTAAGTCAACGATATCACTCGCTTCGGGCTCGATTTTATCAAGTTATCACTATAGATAACAGTAGCCCAAAACACAAGGTCCAAGTAGGAATGCACAAATATACAACTGTGGTTAAGCGTGGCCGAAGCCCAAATTATAAAATTTCATCTGCTCCAAAGATATCTAGCGATAATAGCGCAACCTTTACTAATCGTCAAAACTGATTTAAAATGTAACAAGATGAGAACGACAAACCCGATCTATCATCGAACAAAAACTCCAAACCACCACCAATGTATTTGAGAAAAAAAAATTCGAACGCCCTTATTAAAAATTAATCCCGGTCATTGGTGAAAATAATTTGATGAAACAAAAATTCAAATTTATGACGAAAAAGATTTCCTCAAAATGGTTTCTGAATTTGAAAAAATTAAAACAAGGTTCTACGCATACCAGCTTAAGAGTGCAAAAGGCCTGCAGATCGTAATGAAGGGTATAGATTCTTACATTGTTCCCAAAGAAATAAAAGATGCACTAGTCCTACAGGGATTGAAGGAAAAAAATTTATCTAATATAATAAATAGGGTTGAACTTGAGCCGAATGCTTAAAAATTGAAAAAAATGAGACGCACCAAATTTATGGCTTAAATTACCTGTTATACCGAAAAATATCAGTTGAAGAGCCACATAAGCGTTCAGGTCCCGTACAGTTCCATAATTTCCAAAGAATATGCAAATTGCTTACAGTTTGTGTTATCTGCGGTGCATTGCGCGGTACTGCTTTGCACTGAACCAAAAGACGAAGCAGAAAAAAATGTAGTAATTGTGGAGGTAATCAATCTCACCGCTAACTACAGAGGATGTCCTGTATATTCTTTCGTTAAACAGACTATGGGAAGAAAACCTAAATTAGCTCCAGCTCAATCAGCAAATGCTTACTCCAAATTAGTCAACCAATTAATGTACATGTATCGCATCCTGATGCGACAAATTCTATTCCCACACAAAATGTTTCATCGTCAAATAATTTAACAAATATAAACTCAAGCTTTAATTTTAATTGTCTTGATAATATGGTGCAAACTATAAATAATTTTGCAACTAACATTACTAGCATGATGCAAGAAATGCTGCAAATCCAGGATAAACTGCTTCAATCATTAGTTAACAAGCCATGAACATGATAAAAATATCTTTCTGGAACGAAAATGGCATTCGCCAAAATAAAAATGAACTGGAGCACTTCCTTAAAGAAAAAAATATTGTCATAATGATGGCCTCTGAGACTCATTTGACTTCGAGAAGCATTTACAAAAATGGCTACAATATATATGATACAAAGGACCATAGAGGAAGAGCCTGCGGTGGATCAGCAATACTAATAAAGTCAAGACTCAAGCATTATATGCTTGACAACGTTGCAAATATATGCAAAATATAAATTTATACACACATAAAGTTTGTTTCTTTATAACCACAAAATATTTCACGTACAAATCGCACGGTCGCACATTGCGCAGCGCGTACCACAATGTTTTAACTCACAGAAACAGTAGAATTACCAGGTTGATGCATCTTTCCGTATTATTTTTTTCTCTATTGTCTTAAAAAATGCTTCGAAATTCTTTTCGCTTTTATATTAGAATTTTTTTACAGCATTTATTTTTAACAGTTTGCTTTTTTATGTTTTTCTGTGTTTATTACAGCACAAATATTTTTATTATATCGAAGTTTTAATTGTGCTTAAATTAAAAATGAGTAATTCCAAGGAGCATATTATAAAAGATATTATCGATACCACTAGCCATAGAAAATATGGACATCAGTAACGATACAGACTTTAAAATTATTTTAGAATTGTTGGACTGTTGCCTCCATGGTCAAACCATGGAGGCAAGGGCGTCCAAGCATGGGATCGTTTTCCGTTCTTACAAAAGAACTATCAAATAATGTGTCTTCTTTTTTCGGTTACATTCATATGAATGAAGCTACATTTAATTATATACTGGCGGCAATAAAAGACGACATTGTAACGCAAAATACTATTTTGAGGCAATCTTTATCACCGGAAGATAAATTAGCAGCTACACTACGATTCTTGGCAACTGGTGAATCGTACACAAGTACAAATTTTCAAACAAGGCTTTCTCATCATTTCTTTGCTATCTGGTTCCAGAAGTTTGCCGAGAAATTTGGAGCAAATTTGAAGACGAATACTTAAAAGTATGTAATGGGTGTTTTTTATTGAGGTATAGAACTTTAAGTTGGCATCACTTTTTTAACTGGCGGCCATTTTGTCAGCTGTCAAGTGATTAATATTTAGTTTGGTTTGCCATTTTGTCATTAGCAGGTTGACAAAAGAACAACGCTTGCAAATCGTGCAAATTTATTTCGAAAATAATGGTTCAGTTCGCGAAGTTTACCGCAAGCTCCGTCCATTTTATGGTCGACATAATCGTCCATCAGAGCAATTAATTCGGTTAACCATGGATCGTTTCCGCACTACGTTTACTCTATGTGATAATACGCATCCGCAGAGACGTCGAACAGTGCGCACCGAAGAAACAATTGCCGCTGTAGAGCAAAGTGTTGAAGAGGACCCGAATGAATCGATTCGCCACCGTGCACAGCAATTGGAGCTTTGTCCATCAACTTTATGGAAGATTTTGCGCAAAGATCTTGGCTTGCGACCTTACAACATCCAGCTTGTGCAAGAATTAAAGCCGCGAGACCATGCAATGCGTCGTGATTTTGGTGTATGGGCCGAAAATGAGATTGATCTCGATGCTGATTTTCATCGCAAAATTTTGTTCAGTGATGAGGCTCATTTTTGGTTGAATGGCTACGTCAACAAGCAAAATTGCCGCATTTGGAGTGAAGAGAATCCACATGAGACCCTTGAGACGCCATTACATCCACAAAAACTGACTGTTTGGTGTGCTCTATGGGCTGGTGGAGTCATTGGGCCATACTTCTTCCGAAATAATGCTGGAGAGTCAGTTACCGTTAATGGAGACCGGTATAGAGCCATGATAACCGACTATTTTGTTCCCGAATTGGATGGCATGAATGTGGATGAGTTGTGGTTCCAACAAGACGGCGCTACATGCCACACAGCGCACGTCACAATCGATTTATTGAAGGAAACATTCGATGAGCGCATAATTTCGCGGAATGGACCTGTCAATTGGCCACCAAGATCGTGTGATTTGACACGATTGGATTATTTTCTTTGGGGATATGGGAAGTCGCTCGTCTACGCCAACAAACCAGAAACGTTAGGGTACTTGGAAGCCAACATTCGTGGCGTTATTGCCAACATACGGGCCCATATGCTCGAAAAAGTGGTTGAAAATTGGACCTGTAGAATTGGCTTTATTCGAGCCAGCCGCGGCGGCCACAGGCCCGAAATCATATTTAAACAATAATGGCATAAAATTATCCTTCCAATAAAGCCAAATTGATGGACATTAAAACGATTTTCTTGTGCTTTATTTCAATTCGAAGTTCTATACCTCTAAAAAAAACACCCTTTACATGTTACGTATGTAGATATTTATACATATATGTGATAGAAGTTCAATGAAATTAAGGAAATATGTAAATATATACTTATTTAATATTTATGCAGGCTCCAACAAAAAGCGATGATTGGGAATTGATTTCCGAACAATTTGCATTGAAGTGGCAATTTCCTCATTGCTTAGGAGTATTAGACGGGAAACATATCAGTTTCCAAGCCAAACGTGTTGATGGTTCTTTCTATTTGAACTACAAGGGAACAAATATCATTGTATTATTAGCCCTTAAGATGCTGATTGCCGTTTCACATATATTAACGTCGGATGTAATGGACGTTGCCACGACGCTCTCGTTTTGTTTCAAAGTGACCTCAAATATGTTATCAATAATGCAGAAAACCATTTTCCGGATAATAAAATTCTTGGCAATTGACGATAATTGCCCTATGTTATAGTTGCCGACGACGCGTTTCCTCTTCAAAAACGTATCATGAAGCCTTATTCATACAAAATAAAAATTAAAGAACAAACAAATTTGCAATATTCTGCTTTCACGTGCGAGACATGTTGCTGAACATGCGTTTGGGATTCTATCTAATGGATTCCGCACATTCCAACAAAGGATCAATTTGTCCGTTGAAAATATTAAGTTAGTCACAAAGACGTGTTGTGTCCTCCACAATTTGCTTAGCAAAAAAAATTAGCATATTTACAATTAACATCGTCTGATAGCTATGAGAGGAGAGAAACAACATCATCAGAAAGTACTACAAACCTAAGAGCGCTGCAGGACGTATTAGACAGGGATTTGAGGACTACTTTTGCAATGAGCGAAAAGTTGATTGGCAAGAAGGCAAATTGTAAAACTACGTATTTTAGATTAATGAAAAACATAAAATATTTATTCTATGAGTGAGACATTTTTAGATTTTAATTGAACTATAGTGAATTTTTAATCAGAAATAATTTTTAGTCAGGCTTAAGTTCAGTAATTTCAATTCTTTTATTGAATGAAATATTTTTATTAATTAATGTGAGTTTCTAAAGAAGAGAAGAAAAATTAAATTAGACTTTTAAGCTGGGGGAAATACCGATATTTTTTGTGCAGCAACGCACTTCATCAGCACCCTAGTCTATCTACTTTTTTTTGACGATTTTTTTAAGTTTTGGCTATTTTTTTAGTTTTGACACTATAATTTCTCGTTTTGGCGATTTTTTTCGGTTTTTGGCATTTTTTCATTATGGCAATTTTTTAGATTTTTGGCATTTTTTTTCATTTTGGCGACTTTTTTCATTTTGGCGATTTTTTCGAATTTGGCGATTTATTTTAGTGTTAGAAATTTTTTTTAATTTTGGCGATTTTTTTTCGTTTTGGCGATTTTTTTTTAATTTTTGGCGATTTTTTTTTTGGTTTGGCGATTTTATAATTTTCGGTTTTTTTAGTTTTACCTTTTTTGAAAATTTCAAGTGTTTGCCTCTTACGGTTTCCAAGATATAGTGAATTGTCAAAATTACATAGTCAAAATTGCATTACCTGATGGACCACCCTTTAATTTAAATTTTTTTAAATTTTAGTGTTAATTGTTGTAGTCTATATAAAAATACACTAATTTTACAAATTTCAAGTTTCAATATACATATGTTCATACAATTGTATGTATATTATATGGGATTTTAACATTTTTCGTTGCTCGTTTTGGAACACACTTTAATTTTTAATTCTCATGTATTTGTTGTTGTAGCGGCCAAAAGTCTACACACAGTGTCCAAATTTCAGGTCCGTAGCTCTTACGGTTCTCGAGAAAATACCCTGTCACAGACGGACGGGCTGAAGGACAGCGTAGCGAAAACAATAGAGTTTGTAAAAATGAATTAAAAACACTTGATAATTTAATTAATTTAACTTTAGTTGTTTCCAGAGCTCTTCGATGAGAGCTCATAGAATGTTCAAGTTGATCTTTTTGTATTAATGCCAGTTTATAGAAGCCATGTGAAAATTCTCGTCTGCCTATTTATATTGAAAACAAAAACAAAGCACTCAAATTTGTTTTTGTTTTCAATATAAATACACAGACGAGAATTTTTACATGGCTTCTATAAACAGGCACTTAATATACTACTTATATACTACTTATGAGAATAACCTAGATTGCATAAATGAGTGATTTTCTAAAATGCACTCAATATCTTATTTCTATTCTTATGCCTACTTAACATACATTTTACCAATTTGGATTCCTTAGCATGGTTTTCTACATATATTATAGAGTGGAGTAATTCTATCTATTTTATTAAACTGTTGGAAAGAATTTGGCTGTTTTGCAAAAACTAATTCATATGGACAGTAATTATGTACTGTTGAAGGTGTTGTATTACAACAGTAAGTGAAATATTTTAGCCATTCATCCCAGTCAGTTTTATCAACTGTTATATAAGATCGTACATATTCATTAAAAGTTCTATGACTTCTTTCAATTGTGCCTAATGTCTGATGATGGTAAGCAGTTGAAGTTAGTTTTTCTATTTTTAATATATTACATAATTCTGTCAACAATTCATTTTTATATTCGGTACCCATGTCCGAAATGAACGTCTTCATTGGACCATAGGTAAGTATAAAATTATCAAATATCGCTTTAGCGATTGTTTTAGCGCTTTTATCTTGTATTGATATAGTTACTAAATATTTAGTTAAATCGCATATTATTGTGATTGCGTATTCATTTCAAAATAATGATTTTGGGAATGGTCCTATTGTGTCTACCACTACCGTATTAAATGGTTTTGTTGGTGTTGGTGTAATTGTCATTGGACTTTTGTTATGTTTTAAAGTTTTAGCAGTTTGACATTTATTACATGTTTTTACGCATTTAGATATGTCTTTGGACATATTTTTCCAATAGTAATGTCTTTTTATTTTTTCTAATGTTCTATATAGTCCACAATGTCCTCTTTCTATGGGATCATCGTGATATTTCAGCATAATCTCAAGAATTGCCTTGGCATTCTTGTTATCAATTTGGGTCACCTCATTTAGTAGCGCTACTTTAATATTTTTTTATAGTTCTCGTTGTACCTTCATAGTGAATAGTCGATTAGCGGAATTTTTCTTAAATACTTACTACACAAAAAATATATTATACAAAAAAAACATTCTTAGTACATATTATTCGTAACAGGTACATACTGACTCTAATAAATAAGGTTTATTGCTTTGCTAATATTTTTACATAGTAGAAATAACAAAAACAAAAAAAAAAACGCAAACAAAAAAAACACAAACAAAGTACCCTTGAGGAATAATACTCTGTATGAGTACCTCAAAGGAAAACAATTTTGAAGTGAGTTCTAACGGCAGTAATGCTTATTTTACTGTGAGTTCTGAAAGACTTAATGAAATCAATGAAAATAAAAAATCTGATGATAGTAGTACTGTGAGTTCTGGAGCTCTTTATAAAAACAATAAAAATAAAAAATCTGGTGATAGTATTTTTCCAACGGCAAATCCAATTTTTCGTCAGCGTTCAGCTTCGCTTTGCCCAATACTAACTAGTGGTACTTCTTCAATTAAGTCAACGATATCATCCGCTTCTGGCTCGTGTTCATCACTTAATCAAGTTATCACTTTAGATAACAATAGTCAAAAATCTAAAGATCAAGTCGGAATGGACAGATATATTACAGTTGTAAAGCCTGGGCGAAGCCCAAATTCTTCAAAAATCTCATCGCTTCCCAAGTTATCCAGGGATAACGACGCTGCATCAATTAATCGTAATATTCGTTTTTCAATATAGCTGGCTAATAGTGACCAACCCGCTGTATCTTCGACAAAAACCTCCAAACCACCACCAATATATTTGAGAGAAAAAAATTCTAACTTCCTTATTAAAAAATTAGTCTCGGCAATTGGTGAGAACGCATTTCCAATAAAACGTGGTAACATTGACGAAACTAAAATTCAAATATACGAAGAAAAAGATTTCCGCAAAATAGTAACAGAATTCGAAAAAAATAAAACAAGTTTTTATACGTACCAGCTTAAGAATGCTAAAGGTATGCATATCGTGTTGAAGGGCATTGATTTTTATGTTAATCCCAAAGAAGTAAAAGATGCACTCATCATACAAGGACTTACGGTAAAAAATGTTACTAATATATTCAATAGGGAGAAAATCCCCCAGCCTCTATTTCGTGTTGAGCTGGAGCCGAATGATATAAAGTTAAAAAAAACGAGACACATCCAATTTATAACCTAAAATATTTCTTTTATCGAAAAATCACAGTTGAAGAGCCACATAAGCGATCAGGTCCCGTACAGTGCCATAATTGCCAAGAATATGGTCACACAAAAACTTACTGCAAATTACCTACAGTTTGTGTTATCTGCGGTGAATTGCATGGTACTGCTAGCTGCACTAAGCCAAAAGATCAAGCAGAAAAAAATGCAGTAATTGTGGAGGTAACCACACCGCTAACTATAGAGGTTGTCCTGTGTATTTTTTCGTCAAGCAGGCTATGGTGCAAAAACCTAAATTAGTTCCAGTTCAAACAGCAAACGCTTCCTCCGCCACTTCTGCGCAAATAAGTCAACCAGTTAATTCGCGTGTATCGTATGCAGATGCTGGTAGGGCTAGTTCTATTCCCACACAAAATGTTTCACCGGCAAATAATTCCACAAATACAAATTTAAGCTTTAATTTCAATCGCCTTGAAGCTACTATTGATAATTTGGTGCAAACTATAAACAATTTTACAACAAATATGATAAGCATGATGCAGGAAATGCTTCGAATGCAGAATACACTGCTTCAAGCATTAATTAACAAGCCATGTATACGTTAAAAATATGTTTCTGGAACGCAAACCGCATTCGCCAACATAAAAATGAACTTGAGCACTTCCTCACGGAAAAAAATATTGATGTAATGCTAGTGTATGAGACTCATTTGATTTCGAGAAGCATTTTTAAAATTTATGGCTACACCTTATATGATTCAAAGGACCCTAGAAGAAGAGCATGCTGTGGATCAGCGATTCTAATAAGGTCAAGACTTAAGCACTATATTCTTGACAACATTTGTGAGCAACACCTACAAGCAACAAATATTGGCATTGAAAGTTTTGGTACACACTTCGTGATATCATCAATTTACTCCCCTTCCAGATTTTCAATCACTGAACATCAATACGAAAATTTCTACAAATCTCTTGGGCCTCATTTTGTAGTAGCTGGCGACTACAATGCAAAACATACGTTTTGGGGTCTTATTACACCCAGAGGTCGAGCATTGTGGAACACAATTTCAAAAATGGGCTTGGATGTCATTTCGAGTTGAGAGCCTATTTATTGGCCTACTGACATACAAAAAATTCCGGATGCTATAGATTTTGGCGTCATAAAAAATATCTCTAGGGATTTAATTCAGGTTCAAGCTTCTCTTGATCTCTCGTCCGATCACTCGCTAACGATCATTACAATTTGTAGCCCATTAAGAAGTAACTTACCTGACCCATACGTGAAGATTATAAATCGTGTTATTTGGCTGGTTTTCCAAAAATATCTCAGTAGAAATTGCACGGAAAATATTACGCTAAGAACACTCAATGATATTGAATCTAGCATTGCCAATCTTAACAAAAATATTAAACAGGCTGCTGAACATGCCACTACCTCCTATCCGCAGACTGGTTTTAATAGAATTTATTCTTCAGACATTGAACGTCTCGTACGTGATAAAAGAAGAGCTAGAAGGGAATGGCAACAGCACAGATCACCGCTAAATAAAATCAGATTTAAAGAGTGCACTAAACGACTCCAAGAGTTGCTTGCATCTGAAAAAACTGCCTCCCTTAAAAATTATCTGGAAGGTCTTGATGTCACACCAGCATCTAATTACTCCTTGTGGCGCGCTGCTAGGAAGCTTAAAACACCCGTTGAGTATAAGCCACTTCTACGCACATCTACCGGAGGTTGGGCAAGAAGCGATACTGAAAAAGATAACATAATTGCTGAGCACTTAAAATACGTTTTTACGCCAAACATATGTACTGGTGTTGCTGATTTGCCGAGTGTAGTCGCTCTACCCCCTCAACACATAAAGTTTAAGACGCGTGATTTACAAAAATTAATTGCCGAACTCAACCCGAAGAAAGCTCCTGGTATTGATGGAATTAGTAACCAGATGCTTATGAACTTGCCTCGTATTGCAGTGAGAATCCTGTTATTCATTTTTAATGCCATTTTACGACTGGAGTATTATCCACACAGCTGGAAGCTTGCCAAGGTTAAAATCATTCCAAAGCCGGGCAAAGATCTAACCAAAGCTGAGTCATATAGGCCAATAAGTCTACTATCAACAATGTCAAAGCTTTTCGAAAAACTGCTCAAAACAAAATTGTCCCCAATTCTAATTAGAAGTGGGTGCATACCAGACCATCAATTTGGTTTTAGAAGTCAGCATAGCACCATTGAACAAACTCACAGATTGGTTCAATTTATAAGAAGAACTTTTGAGGAAAAAAAGTATTGTTGTGCGCTTTTTATTGACATTTCCCAGGCATTTGATAAAGTGTGGCATGAAGGCATAATTTTAAAATTGAACACTTACTTACCAATAAACATTTTAAATCTTTTGGAAAGTTACATTATTTCGCGTAAGTTCACTGTTGTGGAAGGAGACTTTACGAGTAGGCCTGAAACTATCTCATCCGGTGTGCCACAAGGGAGTATACTGGGGCCAGTTTTATATTTGATTTATGCGACGATACAGCCTGCCTTAGTATGCACGAAAACCCTGATGAGGCATCCCACAAACTCCAGGAACACATTAGCCAGATGGAGCTATGGTTAAACTTATGGAGATTTAATGTAAATGAACAAAAGTGTGTTCAAGTAACAGTTACCTTACGAAGAGCTACTTGTTCCCCCATTCGGATTAACAATAAAGTTGTTCCTGAACATTCACATGTGAAATATCTTGGTATACACCTTGATCGACGACTTACATGGAAACTCCACATTGAATCTAAGCTATCACAAATGAAACTTAAATTAACTCAGGTACATTGGCTGATTGGTAGAAATTCAACACTCAGCCTAGACTGCAAACTTATGAAGCCAATATGGTGCTACGGAATTCAGCTATGAAGTACTGCTTCAGCTTCCAATATTGAGGGAATCCAGCGAAAGCAAAACAAAATTTTACGTATGAAACTATCGGCTCCATGGTACATCAAAAATTCAAATACACATCGTGATTTAAATATGCCACTAGTGACTGAAGAAATTGCAAAATACGCAGGTAAATATTTCACAAAACTCGAGTCACATCCAAATCCGCTTGCTCGTAATATATTGAACTTTACTGGACACATCCGCTTAAAAAAGAGAGATACAAGGGCTCTAATAAACAACACTCCAGATGCAGCTACTTTAAAATATTGTTTTTTGTGCTTATCACTACTTATGTATTGTTAATAACTATCACTTAGTTTATGTCCGACATTGGTTGGGCCTAATAATTATACTTTACATTAAGATTTGAATACTTATTGTTAGTTCATAATTGAAGATACAATAAATAAAAAACGTCTTAAAAAAAACTAATTTTATTTAATATTTTATCGCCCATAAGTTTAAAATCATTAATAGAGATAAATTCGAAAATTTTCTCACTAGGTGCCACTTGTAAATTATATATATTGTGTTTACCGGCCACTTTTTCGAGGCTAGAGAAAAATTGTCCTAAGTCAAAATTCTCGTTAGTAAATAAATAATTAATATGTATATATGTTACTATAGATTTTCCACGTTTGATATAACATCTTCCGGGGGAAATCTTTAGTTTATAGTATTTTCTGACGTCAGTGTTTCTTAAAGGTATATATACTGGGCTTATCATTATTTTTATTTTTATCAGATTTATGCTGTTTATTTAGTTTATTACTATTATTTTCTTTTTCTGTATTGGTCATCGATCTAGTCGTGACTCTTAATATAGAACAGATTTTATTATTCATATCTTTTAGGTCATTTATTGTTATTCGCGATGGAGCGTCAGCAACATAGTTATCTTTTCTACTGCATTGATCTTACGGGAAAGTCCGAGTTTTTCTAGCCATTTGGGTGGTTTCTATTCTACAGTTTCTAAAATTTTTGTCTCATTCCATTGTAATTGATATTTCTATCATATATATTATATAGTTATAGCTATTATTATTGTATTAAACAAAAAAAATTTTTTTCTTTTCTTTTTAATTTTCTTCATTTTCTTGCTTTGTTAAAACCTAATTGATGAAAAAACAATATTAATAAATTTTTGTCTGTTAGATTTTATCCAAGTCATTCGCCCTACTAGAATATTTCTTTTTCAAATTTTCATGGTGTATTTTGTAAATTTTTAAAACGAAGTTCAAAAGTAACAATATAGTTATAATTATTAAAATTATTTTAATTAGTTTTAAATTGATTTTTTCCTGAACGACTTCTACCTCGTTTATTACGTTTGGATTTGGATTTTCTATTTTTGATTCGGTCTTACCCATTTTTGTTAATTTAAAAGTCTTCTTTTAAAAAATTTTTCTTCATTAGGAAAAATTCTAATTCTATGTTTGTCTCATTAATTGCATCTTCCTTAGTGGGAGTTTCTTCTATTCCCAAAAGTTTCCACAAATCGGTTAAAAAACTGATTGCTTTATCCATTTCTTCTTCCTCGTTAGGAATTTCTAAAATTTCCTTAGAATCCCATCATATTGGGTTTTTAGGTTTTAACTTTCTTCTATTCATTTAAAAAAAATTGGGTCCTTACAAAATTAATTACAAAATAGATATATTATTAATAATTGTTTTATTTGTTTATATTATTATATATCCTTATTGATAACAAGATATTTTTATTAAATTAAAATAAGCATTACAATTTTTTTTGAATATACTTTTAATAATATTTTATATAAATTTTTCTTGAGAAGAAAAAATTTTAGAAGGCGAAGAAAGAAAAAAAAGCTTTTCGACGGCTAAGAGTGCGCCGCAATTAGTGCACTTCTTTATTAGTTTTTATTCTTATTAACTTACTTAAAATGTCTATACGTTACCACATTTTGGTCGCGTCAGACCATGTTGGTGGGGCATCTCTTTTGATTTCTCGCAGCAACAGGGCTTTTTCCCTTTTGAGCCTGCAGAGGTATCCACCCCTCCTCTACGGCTTTGATACCTTCGGGATGTTTAAGGTGTCTTCTTTTTTTGATTTGTTGATTCTTTTGAGGTACTCTTGTATCGTCAGGGGTTGTGGTCCCACCTTTTTTCTTGTTTATTCATCTGGAATAGGTGCCTTTTGGCCAGGCAGACTTCTTTTACCTGTGGCAGAGCGTTTTGGCTGGTCTGCCAGGACCCATTAATTTCAAATTTGTTCTTTTTCAAATATTTTTCTTTTATTTTTGTTTAATTATTTTATGTTTTACAATTTCAGAAAGTTGTGAAAATTGGCAGGATCGCCATGTAAAAATGAATAAAAAAAAACTCTTGATAATTTAATGAATTGAACTTTATCTGTCTCCAGAGCTCTTCGATGAGAGCTCATAGGATGTTCAAGTTGATCTTTTTGCATTAGTAAAATTTCATGTCTTATATACTACTTATGAGAATAACCTAGATTGTATAAATGAGTGATTTTCTAAAATGCACTCAATATCTTATTTCTATTCTTATGCCTACTTAACATACATTTTACCAGCCCATCATAAATTTTAGGCGCTAGCCAAAATTTAGGATTGAGTGGTTTTTAATTTAAATTTAAAATTTTCATGGGAAAGTAAAATGTTATATGATCTATTTAAAACAATAAATTATTTTCCCATCGTGGAAGGTTAAGTGCGCCACACACAACAATGTACGGTATGTTTACAAAAACAATTATACATACATACATACATGCATTGCTTGAAGTGTTTCAAATATTAATATAGCCGCTGGCGGCACAAAATAAATCTTCAAGTGTATTGTGACCGCTGCACATGCAAATGATATTCGATATTCTTTTGGTTATTAATATGCATCAGTTCTCGTGGTACCTTCATAGCGAACAGTCGATTAGCGGAATTTTTCTTACTTACAAAAAATTAAACAAACAAAAAATATTCGTAGTACATATTATTCGTAATAGGTACATACTGTCTTTAACAAATAAGCTTTATGCTTTGCTGATATTTTTACATAGTAAAAATAACAAAAACAAAAAAAACCGCAAACAAAAAAATTAAACAAATTGATATTGAGGAATACTATATATATGTGTACCTCTAAACAAATAAACAATCATAAATAACAAAAACAAAAAAAGACCGCAAACATAAAAAAAACACAAACAAATATCCCTTGAGGAATTCTTTGTATGAGTGCCTCAAATACAAAAAAAATTGAAGTGAGTTCTAACGGCAGAAATGCTTATTTTACTGTGAGTTCTGAAACTCTTAATGAAAAAAATATAAATAATAAATCTGATGAAAGTCTTTTTTTAACGTCAAAGCCAATTTTTCATCAGCGATCAACTTCGCTTTGTCCAATGCCAAATAGTAATGATGCATTAACATTACAGTTGCCTAGTACTTCTTCATATAAGCCAGTAATATCATCCCCTTCAGGCTCGTGTTCATCACTTAACAAAGTTATCACTACAGATAACAGCGGCTCGAAACTCAAGGTACAAGTCGGAATGGACAGATATATAACAGTGGTAAAGCGTGGGCGAAGCCCGAATTCTTCAAAAATTTCTAGGGATAACAGCGCAGCCTCAACTAATCGCCAAAACCGCTTCGAAATTTTGCAAGATGACAACGACAAACCCGAGGTATCCTCGAATAAAATATCCAAGCCGCCACCAATCTATTTGAGACAAAAAAATTCAAATGCCCTTATTAAAAAATTAATTTCGGTCATTGGTGAGAATAAATTTCACATTGTTCCAATAAAACGTGGAAACATAGATGAAACTAAAGTCCAAATTTATGACGAAAAAGATTTCCGCAAAATGGTTGCTGAATTTGAAAAAAATAAAACAAGCTTCTACACATACCAGCTTAAGAGCGCTAAAGGCATGCAGATCGTATTGAAGGGCATAGATTCTTATGTTGTTCCCGAAGAAATAAAAGATGCACTCGTCTTCAAGGGTTTAAGGTAAAAAATGTGTCCAATATAATAAACAGAGAGAAGATTCCCCAACCCCTATTTCGTGTTGAACTTGAGCCTAATGATATAAAATTGACAAAAATTAGACGCATCCAATTTATAATTTGAAATACCTCATGTACCGAAAAATCACAGTTGAAGAGCCACATAAGGTCCTGTACAGTGCCATAATTGCCAAGAATATGGCCATACAAAAACATACTGCAATTTACCCTCTGTTTGTGTTGTGTGCGGCGAATTACACGGCACTGCTAGTTGCAATAAGCCAAAAGATCAAAGTGATAAAAAATGCAGTAATTGTGGAGGTAATCACACCGCTAACTACAGAGGTTGTCCTGTGTACTCTTTCGTAAAGAAGACTATGGTACAAAAACCTAAATTAGCTCCAGCTCAATCAGCAAACGCTTACTCTGCCACTTTTGCGCAAATGAGCCAACCACTTACTTCCCGTGTATCGTATGCAGATGCTGCTAAGATAAATTCAATTCCTACACAAAATGTTTCCCCGCCAAATAATTCAAAAAATACTGACGCAAGCTTTAATTTTAATCGCCTTGAAGCTACTATTGAAAATCTGGTGCAAACTATAAACAATTTTACAACAAATATGACTAGCATGATGCAAGAAATGCTGCGAATGCAGAATACTCTGCTTCAAGCATTAATTAATAAGCCATGAACACGTTAACAATATGTTTCTGGAACGCAAACGGCATTCGCCAACATAAAAATGAACTTGAGCACTTCCTCACGGAAAAAAATATTGATGTAATGTTAGTATCTGAGACTCATTTGACTTCGAGAAGTCTTTTTAAAATTTATGGCTACACTATATATGATACAAAAGACCCTAGAGGAAGGGCTTGCGGTGGATCAGCAATTCTAATTAAGTCAAGACTCAAGCACTATGTTCTTGATAACATTTGTGAAGAACACCTACAAGCAACAAATATTGGCATTGAAAGTTTTTGTACAAATTTTGTTATATCATCAATTTACTCCCCTCCCAGATTTTCAATCACTGAGAATCAATATGAGGATTTCTACAAATCTCTTGGACCTTTTTTGTAGCAGCTGGCGACTACAATGCTAAGCATACGTTCTGGGGTTCGCGTCTTATTACCCCCAGATGTCGAGCATTGTTCAACACTATTTCAAAAATGGGCTTGGATGTCATTTCGAGTGGGGAGCCCACTTATTGGCCTACTGATACACAAAAAATTCCGGATGTTATAGATTTTGGCGTCATAAAAAATATCTCTAGGGATTTAATTCAAGTTCAAGCTTCTCTTGATCTTTCGTGCGATCACTCTCCGACGATCATTACAATTTGTAGTCCATTAAGAAGTAACTTACCTGACCCATATGTGAAGATGATCAATCGTGTTAATTGGCTGGGGTTCAAAAAATATCTCAGTAGTCATTGTACGGAAAACATTACGCTTAGAACATCCGATGATATTGAATCTAACATTGCCAATCTCAGCGAGAATATTAAACAGGCTGCTGAACATGCCATTATCTCCCATCCGCAGACTGGGTTTAATAAAATTTATTCTACAGACATTGAACGTCTCGTACGTGAAAAAAGAAGAGCTAGAAGGGAATGGCAACAGCACAGATCACCACAAAATAAAATCAGATTTAAAGAGTGCACTAAACGACTCCAAGAGTTGCTTGGGTCTGAAAAAACTGCATCTCTTAAAAATTATGTGGAAGGTCTTGATGTCACACCAGCGTCTAATTACTCTTTGTGGCGCGCTGCTAGAAAGCTCAAAACACCCATTGAGTATAAGCCACCTCTACGCACATCTACCGGAAGTTGGGCAAGAAGCGATACTGAAAAAGGTAAAATATTTGCTGAGCACTTAAAATCCGTTTTTACAACATATGTACTGGTGTTGCTGATTTGCCGAATGTAGTCGCTCTACTCCCTCAACACATAAAGTTTAAGACGCGTGATTTACAAAAATTAATTGCCGAACTCAACCCGAAGAAAGCTCCGGGTATTGATGGAATTAGTAACCAGATGCTTATGGACTTGCCTCGTATTGCAATGAGAATCCTATTATTCATATTTAATGCCATTTTCCGACTGGAGTATTATCCACACAGCTGGAAGCTTGCCAAGGTTAAAATGATTCCACAGCCGGGCAAAGATCTAACCAAGGCTGAGTCATATAGACCAATAAGTCTACTATCAACTATGTCAAAGCTTTTCGAAAAACTGCTCAAAACAAAATTGTCCCCAATTCTAATTAGTAGTGGGTGCATACCAGACCATCAATTTGGTTTTAGAAGTCAGCATAGCACCATTGAACAAACTCACAGACTGGTTCAATTTATAAGAAGAACTTTTGAGGAAAAAAAGTATTGTTCTGCGCTCTTTGTTGTCGTTTCCCAGGCATTTGATAAAGTGTGGCATGAAGGCCTAGTTTTCAAATTGAAGGCTTACTTACCAATAAACATTTTAAATATTTTGGAAAGTTACATTATTTCCCGTAAGTTCACTGTTGTGGAAGGAGACTTTACGAGTAGGCCTGAAACTATTTCATCCGGTGTGCCACAGGGGAGCATATTGGGACCAGTTTTATACTTGATTTATAGTTGTGATATGGGTGTGAGCAGTAGTATTCATACTTCCACATTTGCCGACGATACAGCCTGCCTTAGTATGCACGAAAACCCTGATGAGGCATCCCGCAAACTCCAGGAACACATTAGCCAGATGGAGCTTTGGTTAAACTTATGGAGAATTAAAGTCAATGAACAAAAGTGTGTCCATATAACGTTCACCCTAAGAAAAGATACTTGCTCCCCCATTCGGATTAACAATAAAGTTGTTCCTGAACATTCACATGTGAAATATCTTGGTATACACCTTGATCGACGACTTACATGGAAACATCACATTGACTCTAAGTTAACTCAAATGAAACTTAAATTAACTCAGGTACATTGGCTGATTGGTAGAAATTCAACACTTAGCCTAGACTGCAAACTTTTAATATACAAGTCGCTTTTAAAGCCAATATGGTGTTACGGAATTCAACTATGGGGCACTGCTTCAGCTTCAAATGTAGAGAAAATTCAACGAAGGCAAAATAAAATTTTACGCATGATAACATCGGCTCCATGGTACATCAAAAATTCAAATATACATCGCGATTTGAATATGCCACTAGTGACTGAAGAAATTGTAAAATACGCAGGCAAATATCTAACAAAACTCGAGTCACATCCTAATCCGCTTGCTCGTAATATTTTGAACTTTACTGGGCACATCCGCTTAAAACAGAGAGATACACGGGCTCTAATATTCAACACTCTAGATGATGAAGCTGCTTGAAAACACTTTTTTCTTTTTGTTGCTTATCACTACTTATGTATTATTAATAACTATCACGAAGCTTATGTCCGACATTGGTCGGGCCTAATAATTTTTTTATAGATTTAAGATTTGAATACTTATTATTAGTTCATATTTGAAGATACAATAAATAAAAAAAAACATGCATTAAAAAAAAATTAATATGCATGCCCTTAAAACAATGAATACATATACTGCTGTGTTTATAAAGGAATGTAATCATGGTTCACTACAGGTGCATTTTCACCTTTGGTGTACGAAACCCTAATAAAGCAATTATCAAGTTAAATAAAACAATCAACAACCAGCAATTTCCTATGTATTTACAATATTTTAAATATTGTATATATTATATATTGTATTGCTTCTTTCAAACACTAATAAACTCATACATATCTCATACCGATTTGATAACGCGGTGTGCATCTTACTCAAAATTTGTGATTATATTGTACATACATATTAAATATCCTTATCAAAAATAACTACTGTGAACATATGCATAAAAAATCCTTATAAAGGATAACTAATGAGAGCATATAAAAAATCATTATAAAGGATAACTAATGTGAAAATATAAAAATTTCTTATAAAGGATAACTAATGTGAATATTTAAGAACCCTTATAAAAGTTAACTAATGTGAATATATAAAAAATTCTAAAATATAGAAACCAAGTCCTCATAGGAGACAAGAAGGTTACACATCAAAGATAATTTTCAAAATTAAAAAATAGCATAAAACTTTTTTTTCAAAAACACCCAGACTTTTGAAGAATATAGGGATTATACCAAACATAAAGTCTTAATTTCACAATTTAAAAATCAGAGACTAAAAATTCCTCAAGAACACAGTGAGACCAATGCATTTTACAACTTTCAACTTTCAACACACCAAGAAACCGGAGACATCAACCGAAAGAAAACAACAGCAGAAAGATCAAAACTGACAACATGAAGGCAGCTGTAATGTTAACTTTAATGTAAGTAAATTAATTATAAATAAGAATAGAAATAAACATAATATTGAAAAAAAGATTGTGATTGTAAAATAAAGTTTTGATTTTGAAATTTAATTTTGTGTCATTGGCGAATTTGGTACATTGTTCTGGCATAGAAAAAGAGAGTTAGACGACCTAGCAGACCAGCTGCAAAAAAATTTCTGTATGTATTAAGGTAAAGATGGACGCGACTCAACTGTAATCCTTATTAGATACTGCTATCAGCCGAGCTACTGAACAGGCATGGCCAGTGTTTCAGAATCAAAGAGACGATATAACTAGTAGGCTTGCTTCCTTGGAAGCACCAGCGAGGGTCGGAGAATACAGGCAGGTGCAAATTCAACCAAATATAGAGTAAAATGAATCACTGAAGATTATTAAGTCACTCCCAAAATTCGATGGCAATACTGCCCAGTATATCTCCTGGCGACAAGCAGCTACCACTGCACACAGATTGTTTGAAAAGTTTGAAGGTAGTAGCCGTTATTATCAGGCCGTAGCTATAATAAAAAGCAAAGTTATAGGCGCGGCAGATACAGTATTGAGTTCCTATAACACAGTGCTGAATTTCAAAGCTATATTGGCAAGACTAGACTTTTCATACCGGGATAAGAGAACGCTGTTCACTTTAGAGCAGTAATTATCTACCTTGAAACAAGGGCCGAGAGGAATAATTGACTTTTATGACGAGGTAGAAAAAAGGCTTATCATAAGAAAAGTCATCACGACTAATGAAGGAAATGCTTCGCTGATCGAATCGTTAAACCACAAATACAGGCAGGATGCGCTACGAGATTTTATATCATGACTACGACGGCCTATGTGCGATATTGTTTTCTCATGTAAGCCTCAGGATATGCCATCAGCGCTAGCTTTAGTCCAAGAATTAGAGACAAATCACGTCGGATATAATTTTGCTACAATGTATTAGAACAACTCAAAGCAGAACCCGACATCTAGCCAGTATCAACATGCTAGAAATCCCCCACACCTACGACCCATGATCCAAATGGGTCACCAGCCTGATACAACTAGAAACCAAACTGGTCTGCAAGGACATGAAATTCAGAGCTACAATTTTGGAAGGCACAGTAACAGGGTAAAAAGACAGGAGCCAATGGAAATCGATAGAAGTATGAGAAGCATACAAAGGCAAATGGACAAATATAACACACAGGCCGTCAAAAGACTAATAGGGTCATCTAGACAGTACCTTCCGGCTTCAAAAGTTCAGAGGGTAAATCAAATGCTTCACGAATGGAAGGAGAATGTTCCCTACTTCCGTATGTAGAGCGGGAAATAGGAGGAAGAAAAATTAAAATTCTGTTAGATACTGGCACTTCCAAAAATTATATTAGGCCAACAAATATTCTTAAAGGCGTTAAACAAATTACAAATCCATTTTTCGTAAAATCTGTACACAGTCATGCGAAAATTACTAGAAAATATGTGGTTGGAATATTTGGAAGGAACACACATTTTTTCCTTTTACCGGAACTAAAGACCTTTGATGCAAAAGTCTTTTGAATGAAGTAAATGCCCACATAGATTTTTAAGAAAATACTCTTTGATATGATAGGAGAAACGATATAAAAATAAAATATCAGACTCTCACGAAAATCTAACCACATATTAAAGGACCTTAGACCAATTACTAAAGACACACCAAAAGGTTTTTGCCACGATTAAAAGAATCGGCAATCAACCAGTATATTCAAGGTCATATGCATATCCTGTTGCTTTAACCGAATTTGTAGACAAAGAAATTAATGAATTGATAAAAAAAATCATCCAATCATCGCGTTCTCCCTATAACAATCCCATATGGATTGTAAATAAGAAAGGAATAGACGAAAATGGGAAAGCAAAACATCGCATGGTAATTGACTTCAGGAAGCTTAATGAGAAGGCACATAGTGAAAGGTATCCAATTCCAGATATCTCAGTGATTTTAGCAAGTCTAGAGAAGGCTTCAGTATTTTCAACCCAGGATCTTAAGTCAGGATTCAATCAGATAAAACTTGGGAGAAAATATTTTAAATATGTAAGCTCCCTTTTGGGCTGAAGAATGGCCCTTGCATATTCCAGAGGGCAATCGGTGATGTGCTGCGGGAAGAAATAGGTAGATGCTGCTACGTCTACATTGATGATGTGATTATTTTCTCGAGCTCGGTAGAACAACACATTGAAGATATTAACCGAATACTCTGTAGGTTATATAATGCAAATATGTGGGTATCTAGGGAGAAATTAAGGTTTCTTTTGGACGAGGTAGAGTACTTGGGATTTGTCGTTTCGAAAGAATAAAAACTTGTCCAGATAAGATAAAAGAGTTATGCAACATCGAAGACCTTACGAGGCATGCGTTCATTTCTGGGATTAGCAGGATATCGGATATTTGTAAAGGATTACTCGGCTATAGTAAATAAAGCCCCTGACCAAATACCTGAGAGGGGAAAATGGCTCAATTGGAGCAAATAAATCCAAAAATATTAAGATTGAGCTATATAGTGAATCCTTAGCGGACTTTGAACGGGTAAAGAAAATTCTGAAGACGTTTTGCTCTGCAACCCGACTATGAGCAACCATTTGATTTGACAATTGACGCATCCTCGCGTGCCATAGAGGTAGTACTGTCAAAATTATGCGACCACCGAAAGGGAACTTCTAGAAGTAGTGTGGGCTTTTACAGAAACTAAGGAACTATTTGTACGGTGTAAAAAAATTAAACATATTTACCGATCATCAGCCGTTCAGTAATCAGAAAAACCCCAAATTCTAAAATAAGAAGTTTGATGTCATTTATTAAACAGTTTTTCACGTGTGTGAATCCGAATAGTCTTTTGTGTGACCTATCTGTTCTCGGAAAAATTCAGGATGAATTACAAAAAAGATTCCCTGCTACCAGATTCGTCCACACTCCTCACTAATCTATTGATGTGTTTAACGAAGATGACCTAGCGGAGATTATAGCAGCGGAGCATAACAGGGCGCATAGGTCAGCAAAAGAAAATGAAAAACAAATAATCTTTTATTACTTCTTTCCAGGAATAAAGAAAAAGATTAATGGAGGTTGTGACTAAGCATTTCCTAACTTGTGTGGATAAATTCTCGAAGTTCGCTATTGCGTCGCCGATAGCTTCTAAATCCATAGTGCATATCAAAGAACCACTCTTAGAAATCTTGAATATATTTAATAATATGAAAAATATACTGTGCGACAATGCATAATCTCTAAACTCATAGACAATAAAAACGCTACTAGGGGATCATTTTCAGATAGAGATATTTACGTGCCCGCCTATGCAGAGCACTTCTAACGGCCAGGTTGAGCGTTTTCGTAGTACCCCCCTAGGCGAAATCGCAAGATGCATGAAAGCTGAAAATAATAGGCTTAATTTTTCTGGCTACGAGAAAATAAAATAGATCTATTCACTCGGTGACAAATAAGAAGCCCATAGAAATATTACATGACACACCCCCAGAGTTGAGGAATTCGGTAAAAGAAAAAATAGTCAGCTCAAATGGCATGATTAACAAGACAAAACAAAAAACCTGCGATAGGAAATTTTGTCAAGGATAGAAGGTTTTTATTAAGACAAATAAAAGGTTAGGGAATAAATTTTCGAAATTGTATATTGAAAAAACTGTTCAGAAGGACCTTGGTCCAAAGGTTTGATAGACAACAAAATAGTTCTGAAGGACAATATTATTTAACAATATGTGAAGTTCAAATATTGGACTACTCAAACTCGGAAATAGTGACTATTGGGACTGAGTTGGAAGTACTGAAGGAGGATGTAACTGGCGTAGAACAGAAATTAATGTGGGCTTAAAGTAATATTATTAACACATTTCCTTTCTCAGAAAAAGAAAGAAATCAGTTTGTTAAGAAACTTTATAAAACAACAAAGTCTTCCATATTCCAACCTTGAACAATGTCAAAAATTTGCTGATTTAAAGATTGCTACTAATAGCTCCATTATATTGTAATTGATTAGTTAACCAATTGTTAAGCCAAAGCATTGTTAATCAATACTAATATAAAATACTTCTCAACAACGGAGAAATCGTCATAAGTAATATCCCAGTCACTATAAACGGTACGTTCATAGTAACTTACCATAACGCATCGGTATTCATTAATAGCACTACCCAGCTAAAAAAAATATGTATGGAGCATATATGAAATCCCATATATGGTTCGTATACGAAAAATGAGGGTATATGGCCATATATGATTATATATATTCATACATTTTCATACATATATGTGTATATATTCCCTCTACAGTATGCAAACTTTATATTCATACTCCCTAGATTCACAAAAGCGCATTGCTGTGCAATAAATTAAATTAGTAAAATTACTTTTTTAGATTTTGAACAGGAAGGTTGTATATAATCAAACATTTGTTTGGACAAATAATGAAAATCGAACTAAAAGTCATTTCATTCATCATTTAAAGTCAAAAGGTGAATCAATTATTAAAAAAAAACACAAAACTCATATTCGTACACAAAATTTAATTTAAGAAATCAGATTAAAAACGAATGCAATTAATTATAAAAGAAAAATAATCCGTCTAACAATAGTTATATATAATTATATAATATAATTTTAACATTTTACGTTGCTCGTTTTGGAACACCCTTTAATTTTTAATTCTCATGTATTTGTTGTTGTAGCGGCCAAGGTTCTACATACTCTGTCCAAATTTCAGGTCCGTAGCTCTTACGGTTCCTGAGAAAATACCGTGTGCCGGACAGACGGACAGCGTAGCGAAAACAATAGGGTTCCTTTTCACCTTTGGTGTACGGGACCCTAAAAAAGACCCACAGCAAAAATAAAAAAAGCAATGTGAGTCCGATCACAGGGAAGATGTGTAAACATCTAGTAATGAAAAATTTTATTTAAGTTGGAAGTACTTATGCTTTTAGTATATTTTTTTTTAATTAATTAATTAAAAATATCAAAACTTTTTGTGTGGCCTTTTTCCTTATTTTAAATTTTTGCAGTTTAAACGATTTTTTCAGTTTTGTCGCTTTTTTCTCGTTTTTGCGTTGTTTTCTCTTTTCTCAATTTTTTTTTCATTTTGGCGATTTTTTTCTGTTTTTGGGGTTTTTTATTTAGGCGATTTTTTAATTTTTGCAATTTTTTTGTTTAAGGGTTTTTTTTTAATTTTGGCTATTTTGTTTTATTTTGGCGATTTTTTTTTTATTTTGGCGAATTTTTCTATTTTTGGGTTTTTTTTTTCATTTTAGCCATTTTTTTAATTTTGGCGATTTTTCCGGTTTTTTGCGATTTATTTTAGTCCTAGAATTTTTTTTTAATTTGGTGCTTTTTTAGTTGTGGCAATTTTATAATTTTTTGATCTTTTAGTTTTATCGTTTTTGAAAATTTCAAGAGTTTTGCTCCTACGGTTTCCAAGATACAGCAAGTTGTCAAAATTACGAAGTCAAAACTGCATTATCTGATGGAACACCCTTTAATTTAAATTTTTTAAGTTTAAAATTTTTAAACGCACTAATAATACCAAATTAATCTTTTACTTATTAAGTAAAATATTTTTTTTATTAAAAATACATTGAAATTGATTATTGAGGGGTTTAGCTGGATCTTATGCACATTTCACTGTTGCTAATGCAGATCATCAGGGAACCTTTACCCAAAGCTTCTTAGAACAACTAAAGGTATTATATTATAAACTTTCATTTAAACAAATGAGAAGCTCAATAACAAATAACAAAGTTGAAACAAGAACTCAATAATCAGCACAATCAATGCTTTCCATTTAGCACTTCAATTACTATATGAGCGTATATATAAATTTATTTTATATGTTTAAATTGATATTGGCATTGCACATGTTGTAATGTTGACAGAAATAATGTTTTTATTTGGTAAAAATCAAATTTCATGATACTTTTTACAAGCACGTGCTCGAGCAGGTGCTTTTAATGTAAACAAAAACAGTAACGCGCCCACGAGCACGAGCTTTTAATGTAAACAAAAACAAAAATACACCTTTTTTTGCAACTTTGCTGAAAGAAAGTTTTTTTCTTCTCTTCCGTTCTTATTTGCTGCTTCTCAAAAATTTATCTGTTGTGTCAAAAATTCTACTATCCCCCAGGGCTAGTGAAATTTTTGTTCATCTCAGAAGTGTCAAACATTTACTTACACAAGTACTTTGCTACCGTGTGGCACAGGCCCTAAGAAGTGCTTTTATGAAATTTATGTATTTTTTAAGGTACGGTCACACTTGTCAAACATTTGCCCAAAAAAAGCGTAACCACTAAATGCCAATGAAAAATCCTTCAATTCAGACAAAAGTTTGTCAAGTTAAAGAATAGCTAATATTGTTGGATCCTATCACATTGTCCATTATTTGTTTTCGAAACTGTTTAATATGATAAACAAGTTTCTATGTCAAAACTTTTTTCATTAGTGTTTGTTGGTTACGCTTTTTTGGGCAAATATTTGACAAGTGTGGCCGTACCTTATACATTCTTTGTCTGATATATATCATTACATAGAAAATAGCTTAGAAAATATTAATATTATTAAACATTCAGGTCTATTCGGGAAGTCATTTTCACCACAAATACGTGCATATTTCACTTTTTGCTATTCTAAAATACTATGTTGGAGATGAGTGATAGAAAACATATGTTTTCTTTCACATTGGAGGTATTCTAAAATACTTCGTCACCATGATTCAATGTCATATTCGTTCGACGCCAATTTAAGCGCGTTAAGCTTAAATAAATAAAGAAAACAGAGATACGAAGTGTTTATATGGTGTCTACCACTATTAATTAAGCTTTAATGGCATTCGGCCAGGCTCTACAAGACAATTAAGTTTTCTTTAAGTTCTTCGAAGATGTAAACACGTTCTTAAAACAAATAAAACAAGTAATTAATTTCACTTTCACCGTTTATTGTTTATTTTTATTTTACTTAGCACTTGTGCTATTAAGTTTTTTATTAATTATTTCTTTAAATCACTTCCTAAATACTTTTTTGCTTCCAATTTTTCTGCACACAAGTCAGCTGTTTTCAATGTTGTTGATGTTTTTACAAGAGGTAATAAAATATCGATTACTGAAAACGATATTTCTTCGCACGTATTTTAGAATCTGTCGACGTCGAACTGTCGAAAGTGAACGTTCGACGACGACGAAGTGAAGCGCGTATTCTCGAATAGACATGATTATTAAGCTTCACTCGTTTGGATCTTCACTCGTTTTTCATATCAAAATTACGCTGTTAGTGCTTATTTTAAATTTTGATGTGCGATTAGAGCCAAAAAAATTGGCATCACTGGTTTTTATTGGCTCGCCAAAAGTGATACTTTTTCATCGGCTGTGCCGAAGAAGACTCATTGAGGTAGTTTAGACGAGAACAATTTGTATGCCGCACAATTTTTGTTCTTTTCCAAATTACACGAGACTAATTAATCTGGCACAAAATGTGTACGTATACACAGCTTTGTATGTGTAGCGTTTTTAGTATTCATTTAACATTTGTTGTTTTTAAGTTGTGTGTGTGTATTGGTTTTATGCTAATGTGGGGTTGTAGCTAGTTGAAAAGTTATGCCAACCGCAAAACCACTATCTTTGCCTCTTTCACCATCAAACTGGCATGTTATGCCAGCACAATTATACCAGTGTAAATCAGCGCATTGAGGTAGTTTACACGAGAACAATTTTTAAGCTGCTCAATTTTTGTTCTTTTCCAAATTACACGAGACTAATTAATCTGGCATAAAATGTGTACGTATACACAGCTTTGTGTGTGTTAGTTTTTTTATATTAATTGGAAGTTTGGTATTCGTTATACACGTATCGGAACATACTTGGTGGAAAAATGCCGATAATAAATAATGAAGAATTGGCAATTATTTATTATTGGCAACATTTACTAAAAAGTTAAAATGAAGAAATTGTTTTCATTATAGTTCATGAATTAATGTGAAGATGTATTCATAGTTCTAAATAGTTACGTTAACCAGAACTACTTTTTGTAACTTCTTTTTATAAGAGTTAAATAAAATCTCGATCATTTTATTATCATATAATTTATTCAACACGATAAAACAAAAAAGTAAGTAAACATTTTTAAAATAACTTGGATGGAACATGAAAATTATTAAACTTAATAAAGTGTTCAATTAAACTATTTTTTGAGCCTTAGGTTTCTTTATATTTTATTTAATAGTTCTTTATTTTTTTATAAGCCTTCGGTTAACTTCTTCAGAATATTTCTTCTGCTGCTCTTATCTTTTTTTCTTGAGAAATTTGCTGCTGCAACACCTTAATTTTTTTTTTATTTTATGTCAGCAGCGGTTACATTAGGTTTTAACTCCTGAATGGCCGCAGCAATTTCTTCCTGTGCTTCTTTTTTTTGTAAGCTTTCAAATAGTCTGGATGTGTCACTTTATATAAAAACTCGCGTTCTTTAATTTCACTTATAAGCACGGCTGCCAGATTTGACGATTTATAGCCATTTTGACGATTTTTTGTGCCGAAAATAGCAAAATGACGATTTGACGATTTCCCCCCCCCCCCCCCCTCCCCCAAATTGACGATTTTTCAATAGTTCAAAAAGGACAGCATTTTATGAAAAATGTACTGTCAGAATTCATATATGCATACTCAATAAAAGATTTTGGTGTAGTTTGCGGACTCTTCCTTAATAATTTATTATTTAATTAAAAATAATTTATTTGTTGATGGCTTAGCGTTAAATAAAAATAGAATATTGTCATTTATTAATTAAAGTTACCCTTCAATTAAAACAAATTGTATGTATATATACATGCATACATATCGATTGTCTCGAGTAGAAAGGCCGTAACTCGAACTTTTTACGAAATCGAGTTTTCCAGTGATTCCAATTCATGTCACACAAATACACCTTGTCACAAAAATGTATTGCAAAAGTGTAGAAAATAAAGTTTATATAAGCAGTTGTACAAAAAAGTTACATTTTGAATATTGCACTTGCTATTATGTTTTACATTCTCGCTTCTTCTAATCTCTCTGTAAATGAATATCCTCAAAAAACATAAATATGAAAAAGCCAGTTCCTATCATAAATTTCGGCCATCAAAAATACTAAGACCAAAACTTGGACCTGCTAACTTGGGAATATTTTTCATAATATTGCGACTGAAGGAAATGATGCTATGAGGGAGTTCAAACAATGCGAATGACTTCGTGTATGTTATTGTAATTGTTATGGTTTTGTTTCCTAATAAATACATTTACAAAATAAAACATATGTATACATTAGGGTGACCGCAGTTGATATGGAATAAAAACATTTCCAGAATTTTAGCAACGAGAACCCCAAAAATTTATGAGTCCTTGCAGATTTTACGATAGCCAAAGTTTGAGCACGATTGCAATATGTTAACACGTGCGGCTGGGGGCTCAAAGTTTCGAAAGAGTGTCTATATGGGAAAAATATGATATTTTTCAGTTTTTACGAAAATTTCGTTCTACAGTTTAACTTTTTTTAATCGATTTAAGTATAAAATTATCTTTTCAAAAAGCTAAATAACTTCAAAATCGGTCAAGATTTCACCAAGAAACAGCAAATGCCCCTGACCAATTTTGTCATGAAATTTGATGGCACTTTTTTAAACTTTCATAAATTGATTAAAGCAATGATTGTTTTTTGCTCTTTATACTTTTACATACTCAGATATAAAATACAGTTTTATTACCTGTCTTCTAATCTGTCGCAAAATAAGGCAAAAAAGCAATATTGTTAAGGAAATTATGATATAAGAATTTTTTAATACGTCTGATTGCAAACCCATGTCAATCATACGAACAGCCTCATCAAGTGCTATATATTTATATTGATTTAAGTCCAAATAACGATTTCCAAAACTTCTATGAGACTATTTGGAGTAGCAATGAAAGTTTCACAACGGAAATGTAGACGTAAACTTTGTTCGTCACTTGAAAGACCACCTACAACGGAACAAATCAAGTTTAGGGGCACCTCTCAGAAATTTGAAAAAAGTATCCTATCATATATAAAATTGAAAAATTAAACGAAAAAATTAAATAAAAAAATTGGCGGCGAGGCTTAGGTTCCAAGTTGTGGATCTTTGAAATTCTTGTACAATATTGTGATTATACGGTGTTTTCCAACGAATATGACCAATATTGGTATCACAAAAATTAAAAAAAGCACCTTATCTTGTAGAAAATTTAAAAAGAAGAATAAAAAATTAAACAAAAAGACTGGCGGCGAGATTTCATTATAATTTAAAATTATAATTTAATATATAATCATGGTGTTTCCCTAGATGGCACAGCCTAGTAAAGTAATAGCGTTTATCTGCATTGCCGGCTTAAGGATTTTCTCCACCATGCTCTTTCCCGAGACGGCGCAGCCTAGTAATGATTTTCTGTCTTCCAAAGCTTTCATGCCTAATAACGTTTTCTTTCGAGACCCGTACTCGAAATGTGGTTTTATTATGGTATTATATATATTTATTGCGGTAGTTTTCGATATTTCGTTTCTGATTCTTCCAAGAAAACTGATTTTTTTACCGATTTTTATGCATATGTGCTCAATATGTTCATTAAATTTTAATTTCTTATCAATTATAAACCCGAGATATTTTATATGCTCGACTTGTTCAATTACCGAGTTATTTATTTCAAATGTTTCGTCCGAATTGATGTTAATTTCTATTATCATCGTTTTGTTTTCATTAAGTTTAAGTTCGTTCATTTTTAACCAGTTATTTATTTTATCTATATTATAAGTTATAGTTTCTCGACATTCTTCTTCATTGTCTGCAATGGTATATATTAAGGTATCATCTGCGTATAGGACCTTGTTACATCTTTCTAATATATTTGGCAAGTCATTAATATAAATAATAAGTAGCAGTGTGCCTAGTATTGAGCCTTGTGGAACTCCAAAGTCATTCATTACTTCCTCCGATACAGAATTATTTACCTTAGTTGTCTGCATTCTGTTGTTCATGTACGACTTGAACCAATATTGTACTAGAATTTCAAAGGCCCATAGCTGCGAAACTAAGCCTCGCCGCCAGTTTTTTTATTTAATTTTTTCTTCTTATTTTTTAATTTTCTATCGGATAGGATACTGGTTTTACATTTTTGGGAGGTTCCTTTAAACTTGATTTAAGCCCCTACAACTACTACAGTTCGTATTCCTAAGGGCTGACCGAACTTCATTAGGCAGGAAAACTTGACAATGCAAATATTTAATAGGCGGCGCAGTGTCGGGAAACACCATGATGGAGAAAATCTTTAAACCATGCTGGTCAGGAATACTGCAATTCAGAAAGTATTTACTAGGTTGCGCCGTCTGGATATACCATGGCGGGGAAAATTCTTATGGCCTAAATCAATTGTGTTGTCTTGTCAGTACTACTGACTCAGTACACAGAAAACAAGTCGGAATCGTTGGAAAATACACCAATACAATTATGTACTACAATATCAGATGCCCATTACTCTGAAAATAAAGGCAGAATTAGTTTTTACTTTCTGTTCTGTTACGAATCACCTGACTATTTTTTGTTTATAGAAGTCTAAGTGCCAATTCACACGGTGAAATTTAGGACGTCTATTTTTTTTTAATTCTCTTTTGAAGTTGCTACCAAAAATTCCTTGCATTCATACGATGTTTTTTTTGGACGTCTAATTTTACTTCTCTTCACCCATATAGCCAATAAGTTAGAAGAGCAAGAATAAAAAAATACAATAAGATAGAAGAGTAACATTAAAACGTAACAACAATAACAACAAGAGCAATGTAATGAGAAATATGAAAAAAACCATGGAAAAGAGAAATCGAGTAATTTTTTCTACCCCTCTTTCTTCTCTACACCGTTCGCTAACAAACAAAAAGTGACGTCGAAACATAGACTTCATAAAAGTCTTCGTGTGAATTAGGTGTAATTGAAGTCGTTAGTTTTTCTGTTTCGTTCTGTTCTGTTTCGGATCAACCTGTGAAAATTAAAAACTTGATAAGTAATTGTAAGTGACAGCATAAATTAAATAAAAATATTTTAAAATTGTGATTGTGCTTCTAGAATTAAAAAAAAAATAATTTTTAAAACAAAACTATATTGAAACTTAACAATGCACGAGGCAAAACTCATCGTTTTGGTGGAAAATTGCGACCCTTCTGGTCAGAAACAGCTGATATGTTGGTACAGAAATAGTAAGTACTCAAATTTAGAAGCAGAACGGCACAGCACAGAACAGCAACAGAAAGAAAAGACTAACGAAGCCTTAAGCCTGGCAGCAAATTTTTTATTTAATTTTTAAATTTTTTATAGGATACGATACCTTTTTTCAATTAACAGGTGCCATTAAACTTCATTTGTTCCCGAAGTTATCTGCAATAAAGAATAAATTAATACTGTAAGGGATTCACATCCCTGAATTGAATTCGCCTTGAAAATCAACACTGTATCAAAAGTGTATGATTCCGAACGCCTCCGATAGATAAATCAAGTTTAGATAAGTAGAGATAACGAAAGAAGAGGCAATTAATAAAGTATCCGAAACAACGAAAAGATGTGTTTTATTAAATGGCGATCCTGCCAATCCATTTTATGGTATGTACAACGGCACTCAGTGAATTTTGCTTTTTAACTGGGAAAAATACAAAACCGTAAAACATGTACAATACAGGCAAATGTAACAAAGTCTAGTAAAGAGAAAATTACAAAAATTAAAATTTAAGTGAATGCCAAATATTCTGAAATTAAATTAAAAAATGAAGTGAATGCCAGATATTCTGAAATTAAAATAAAATGATGAATGTATGTAAGATCCAGTGCATTTATTATAAAAAAAAGAAATTGTAGTAAACGAATGTGCCAAAAAGAAATACGGAAAAATATTCTAATTGGAATATTGTGGAATTTATTACAACCAGCAAGAACTTTAATATTTTAGTATGTTTGCCATATTAAAAACTTTCAACAATAAAAAATGAATAAGAGGTTAGGAAAATCCCACCGCCGCTGATTGTTTTACCGGCGTCATGTATTTGGCGACCACATAAATATTATATATAGAAACGTTTAAAAATTGTGTTAATGGATGTGTAAAACGGAAAAACTATATAAACTGTACCCGTTAATTAACACACAAGGGAAAACTGTGAAAAAAGTACAGTCTACAAAATAAAAGATAAAAAAATTTTTTTTTTTTTAGAGAAAAGCAAAACTCAAAATCACGCCATAAAACGGTTAAAATGATTTAAAGTAAAAAGAATAAACCCCGTTGGTAACATGAACATATAAAAAAAAAAAAAAAAAAAAAAAAGAACGAGTGCGAAAAAAGAACATAATAGAAATGTAACAAAAGAAATGGTTTGAAGAAAAAGAGACAACACCAATAAACAAAATGTGTATTTGAAAGAATGACAACTAAAGAAAATACAAGAAAAATGCAAATAAAAATTACAGTTTTAATTTAAAAAAGTTTTTTTTTGCAATTTTAAAACTCTGAGCAAGTTTTATTACTGGTACTCTTCTCTTCAAAATAAATAAACAACAGCATAAAAAAAGAGGCTAACAAGAAAACGAAAAGAATAAATCAAAGTTATTAAAACAACAAGAAGAATGAACAACATAACAAAGATCAACAAAAATAAAATCAGCGCAACGACAACAACAATATAGTAACAACACCACCAACAACACCAGCAACGCTTCACATGCTCTGCATTCTCTAAGATGCCGTAATAAAAAAAAACCTTATTGTAAATATGTATTATAATTAGTTTTCCATTGAATTTGACATAAACTCTTTCTATTATTACCTTAAATATTCTACATAATAATTACTAATTTTATAAATCTTATAAGATATCTACTTATATTTGAGGCATTAATAAATAATAGTAATAATGGGAATTAACTTTATTAATTATCCCTAAATCAATCAATCAAAATAATAAATGATAAAACAAAAAGACATATTAACTAAAAGTTGATTTAAAAATGTTTTATTCTATAAAGAAAGGTATTACAAGATTATAAAAATGCAATCCTTTTAATTTACTCGTTTTTTTTATCAACATCTATAAATTAAACAGCAAAAGTAAGAAGAAGATTAAAATCAAAACAAAACGATGAAATTGAATACGAAATGTATACAGAAAACAAAACTCTACACTATTGAAGAAGAAGAAGATTATGGGAAGTAATCAAAACAACGCAACTTCAAAGAGACATTTTTAAGTGATTTAAAAATATAAAAGAAGAAGAATAACTACATTTTTTTGACTCAAAAATATGAAATTAAAAATTTATTGATTTGAAATTTACAATGCATTTAATCAGTTTTACCAAATTTGATGAAGTCAATTTGTGTTAAACTTTACATTTTATAAAGAGTATAAACAAGTTTTTCTAATTGTTCCAATGGAAATTTATATATTTAAATTCGGGAAAATAGGTTGTTATTTAAAATAAATTAAAAACAATTTATGACACATGTCTGAATTCGATAGTGAAAAATTTTCTGAATTGATCAAAATTTTTTACAACGTTAAAAAACGAATTTTACAAAACCGGCCAGTTTCTACTAAAGAAATTAAAATAACTGAATACGTAGACTTATTAACTGCAACTTATAATTCAATATTGCAATACGCGGAAACAAATACTGAGAATTTATCTAGTATTGCGAAAACACGAATTTTTTCTAAAATAAGACATTGTCGCGAACTTTTAGTGAGATGCTTTGGTAAACTTAATTGTAAAATAAAAGTTCCGGAAAGCATAGAGTTGTTTGAGTTGGTAAAAAAAGACGTGCTAACGGATAGTGAAAGCGATTCAGAATACAGTGAGTCAGAACTAGAATCAAATAGTGATAAAAAGAATAGCGTAGATATTGAATGCAACATGGCGATGACTGAACAAAAAAAGGCATACATTAGTATGTGCTCGTCGATTCTGAGAGAAAACTATGATGGTAATCCATTGGCCTTAGATTCCTTTTTAGATAAAATAAGTTTAATCGAAGACCTCACAGAGGAAAACCTAAAAACTACTTTGATACGTTTTATCAAATCAAAACTAGAGGGAAAAGCTAGGGAAGCATTGCCAGAAAATATTACCGCAGTAAATGATATTAAAACCGCTTTGAAAAATAGAATTAAACCAGATAGTTCAAAAGTTATTGCTGGTAAAATAACAGCTTTAAACGTTAAAAATAACAATTATTCAGAATTTTCTAAACAGGCAGAAGAGCTTGCGGATGCATTTGAGCGTTCATTGGTGATTGAAGGAATATCAAAAAATAAAGCACATGAAATGGCAGTTGAACAAACTGTAAGTATGTGTCGGTTGAATGCCAAGTCTGATTTAGTAAAATCAATACTGGCATCATCAGTATTTTCAGATCCCAAAGAGGTAGTGGCAAAGCTAGTTGTTGAACAGGCAACAGAAAGTAAAGAACGCCAGGTTCTTACTTTCCGAACGAATAACCGCAATTTCAAACTTAATTCAAATCAAGCAAATAATTTTACTCAGTACCGTAATAATCATAGCTATCGTGCTAGCAATCGTGGAAATTTTAGAGGTAGGAATTCTTACCCCACAAATAATAGCAATATTAGAAATTCTAATAATTTTCAATATAATTATCGTGGTAATAGCAGACCAAATTTTTCTCGAGGATCCAATAATAGCAGAGTGTCAGTTAGGCCTTTAAACGTGGAGGCCCCTCAACAAACGCTGCTGTTGGGGGAGGAAACTTTAAATTAGACGAACCAAAACCTTTTAAATCAATTTATAGTTTAAACCCTACCTATGCAGACTTTATTCAATTGAATTTATTTGGCAGAAATAGTCCATGTACTTTTCTAGTAGATTCTCAAGCAGACATTTCGTTAGTCAAAGTCTCATGTTTGAGCTCAAGTAGTACACTAAATGAGAGGGAAAAAATCAGTATAACTGGTATAACCACATTTGCCGTACCGACATTGGGAACCATTTACACACATATAAATATTTCAAATTTTTCAATTCCACAAATTTTTCACGAAGTTAATGATGACTTCAACATTCCTTCAAACGGGATACTGGGAAAAGATTTTCTTAAGAACAACAAATATAAAATTGATTATGAATCCATGATATTATCTCTTTTTATTCAAGATACTAGATTTAAACTACCAATACTACAGGGTACAAGTGGTTACTCATGCATAATTCCACCTAGATGTGAAGTTTACAGAATTTTCAATTTCAATAACATCACAGAATCAATGTTCATAAATTCACCAGAAGTTTCAAATGGAGTATTTATAGGGAAAGGCATAATAGATTCGGAGAATCCTGTATTACGTGTGGTCAATAACACAGATGAAATAAAATATATTAAAAATTATAGGATTAAAGCGGAAAAGCTACAAAATTTCTATATATATTCTATCAATGAAACTAAAGCCGATTGCGAACGTACTTCAAAACTTAAAAATGTGCTGCAAGAACAAATGCCAGATAATGTAAAAAAAGATTTGTTACCAATTTGTGAGCAATTTTCAGATATTTTTGCATTGGAAGATGACAAAATGACGTTCACAAACTTCTATGGACAAAAGCTAAGGTTGACTGATTCCACACCTGTCTACATTAAGAATTACCGACTAGCACACACGCAAAAAGATGAGATAAAACGACAAGTTAAAAATTTATTGGATAATGACTTGATAGAACCAAGTAATTCTAACTATAATAGTCCGTTAATACTAGTTCAAAAAAAAAGTTTACATGATAAAAAATCGTATAGAATGTGTGTCGATTATCGAGCCTTAAACAAAAAGTTAATAGCCGATAAATTTCCATTGCCTAGAATAGACGATATTTCAGACAACCTTGGTCGTGCAAAATATTTTTCAGTCATAGATTTATATTCAGGTTTTCATCAAATACCTTTACACCCGGATTCTCGCGACATTACATCTTTTAGTACCGATATCGGATCATACCGTTAGAAAGTTTTGCCCTTCGGACTTAACATCGCTCCAAATTCTTTTTCCAGGATGATGTCCATTGCCTTTTCGGGTCTTGCACCAAACAAAGCTTTTCTTTATATTGATGATATTATAATTATCGGATGTAGCAAACAACATCATATTCAAAATTTGAAAAATGTGTTTGAAATTTTAAGAAACCACAAACTCGAGATAAATCCTTACAAATGTAATTTTTTTCGGACTGAAGTCACATTCCTAGGGCATAAATGTACTGCCAAAGGCATTTTGCCTGATGATTCCAAAATCAGTGTAATAAAAACATATCCAACACCTACCGATAAAGACGCTGTCAGGCGATTTGTGGCATTTGCCAATTATTACCGAAAATTTATCCCTAACTTTGCTATGCTAGCAGCACCCCTGAATTTTCTTACAAGGAAAAATACACCATTTGACTGGACAGAGATATGTCAAAATTCTTTTACAAAACTAAAATATGCTTTATTATCTCCCAGAATTTTGCAGTATCCTGATTTTACAAAGCCATTCACAATAACTGTTGATGCCTCAAAAACGGGCTGTGGAGCTGTATTAAGCTAAAATATAAATAATAACGATTTACCAATCTATTTTGCTTCCAAATCTTTTAGCCCATCTGAACAAAAGAAACCTATAATAGAACTTGAACTTTTAGCAATTCACTTTGCTATTATCCATTTTCGCCCGTATATCTACGGTACTTCTTTCACAGTCCGATCGGACCATCGACCTTTGGTTTACTTGTTTAATATGAAGGATCCTTCTTCCAAGTTAACAAGAATTAGATTGGAACTTTCCGAATACAATTTTACAGTCGAGTATTTGAAAGGTAAAGAAAATGTAGTTGCGGATGCTTTATCCAGAATTTCCATCGATGAACTAAAAAATTTAAATAATCATGTATTTTCAATGACAACTCGAGCAATGTCAAAGAAAAATAGTGAAAAAAAATGAGCTAGAACCACAAACAGAATCCAGTAAATTGAAAATTTATGATAAATTTTCACACAAATTTGATAAAAAAACGGTAAAGATTAAAACAGAGTTATTTTACACAAATCAAAAATTTATGAAGATGCGCTTAAATATACATAATAAATTTAAAAAACTGCTATATCTTGATTTTGAGATTGTTAACGAAACAATTTGTTTAGGCAACTTGCTTTCGAGGCTGCAAAAGGAAGCCAACACTCACAAAATTTTCATAGCAGAATGGTCCAAAAGTGATCCATTTTTTTCAATTTGTCCAATTCAAACTCTTAAAGATAATGGAATAAAGATTTTAAGGACACTGGAAATAGTTCTAACGGAACCAACAGAAGTAATAACCGACGAAAGTGATAAGCTAAAACTGATGGAAATATGCCATAACGATCCGATAACAGGAGGGCACTGTGGTCAAAAGAAGTTGTACTCAAAAATCCGTGCGAAATATTATTGGAAGAGAATGACAAAGGATATTTCAAAATTTGTTAAAAATTTTAGCAAATGTAGTTTAAATAAAGTCAGACCAGGCAATGTCGAAAAACTAGTTCTAACCCCTACTCCAACTAAAGCATTTGACATAATTGTGTTAGACACAATAGGTCCTTTACCTCAATCAACCTACGGTAACAAATATGCAATAACATTAATGTGCGATCTATCCAAATATCTAGTAACCATTTCAGTACCAGATAAATCAGCTCATACTATCGCGCGTGCAATATTTGAAAACTTTATTTTAATATATGGCAGAATGAATACCATAAAATCAGATCAGGGAACTGAATTCAAAAACGAATTATTTACCGAATTATGTAAATTACTAAAAATTAAATTAAATTTCTCAAGCGCATATCACCATCAAAGTGTAGGTACAGTCGAACGTAACCACCGTGTATTCAATGAATATATCCGAGCTTATATAAAAGATAACATGACCGATTGGGACACGTACCTAAAATACTTCACTTTTTACCACAATACTACAGCGAACACTGTTTTCGACAATCAATTTACACCATTCGAATTAGTTTTTGGTAAGAAAGCGACAATGCCGAATGAAGTCCAAACCAATCTAGACCCACTTTATAACATAGACAATTATAGCAAGGAGATTAAACATCGATTACAAAAGACTCATATTCTTGCAAAAGATTTAATCAATAAGCACAAGGAAAGGAACAAAAAACTTCATGACAGATTTGCCAATCCAATATCACTAAAGGTTAGCGACAGCGTTTTATTGAAAAAAGAGCCTTACGACAAGCATAATAGTATCTACGAAGGTCCTTACATTGTTAAAAACATACATGGTGTCAATGTAACAATTTACGACGATATATCAAATAGGAAAAAAATCGTTCATAAGAACAGAATTAGAAAACTTGAAAGAAATATATAGCTTCAATACTGTAAGTTTTGTTGCCTATCAAATGGAAAAGAACATAAGGATCATGAAGTAACCAAGCTTGATCACCTTGATCATTTCATGATCTTTGTAATAAAATCATCTGCATTAAATCCATATTCGGCAGCTGAACCATTCGAGTGAAGGCAATTCCTGGCGGGTTGGTGACCCTCCAGTTGAAGGGGTAGTGTCGCAGGCCACTCCCTCCTTCATCTCGAACGCTTCAAATTGTTTGTCTATGAATTCCAAAATAACTAATCCAGAATAAATTTCAATTTTAAATATAATTTCCTAAAGTACTTAAATTCAATAAATACACATAATCGTACATTGTTTGCATTTGTATTTTGTAATACATTTCATTATTTAAATTTTTTTTATTCAGTAAAAGCATTATTATTAGTATATACATATATACATATATTGAATGTTATCAACATTTAATCTTAGAAGAAAAAAAACACATTAAAAAAAATATTAAAAAAAAAATAATGAGACAGAAAAACAAAAGAATAAATAAATTGTATTATAATTTATAAGTATTTTAAAATACAATTTTGCATAAACAAATATATTGGTAAAAAAAAAAAAAAAAAAAAAAAAAAAAAATCTAATTGTAATTTGAAATTTAAAACTAATATATAAGAATAATAAATCTCCCTAAAAGGGAGGAGGAAATGTATATATAATTTAATTATTAACTTTATTAACTAAAGAAGGAAAAATAAGAACGAAACAAGCAGTTACCTGTTGTTTGGTTCTTCCTTTTTTATAAAAAAGGGAGGTGTAAGGGATTCACATCCCTGAATTGAATTCGCCTTGAAAATCAACACTGTATCAAAAGTGTATGATTCCGAACGCCTCCGATAGATAAATCAAGTTTAGATAAGTAGAGATAACGAAAGAAGAGGCAATTAATAAAGTATCCGAAACAACGAAAAGACGTGTTTTATTAAAATACTGAATATTTTCTTTACTTTTTTTTATTAAGATAAATGTTTACTTTTAAGTTTTTGCTTAAACAATTATTTGAAATAATTTTTCTTTCAACATGCCCGCAGAAACAGAGCACGAAGCCGATGTAGGATGGTGATCGGCGGCGCCTAAGAGCAAATATCGTCGGTGGAGGCTAAAAGCCGGATGTGAGCCGAAAAATTTTCGCCACCGGCGCACAGTGGCACATTTTGTGAGTAGGCGGTCAAAATTCTATAACTTTTGACTGGGTTGAAATTTTTTAATGAAATTTTTTTTGTTGCATAGAAGACATCTTAAGCTTCAACTTAATGTATTAACTTTAAAATCGAGCCGTATTAAAGTACACTTATATATGATTGAAAAATTACTTTTAAAAATATAGGTATTATCGGCCTTAAAAAAATAAATTTGTGAATGTAGTGATTTAACATTGCATTTTATAAATAGTAACGTTAACTGAACTAAAAAATTACATATTTAATTAAGCCGTCCACCCGGTTTATTTTGACCTTTAGCCCTCTTCTCCATTGGACCACTTAGAATACGGGTTTGAAGCTCATAATTGTTTTAAATATATTAATATTGATATAATATTTAGCAAAACTAATTTTATTTTAGTCGTTGATATCCCTGTGAAATTTTAGGGCAATCGGTCCACATTTACTCATAGGGCCCTTGTAAGTCAAATTTCGTAAAATAGCCTTGGTGATCATAATTCACTAACAAATGTAAGTTCGACAGCCTTAAATGTAATTATTATATGAACAATTTAAATATATTTTAAACGTGAATCCATAACAGGTATGTAGGAGATCCATATCCGAAAAAAGGTTTTACCATAAATTCTAAGAAAATATTTTTATTCCAAATAAAATAAAATTTCTTTTATAAATTTTCAATATTTATTGTGCTTTTATGTGCTTTTATGTTAATTTGCTTAGAATAAATTTTTCATTTTTCATTATCGGTTGAAGTTTATCTATTTGTTGTTCAAGTTTAGATACTTTTTCTAATATTACATTCTTCGTATCCTTCTTAAAAGCAAATTTAATTCATCTGCAATATTTTGTTGAGTAAGGTATTTCGTTTTCCATATGTCAATATCGGTTTCTTTGCTAGTAGATGGCTCAAAATTAATGTTATTTGTTTTTAGTCTTAACGGAACAAAGGATATCATAAATAAGTCAGAATCTGATATTTTTTCTGCATTATACTGCTTATATCGATTTTGTCCAGAAGATCCATCGCATCCGCATTTAGAAATTAATTTTAGGCTACAGTGACCAAGCTTTTATTATCTGCGTCCAATGTATTCAACAATCTTTCCACAGTATGATTTAATATGTCTTGCAATAACACCTCTGCTGAACTTTCTATAATGTTTATATATGTTTGTGGTGGTAAACAATCTTTTTTAATTAAAAACAAATCTCTATTTTCCAACTGCCCGCTATCGCAATTCCATATACTGATATATTGTTAGCTTTAAGTTCAGAAATATTGAAAATGCTTCTTCAGATGTAATTTCTTATCATCGATTGGTGTTGGAGGGCTCTTTAAAATCCCTTTTACACGCTTGGGGCTCGCTTTCATTACATTTTCTATTATATCAATTTTTTTAGTTTTATTTTTTGTTGGTCCTAGTTGATGGAAAAACGTATCTTTAATTATTTCTTGAGAAAATTCTTCATTAATGCTTTGCAGCCATCGTCTTCGGGACCTTTCACTACACTCCTCAACTGGTCTGGCAGGTCGGCTCACATTTGCTGGTTTTGGTTGGCTTGCAAATACAAGTTTGCTTGTAAGCCATTGTTTGTTGCAGTTAAACATTTTTTCCTTATTTCTATAACATTCATTATAGCGTTTATTTAATCGCGTTAAAAAATTATAAATTTTTTTTAAATGGTCGCACAACTCAATATAAGGGTCTTTTAAAATGTGTAATATAACATCGTTTTTGTTTTTTTTTTTTTTTTTTGTTCAAAATAAATTTTAGCAACATCGTTATAACTGAACTTAGCCATCGTTTTGACAATACTGATCGTCTTTATTAATTTTGTCTGGTTTTATACACATCAAGTTGTCTTGAAGCAGGTATGTGTTTCAACGAGAGAGGGGAAAGAAGAAAGGAGATGAGTACAGACATGCTTGTACTGACAAGTTACTTCAATTCTCTTTTGTTATTTCATTCTCATATTCAAAACTCATTAAAAACTTGAACACGAACTGTCTGTGTCTAAACAACCGGGCAGGTTTAAAAGAGAATTAAAGAGACCTGCTTCAAGAAAACCTGATGTGTCTATCGTATTTGAACCTTTATATGAGCAGCAGCTACCTGGGTACACAATAAATTTATAACAAAAGGTCGAATATATCAGTTCAAATACAACAACTCATGTACCTACCCCCAATTATATGTAACTACATTTTTTAATGGCCAAAATTACAAAAATGCATTTAATGCATTATAATAACAGTCTTCTATTATACCCTTTTCATTAATAAAACTTCTTCAAAACAAAAAGAAAAACATACACACAATACACACACAAACACATGTAGATATACCGCACTTCCATACCTAAAATATCCGACATGCAAGCAGTAAAATCATTGTAGTTCCTAGAGACGCAAATATAAATTTAAAAAATTAGCATATAATAACAGCTCAAAGCACGTACTATAACACGTTATAAGTCATTTTACGAAGTTTTTCGCAGAAAAAAGGTTCCACTGAACATCGAGATTTGGGTATATTTTTATTACAATGCCCAAAACTGGGACTCGAGCAAAGTAACGCACGATTTTTTTAAACTATTTTATAAGTTAAGAAATGATATTGTGTGAATAAAAAAAATTTTTCCAAAAATATATAAAACCAAAAAAGTTATGCCCACTTGAAGTTCAAACATTTTCTAAAATATATCGAATTTCAGCTTGGCTTAAAAAAAGCACGTATTTGATCATCCTATTCGAAGAGAAATAATCGAAATAAAAACTTAAATTTCTGGATTTCGAGGTTCCTATGTGTTTACTTTTATATATAAAAGAAAATTAAATCGGTGACACAAAAAAATTTTTTTGAAGAGTTTTGGCCGCCATCTCTTCAAATGTGCCACTGTGCGGCGGCTAAGCAAATGTGCCGGCTAAAGGCTCCGTTACCCGACTGTAGAAATCGCAGATGTAAGGTAAATGTAAATGTAAACGTTTGAGCGCTTATAGAATACTTAAAAACGTGTCATGTGTTTTCGACACAAAAAAAACTTCTTTGTGCACACACACATACATACTAATTGCATTGTGCTCAGCAAACACGCATTTTTGATTTTAAGTTGAGAGTTCTTTGAAGTCAAATGCGAAGGTTCATACACTTATGTATAAAATTTAAATTCATGAAATTCATTTTGATTGAAATTTACATACATATGTATACGGACATACACACGAGTATGTATGTATGTATTAGAACTTATAAGTAAATAATATATAAAATAGTAATGTTTTAATTAATCTAAGATTTTTCAATAATTTCGCTGAAACTATTTTAATTTACTTTCTTTTGACGACAAGATTTAGCCTGTTGGAAAAAACTAATTGAGTTTTTGAAATAACACCTTTTAGAACGAAAATGCGCCTAGAGGTTTTGAAAATTATTGTTATTATTTTATTTAAATGAACTCAATTATAATAATTTTAATAGCAGCTGTAACGCTAGTAGTAGGGAACTCCCACTTCTGAATCAATTAAAATTGTTAAATTGTGGGTGAAATTGTTAAATTGTGGGCTGAAAGTGTTAAATTGTGGCTGAAATTGTTAAATTGTTGCTGAAATTTTAAAATTCTTGGAAATTTGTGTTTTCGGCGGCGCTTTGATGTTTTTTTTTTACATTAGGGGTTTTTTTGTTTACATTAGGAGTTTTTTGTTTACATTAACTTTGTGTGAACGGGTGATTTTTTTTGGGTTACATTAATTGTGATAACGGGTGATTTTTTTTTGAGGTTTCATATGAGTGTATATGCCTACTGCAATACATGATAATTTTTCCTAATGCCTACTGCAATACATGATTATTATTTTTTTCAAATGCCGACGGCAAAAAATGAATATAATTTTTTCAAATGCCGACGGGAAAATGATTTTTCCTAATGACGACGGGAAAACGCAAAAGTTATTTTTTCTAATGCTAATGTAGGTGTTGCTAGACTGTGGGAATTTAAGGCTGACCGTGATTTGAGTGGGTGGCGTTGTTGCCGTAATATGTAACCATAGGAATTTGCGGATGTGTCTGTCTGTCTGTGAGAATTTAGGTGAGGGTTTGATTGGAAGGGGCGGGGTGTAGTTGAGGTAGATCGATTGCGTGTGTATGTGTGCGTGTGTGTGTGTGTGTGTGTGTATGTGTGTGTGTGTGTGTATGTGTGTGTGTGTGTGTGTTTGTAGGAATTTCAATGTGTGTATTTCTGTAGGAGCTTAGGGCTGATTGTGATTTATGAGGGGTGAGGTGTTCTAGTAATATGTAACCGGGGGACTCTGTGTGTTTGTATGTCTGTAGGAGTTTAAGGCTGACCATGATTTGGGTGGGCAGGGTTGTTGACGTAATATGTATCCATGGGGATTTGTGGATGTGTCTGTCTATAGTAGCTTAAGGCTGATCGTGATTTGAGGTAGGTGAGGATGTTGTTGAGGTAAATTGGTTATGTGTATGTATGTATGTATGTATTTTTGTAAGAATTTAAGATGATTGTGATTTATTAGGGGCGAGGTGTTCTTGTAATATGTAGCCGTGAGAATCTATGTGTATAGACGAATGTAGAAGTTTAAGACTATCTGTAATTTCAGGTAGGTGAGAGTGTTGTGTTGTTGAGATTAATCTTATGTATTGTATATGTATGTATGTATGATCATGGGAATTTGTGTATGTATATCTGAGGGAGAATTTAAGGCTCGTCAGGATTTGCAAAAGGTGGGGTGTTCTTGAAATTTTCTTGGATATTTCTTATATGAATTCTGCTATGTGTGTGTGTGTATTTGCGCTAATATTTATATGTAGATAGAAATAAATTGTTTTCAGTATCGACATTTGGTACTATAAAATACTATCATATGTCTGGACTTCCCTAATCTTATTATGTTTTTATACTTACGCTTGTTTTATATTTTCTCATACTTAAATTTGTCTCGCGTTAAAGTCTGCCCATATGAAATTTGTTTACATTACAGATTTTGTTTATTTCAATCTTTGAATACATTTTTTTGTCATTGATGTCTTTTGTTCTTCTTGTTGTTGGTGTTGTTGTTGTAAATATTCGTCTGTGTATAGATGCGATATATTCAGTTTTTTTTTATTTGAAAATAAAAACGTTTTAATTTTTATCTGCGTTTACTTAAAAGTTTGTGAGGATTTTCTGTTTTTAAGTAAAACTGAATTCCTGAAGATACATACTCTATAGTAATAGCAACTATAATGGAAATATTCCTTATACTCAATTTACATTTTTTAAAGTTGATGCAACGTTAGTAAGTTAACGTTAGAAATTTTTGGGGTACATAATTTTTTCTAACTATAGACTTTTTTCTTCACTTTCTACATTTGTTTTCGAAATCTTGCTTTGCTTTATGAAAATGTATAAACATTTTTCAATGAAACTGATCCGGCACTCCAGCTTATATACTGATAGTTTTTTTTTTCTTTGGTAGTCAACTTACTTCTTTTTTTATTTTTATTGATAAACATTTAAAATCAAAAGGGAGCTTTATATTGAAATTATTATTTTCATAATTGTTGAAAACAATCACTAGTTTTTTTTTGTGATAAAATCATTTGAAGTTGAAGCTGATATCTTTGCTTACTGTTTTAAATTAAAATTTTATTCAATAGAATAAAAGGAGCTTTTTGCTTAAATTCTGATGCAGTTAAGATCGGATATGAGACTGAATTTAAATGTACTTTTAAATTAGTCACAATGAACAAACTTATTTTCTTGTTGAAAAGCGATCATCAGAAAACGAAGTGGTTTTCAGAGACTTTAGGTATACCCTTTCGACGGTTCCTCTAGGATACAAGATGACTTTGTTTGACGAAATTTCTGTTGCTTTATACTGATAATATTTTTACATTAATAAGGTACATATATGTTTGTTTTATGAAGGGTGAGCACCTTTCACTTTTATTTGTTGTCCTATATGATTTTTTTTTAATTTTATTAAAGTTCAGCGTATTGTGTATATATTTCTGAAATGTTTAAGTGTGTTTTGTGTTTCCATCGGACAGAGTGTACGTATTAGTTGGTCAGTCACTCTATATTTTTATTTATTTTTTTCTTCTAATGTGCCACTCCTCTTTTCAGATTTTACTACTTGGAATAGAGTATTTTTGTCTAATTTTTTGGTGGGTATATACATTAGGTATGTAGAAATTAGTTTACTTACAAAGAAATGTATGTTTAATAAACAACTATTGTAGCAAATCGATCTCAGCAATTCACCGTCGGTGTTTTCATAAAGTGTTAGAAACAATGAAATATCTATGTTTGGGAGAATTTTTTTGCCTCAAGTAGGTATTTCTACATGAGGTTTGCTGGTTGACTCCTATCGCATTCATATGTAATGATTATCCACTTAAAAAAGGTCATCATCACCATCAATCACTCCCGTATACAATACATTCATGAGTTGGGTTGATCCAGACACAATTGCTGTCTCATCACTTTCTAACAGCTTTATATATTTTGCTAGTATGCATGCCTTAGCATGCTTCTATCGATAGTGACGTAAGAGTCCGAGATGTAGTAGTGTTACAATTAAAAATCTTTACTATTAGAATTTACCAGATCGCTCTTTTGAATTTTTGCAAAGTAGATACATATGTATGTATGTATTTAAGTGACCACAAAATCATAAAATTTCTTTGCTTACAAAATTGTATGACGTGAGGATTTTTTTTTTTTTTGAAATTATTCATGCTTCGGCATGCTTTAATTTTTTTCTGTAAATTTATTTAATACTCATACAGATACAGATATAAAGTAAGATCTGTTTGCAGTATGCATGCTTCAACATGATTCTAGTTGAAGCGTATATTCATTCACTAAGTTTGCTTGATACTTATTCATACACATGTACATTCTTAAAGATTGGATATCAAAGTCCAAATGATGCTTTCATATTAAGTAATGTTTAATCTTCTATTTATGTATAAGTTTTCCAAAGTATTTATTAAAAAATTCTTTAGAATCATCTGTTTGTAAGTGTTTTGTTTTTTTTTTGGTACCCGTACCACTTCAAAAATATTTTCCATTTCTTGGTTTTTTGAGTGCAGCTTTTATTTTCAGCTGTACTACAATTTGAGAATGTGTCAATTACAGTCTTCAAAAATCAACAATTTCTATTTTCTGTAGAATAGTTCTCCATTTCACCTAACTTAGCTCCATAAAACTTCATATATTCCTGTCATTGCATCTCTACAAGCACAAACAATTTTCTATATATTTAATCGTACAACTCTTCAATTTATTTTTAATTATCTAATTTTTAGAATTCCTTTTCAATTTTATAACTCTTCTCCTTCTCTAATTTTATTTCACGTTGTAGTCCACCAATATGCATTTAAATATATTCTTGAATTATATTAATGCTTTAAGCTATATTATTAATTTGTTCTTTAGTTTGTCGATTTCAGTTTCCAGAAAAATTAACTTATATCATCGTTCTCTGACGGAGAACGATGATGATTCTGTATGCATACATTAGTAGTAATTAAAATCTTTTTATAGATTTCGAGTTCAAATTTATCATAATTTTTTGGTATTTTATCAAACATTAGAGAAAATAGTCCTAGTGTTAGAGCCCATATTTACCACCAACTTGTATTTTATCTTCATTCAGTTTGAGGTTACTATCACCATTAGTTTGTATCTAATTCATTTCTTCCTTCCAATACTGATAAGTCTTCGGAATTGGAAGTCTTTGAATACAAATCATCGTCATCGTCATTCTCAGTATTAGCATCATTAAATAAGATGGTATTATCAAATATTGTTCCTTCTGCTAGTTTCTTTGGTGTACTTGTCTCTATCTTGACTAATGGTTTCTCATGCTTTAAACTTGTATATTTTCAACTTCTGTCTTGATTTTACTTTCTTCTTTCATAAGAATTCTTTTAATATTTTTAGAACTATTTTTGAATTCTTCTGTTATAGGTTTAAATGTATCTTTTAGTTGCTCACTTGTATCTATTTCTCCAGTTTTTATACTACGAAGCTTTTTCTTCATCACATTTCTTGTCAACACCAAATGCTTTAAATCTTTCTCATCCATGTTTGCTAACAGCAAATTCAGGTATCGGCTACTAGATCAGCTTATCAGGAGCTTATCTGGTTTTCAGATCAGCTTATCAGGAGCTGGTCTACTTATCAGATCAGCTTATCAGGAGCTGGTCTGGTTATCAGATCAGCTTATCAGGAGCTGGTCTGGTTATCAGATCAGCTTATCAGGACCTGATCTGGTTATCAGATCAGCTTATCAGGAGCTGGTCTGGTTATCAGATCAGCTTATCAGGACCTGATCTGGTTATCAGATCAGCTTATCAGGAGCTAGTCTGGTTATCAGATCAGCTTATCACGACCTGATCTGGTTATCAGATCAGCTTATCAGGAGCTGGTCTGGTTATCAGATCATCTTATCAGGACCTGATCTGGTTATCAGATCAGCTTATCAGGAGCTGGTCTGGTTTTCAGATCAGCTTCTCAGGAGCTGGTCTGGTTATCAGATCAGCTTATCAGGAGCTGGTCTGGTTTTCAGATCAGCTTATCAGGAGCTGGTCTGGTTTTTAGATCAGCTTATCAGGAGCTGGTCTGGTTTCCAGATCAGCTTATCAGGAGCTGATCTGATTTCAGATCAGCTTCTCAGGAGCTGGTCTGCTTTTCAGATCAGCTTATCAGGAGCTGGTCTGCTTATCAGATCAGCTTATCAGGACCTGATCTGGTTATCAGATCAGCTTATCAGGAGCTGGTCTGGTTATCAGATCAGCTTATCAGGACCTGATCTGGTTATCAGATCAGCTTATCAGGAGCTGGTCTGGTTTTCAGATCAGCTTATCAGGAGCTGGTATGGTTATCAGATCAGCTTATCAGGTAACAGATCAGGCTATCAGGAGCTGTTCAGATTTTCATTTTAAGATATCTGAGTCAGATTTAGTTATCAGTGTACAAGTAGCTAGCCATTTATAACATTTATATACATGAAGTTTAAAGTCAGATGAAATACGAAAAAGTAAAGTTTTATGTAGTAAAATTATTTTCTATAACCATCATCGTTTAATTCAATATCTTTGCGTATAATCAAAAATTCATATTTAGCCTTTCAACATGCTTTATATTTTTCTCACCTTACTTAAACATTAAAATTACATAATGATGATCTCTTATCAAATGTTTGGTGATTCTGGTGTCAGTTTTACATAAGTAGAATGAATCAACATTCTTATCTTTCCCCACACAAAAGTATTCTTCCCATACGCATCATCGTTAAATATCATATTGGAATTACTTTGGACTGAAATAACAGATTCACTATCGGTAAATTTTGTAATATATTATTGTTTTAATTGATGAAATTAATTTCTTTATATCTAGGTTGATATAAAGATTTTGAATGCTCTCAAATTTAAGTCCATTAGGACTTTCTAGCAAGCCAACCATAGCGTTTTTTTTTCGCAATTTGACAGGTCAACTATTGTTGCACGAATAGAATTTGATATAAAGGAACTATGATTTATTTTTGAACTATCGTTCGATGATTCATCAATATTTCGTACCAAGAATTATTTATGTTGTTTTGACTAAGGGTATGAGTCAATATTTATAAAATCCATTTCATAAATATCAGCTCATGCTCATAGTCAAAACAAAGTATGCTTTAAGTGTTTAAAACCGGTATTACCATAAAATGGTGGTTTTAAACACTTAAAATATACTTTGTTTTACTAACCGCATTTTATAACTAAATGCATTTCATAAATATTGACGCATACTCATAATCAAAACAGCATATAAATATCCTTTGTTTTGACTATGAGTATGAGTCATTATCTCTTATTATAGAAAAATAAAATAGTATGATTATATGATATCAGAAATCATGTTTTCTAATATCATATAACCATACTATTTGATTCTTTCTATAATAATAGATAATATTTATGAAATGCATTTATTTACAAAATGCGATTAGTAAAACAACATAAATATAGGATGGTATGAAATTTTGATGATTCATCAATATTTCGTACCAAGGTATTTTTAGGTTGTTTTTACTATGAGTATGCGCCAATATTTATGAAATGTATTTCATAAATATTTTCTCTTTTTATAGAAAAATTAAAAATGTAGCTATACGATATCAGAAAATATTTTCTGAAATCGTGTAGCTATATTATTTTAGTTGTCCTATAATAAGAGATAATGGGCCCTACTCATAGTCAAAACAAAGAATATTTTAAGAGTTTCAAATCAGTATTATCATACAAAATACTCTTACTCTTTTTTATAAAAATTTGTTTTAAAAATTCTTTATAAAGCCCTAATAAGTGTTATAAATAAGGCTGTTAAAATATACTTTGTTTTACTAACCACATTTTTGTAACTAAACGCATTTCATAAATATTGATGCATACTCATAGTCAAAACAAAGGATATTTTTATGCTGTTTTGATTATGAGTGTGGATCATTATCTCTTATTATAGAAAAAATAAACTAATGCAGCTATACGATTTCAGAAAATATTTTCTGATATGGTATAGCTGTATTAGTTTATTTTTTTATAATAAGAGATAATATTTATAAAATGTATTTAGCGACATAAATGCGGTTAGTAAAACAACCTAAAATACCTTGGTACGAAATATTGATGATTCATCGAACGATAGTTCAAAAATAAATCATAGTTCCCTTATATCAAATTCTATTCGTGCAACAATAGTTGACCTGTCAAATTACGAAAAAAAACGCTATGATTGGCTTGCTAGAAAGTCCTAATGGACTTAAATTTTGAGAACATTTATTTATACTCAAAATCTTTATATCACCCCAGATATAAAGAAATTAATTTCATCAATTAAAACAATAATATATTGAAAAATTTACCGATAGTGAATCTGTTATTTCAGTCCAAAGTAATTCCAATATGATATTTAACGATGATGCGTATGGGAAGCATACTTTTGTATGGGGAGAGATAAGAATGTTGATTCATTCTACTTATGTAAAACTTACACCAGAATCACCAAACATTTAATAAGAGATCATCATAATGTATATTTAATGTTTAAGTTAGGTGAGAAAAATAAAAAGCATATTGAAAGGATAAATATGGATTTTTGATTATAAGCAAAGATAGTGAATTAAACGATGATCGTTATAGAAAATAATTTTACTAGATAAAACTTTACTTTTTCGTATTTCATCTGACTTTAAACTTCATGTATATAAATGTTATAAATGGCTAGCTACTTGTACACTGATAACTAAATCTGACTCAGATATCTTAAAATGAAAATCTGAACAGCTCCTGATAGCCTGATCTGTTACCTGATAAGCTGATCTGATAACCAGACCAGCTCCTGATAAGCTAATCTGACAATCAGATCAGGTCCTGATAAGCTGATCTGATAACCAGACCAGCTCCTGATAAGCTGATCTGAAAACCAGACCAGCTCCTGATAAGCTGATCTGATAACCAGATCAGGTCCTGATAAGCTGATCTGATAACCAGACCAGCTCCTGATAAGCTGATCTGATAACCAGATCAGGTCCTGATAAGCTGATCTGATAAGCAGACCAGCTCCTGATAAGCTGATCTGAAAAGCAGATCAGCTCCTGATAAGCTGATCTGAAAATCAGATCAGCTCCTGATAAGCTGATCTGGAAACCAGACCAGCTCCTGATAAGCTGATCTAAAAACCAGACCAGCTCCTGATAAGCTGATCTGAAAACCAGACCAGCTCCTGATAAGCTGATCTGATAACCAGACCAGCTCCTGAGAAGCTGATCTGAAAACCAGACCAGCTCCTGATAAGCTGATCTGATAACCAGACCAGCTCCTGATAAGCTGATCTGATAACCAGATCAGGTCGTGATAAGCTGATCTGATAACCAGACCAGCTCCTGATAAGCTGATCTGATAACCAGATCAGGTCCTGATAAGCTGATCTAATAACCAGACCAGCCCCTGATAAGCTGATCTGATAACCAGATCAGGTCCTGATAAGCTGATCTGATAACCAGACCAGCTCCTGATAAGCTGATCTGATAACCAGACCAGCTCCTGATAAGCTGATCTGATAACTAGACCAGCTCCTGATAAGCTGATCTGAAAACCAGATAAGCTCCTGATAAGCTGATCTAGTAGCCGATACCTGAATTTGCTGTTAGCAAACATGGATGAGAAAGATTTAAAGCATTTGGTGTTGACAAGAAATGTGATGAAGAAAAAGCTTCGTAGTATAAAAACTGGTGAAATAGATACAAGTGAGCAACTAAAAGATACATTTAAACCTATAACAGAAGAATTCAAAAATAGTTCTAAAAATATTAAAAGAATTCTTATGAAAGAAGAAAGTAAAATCAAGACAGAAGTTGAAAATATACAAGTTTAAAGCATGAGAAACCATTAGTCAAGATAGAGACAAGTACACCAAAGAAACTAGCAGAAGGAACAATATTTGATAATACCATCTTATTAAATGATGCTAATACTGAGAATGACGATGACGATGATTTGTATTCAAAGACTTCCAATTCCGAAGACTTATCAGTATTGGAAGGAAGAAATGAATTAGATACAAACTAATGGTGATAGTAACCTCAAACTGAATGAAGATAAAATACAAGTTGGTGGTAAATATGGGCTCTAACACTAGGACTATTTTCTCTAATGTTTGATAAAATACCAAAAAATTATGATAAATTTGAACTCGAAATCTATAAAAAGATTTTAATTACTACTAATGTATGCATACAGAATCATCATCGTTCTCCGTCAGAGAACGATGATATAAGTTAATTTTTCTGGAAACTGAAATCGACAAACTAAAGAACAAATTAATAATATAGCTTAAGGCATTGATATAATTCAAGAATATATTCAAATGCATATTGGTGGACTACAACGTGAAATAAAATTAGAGAAGGAAGAGAGTTATAAAATTGAAAAGCAATTCTAAAAATTAAATAATTAAAAATAAATTGAAGAGCTGTACGATTAAATATATAGATTAGAAAATTAACTACATGTTAGTATAAATAGCTGAAAGTGCAACATGTAGATCACCACACTATCGAAAAAATCTGTAAGACAACTCAATGTCTTTAAAAAGAAATTCAGTAAACGAACTCCATTTTAAAACTCGAAAATTGTTTGTGCTTGTAGAGATGCAATGACAGGAATATATGAAGTTTTATGGAGCTAAGTTAGGTGAAATGGAGAACTATTCTACAGAAAATAGAAATTGTTGATTTTTGAATAGTGTAATTGACATATTATCAAATTGTAGTACAGCTGAAAATAAAAGCTGCACTCCAAAAACCAAGGAATGGAAAATATTTTTGAAGTGGTACGGGTACCAAAAAAAAAAAAAAACTTACAAACATATGATTCTAAAGAATTTTTTAATAAATACTTTGGAAAACTCGTACATAAATAGAAGATTAAACATTACTTAATATGAAAGCATCAATAGTACAATGATTTAATTGAGCATTAAAAGGAATGATGTGAAAAGAATTAGCTTTAATGGTTCATATAAAAGGATTGGTATACATATATAAGGAATTACTTAGTGCATAAAATAGAAAAATTTATCTCACCATTAAAATGTTTACGATTAAAGTTAACTCAACAAATGAGAAAAAGCTGCTTAATACAGTATAAAGTAATTTGAAGAATGAATGTTGAATTTAATAAAAATAAAAATTAAATTAAAACGAAAAATCTAGTTTTGTTTTAGGATTGATTAGGAATGATGGGTCTTAAGAAAGGTAATTAACTAAATGTAGTGGAATTAGATAATTAGCTAAATGTAGTGGAATTCTCTAAACTTGTTGGTCTGAATGAAATTTGCTAAAACTTCAGTGTTTAAAATAAACTATAACATAGTGCAATATTCAGCAGCACATCATATTATCACTTTTTATAAAGTTGTATGTACATTTTCCCATCGAAAGCGTTAGAACGCAAAATTTTACAATATGAAAATGGGATTATTATAGAAGATCTTCGCTCTATTTATTTCTTTAGCTATCAGATCTTTAGAAAATATAGATAAACTACGGAATTTGGACTTTGATATCCAATCTTTAAGAATGTACATGTGTATGAATAAGTATCAAGCAAACTTAGTGAATGAATATACGCTTCAACTAGAATCATGCTGAAGCATGCATACTGCAAACAGATCTTACTTTATATCTGTATGAGTATTAAATAAATTTACAGAAAAAAATGAAAGCATGCCGAAGCATGAATAATTTCAAAAAAAAAAAAAAAAAAAAAAAAAAAAAATCCTCACGTCATACAATTTTGTAAGCAAAGAAATTTTATGAATTTGTGGTCACTTAAATACATACATACATATGTATCTACTTTGCAAAAATTCAAAAGAGCGATCTGGTAAATTCTAATAGTAAAGATTTTTAATTGTAACACTACTACATCTCGGACTCTTACGTCACTATCGATAGAAGCATGCTAAGGCATGCATACTAGCAAAATATATAAAGCTGTCAGAAAGTGATGAGACAGCAATTGTATCTGCATCAATCCAACTAATGAATGTATTGTATACGGGAGTGATTGATGGTGATGATGACCTTTTTTAAGTGGATAATCATTACATATGAATGCGATAGGAGTCAACCAGCAAACCTCATGTAGAAATACCTACTTGAGGCAAAAAAATTCTCCCAAACATAGATATTTCATTGTTTCTAACACTTTATGAAAACACCGACGGTGAATTGCTGAGATCGATTTGCTACAATAGTTGTTTATTAAACATACATTTCTTTGTAAGTAAACTAATTTCTACATACCTAATGTATATACCCACCAAAAAATTAGACAAAAATACTCTATTCCAAGTAGTAAAATCTGAAAAGAGGAGTGGCACATTAGAAGAAAAAAATAAATAAAAATATAGAGTGACTGACCAACTAATACGTACACTCTGTCCGATGGAAACACAAAACACACTTAAACATTTCAGAAATATATACACAATACGCTGAACTTTAATAAAATTAAAAAAAAATCATATAGGACAACAAATAAAAGTGAAAGGTGCTCACCCTTCATAAAACAAACATATATGTACCTTATTAATGTAAAAATATTATCAGTATAAAGCAACAGAAATTTCGTTAAACAAAGTCATCTTGTATCCTAGAGGAACCGTCGAAAGGGTATACCTAAAGTCTCCGAAAACCACTTCATTTTCTGATGATCGCTTTTCAACAAGAAAATAAGTTTTTTCATTGTGACTAATTTAAAAGTACATTTAAATTCAGTCTCATATCCGATCTTAACTGCATCAGAATTTAAGCAAAAAGCTCCTTTTATTCTATTGAATAAAATTTTAATTTAAAACAGTAAGCAAAGATATCAGCTTCAACTTCAAATGATTTTATCACAAAAAAAAACTAGTGATTGTTTTCAACAATTATGAAAATAATAATTTCAATATAAAGCTCCCTTTTGATTTTAAATGTTTATCAATAAAAATAAAAAAAGAAGTAAGTTGACTACCAAAGAAAAAAAAAAACTATCAGTATATAAGCTGGAGTGCCGGATCAGTTTCATTTAAAAATGTTTATACATTTTCATAAAGCAAAGCAAGATTTCGAAAACAAATGTAGAAAGTGAAGAAAAAAGTCTATAGTTAGAAAAAATTATGTACCCCAAAAATTTCTAACGTTAACTTACTAACGTTGCATCAACTTTAAAAAATGTAAATTGAGTATAAGGAATATTTCCATTATAGTTGCTATTACTATAGAGTATGTATCTTCAGGAATTCAGTTTTACTTAAAAACAGAAAATCCTCACAAACTTTTAAGTAAACGCAGATAAAAATTAAAATGTTTTTATTTTCAAATAAAAAAAACTGAATATATCGCATCTATACACAGACGAATATTTACAACAACAACACCAACAACAAGAAGAACAAAAGACATCAATGACAAAAAAAATGTATTCAAAGATTGAAATAAACAAAATCTGTAATGTAAACAAATTTCATATGGGCAGACTTTAACGCGAGACAAATTTAAGCATGAGAAAATATAAAACAAGCGTAAGTATAAAAACATAATAAGATTAGGGAAGTCCAGACATATGATAGTATTTTATAGTACCAAATGTCGATACTGAAAACAATTTATTTCTATCTACATATAAATATTAGCGCAAATACACACACACACACATAGCAGAATTCATATAAGAAATATCCAAGAAAATTTCAAGAACACCCCACCTTTTGCAAATCCTGACGAGCCTTAAATTCTCCCTCAGATATACATACACAAATTCCCATGATCATACATACATACATATACAATACATAAGATTAATCTCAACAACACAACACTCTCACCTACCTGAAATTACAGATAGTCTTAAACTTGTACATTCGTCTATACACATAGATTCTCACGGCTACATATTACAAGAACACCTCGCCCCTAATAAATCACAATCATCTTAAATTCTTACAAAAATACATACATACATACATACACATAACCAATTTACCTCAACAACATCCTCACCTACCTCAAATCACGATCAGCCTTAAACTACTATAGACAGACACATCCACAAATCCCCATGGATACATATTACGTCAACAACCCTGCCCACCCAAATCATGGTCAGCCTTAAACTCCTACAGACATACAAACACACAGATTCCCCCGGTTACATATTACTAGAACACCTCACCCCTCATAAATCACAATCAGCCCTAAGCTCCTACAGAAATACACACATTTGAAATTCCTACAAACATACACACACACACACACACACACACATACACACACACACAAACACACACACACGCACACATACATACGCAATCGATCTACCTCAACTACACCCCGCCCCTTCCAATCAAACCCTCACCTAAATTCTCACAGACAGACAGACACATCCGCAAATTCCTATGGTTACATATTACGGCAACAACGCCACCCACTCAAATCACGGTCAGCCTTAAATTCCCACAGTCTAGCAACACCTACATTAGCATTAGAAAAAATAACTTTCACGTTTTCCCGTCGTCATTAGGAAAAATCATTTTCCCGTCGGCATTTGAAAAAATTATATTCATTTTTTGCCGTCGGCATTTGAAAAAAATAATAATCATGTATTGCAGTAGGCATTAGGAAAAATTATCATGTATTGCAGTAGGCACCCGTTATCACAATTAATGTAACCCAAAAAAAAATCACCCGTTCACACAAAGTTAATGTAAACAAAAAACTCCTAATGTAAACAAAAAAACTCCTAATGTAAACAAAAAACATCAAAGCGCCGCCGAAAACACATATTTCCAAGAATTTTAAAATTTCAGCAACAATTTAACAATTTCAGCCACAATTTAACAATTTCAGCCCACAATTTAACAATTTCACCCACAATTTAACAATTTTAATTGATTCAGAAGTGGGAGTTCCCTACTACTAACGCTCAACCGTAATATTTGTCATTGTACATTACCAGAACAGATTTTGAGCAACTTCATCGGAAAACGAAGTATTTAGCTCTTTAATTTCCAAAAATGTGCATGCTTGCAGTAGCACCTCAATAAAATCTTTACTTTCTCGTTTTATCCCTTTCTTATTAATGTTCGTACCTACTCATAATAATTTAGTTTTATTTACAAACAATATACATAGATAGAGATGCAACATCACACGTATACAAAAGTTTCCATCACATTTTGCCTTTAACAATGTGATAGAAACTTTGTTCTACGCATTGATGAATATATCCTGCATGACTTCCGATCAAATGAGCAGTCAATTGACTGGTAGTGTTCTTGTAGGCATGGCAAAGAATTTTTCCAAAAATTCAAATTAACCCCATAATTTCGCATTTTTAACACTCATATTCATAAAAAAATATAATGAATTTGAAATTCATTTTAGGAAAATTTTGTATGGAAAATTTTAAATAAAATACATCCCAAATTCTTTTAAAATTTTATGAATATAGGGGTAAGTATTTTGAAAACTTTAAATTTTTAAAGTTTTTATTAAAATAAAATATTTAAGTTGATCGTAAGTAGTAGGGAACTCCCACTCCGGTGGCAATTAAAATTGTTAAATTGTTGCTGAAATTGTTAAATTTGGGTAATTAAAATTTGAAAATTGTTAAATTCTTGGAAATTTGTGTTTTCGGCGGCGCTTTGATGTTTTTTTGTTTACATTAGGAGTTTTTGTTTACATTAAGTGTATGTCTGTCTGTCCGTCTGTCGGTCTGTCTGCCTGACCGTGGATGTTTGTGTGTGGAATATTTTGTGTGAATGTATTAAGGCGGTTCATAGTTTGGCGGTTTTTATGTGTGTATATACAGACGAGGAAAATCATGAAAATGATTTTTTCTAATACCAATGGTGAAATAGTGATTATTAATTTTTCCTAATGTCTACGGCAAAACATGTTTATTAATTTTTCCTAATGCCGACGGCAAAACATGAATATAATTTTTTCAAACGCCGACGGGAAAATGATTTTTCCTAATGACGACGGGAAAACATGATTATTATTTTTTTTTCCTAATGCCTACGGCATGCATGATAATTTTTCCTAATGCCTACGGCAATGCATGATAATTTTTTCAAATGCCGAAGGCAATACATGATTATTTTTTTTTTCCTAATGCCGACGGCAATACATACTTATTTTTCCTAATGCCTACGGCAATACATAATTATTTTCAAATGCCGACGGCAATACATGATAATTTTTCCTAATGCCTACGTCAATGCATGATAATTTTTCCTAATGCCGAAGGCAAAACATGATAATTATTTTTTTCAAATGCCGACGGCAAAACATGATTATTATTTTTTTCCTATTGCCGACGGCAAAACGTGAAAGTTATTTTTTCTAATGCTAATGTAGGTGTTGCTAGACTGTGGGAATTTAAGGCTGACCGTGATTTGAGTGGGTGGCGTTGTTGCCGTAATATGTAACCATAGGAATTCGTGGGTGTGTCTGTCTGTCTGTGAGAATTTAGTTGAAGCTTCGATTGGAAGGGGGGCGGGGTGTAGTAGAGCTAGATCAATTGCATGTATATATATATGTGTGTGTGTGTGTGTGTGTGTGTGTGTGTGTGTATGTGTGTGTGTGTACGTTTGTAGGAATTTCTATAGGAGCTTAAGGCTGATTGCGATTTATGAGGGGCGAGGTGTACTAGTAATATGTAACCGAGGGAGTCTGTCTGTTTGTATTTCTGTAGGAGTTTAAGGCTGACCATGATTTGGGTGGGCATGGTTGTTGACGTAATATGTAGCCATGGAGATTTGTGGGTGTGTCTGTCTGTAGGAGTTTAAGGCTGATCGTGATTTGAGGTGGGTGAGGATGTTATTGAGGTAAATTGGTTATGTGTATGTATGTATGTATGGCCAGGGGAATTTGTGTATGCATATCTGGGGGAGAATTTAAGGCTAGTCGTGATTTGTGAAAGGTGGGGTGTTGTTGAAATTTTCTTGGATATTTCTTATATGAATTCTGCTATGTGTGTGTATTTGCGCTGATATTTATATGTAGGTGGAAATAAATTGTTTTCAGTATCGACATTTGGTACTATAAAATAATATCATATGTCTGGACTTCCCTAATCCTAGTATGCTTTTATACTTACTATTGCTTTATATTTTCTCATGCTTAAATTTGTCTCGCGTTGAAGTCGGTCTGTGTGAAATTTGTTTATATTACAGATTTTGTTTATTTAACTACATTCGTCTTCTTTGACTGAAAGAGTTTTCTACACACAGAGAAAAACCAACTTGAAATCAGTAAGAACCATGCTGAATTAATAAGAACCATTAGCGAAGGTTTAGCCATATTGAAATTTCTTATTTCAATATGGACAAAATATTAATTTACAGTATTCATTTATTAAACTCATTAGTTTGTAGATATCTCAATATACATTTTCTATTATATTAAAAATTATTGAATTAATGTGATGAATTCTTATTTTTAAGCTGCAGATTTTCCCTGAGTGTATGGATTGTTTATATTTGCATTGTGCTTTAACTAAACGACGCTTCATATATTTTCATGATGTAGATCTAATAAATACTTAAGCATTGATAAGAAATTTGATATGTATACATACATATCTACAAATTGATTTTATGTATGTATGTATGTATGTATGTATGTACATATATATGTACATACAAATAAGTGTTCAACTCAATCTTTGAATACATTTTTTATTTTATTTTTTGTCATGTGATGTCTGTTGTTGGTGAAATTAAAAACATTTTAATTTTTATCTGCGTTTACTTAAAAGTTTGTGAGGATTTTCTGTTTTAAGTAAAACTGAATTCTTGAAGATATGTACTTACATACTCTATAGTAATAGTAACTATAATAGAAATATTTCTTATACTTAATTTACAGTTTTTTAAAGTATAGGGTATAAAATTTTTTCTAGCTATAGCCTTCTACATTTATTTTGGAAAACTTGCTTTGCTTTTTAAAAATGTATAAACATTTTTAAATGAAACTGATCCGGCACTCCAGCTTAGGTACTGATAGTTTTTTTTTTGTTGTTAGTTAACTTACTTATTTTTTATTTTTTATTGATAAACATTGGAAATCAAAAGGGAGTTTTATATTGTAATTATTATTTTCATAATTGTTGAAAACAATCGCTGCTTTTTGTTTGTTTTTTGCGATGAAATCATTTGAATTACTTTTGCAACTTTACGCGTTTATAAAAATTATGTTATTTTCTATATTTCTTAATTTATAAGACTTTTAGACTTTGTCCTTTAGGGGTTATATATTCTATTATACGATTATGAATAAGAATGCAGTAAGCTGATGTATTTGCTTACTGCTTCAAATTAAAATTTTGTTAAATTGAATAAAAGGAGTTTTTTTTCTTAAACTCTGATGCAGTTAGAAGCGCTGGAGATTCTTTCATATAACAGCTTTTTTGAAATTTTTGATACATAGTATAATATAGAATTGGATAACATTTATTTTTAATTTTTATGTTAGGAAGTACGGGTATGAGACTGAATTTAAATGTACTTTTAAATTAGTTAAATCATAATGAACAAACATATTTTCTTCTTTAATAGCGATCAACAGATCCCTATCGACGGCTCCTCTAGGATACAAGATGACTTTGTATGACGAAATTTCTGTTGCTTTATACTGATAATATGTTTACATTAATAAGATACATATACATATGTTTATTTTATGAACGGTGAGCACCTATGGCTTTTATTTAATGTTCTATATGACTTTTTTTTTCATTTTCTTTAATAATTTTCTCCCCATAATAGCATTCTAAATATTTCAAGGGCTCAAATGCTGTGTAGTCTTCTTCTGCAAACTTAACTAAACGTCTAACTTCTTCCAATGCTTCTTTATAAGAAGATATTTTGTTATGGTCTTCTTCTACGATACGTGCCCATCGGGCAGAGTGTACGTATTAGTTGGTCAGTCAGTCTCTATTTTTATTTATTTTTTTTTCTTCTAATGTGCCACTCCTTTTTTTAGATTTTACTACTTGGAATAGAGAATTTTTGTCTAATTTTTTGGTGGGTATATACATTAGGTATGTAGAAATTAGTTTAGATACAAAGAAATGCATGTTTAATATACAACTATTGTATCAAATCGATCTCAAATAACTCTGTTACCTCTACCAGCAATTCACCGTTGGTGTATTCATAAAGTGTTAGAAACAATGAAATATCTATGTTTTGAGAGAATTTTTCCCCTCAAGTATTTCTACATGAGGTTTGAGGGGTCAATCACTGTCGCATTCATATGTAATGATTATTCACTTAAAAAACGTCATCATCACCATCAATCATCTCCGTATACAATACATTCATGAGTTGGGTTGATCCAGATACAATTGCTGTCTCATCACCTTCTAACAGCTTTATATATTTTGCTAGTATGCATGCCTTAGCATGCTTCTATCGATAGTGACGTAAGAGTCCGAGATGTAGAGTGTTACAATTAAAAATCTTTACTATTAGAATTTACCAGTTCGCTCTTTTGAATTTTTACAAAGTAGATACATATGTATGTATTTCATTGACCACAAAATCATAAAATTTCTTTGCTTACAAAATTGTATGACGTGAGGATTTTTTTTTTTTTTTTTTTTTTAAATTATACATGCTTCGGCATGCTTTCATTTTTTTTTCTATAAATTTATGTAATACTCATACAGATACAGATATAAAGTAAGATCTGTTTACTGTACATTTTAAAATTTATGCATGCTTCAGCATGATTCTAGTTGAAGCGTATATTCATTCACTAAGTTTGTTTGATACTTATTCATACACATGTACATTCTTAAAGATTGGATATCAAAGTCCAATTTCCGTAGTTTATCTATATTTTCTAAAGATCTGATAGCTAAAGAAATAAATAGAGTGAAGATCTTCTATAATAATCCCATTTTCATATTGTAAAATTTTGCGTGCTAGCGCTTTCGATGGGAAAATATACATACAACTTTATAAAAAGTGATAATATGATGTGCTGCTGAATATTGCACTATGTTATAGTTCATTTTAAACACTGAAGTTTTAGCAATATTTCATTCAGACCAACAAGTTTAGAGAATTCCACTACATTTAGTTAATTATCTCTCTTAAGACCCATCATTCCTAATCAATCCTACAAAAAACAACACAAACTAGATTTTTCGTTTTAATTTTATTTTTATTAAATTCAACATTCATTCTTCAAATTACTTTATACTATATTAAGTAGCTTTTCCTCATTTGTTGAGTTGACTTTAATAGGAGACATTTTAATGGTACGATGAACTTTTCTATTGCATGCATTGAGTAAATCTTTATACATACCAATCCACTTATATGAACCATTAAAGCTAATTCTTTTCACATCATACCTTTCAATGATCTATTAAATCATTCTAATATTGATGCTTTCATATTAAGTAATGTTTAATCTTCTATTTATGTATGAGTTTTCCCAAGTATTTATTAAAAAATTCTTTAGAATCATCTGTTTGTAAGTTTTTTGGTACCCGTACCACTTCAAAAATATTTTCCATTGCCTTGGTTTTTAGAGTGCAGCTTTTATTTTCAGCTGTACTTTGAGAATGTGTCAATTACAGTCTTCAAAAATCAACAATTTCTATTTTCTGTAGAATAGTTCTACATTTCACCTAACTTAGCTCCATAAAACATCATATATTCCTGTCATTACATCTCTACAAGCACAAACAGTTGTTGAAATTTAATATGGACTTCGTTAACTAAATTCCTTTTTAAAGACATTGAATTGTTTCACAGATTTTTTCGAAAGTGTTGTGATCTACATCTTGCACTTTCAGCTATTTATACTAACATGTAGTTAATTTTCTAATCTATATATTTAACCGTAAACTCTTCAATTTGTTTTTAATTATTTACTTTTTAGAATTGCTTTTTCAATTTTATAACTGTCTTCTTTCTCTAATTTTATTTCACGTTGTAGTTCCTCAATTTGCATTTAAATATATTCTTGAATATTAATGCTTTAAGCTATATTATTAATTTGTCTTGTATTTTATCTTCATTCAGTTTAATGTAACTATCAACAATAGTTTGTATCTAATTCATTTATGCCTTCCAATACTGATAAGTCAGTATAAATGTCTTCAGAATTGGAAGCCTATGAGTAAAATCATCGTCATCATCATTCTCAGTATTAGCATCATTAAATATGATGGTATTATCAAATATTGTTCCTTTTACTAGTTTCTTTGGGGTACTTGTCTATATCTTGAGTGAAGGTTTCTCAGGCTTTAAACTTGTATATTTTCAACTTCTGTCTTGATTTTACTTTCTTCTTTCATAAGAATTCTTTTAATATTTTTAGAACTATTTATGAATTCTTCTGCTATAGGTTTAAATGTATCTTTTAGTTGTTCACTTGTATCTATTTCACCAGTTTTTATACTACGAAGCTTTTTCTTCAACACATTTCTTGTCAACACCAACTGTTTTAAAATTTTCTCATCCAGGGCAAATAACAGGTATCAGCAATCATATCAGCTTTTCAGGAGCTGGTCTGGTTTTCAGATCAGCTTTTCAGGACCTGGTCTGGTTTTCAGATCAGCTTTTCAGGACCTGGTCTGGTTTTCAGATCAGCTTTTCAGGACCTGGTCTGGTTTTCAGATCAGCTTATCAGGACTTGGTCTGGTTTTCAGATCAGCTTATCAGGAGCTGGTCTGGTTTTCAGATCAGCTTATCAGGAGCTGGTCTGGTTTTCAGATCAGCTTATCAGGAGCTGGTCTGGTTATCAGATCAGCTTATCAGGAGCTGGTCTGGTTTTCAGATCAGCTTATCAGGAGCTGATCTGATTTTTAGATCAGCTTATCAGGTAACAGATCAGGCTATCAGGAGCTGTTCAGATTTTCATTTCAAGATATCTGAGTCAGATTTAGTTATCAGTGTACAAGTAGCTAGCCATTTATAACATTTATATACATGAAGTTTAAAGTCAGATGAAATACGAAAAAGTAAAGTTTTATCTAGTAAAATTATTTTCTATAACGATCATCGTTTAATTCACTATCTTTGCTTATAATCAAAAATCCATATTTATCCTTTCAACATGCTTTTTATTTTTCTCACCTAACTTAAACATTAAATATACATTATGATGATCTCTTATTAGATCTGATTCTGGTGTAAGTTTTACATAAGTAGAATGAATCAACATTCTTATCTCTCCCCATACAAAAATATGCTTCCCATACGCATCATCGTTAAATATCATATTGGAATTACTTTGGACTGAAATAACAGATTCACTATCGGTAAATTTTGTAATATATTATTATTTTAATTGATGTAATTAATTTCTTCAGATATTTATATCTGGGGTGATATAAAGATTTTGAGTATAAATAAATGTTCTCAAAATTTAAGTCCATTAGGACTTTCTAGCAAGCCAATCATAGCGTTTTTTTTTTCGTAATTTGACAGGCCAACTATTGTTGCACGAATAGAATTTGATATAAAGGAACTATGATTTATTTTTGAACTATCGTTCGATGAATCATCAATATTTCGTACCAAGGTATTTTAGGTTGTTTTACTAACCGCATTTATGTAGCTAAATACATTTTATAAATATTATCTCTTATTATAAAAAAATAAACTAATACAGCTATACCATATCAGAAAATATTTTCTGAAATCGTATAGCTGCATTAGTTTATTTTTTCTATAATAAGAGATAATGATCCACACTCATAATCAAAACAGCATAAAAATATCCTTTTTTTGACTATGAGTATGCATCTATATTTATGAAATGCGTTTAGTTACAAAAATGTGGTTAGTAAAACAAAGTATATTTTAACAGCCTTATTTATAACACTTATTAGGGCTTTATAAAGAGTTTTTAAGAAAAAATTTTTATAAAAAATTTGTTTTAAAAAGCCTTTCCAAAGCCTTAATAAGTATTATAAATAAGGCTGTAAGAGTTTAAAATCAGTATTTTGTATGATAATACTGATTTGAAACTCTTAAAATATTCTTTGTTTTGACTATGAGTAGGGGCCATTATCTCTTATTATAGGACAAATAAAATAATATAGCTATACGATTTCAGAAAATATTTTCTGATATCGTATAGCTACATTTTTAATTTTTCTATAATAAGAGATAATATTTATGAAATACATTTCATAAATATTGGCGCATACTCATAGTAAAAACAACCTAAAAATACCTTGGTACGAAATATTGATGAATCATCAAAATTTCATACCATCCTATATTTATGTTGTTTTACTAATCGCATTTTGTAAATAAATGCATTTCATAAATATTATCTATTATTATAGAAAGAATCAAATAGTATGGTTATATGATATTAGAAAACATGATTTCTGATATCATATAATCATACTTTTTTATTTTTCTATAATAAGAGATAATGACTCATACTCATAGTCAAAACAAAGGATATTTATATGCTGTTTTGATTATGAGTATGCGTCAATATTTATGAAATGCATTTAGTTATAAAATGCGGTTAGTAAAACAAAGTATATTTTAAGTGTTTAAAACCACCATTGTTATGGTAATAGCGGTTTTAAACACTTAAAACATACTTTGTTTTGACTATGAGCATGAGCTGATATTTATGAAATAGATTTTATAAATATTGACTCATACCCTTAGTCAAAACAACATAAATAATTCTTGGTACGAAATATTGATGATTCATCGAACGATAGTTCAAAAATAAATCATAGTTCCTTTATATCAAATTCTATTCGTGCAACAATAGTTGGCCTGTCAAATTACGAAAAAAAAACGCTATGATTGGCTTGCTAGAAAGTCCTAATGGACTTAAATTTTGAGAACATTTATTTATACTCAAAATCTTTATATCACCCCAGATATAAATATCTGAAGAAATTAATTACATCAATTAAAATAATAATATATTACAAAATTTACCGATAGTGAATCTGTTATTTCAGTCCAAAGTAATTCCAATATGATATTTAACGATGATGCGTATGGGAAGCATATTTTTGTATGGGGAGAGATAAGAATGTTGATTCATTCTACTTATGTAAAACTTACACCAGAATCACCAAAGATTTAATAAGAGATCATCATAATGTATATTTAATGTTTAAGTTAGGTGAGAAAAATAAAAAGCATGTTGAAAGGATAAATATGGATTTTTGATTATAAGCAAAGATAGTGAATTAAACGATGATCGTTATAGAAAATAATTTTACTAGATAAAACTTTACTTTTTCGTATTTCATCTGACTTTAAACTTCATGTATATAAATGTTATAAATGGCTAGCTACTTGTACACTGATAACTAAATCTGACTCAGATATCTTGAAATGAAAATCTGAACAGCTCCTGATAGCCTGATCTGTTACCTGATAAGCTGATCTAAAAATCAGATCAGCTCCTGATAAGCTGATCTGAAAACCAGACCAGCTCCTGATAAGCTGATCTGATAACCAGACCAGCTCCTGATAAGCTGATCTGAAAACCAGACCAGCTCCTGATAAGCTGATCTGAAAACCAGACCAGCTCCTGATAAGCTGATCTGAAAACCAGACCAGGTCCTGATAAGCTGATCTGAAAACCAGACCAGGTCCTGAAAAGCTGATCTGAAAACCAGACCAGGTCCTGAAAAGCTGATCTGAAAACCAGACCAGCTCCTGAAAAGCTGATATGATTGCTGATACCTGTTATTTGCCCTGGATGAGAAAATTTTAAAACAGTTGGTGTTGACAAGAAATGTGTTGAAGAAAAAGCTTCGTAGTATAAAAACTGGTGAAATAGATACAAGTGAACAACTAAAAGATACATTTAAACCTATAGCAGAAGAATTCATAAATAGTTCTAAAAATATTAAAAGAATTCTTATGAAAGAAGAAAGTAAAATCAAGACAGAAGTTGAAAATATACAAGTTTAAAGCCTGAGAAACCTTCACTCAAGATATAGACAAGTACCCCAAAGAAACTAGTAAAAGGAACAATATTTGATAATACCATCATATTTAATGATGCTAATACTGAGAATGATGATGACGATGATTTTACTCATAGACTTCCAATTCTGAAGACATTTATACTGACTTATCAGTATTGGAAGGCATAAATGAATTAGATACAAACTATTGTTGATAGTTACATTAAACTGAATGAAGATAAAATACAAGACAAATTAATAATATAGCTTAAAGCATTAATATTCAAGAATATATTTAAATGCAAATTGAGGAACTACAACGTGAAATAAAATTAGAGAAAGAAGACAGTTATAAAATTGAAAAAGCAATTCTAAAAAGTAAATAATTAAAAACAAATTGAAGAGTTTACGGTTAAATATATAGATTAGAAAATTAACTACATGTTAGTATAAATAGCTGAAAGTGCAAGATGTAGATCACAACACTTTCGAAAAAATCTGTGAAACAATTCAATGTCTTTAAAAAGGAATTTAGTTAACGAAGTCCATATTAAATTTCAACAACTGTTTGTGCTTGTAGAGATGTAATGACAGGAATATATGATGTTTTATGGAGCTAAGTTAGGTGAAATGTAGAACTATTCTACAGAAAATAGAAATTGTTGATTTTTGAAGACTGTAATTGACACATTCTCAAAGTACAGCTGAAAATAAAAGCTGCACTCTAAAAACCAAGGCAATGGAAAATATTTTTGAAGTGGTACGGGTACCAAAAAACTTACAAACAGATGATTCTAAAGAATTTTTTAATAAATACTTGGGAAAACTCATACATAAATAGAAGATTAAACATTACTTAATATGAAAGCATCAATATTAGAATGAGTTAATAGATCATTGAAAGGTATGATGTGAAAAGAATTAGCTTTAATGGTTCATATAAGTGGATTGGTATGTATAAAGATTTACTCAATGCATGCAATAGAAAAGTTCATCGTACCATTAAAATGTCTCCTATTAAAGTCAACTCAACAAATGAGGAAAAGCTACTTAATATAGTATAAAGTAATTTGAAGAATGAATGTTGAATTTAATAAAAATAAAATTAAAATGAAAAATCTAGTTTGTGTTGTTTTTTGTAGGATTGATTAGGAATGATGGGTCTTAAGAGAGATAATTAACTAAATGTAGTGGAATTCTCTAAACTTGTTGGTCTGAATGAAATATTGCTAAAACTTCAGTGTTTAAAATGAACTATAACATAGTGCAATATTCAGCAGCACATCATATTATCACTTTTTATAAAGTTGTATGTATATTTTCCCATCGAAAGCGCTAGCACGCAAAATTTTACAATATGAAAATGGGATTATTATAGAAGATCTTCACTCTATTTATTTCTTTAGCTATCAGATCTTTGGAAAATATAGATAAACTACGGAAATTGGACTTTGATATCCAATCTTTAAGAATGTACATGTGTATGAATAAGTATCAAACAAACTTAGTGAATGAATATACGCTTCAACTAGAATCATGCTGAAGCATGCATAAATTTTAAAATGTACAGTAAACAGATCTTACTTTATATCTGTATCTGTATGAGTATTACATAAATTTATAGAAAAAAAATGAAAGCATGCCGAAGCATGTATAATTTAAAAAAAAAAAAAAAAAAAAAAAAAAAATCCTCACGTCATACAATTTTGTAAGCAAAGAAATTTTATGATTTTGTGGTCAATGAAATACATACATATGTATCTACTTTGTAAAAATTCAAAAGAGCGAACTGGTAAATTCTAATAGTAAAGATTTTTAATTGTAACACTCTACATCTCGGACTCTTACGTCACTATCGATAGAAGCATGCTAAGGCATGCATACTAGCAAAATATATAAAGCTGTTAGAAGGTGATGAGACAGCAATTGTATCTGGATCAACCCAACTCATGAATGTATTGTATACGGAGATGATTGATGGTGATGATGACGTTTTTTAAGTGAATAATCATTACATATGAATGCGACAGTGATTGACCCCTCAAACCTCATGTAGAAATACTTGAGGGGAAAAATTCTCTCAAAACATAGATATTTCATTGTTTCTAACACTTTATGAATACACCAACGGTGAATTGCTGGTAGAGGTAACAGAGTTATTTGAGATCGATTTGATACAATAGTTGTATATTAAACATGCATTTCTTTGTATCTAAACTAATTTCTACATACCTAATGTATATACCCACCAAAAAATTAGACAAAAATTCTCTATTCCAAGTAGTAAAATCTAGAAAAAGGAGTGGCACATTAGAAGAAAAAAAAATAAATAAAAATAGAGACTGACTGACCAACTAATACGTACACTCTGCCCGATGGGCACGTATCGTAGAAGAAGACCATAACAAAATATCTTCTTATAAAGAAGCATTGGAAGAAGTTAGACGTTTAGTTAAGTTTGCAGAAGAAGACTACACAGCATTTGAGCCCTTGAAATATTTAGAATGCTATTATGGGGAGAAAATTATTAAAGAAAATGAAAAAAAAAGTCATATAGAACATTAAATAAAAGCCATAGGTGCTCACCGTTCATAAAATAAACATATGTATATGTATCTTATTAATGTAAACATATTATCAGTATAAAGCAACAGAAATTTCGTCATACAAAGTCATCTTGTATCCTAGAGGAGCCGTCGATAGGGATCTGTTGATCGCTATTAAAGAAGAAAATATGTTTGTTCATTATGATTTAACTAATTTAAAAGTACATTTAAATTCAGTCTCATACCCGTACTTCTTAACATAAAAATTAAAAATAAATGTTATCCAATTCTATATTATACTATGTATCAAAAATTTCAAAAAAGCTGTTATATGAAAGAATCTCCAGCGCTTCTAACTGCATCAGAGTTTAAGAAAAAAAACTCCTTTTATTCAATTTAACAAAATTTTAATTTGAAGCAGTAAGCAAATACATCAGCTTACTGCATTCTTATTCATAATCGTATAATAGAATATATAACCCCTAAAGGACAAAGTCTAAAAGTCTTATAAATTAAGAAATATAGAAAATAACATAATTTTTATAAACGCGTAAAGTTGCAAAAGTAATTCAAATGATTTCATCGCAAAAAACAAACAAAAAGCAGCGATTGTTTTCAACAATTATGAAAATAATAATTACAATATAAAACTCCCTTTTGATTTCCAATGTTTATCAATAAAAAATAAAAAATAAGTAAGTTAACTAACAACAAAAAAAAACTATCAGTACCTAAGCTGGAGTGCCGGATCAGTTTCATTTAAAAATGTTTATACATTTTTAAAAAGCAAAGCAAGTTTTCCAAAATAAATGTAGAAGGCTATAGCTAGAAAAAATTTTATACCCTATACTTTAAAAAACTGTAAATTAAGTATAAGAAATATTTCTATTATAGTTACTATTACTATAGAGTATGTAAGTACATATCTTCAAGAATTCAGTTTTACTTAAAACAGAAAATCCTCACAAACTTTTAAGTAAACGCAGATAAAAATTAAAATGTTTTTAATTTCACCAACAACAGACATCACATGACAAAAAATAAAATAAAAAATGTATTCAAAGATTGAGTTGAACACTTATTTGTATGTACATATATATGTACATACATACATACATACATACATACATAAAATCAATTTGTAGATATGTATGTATACATATCAAATTTCTTATCAATGCTTAAGTATTTATTAGATCTACATCATGAAAATATATGAAGCGTCGTTTAGTTAAAGCACAATGCAAATATAAACAATCCATACACTCAGGGAAAATCTGCAGCTTAAAAATAAGAATTCATCACATTAATTCAATAATTTTTAATATAATAGAAAATGTATATTGAGATATCTACAAACTAATGAGTTTAATAAATGAATACTGTAAATTAATATTTTGTCCATATTGAAATAAGAAATTTCAATATGGCTAAACCTTCGCTAATGGTTCTTATTAATTCAGCATGGTTCTTACTGATTTCAAGTTGGTTTTTCTCTGTGTGTAGAAAACTCTTTCAGTCAAAGAAGACGAATGTAGTTAAATAAACAAAATCTGTAATATAAACAAATTTCACACAGACCGACTTCAACGCGAGACAAATTTAAGCATGAGAAAATATAAAGCAATAGTAAGTATAAAAGCATACTAGGATTAGGGAAGTCCAGACATATGATATTATTTTATAGTACCAAATGTCGATACTGAAAACAATTTATTTCCACCTACATATAAATATCAGCGCAAATACACACACATAGCAGAATTCATATAAGAAATATCCAAGAAAATTTCAACAACACCCCACCTTTCACAAATCACGACTAGCCTTAAATTCTCCCCCAGATATGCATACACAAATTCCCCTGGCCATACATACATACATACACATAACCAATTTACCTCAATAACATCCTCACCCACCTCAAATCACGATCAGCCTTAAACTCCTACAGACAGACACACCCACAAATCTCCATGGCTACATATTACGTCAACAACCATGCCCACCCAAATCATGGTCAGCCTTAAACTCCTACAGAAATACAAACAGACAGACTCCCTCGGTTACATATTACTAGTACACCTCGCCCCTCATAAATCGCAATCAGCCTTAAGCTCCTATAGAAATTCCTACAAACGTACACACACACACATACACACACACACACACACACACACACACACACATATATATATACATGCAATTGATCTAGCTCTACTACACCCCGCCCCCCTTCCAATCGAAGCTTCAACTAAATTCTCACAGACAGACAGACACACCCACGAATTCCTATGGTTACATATTACGGCAACAACGCCACCCACTCAAATCACGGTCAGCCTTAAATTCCCACAGTCTAGCAACACCTACATTAGCATTAGAAAAAATAACTTTCACGTTTTGCCGTCGGCAATAGGAAAAAAATAATAATCATGTTTTGCCGTCGGCATTTGAAAAAAATAATTATCATGTTTTGCCTTCGGCATTAGGAAAAATTATCATGCATTGACGTAGGCATTAGGAAAAATTATCATGTATTGCCGTCGGCATTTGAAAATAATTATGTATTGCCGTAGGCATTAGGAAAAATAAGTATGTATTGCCGTCGGCATTAGGAAAAAAAAAATAATCATGTATTGCCTTCGGCATTTGAAAAAATTATCATGCATTGCCGTAGGCATTAGGAAAAATTATCATGCATGCCGTAGGCATTAGGAAAAAAAATAATAATCATGTTTTCCCGTCGTCATTAGGAAAAATCATTTTCCCGTCGGCGTTTGAAAAAATTATATTCATGTTTTGCCGTCGGCATTAGGAAAAATTAATAAACATGTTTTGCCGTAGACATTAGGAAAAATTAATAATCACTATTTCACCATTGGTATTAGAAAAAATCATTTTCATGATTTTCCTCGTCTGTATATACACACATAAAAACCGCTAAACTATGAACCGCCTTAATACATTCACACAAAATATTCCACACACAAACATCCACGGTCAGGCAGACAGACCGACAGACGGACAGACAGACATACACTTAATGTAAACAAAAACTCCTAATGTAAACAAAAAAACATCAAAGCGCCGCCGAAAACACAAATTTCCAAGAATTTAACAATTTTCAAATTTTAATTACCCAAATTTAACAATTTCAGCAACAATTTAACAATTTTAATTGCCACCGGAGTGGGAGTTCCCTACTACTATCGTAATCTGCCCAAAAAAATTAAATGCATAAAAAATTAAAAATGCTTGAATAGAAAGTTTTAAGACCATTTTAAATTGAGGCCATATAAGATGCAATCAAGTTATTACTGCAGTGCTACCAGCCAGCGAATATTATCGTCTTTAACCGTCACTGGTTTTTTATTTGTAACATCACTATTATCGACATAGTTTAAAATAAGAATTTAGTTTGTTTAAATTTGTTTAATATTTATTAATAATTGCAAATATAAGCAAATAATAATATTTATTATTAGTTCCAATTCGTGGTGGTAGTTCTCATTTGTGCTGCACATATAACTATGATATCAATAGATGAATACATATCACTATCTACATCTTAAGGAAGAATTAGTAAAATCGTATCGTGATGTTGCGTGTCAGCTGACAAAAACCGTACCATATACAATGCATGTTACTAGTTATAAAATATGTGGTGGTAGCACTGCTGACGTAGGAATCTGCAGAAAACAGATTATTCTGTAGCGAATGTCAAAAACGCCGTATTTAATGCCAGACAAAAAAAATGTGTGTGCAAACTGTTACATTTTCTATAACTTGTGCACAAAGTTGAACGATACGGCAAGCTGTAAAGTAGAATGATACGATTTTACTAATTCTACCTTTATACCTGTATTATCAGTAGCTGCACACAATTATTGACATTTTATAAAAAGTCTGCGAATAGGAAAATATTTGCGAAGTTGTAAGCTTCATGTGGGATAACTTCTAAATTCCAAAAATTCAGAAAATGACAGTCACTAATTTAAAAAAGTAGTTTTGTTTTCTATCGATTGGTATATGTTGCAATACGATAATATGAGTATTATCTATTTTATAAGTAGAAAACTTTTGTCCTTATTTTTGTGCTTTCGACGAGTTTTCTAGGATATAACTTCTTAAATAAAGTAATTCAAAAAATGACAGTCATTGATTCTGAAAGGTATTTTTATTATCTATAGAAAGATGTATAATTTTATATCTGACATACAATAGTTACTATTTTATACGCATTAAACTTTTTTGTTAAATTTTAATGAAATAAAATTTTTTATTTGGGCATAACTTCTAAACTAAAGTAATTCAGAATATGAGAGTCATAAATATAAAACGGTATTTTAATCTCATATCAATTGGTAAATGGTTTAATTGGGCACAATCAATACTTTTCATTTTATATGCAAGAACAAATTTTTGGTTGGAGTAATTTTCGAAAGTAGTTTTCTCCATAGTTATTCAAATAAAAATAATGACGTCTATTAAATCTGATTCTACTCGTACGACAGCATAGAACTTGAGACTTTTTTTTAAATAAAAGTAAAAATTACCTATTTTTATTAATTTGCAAAATCAATATTTTTTTCACAGTTTGTTTTCATACTTTACTAGGCAAATCAACACGAGGTTGTCACTTGCACACTTAATGGGAAAAACTGTATTATCACAAAAATTATGAAAATTTGTAAAAGTTTGATGGACTATAACTTCTGAACTAAAGTAATTCAGAAAACGACTGTCACCAATTCTGAAAAACAGTTTTGTCTTTTATTGATTAGTATATGTTTGAATAGTGCACAATAAATAGTTTTGGTTTAATAAGACGAAAACTTTTTCTATTTTTAACGACCAAAAAAGTTTGCTGGGCCTTAACTTCTGAACTAAAGTAAATCTGAATATAACAAATACACATTTTAAAAGGTATTTTAATTTCTAATCGATTGGTGCATGTGTCAATAGTGCATAGTTAACGGTTTAAATTTTATAAGGCAAAACCTTTTTGTCAATAAAAAGTTTGCTGTGCCATAACTTCTGAACTAAAATAAATCTGATTAAACCTAATACAGATTCTAAAAGGTATTTTGATTCTCTATCGATTGGTGTTAAACAGTTAACCGTTTTGGTTTTATAGGCCAAACATTTTTTTGTCAATAAAAAGTTTGCTGGGCTATAACTTCAGAACACAAGTAAATCTGGATATGAAATTTATGAGTTCTGAAAGGTATTATAATTCCTCATCGAACGGTATATGTGTCAATAGCGCATAATTAATGGTTTGAATTTTATAAGGCAAAAGTTTTTTTGTTAATAAAAAGTTTGCTGGGCTATAACTTCAGAACTAAAGTACATCTGGATATGACATTTATGAGTTCTGAAAAGTATTTTAATTTCTCATCGATTGGTATATGTATTAAGCGCACAAGTAACCGTTTTGGTTTTAAATGGCAAAACCTTTTTCGTCACTTAAAAGTTGCTGGGCTATAACTTCAGAGAAAAAGTGAATCTGGATATGCCAGTTATCAATTCTTAAAGGTATTTTTATCCCTTATCCGTAGGTATATGCGGCAATAAAGCACAATCAATACTTTCCATTTAGCACTTCAATTACTATATGAGCGTATATATATAAATTTATTTTATATGTTTAAATTGATATTGGCATTGCACATGTTGTAATGTTGACAGAAATAATGTTTTTATTTGGTAAAAACCAAATTTCATGATACTTTTTACAAGCACGTGCTCGAGCAGGTGCTTTTAATGTAAACAAAAACAGTAACGCGCCCACGAGCACGAGCTTTTAATGTAAACAAAAACAAAAATACTCCTGTTTTTGCAACTTTGCTGAAAAAAAGTTTTTTTCTTCTCTTCCGTTCTTATTTACTGCTTCTCAAAAATTTATCTGTTGTGTCAAAAATTCTACTATCCCCCAGGGCCAGTGAAATTTTATTCATCTCAGAAGTGTCAAAAATTTACTTACACTAGTAATTACTTTGCTACCGTTTGGCACAGGCCCTAAGAAGTGCTTTTATAAAATTTATGTATTTTTTAAGGTACGGTCGCACTTGTCAAACATTTGCCCAAAAAAGCGTACCCACTAAATGCCAATGAAAAATCCTTCTATTCAGACAAAAGTTTGTCAAGTTAAATAGCTAATATTGTTGGACTCTACCGCATTGCCCATTATTTGTTTTCGAAACTGTTTAATATGATAAAAAAGTTTCTATGTCAAAACTTTTTTCATTAGTGTTTGTTAATTACGCTTTTTTGGGCAAATGTTTGACAAGTGTGGCCGTACCTTATACATTCTTCGTCTGATATATATCATTACATAGAAAATAGCTTAGAAAATATTAATATTATTAAACATTAAGGTCTATTCGGGAAGTCATTTTCACCACAAATACGCGCATATTTCACTTTTTGCTATTCTAAAATACTATGTTGGAGATGATTAATAGAAAACATATGTTTTCTTTCACATTGGAGGTATTCTAAGATACATCGTCACCATGATTCAATGTCATATTCATTCGACGCCAATTTAAGCGCGTTAAGCTTAAATAAATAAAGAAAACAGAGATACGAAGTGTTTATATGTTGTCTACCACTATTAATTAAGCTTTAATGGCGTTCGGCCAGGCTCTACAAGACAATTAAGTTTTCTTTAAGTTCTTCGAAGATGTAAACACGTTTTTAAAACAAATAAAACAAGTAACTAATTTCACTTTCACTGTTTATTGTTTCTTTTTATTTTACTTAGCACTTGTGCTATTAAGTTTTTTACTAATTATTTCTTCAAATCACTTCCTAGATACTTTTTTGCTTCCAATTTTTCTGCACACAAGTCAGCTGTTTTCAATGTTGTTGATGTTTTTACAAGAGGTAATAAAATATCGATTACTGAAAACGATATTTCTTCGCAGGTATTTTAGAATCTGTCGACGTCGAACTGTCGAAAGTGAACGTTCGACGACGACGAAGTGAAGCGCGTATTCTCGAATAGACATGATTATTAAGCTTCACTCGTTTAGATCTTCACTCGTTTTTCATATCAAAATTACGCTGTTAGTGCTTATTTTAAATTTTGATGTGCGATTAGAGCCAAACAAATTGGCATCACTGGTTTTTATTGGCTCGCCAAAAGTGATACTTTTTCATCGGCTGTGCCGAAGAAGACTCATTGAGGTAGTTTAGACGAGAACAATTTGTATGCCGCACAATTTTTGTTCTTTTCCGAATTACACGAGACTAATTAATGTGGCACAAAATGTGTACGTATACACAGCTTTGTATGTGTAGCGTTTTTAGTATTCATTTAACATTTGTTGTTTTTAAGTTGTGTGTGTTTATTGGTTTTATGCTAATGCGGGGTTGTAGCTAGTTGAAAAGTTATGCCAACCGCAAAACCACTATCTTTGCCTCTTTCACCATCAAACTGGCATGTTATGCCAGCACAATTATGCCAGTGTAAATCAGCGCATTGAGGTAGTTTACACGAGAACAATTTTTAAGCTGCTCAATTTTTGTTCTTTTCCAAATTACACGAGACTAATTAATCTGGCATAAAATGTGTACGTATACACAGCTTTGTGTGTGTTAGTTTTTTTATATTAATTGGAAGTTTGGTATTCGTTATACACGTATCGGAACATACTTGGCGGAAAAATGGCGATAATAAATAATGAAGAATTGGCAATTATTTATTATTGGCAACATTTACTAAAAAGTTAAAATGAAGAAAAATGTTTTCATTATAGTTCATGAATTAATGTGAAGATGTATTCATAGTTCTAAATAGTTACGTTAACCAGAACTACTTTTCGTAACTTCTTTTTATAAGAGTTAAATAAAATCTCGATCATTTTATTATCATATAATTTATTCAACACGATAAAACAAAAAAGTAAGTAAACATTTTTAAAATAACGTGGATGGAACATGAAAATTATTAAACTTAATAAAGTGTTCAATTAAACTATTTTTTGAGCCTTAGGTTTCTTTATATTTTATTTAATAGTTCTTTATTTTTTTGTAAGCCTTCGGTTAACTTCTTCAGAATATTTCTTCTGCTGCTCTTATCTTTTTTTCTTGAGAAATTTGCTGCTGCAACACCTTAATTTTTTTTGTTTTATGTCAGCAGCGGTTACATTAGGTTTTAACTCCTGAATGGCCGCAGCAATTTCTTCCTGTGCTTCTTTTTTTGTAAGCTTTCAAATAGTCTGGATGTGTCACTTTATATAAAAACTCGCGTTCTTTAATTTCACTTATAAGCACGGCTGCCAGATTTGACGATTTATAGCCATTTTGACGATTTTTTGTGCCGAAAATAGCAAAATGACGATTTGACGATTTCCCCCCCCCCCCCCTCCTCCAAATTGACGATTTTTCAATAGTTCAAAAAGGACAGCATTTTATGAAAAATGTACTGTCAGAATTCATATATGCATACTCAATAAAAGATTTTGGTGTAGTTTGCGGACTCTTCCTTAATAATTTATTATTTAATTAAAAATAATTTATTTGTTGATGGCTTAGCGTTAAATAAAAATAGAATATTGTCATTTATTAAATAAAGTTACCCTTCAATTAAAACAAATTGTATGTATATATAAATGCATACATATCGATTGTCTCGAGTAGAAAGGCCGTAACTCGAACTTTTTACGAAATCGAGTTTTCCAGTGATTCCAATTCATGTCACACAAATACACCTTGTCACAAAAATGTATTGCAAAAGTGTAGAAAATAAAGTTTATATAAGCAGTTGTACAAAAAAGTTACATTTTGAATATTGCACTTGCTATTATGTTTTACATTCTCGCTTCTTCTAATCTCTCTGTAAATGAATATCCTCAAAAAACATAAATATGAAAAAGCCAGTTCCTATCATAAATTTCGGCCATCAAAAATACTAAGACCAAAACTTGGACCTGCTAACTTGGGAATATTTTTCATAATATTGCGACTGAAGGAAATGATGTTATGAGGGAGTTCAAACAATGCGAATGACTTCGTGTATGTTATTGTAATTGTTATGGTTTTGTTTCCTAATAAATACATTTACAAAATAAAACATATGTATACATTAGGGTGACCGCAGTTGATATGGAATAAAAACATTTCCAGAATTTTAACAACGAGAAACCCAAAAAATTATGAGTCCTTGCAGATTTTACGATAGCCAAAGTTTGAGCACGATTGCAATATGCTAACACGTGCGGCTGGGGGCTCAAAGTTTCGAAAGAGTGTCTATATGGGAAAAATATGATATTTTTCAGTTTTTACGAAAATTTCGTTCTACAGTTTAACTTTTTCAAACAGTTTTTTTAATCGATTTAAGTATAAAATTATCTTTTCAAAAAGCTAAATAGCTTCAAAATCGGTCAAGATTTCACCAAGAAACAGGAAATTTCCTCTGACCAATTTTGTCATGAAATTTGATGGCACTTTTTTAAACTTTCATAAATTGATTAAAGCAATGATTGTTTTTTGCTCTTTATACTTTTACATACTCAGATATAAAATACAGTATTATTACCTGTCTTCTAATCTGTCGCAAAATAAGGCAAAAAAGCAATATTGTTAAGGAAATTATGATATAAGAATTTTTTAATACGTCTGATTGAAAACCCATGTCAATCATACGATCAGCTTCATCAAGTGCTATATATTTATATAATATAATATATAAGTCCAAATAACGATTTCCAAAACTTTTATGAGACTACTTGGAGTAGCAATGAAAGTTTCACAACGGAAATGTAGACGTAAACTTTGTTCGTCACTTGAAAGACCACCTACAACGGAACAAATCAAGTTTAGGGGCACCTCTCAGAAATTTGAAAAAAGTATCCTATCATATATAAAATTGAAAAATAAGATGAAAAAATTAAATAAAAAAAATTGGCGGCGAGGCTTAGTTTCCGAGTTGTGGATCTTTGAAATTCTTGTACAATATTGTGATTATACGGCGTTTTCCAACGAATATGACCAATATTGGTATCACAAAAATTAAACTAAAGTGAATGTGGATATGACATTTATGAGTTCTGAAAAGTATTTTAATTTCTCATCGATTGGTATATGTATTAAGCGCACAAGTAACCGTTTTGGTTTTAAATGGCAAAACCTTTTTCGTCACTTAAAAGTTGCTGGGCTATAACTTCAGAGCAAAAGTGAATCTGGATATGCCAGTTATCAATTCTTAAAGGTATTTTTATCCCTTATCCGTAGGTATATGCGGCAATAAAGCACAATCAATACTTTCCATTTAGCACTTCAATTACTATATGAGCGTATATATATAAATTTATTTTATATGTTTAAATTGATATTGGCATTGCACATGTTGTAATGTTGACAGAAATAATGTTTTTATTTGGTAAAAACCAAATTTCATGATACTTTTTACAAGCACGTGCTCGAGCAGGTGCTTTTAATGTAAACAAAAACAGTAACGCGCCCACGAGCACGAGCTTTTAATGTAAACAAAAACAAAAATACTCCTGTTTTTGCAACTTTGCTGAAAAAAAGTTTTTTTCTTCTCTTCCGTTCTTATTTACTGCTTCTCAAAAATTTATCTGTTGTGTCAAAAATTCTACTATCCCCCAGGGCAAGTGAAATTTTATTCATCTCAGAAGTGTCAAAAATTTACTTACACTAGTAATTACTTTGCTACCGTTTGGCACAGGCCCTAAGAAGTGCTTTTATAAAATTTATGTATTTTTTAAGGTACGGTCGCACTTGTCAAACATTTGCCCAAAAAAGCGTAACCACTAAATGCCAATGAAAAATCCTTCTATTCAGACAAAAGTTTGTCAAGTTAAATAGCTAATATTGTTGGACTCTACCGCATTGCCCATTATTTGTTTTCGAAACTGTTTAATATGATAAAAAAGTTTCTATGTCAAAACTTTTTTCATTAGTGTTTGTTAATTACGCTTTTTTGGGCAAATGTTTGACAAGTGTGGCCGTACCTTATACATTCTTCGTCTGATATATATCATTACATAGAAAATAGCTTAGAAAATATTAATATTATTAAACATTCAGGTCTATTCGGGAAGTCATTTTCACCACAAATACGCGCATATTTCACTTTTTGCTATTCTAAAATACTATGTTGGAGATGAGTAATAGAAAACATATGTTTTCTTTCACATTGGAGGTATTCTAAGATACATCGTCACCATGATTCAATGTCATATTCATTCGACGCCAATTTAAGCGCGTTAAGCTTAAATAAATAAAGAAAACAGAGATACGAAGTGTTTATATGTTGTCTACCACTATTAATTAAGCTTTAATGGCGTTCGGCCAGGCTCTACAAGACAATTAAGTTTTCTTTAAGTTCTTCGAAGATGTAAACACGTTTTTAAAACAAATAAAACAAGTAACTAATTTCACTTTCACTGTTTATTGTTTCTTTTTATTTTACTTAGCACTTGTGCTATTAAGTTTTTTACTAATTATTTCTTCAAATCACTTCCTAGATACTTTTTTGCTTCCAATTTTTCTGCACACAAGTCAGCTGTTTTCAATGTTGTTGATGTTTTTACAAGAGGTAATAAAATATCGATTACTGAAAACGATATTTCTTCGCAGGTATTTTAGAATCTGTCGACGTCGAACTGTCGAAAGTGAACGTTCGACGACGACGAAGTGAAGCGCGTATTCTCGAATAGACATGATTATTAAGCCTCACTCGTTTAGATCTTCACTCGTTTTTCATATCAAAATTACGCTGTTAGTGCTTATTTTAAATTTTGATGTGCGATTAGAGCCAAACAAATTGGCATCACTGGTTTTTATTGGCTCGCCAAAAGTGATACTTTTTCATCGGCTGTGCCGAAGAAGACTCATTGAGGTAGTTTAGACGAGAACAATTTGTATGCCGCACAATTTTTGTTCTTTTCCGAATTACACGAGACTAATTAATGTGGCACAAAATGTGTACGTATACACAGCTTTGTATGTGTAGCGTTTTTAGTATTCATTTAACATTTGTTGTTTTTAAGTTGTGTGTGTTTATTGGTTTTATGCTAATGCGGGGTTGTAGCTAGTTGAAAAGTTATGCCAACCGCAAAACCACTATCTTTGCCTCTTTCACCATCAAACTGGCATGTTATGCCAGCACAATTATGCCAGTGTAAATCAGCGCATTGAGGTAGTTTACACGAGAACAATTTTTAAGCTGCTCAATTTTTGTTCTTTTCCAAATTACACGAGACTAATTAATCTGGCATAAAATGTGTACGTATACACAGCTTTGTGTGTGTTAGTTTTTTTATATTAATTGGAAGTTTGGTATTCGTTATACACGTATCGGAACATACTTGGCGGAAAAATGGCGATAATAAATAATGAAGAATTGGCAATTATTTATTATTGGCAACATTTACTAAAAAGTTAAAATGAAGAAAAATGTTTTCATTATAGTTCATGAATTAATGTGAAGATGTATTCATAGTTCTAAATAGTTACGTTAACCAGAACTACTTTTCGTAACTTCTTTTTATAAGAGTTAAATAAAATCTCGATCATTTTATTATCATATAATTTATTCAACACGATAAAACAAAAAAGTAAGTAAACATTTTTAAAATAACTTGGATGGAACATGAAAATTATTAAACTTAATAAAGTGTTCAATTAAACTATTTTTTGAGCCTTAGGTTTCTTTATATTTTATTTAATAGTTCTTTATTTTTTTGTAAGCCTTCGGTTAACTTCTTCAGAATATTTCTTCTGCTGCTCTTATCTTTTTTTCTTGAGAAATTTGCTGCTGCAACACCTTAATTTTTTTTGTTTTATGTCAGCAGCGGTTACATTAGGTTTTAACTCCTGAATGGCCGCAGCAATTTCTTCCTGTGCTTCTTTTTTTGTAAGCTTTCAAATAGTCTGGATGTGTCACTTTATATAAAAACTCGCGTTCTTTAATTTCACTTATAAGCACGGCTGCCAGATTTGACGATTTATAGCCATTTTGACGATTTTTTGTGCCGAAAATAGCAAAATGACGATTTGACGATTCCCCCCCCCCCCCTCCACCAAATTGACGATTTTTCAATAGTTCAAAAAGGACAGCATTTTATGAAAAATGTACTGTCAGAATTCATATATGCATACTCAATAAAATATTTTGGTGTAGTTTGCGGACTCTTTCTTAATAATTTATCATTTAATTAAAAATAATTTATTTGTTGATGGCTTAGCGTTAAATAAAAATAGAATATTGTCATTTATTAAATAAAGTTACCCTTCAATTAAAACAAATTGTATGTATATATAAATGCATACATATCGATTGTCTCGAGTAGAAAGGCCGTAACTCGAACTTTTTACGAAATCGAGTTTTCCAGTGATTCCAATTCATGTCACACAAATACACCTTGTCACAAAAATGTATTGCAAAAGTGTAGAAAATAAAGTTTATATAAGCAGTTGTACAAAAAAGTTACATTTTGAATATTGCACTTGCTATTATGTTTTACATTCTCGCTTCTTCTAATCTCTCTGTAAATGAATATCCTCAAAAAACATAAATATGAAAAAGCCAGTTCCTATCATAAATTTCGGCCATCAAAAATACTAAGACCAAAACTTGGACCTGCTAACTTGGGAATATTTTTCATAATATTGCGACTGAAGGAAATGATGTTATGAGGGAGTTCAAACAATGCGAATGACTTCGTGTATGTTATTGTAATTGTTATGGTTTTGTTTCGTAATAAATACATTTACAAAATAAAACATATGTATACATTAGGGTGACCGCAGTTGATATGGGATAAAAACATTTCCGGAATTTTAGCAACGAGAACCCCAAAAAATGATGAGTCCTTGCAGATTTTACGATAGCCAAAGTTTGAGCACGATTGCAATATGCTAACACGTGCGGCTGGGGGCTCAAAGTTTCGAAAGAGTGTCTATATGGGAAAAATATGATATTTTTCAGTTTTTATGAAAATTTCGTTCTACAGTTTAACTTTTTCAAACAGTTTTTTTTAATCGATTTAAGTATAAAATTATCTTTTCAAAAAGCTAAATAACTTCAAAATCGGTCAAGATTTCACCAAGAAACAGCAAATGTCCCAGACCAATTTTGTCATGAAATTTGATGGCACTTTTTTAAACTTTCATAAATTGATTAAAGCAATGATTGTTTTTTGCTCTTTATACTTATAAATACTGAGATATGAAATACAGTATTATTACCTGTCTTCTAATCTGTCGCAAAATAAGGCAAAAAAGCAATATTGTTAAGTAAATTATGATATAAGAATTTTTTAATACGTCTGATTGAAAACCCATGTCAATCATACGATCAGCTTCATCAAGTGCTATATATTTATATTGATTTAAGTCCAAATAACGATTTCCAAAACTTTTATGAGACTATTTGGAGTAGCAATGAAAGTTTCACAACGGAAATGTAGACGTAAACTTTGTTCGTCACTTGAAAGACCACCTACAACGGAACAAATCAAGTTTAGGGGCACCTCTCAGAAATTTGAAAAAAGTATCCTATCCTATATAAAATTGAAAAATAAGACGAAAAAATTAAATAAAAAAATTGGCGGCGATGCTTAGTTTCCGAGTTGTGGATCTTTGAAATTCTTGTACAATATTGTGATTATACGGCGTTTTCCAACGAATATGACCAATATTGGTATCACAAAAATTAAAAAAAGCACCTTATCTTGTAGAAAATTTAAAAAGAAGAATAAAAAATTAAACAAAAAGACTGGCGGCGAGGTTTCATTATAATTTAAAATTATAATTTAATATATAATCATGGTATTTCCCTAGACGGCGCAGCCTAGTAAAGTAATAACGTTTATCTGCATTGCCGGCTTAAGGATTTTCTCCACCATGCTCTTTCCCGATACGGCGCAGCCTAGTAATGATTTTCTGTCTTCCAAAGTTTTCATGCCTAATAACGTTTTCTTTCGAGACCCGTACTCGAAATGTGGTTTTATTATGGTATTATATATATTTATTGCGGTAGTTTTCGATATTTTGTTTCTGATTCTTCCAAGAAAACTGCTCAATATGTTCATTTAATTTTAGTTTCTTATCAATTATAAACCCGAGATATTTTATATGCTCGACTTGTTCAATTACCGAGTTATTTATTTCAAATGTTTCGTCCGAATTGATGTTAATTTCTATTATCTTCGTTTTGTTTTCATTAAGTTTAAGTTCATTCATTTTAGTAGTAGGGGAATGTTCATCCTGGGACAATTAAAATTGTTAAATTGTTGCTGAAATTTTTAAATTGTGGGCTGAAATTGTTAAATTATTGCTTAAATTGTTAAATTTGGGTAATTAAAATTTGAAAATTGTTAAATTCTTGGAAATTTGTTTTTTTTGTTTACATTAGGAGTTTTTTGTTTACATTAGGAGTTTTTTGTTTATATTAGGTGTTTTTGTTTACATTAAGTGTATGTCTGTCTGTCTGTCTGCCTGCCTGACCGTGGGAAGTTTGTGTTGAATATTTTGTGTGAATGTATTAAGGCGGTTCATAGTTTGGCGGTTTTTATGTGTGTATGTGACGACGGGGAAAATCATGAAAATGGTTTTTTCTAATGCTGACGGAAAATCATCTAATGATTTTTCGTGATTCCGAAGGCAAAACATGATAATTTTTCCTAATGCCTACTGCAAGACATGATAATTTTTCCTAATGCCTACCGCAATACATGATTATTATTTTATTCAAATGCCGACGGCAAAATTTTTTTTTTTTTTTTTTTTTTTTTTTTTTTTTTTTTGTAATGCATGTATTTATTTATTGTATCTTCATATATGAACTAACAATAAGTATTCAAATCTTAAATCTATAAAAAAAAATTATTAGGCCCGACCAGTGTCGGACATAAACTTAGTGGTAGTTATAAATAATACATTAGTAGTGATAATAAAAAAAGGGGGGGGGAAGTATTTTCAAGTAGTCCCATCTGGAGTGTTAGGTATAAGAGCCTGTGTGTCCCTCTTTTTTAAGCGGGTGTGTCCAGTAAAGTTCAAAATATTACGAGCAAGCGGATTACGATGTGATTCGAGTTTTGTTAAATATTTGCCTGCGTATTTTGCAATTTCTTCAGTCACTAGTGGCATATTTAAATCACGATGTATAATAGAATTTTGGATGTACCATGGAGCCGATGTTATTAACCGTAAAATTTTGTTTTGCCTTCGTTGGATTCTCTTGACATTGGAAACTGAAGCAGTGCCCCATAACTGAATTCCGTAGCACCATATTGGCTTCAAAAGCGACTTGTACAGTAAAAGTTTGCAGTCTAAGCTGAGTGTTGAGTTTCTGCCAATCAACCAATATATTTGAGTTAACTTAAGTTTCATCTGAGTTAACTTAGAGTCAATATGATGTTTCCATGTAAGTCTTCGATCAAGGTGTATACCAAGGTATTTCACTTGGGAATGTTGAGGAATATTTTGATTGTTGGTTCGAATGGGGGAGCAAGTATCTTTTCTTAGGGTGAACGTTATATGGACACACTTTTATTCATTAACTTTAATTCTCCATAAGTTCAACCATATTTCCAGCTGAGTGATATGTTCCTGGAGATTGCGAGATGCCTCATAAGGCTTTTCGTGCACACTCATACAGGCTGTATCATCGGCAAAAGTAGAAATATGGATATTATTGCTCACAGGCATATCACAAGTATATATTAAATACAAGACAGGACCCAGAATACTACCCTGGGGCACACCAGAAGATATAGATTCGGGCACACTCGTGAACTCTCCTTCCACAACAGTGAACTTCCTATCAATAATATAACTTTCCAAAAGCTTTTGAATGTTTATTGGCAGATATGTCTTCAATTTTAGAACTAGGCCTTCGTGCCATACTTTATCAAACGCCTGAGAAACATCAATAAAGAGAGCAGAACAATACTTCTTTTCTTCAAATGTTCTTCTTACAACTTGGACCAGTCTATGCGTTTGTTCAATCGTGCTGTGCTGACTTCTAAAGCCAAATTGATGGTCCGGGATGCACCCATTATCAGTTAAAATTTTTGACAATTTAGTCATGAGCAGCTTTTCAAAAAACTTTGAGATTGTAGATAGTAAGCTTATAGGCCTATATGACTCAGTCTTGGTAAGATCTTTGCCCGCCTTTGGAATCATTTTGATCCTGGCAAGTTTCCAGTTATGTGGAAAATACTGCATTCTTAAAATAGCATTAAAAATAAATAGCAGGATTCTTATTGCAATATGAGGCAAGTTAATGAGCATTTTGTTACTAATGCCATCAATACCTGGAGCTTTCTTCGGGTTGAGTTCAGCAATTACTTTTTGTACTTCACGCATCTTAAACCTTAAGGGACGAGGGGGAAGAGAAACTACACTCGGTAAATCAGCAGCACCCGTACATGAATTGGGAGTGAATACAGATTTTAAATGCTCAGAAAATAAGTTACCTTTCTCACTATCACTTCTTGCCCAGCCTCCGGTCGCAGTACGCAATGGTGATTTAAGATCAACGGGTCGTTTAAGATTTCTAGTAGCGCGCCATAAAGAGTAATTAGATGCGGACGTTACATCAAGACCTTCTAAATACTTTTCCAGTAGTGCAATTTTTTCCGACGATAGCAGCTCTTTGAGTCGTTTAGTACATTCTTTAAGTCTGATTTTATTTAGGGGTGATCTGTGTTGTTGCCATTCTCTTCTAGCTCTCCTTTTTTCACATACAAGACGTTCAATTTCCGTAGAATAAATTCTGTTAAAGCCGGTCTGCGGATAGGAGGTAGTGGCGTGTTCAGCAGCCTGTTTAATATTTTCGTTAAGATTGGCAATGTTAAATTCAATATCATCGCATGATCTAAGCTGAATGTTTTCTACGCAGTGACTACTAAGATATTTTTTGAATACCAGCCAGTTGATTCCATTAATCATCTTCACATATGAGTTAGTTAAATCACTCCTTAGTGGGTTGAAAATTGTAACTATTGTTGGAGAGTGATCGGAGGACAGATCTAGAGAGGCCTCTACATGAATTAAGTCTCTATGAATATTTTTCGTGACGGCAAAATCTATAACATCTGGAATTTTTCTTACGTCAGTAGGCCAGTAAATAGGCTCCCCACTCGAAATGACATCTAAGCCCATTTTTGAAATTGTATTGAACAAGGCTCGACCTCTAGGTGTAACAAGACGCGATCCCCAGTATGTATGTTTTGCATTGTAGTCACCAGCTGCCACGAAACAAGATCCAAGCGATTTGTAGAACTTCTCATACTGATCTTCGGTAACTGAAAATCTGGGAGGTGAGTAAATTGATGATATCACGAAATTCGCACAAAAATTTTCTACGAAAATATTCGTTGCTTGCAAATATTCTTCACTAACGTTGTCAAGGACATAGTGCTTGAGTCTTGACTTAATCAGAATTGCTGATCCACCACATGCTCTCTCTCTCGGGTCCTTTATATCATATAAAGTGTAACCATTTATTTTAAATAAGCTTCTTGAGGTCAAATGAGTCTCAGAAACCAACATTATATCAATATTTTTTTCCATGAGGAAGTGCTCAAGTTCATTTTTATGTTGGCGAATGCCGTTTGCGTTCCAGAAACGTATTTTTAACGTGTTCATGGCTTATTAACTAATGCTTGAAGCAGTGTATTCTGCATTCGCAGCATTTCTTGCATCATACTTGTCATATTTGTAGTAAAGTTGTTTATAGTTAGCACCAGATTCTCAATAGTAGCTTCAAGGCGACTAAAGTTAAAGCTTGAGTTTGAATTCGTTGAATTATTTGGCGGTGGAACATTTTGCGTGGGAATTGAACTAGTCTTAGCAGCATCAGCATACGATACACGTGAAGTAACTGGTTGGCTGATTTGAGTAAAAGTGTCGGAGTTCGCGTTTACTTGTAGAGCTGGAGTTAACTTGGGTTTTTCACCCATAGCCTGTTTAACGAAAGAATATACAGGGCACCCTCTATAGTTAGCTGTGTGATTACCTCCACACTTACTACATTTTTTTTCTGCTTGATCTTTTGGCTTAGTGCAGCTAGCAGTACCATGCAATTCACCGCAGATAACACACACTGTAGGTAACTTGCAGTAAGTTTTCGTATGGCCATATTCTTGGCAATTATGGCATTGTACGGGACCTGAACGCTTACGTGGCTCTTCAACTGTGATTTTTCGATGTAAGAGATACTTTACGTTATAAACTAGATGGGTTTCATTTTTTTTCAATTGTATGTCATTCGGCTCCAGTTCAACCCGAAATAGGGGTTGGGGGACCTTTTCTCTATTAAATATGTTGGTAACATTTTTTACCTTGAATCCTTGGTCGACAAGTGCACATTTTACTTCTTCGGGTTCAACATATGAATCTATGCCCTTTAATAATATCTGTATGCAGTAGATTAGTAATGGGGACCTGAGTCCTGTTTTGGGAATTCAAAACCGGGGAGAAAACAAAAACGATGGCAACACTGTTACAAATGGGGGGATTTTCATGCTGATATGGTGTTTGTGTGTGAGTTTGATTCTTTGGCCATGTGTATGTATGTATACTTGTGTGCACAGCTTTTGTTGTTATTGTAGAGAAACGTTGTGCTTACAGTACATGGATGTATGTACGTGTGGGATGTGTATGTGTGTGTGTGTGAGTCTAATTCTTTGGTTGTGTGTGCATGTATATGTGGGTGTTTGTATGTATGTATGGGTGTGTGCGTATGTGTGTGATTGTTATTTGATAGACTTATGGTTGCTGTTTTGAGTTATAGTTGGTATGCTTATGTAGGGTTATTGTATGTATGCATTTATGTTTGTGATCTCTGGGGGGGAAATAATCTAATAGCTGCAGAGAGTGGCAACCCTGTTGCGAATGGAAGTCGTTAGGGAATGTATTTGGTAATGTATGTATATGTTGTTGGATTAATGTATGTGATCTTATCTATTTTTGCTTTGAAGAATGTCATTGCTTGTGTGAGTTACATCAACACTTTTTCATACATATTTACAAATGCATGTATATATGTTTTTAAGGCTATTGACGTTGCTATTATGGAGATAGAAAATATTGTGTCGGCATAGGTTTCATATATGTTCAAGTGAATTTCAGATGTTAAATGTTTTGAATCCGATCAGGTTGATAAGAAGAGCTTTTCAATAGGGGTAGTGATATCTTTATTTCGGTATATTTTACTTTAATGTAACAATTATAAGAAATAGCTTTGGAGAAATATAGCAAAAACTTATAGAAGCACCTTCTTTCACGTGTCCCGATTTTTCTAGTACCTTTATATTGCAAACTGATGCTAGCGATTTTGTTCTGGGTGTTGCTGTGTATATGAATTTCATCATATATCGTAATACCAACAGAGAATTGTGGAAATGTGTGTGTGTGTGGGTATGTGTTTATGTGTGTGTGTGTGTGTGTGTATGTGTGTGTGTGTGTGTGTTTATGTTTGTAGGAATTTCAATGTGTGTATTTCTGTAGGAGCTTAGTTCTGATTGTGATTTATGAGGGGTGAGGTGTTCTAGTAATATGTAACCGGGGGAATCTGTGTGTTTGTGTGTCTGTAGGAGTTTAAGGCTGACCATGATTTGGGTGGGCAGGGTTGTTGACGTAATATGTATCCATGGGGATTTGTGGATGTGTCTGTCTATAGTAGTTTAAGCCTGATCGTGATTTGAGGTAGGTGAGGATGTTCTTGAGGTAAATTGGTTATGTGTATGTATGTATGTATGTATTTTTGTAAAAATTTAAGATGATTGTGATTTATTAGGGGCGAGGTGTTCTTGTAATATGTAGCCGTGAGAATCTACATATGTGTATAGACGTCTGTGGAAGTTTAAGACTATCTGTAATTTCAGGTAGGTGAGAGTGTTGTGTTGTTGAGATTAATCTTATATATTGTATATGTATGTATGTATGATCATGGGAATTTTTATATGTATATCTGGGGGAGAATTTTAGGCTGGTCGTGATTTGTGAAAGGTGGGGTGTTGTTGAAATTTTCTTGGATATTTCTTATATGAATTCTGCTATGTGTGTGTGTATTTGCGCTAATATTTATATGTAGATAGAAATAAATTGTTTTCAGTATCGATATTTGGTACTATAAAATACTATCATATGTCTGGACTTCCCTAATCTTATTATGTTTTTATACTTACGCTTGTTTTATATTTTCTCATACTTAAATTTGTCTCGCGTTAAAGTCTGCCTATATGAAATTTGTTTATATTACAGATTTTGTTTATTTCAATCTTTGAATACATTTTTTTTTGTCATTGATGTCTTTTGTTCTTCTTGTTGTTGGCGTTGTTGTTGTAAATATTCGTCTGTGTATAGATGCGATATATTCAGTTTTTTTTTTTTTTTTATTTGAAAATAAAAATGTTGTTTTATCTGCATTTACTTAAAAGTTTGTGAAGATTTTCTGTTTTAAGTAAAACTGAATTCCTGAAGATACATACTCTATAGTAATAGTAACTATAATAGAAATATTTCTTATACTTAATTTACATTTTTTTAAAGTTGACGCAACGTTAGTTAGTCAACATTTGACATTTTTGGGGGTATGCAATTTTTTCTAACTATAGCCTTTTTTCTTCACTTTCTACATTTATTTTTGGAAATCTTGCATTGCTTTTTTATAAAATTTATAAAAATTTTTAAATGAAACTGATCCGACACTCCAGCTTAGATACTGATAATGTTTTTTTTCTTTTGTTTTTTGTTACTCAACTTACTGTTTATTTTTTATTGATAAATATTTAAAATCAAAAGGGAGTTTTATATTGAAATTATTATTTTCATAATTGTTGAAAACAATCGCTACTTCTTTTGCGATGAAATCATTTGAATTACTTTTGAAACCTTACATGTTTATAAAAATTATGTTATTTTCTATATTGCTTAATATAAGACTTTTAGAATTTGTACTTTGGTGGTTATATTTTCTATTATACGATTATGAATAAGAATGCAGTAAGCTGATGTCTTTGCTTACTGTTTCAAATTAAAATTTTATTCAACTGAATAAAAGGAGATTTTTTCTTAAACTCTAATGCAGTTAGAAGCGCTGGAGATTCTTTCATATAACAGCTTTTTGGAATTTTTGATACATAGTATAATATAGAATTGGATAACATTTATTTTTAATTTTTATGTTAAGAAGTACGGATATGAGACTGAATTTAAATGTACTTTTAAATTAGTTAAATCATAATGAACAAACATATTTTCTTCTTTAATAGCGATCAACAGAAAACGAACTCGTTTTCATATAATTTAGGTATACCCTTTCGACGGTTCCTCTAGGATACAAGATGACTTTGTTTGACGAAATTTCTGTTGCTTTATACTGATAATATGTTTACATTAATAAGGTACATACATATGTACATGTTTATTTTATGAAGGGCTATTACCTATGGCTTTCATTTGACGTTCTATATGATTTTTTTCTTCTCATTTTATTAAAGTTAGCGTGTTGTGTATATATTTCTGAAATGTTTAAGTGTGCTTTGTGTGTCCATCGGACAGAGTGTACGTTTTAGTTGGTCAGTCAGTCTATATATTTATTTTTTTTTTCTTCTAATGTACCACACCTTTTTTTCACATTTTACTACTTGAAATAGAGAATTTTTGTCTAATTTTTTCTGGGTATCTACATACATTAGTTAAATATGTGTATGAATTTTTAAGAAAAAATTTTAAATAAAATATTGGAAAAAGAATTAATTATGTGAATGGTTTTTATTTCTTTATTAGCTTTACTTCGCTAGATCAAAAAAATTTTTGTTTTTGCTTATTTGCAAATTCTTGTTTTCATGTCGCTTAAACATGTACAGTCTTGTTTTCATGACGCTTAAATATGCACAGTCTTGTGTCCATATCGTTTAAGCATGCACAGTCTTGTTTTCATGTCGCTTAAACATGTACAGTCTTGTTTTCTTTGAAAAGTTATGCACATGACAAATTGAATTTCACAATGTTATGAAATTTCATTAAATTTCATTAGATTTTTTCATAAAGAGAAACAATTTAGACAATCGGATAAGTCCTTATATTTTTCACTACATACAAGTTTCTGTTATTTTATATTCGAATAGATGAATCCTAAATTTCCTTTAAAAAATAACACACAACAAGGAATAATTTAATTTAATTTTATTTATATTAATAATACATTTTAATTTAATTTTATTTATTTTTATTATAATGATGGAAACATTTCATAATATCCAATTATTAAATTTTCTAATATACTTTTACGCAAAAAATATATTGTACATCTGCAAGTATCTGGTCCTTCCTCACACTCAGGATTATGCCAAGGACAGCTTTTGAAGTGTCCTTCTGTGTTGTCTTCATATTCCATGATACCATATTCTTCGTTCTCATCCAGCATATTTTGAAAAAATTTGATCATCTCCCAATGATCCAAAAGCCTGAAGCTTTCAAAATCTCTTATAAATTGGTTTAGAGTACGTCTAATTTGGCTCATTATATTTGCCGATAAATTAATGAATGATGATTGTTTGAAGGTTTCTTTAAGACTAATTTGCTCTTTAAATTTTAAAATTACTATCTTTTGATATTTAAAATATCTATACCATCATCTATATTCCATACTTCTTTTTTAGCACTCTATCTCTCTCTATCCCTTTTCTCTCTATAACTATCTCTTTCTGTCTATCACTACCCCTCCACTTATTCACTATTTCACCATATTTTCGATTAGCCTTCTTGAAGTCGTCATCGCTACTTTTAAGATCATTTTCAGTTAAACATTCAAAGTGCGGAGAAGTAAATAAAAAAATAAATAAATAAAACAAAAATGGAGTCTACAACAAATCTAACATCAAAATTTAATTCACTAAAAAATAAAACCTTAATCCACATAAAGGAGCTTGAGACATCAACTAAATACACCATTCGAAAAGTGTCAAGAGTAACAACAAAATATGGGCCAACACTAAAAGTTGAAATGGAAAACCACATAATGTTCCTCCCAAAGCGATATAATGCTTTAACCGATGCTGAAATTAAAGAACTCTCGAGCGGATCATATTGCTTAAGTAGAGAAGGTGAACAAAGCTTAATTGTTGAAAGCGAGCTGAGTGAATTTCTAATTCAAAATTCCCAATTTCCAATTTGGCAATAATATATAATAATTTTGTATTTTAAATTATAAATAAAAATACATGAAAGAATTTTGTAAAATATAAATGTTTGTGCTTTTTTATTTAATATTTTCAGTTATTTCATAAAGAAATTTAAGACATAAATGACCACAGGTAAATGTATTGAAATTCTGATGTTGATTATAGTTGTATTTTATATTTCTACCAAGATATTTGACTACTTCCGAAGGAGGTTGTAAGTTTCCAAAGCTGTCGAAATATTCTTTTTCATTGTTGTTTTTATAATATGCTACCCAATGTGTACCAGGTCCTGTTGATACGTCTAAATTGATTATTCCACATTCTATTTTCTTTGTTCGTTTTGGTAGAGTATTCAACATGAAAACTCCTCTAAAATATGGAATATTTATAGAGAAACGGTTTAGGTCCTCATCAGATAGTGGTCTGTTGGGTAGCATCTCTACTAGAAGTTTTTTGATTCCTCTTTGAAAACTAAACCATAACCCTTTTTATATGGTTTTAAGTAAAGTCCCTTTCCAACTGCAATAGATTCCATCGCTTTATTATGTCTAGTTGCTTCATCAAGTTGATTTTTTGCATTCTTTGTTGCATTTAAAGCTTTAGCTATAGCAGCACCTCCAGTTGTTAGACTACCAATTGCACCCAGAGCAGTTAAAATCGGTATTAGAGGCAAAAACCCACCAATTTTTGGTACACGTATTACATGTGGTACTATAATTTGAGATTTTCTTCCTTTTAATGATTTGTTGATAGTTTTTCGGGCAATTTTAATTGCTGAGTTAATATCTAATGGTTTTTCCTTCTTTAGTATTTTTGTTGCAGCTCTAATTGATGTTCTAAACAGTTTTTTATCATTTATCTTGTTATTTTTAACATTTTTCTTTTTCTCCACACCCATACCAAATTTTGTTTTGGTTTTCATTGCGTTAGTAACCATATAGGCAAATGATTTTTCAGCAATACTACTATCTTTTGATAAAACTCGATCCCAAGCTGAATTTTCAAGCATTTTATCAGCTTTATGTCTAATGCTTAAATCCTTATTTTTTGAATAAGCTATATCGTGATCTTTACAAGCAGAGTCCAATAAATTAATTCCTTTGTCACCTCAATTTAAACGTTTTTGTAGTTTTGTTTCAGGTCCACAATACTAATATCCGGGAAGATAAAGTTCACCAGTTAGAGAGTTTATTTTTTTATCTACTATGCCTCCTCCAACGAAGGTGTTTTTATGACTAAACGTTTTCTGATATTGTATAACTATATCATCTAATTTTGTCGATAATAACAGGTAACATTTATAAAATCTATTTAGTTCGTAATATTGTTCCTTCTACTATTTTTTTTTTGTTTACTTGCCTCTATCTTGACTGATGGTTTCTCAGTCTTTAAACTTGTATATTCTCAACTTCTGTCTTGATGTTACTTTCTTTTTTCATGCGAATTCTTGTTTTTTCTTTTCATATCGCTTAAACATGCACAGTCTTGTTATCTTTGAAAGGTTCTGCACAAAACAAATCGAATTTCACAATATTATGAAATTCCATTATATTTCATTAGGTATTTTCTTATCGACACCAACTGCTTTAACACCATCTCATTTACGTTTGCTAACAGCAAATAGTACAATAGGTGTCAGCTATTAGATCAGCTTATCAGCTATCAGATCAGCTTATTAGCACCTGGTCTGTTTTTCAGATCAGCTTTTCAGGAGCTGGTCTGGTTTTCAGATCAGCTTATCAGGACCTGGTCTGGTTATCAGATCAGCTTATCAGGACCTGGTCTGGTTATCAGATCAGCTTATCAGAACCTGGTCTGGTTTTCAGATCAGCTTATCAGGACCTGGTTTGGTTTTCAGATCAGCTTTTCAGGACCTGGTCTGGTTTTCAGATCAGCTTTTCAGGACCTGGTCTGGTTTTCAGATCAGCTTATCAGGACCTGGTCTGGTTTTCAGATCAGCTTTTCAGGACCTGGTCTGGTTTTCAGATCAGCTTTTCAGGACCTGGTCTGGTTTTCAGATCAGCTTATCAGGACCTGGTCTGGTTTTCAGATCAAGGCTATCAGGACCTGGTCTGGTTTTCAGATCAGCTTATCAGGAGCTGGTCTAATTTTCAGGTCAGCTTATTAGGAGCTGGTCTGATTTTCAGGTCAGCTTATTAGGAGCTGGTCTGGTTTTCAGGTCAGATGAAATAACTAAAGTCTATCTTTTATTAGCAGTATTTTTTTTTTTCTATAACGAAAATCGTTTAATTCAATATATTTGCTTATAATCAAAAATCCATATTTATCCTTCCAACACTCTACAAATTTTTTAAAACTTGTCAAAATTCATATTACTGCCAACATGAACCTTGTAAACATGCTTCATATTTTTCTCATCTTACTTAAACATTATAATTAAATTTGCATTGTCTCTTATTAAATGCTTATAACCATATTCATAAAAATTTTAAACAGCATTTCAAATGTTGTTTGAGCAAAATTCGCTAAAATTGTATTCATAATAGAATATTAGCTTACAAACGTTTTTTAACTTGCGTAAATCAACAAATCTTATAAATTAAATGCACCCATACTTAAAATAATTTTGAGCTGACGTCGTTCTAGTTTTGCTTTTTGTTTATTTATATTTTTAACTTTGTCTGTATGTATGTATGTATGCATGTATTAAGAATTATGCTTATGTTTGGCACAAGTAGAATGAGTCATCATTCTTCTGTCGCCCCATACAAAAATATACACGTACACGTACATATGTATGTATATTATTCTGCTTTCCACATGCAACATCAGCAAATATCATAATTGAAATGTATTAAGCTTCAATACCAGAAAAAAATAAATGTATAATAACCCATTCTTTTAATTATGAAATTATGTAATTTCTTTAACTATTCATATTTGTAGTAGTATATAGATAATTTAGTACCACATGTAATACGTGTACCAAAAATTGGTGGGTTTTTGCCTCTAATACCGATTTTAACTGCTCTGGGTGCAATTGGTAGTCTAACAACTGGAGGTGCTGCTATAGCTAAAGCTGTTAATGCAACAAAGAATGCAAAAAATCAACTTGATGAAGCAATTAGACATAATAGAGCGATGGAATCTATAGCAGTTGGAAAGGGACTTTACTTAAAACCATATAAAAAGGGTTATGGTTTAGTTTACAAAGAGGAATCAAAAAACTCTTAGAGATGCTACGAACAGACCACTATCTGATGTGGACATAAACCGCTTCTCTATAAATATTCCATATTTTAGAGGAGTTTTCATGTTGAATACTCTACCAAAACGAACAAAGAAAATAGAATGTAGAATAATCAATTTAGACGTATCAACAGGACCTGGTACACATTGGGTAGCATATTATAAAAACAACAATGAAAAAGAATATTTCGACAGCTTTGGAAACTTACAACCTCCTTCGGAAGTAGTCAAATATCTTGGTAGAAATATAAAATACAACTATAATCAACATCAGAATTTCAATACATTTACCTGTGGTCATTTATGTCTTAAATTTCTTTATGAAATAACTGAAAATATTAAATAAAAAAGCACAAACATTTATATTTTACAAAATTCTTTCATGTATTTTTATTTATAATTTAAAATACAAAATTATTATATATTATTGCCAAATTGGAAATTGGGAATTTTGAATTAGAAATTCACTCAGCTCGCTTTCAACAATTAAGCTTTGTTCACCTTCTCTACTTAAGCAATATGATCCGCTCGAGAGTTCTTTAATTTCAGCATCGGTTAAAGCATTATATCGCTTTGGGAGGAACATTATGTGGTTTTCCATTTCAACTTTTAGTGTTGGCCCATATTTTGTTGTTACTCTTGACACTTTTCGAATGGTGTATTTAGTTGATGTCTCAAGCTCCTTTATGTGGATTAAGGTTTTATTTTTTAGTGAATTAAATTTTGATATTAGATTTGTTGTAGACTCCATTTTTGTTTTATATATTTATTTTTTTATTTACTTCTCCGCACTTTGAATGTTTAACTGAAAATGATCTTAAAAGTAGCGATGACGACTTCAAGAAGGCTAATCGAAAATATGGTGAAATAGTGAATAAGTGGAGGGGTAGTGATAGACAGAAAGAGATAGTTATAGAGAGAAAAGGGATAGAGAGAGATAGAGTGCTAAAAAAGAAGTATGGAATATAGATGATGGTATAGATATTTTAAATATCAAAAGATAGTAATTTTAAAATTTAAAGAGCAAATTAGTCTTAAAGAAACCTTCAAACAATCATCATTCATTAATTTATCGGCAAATATAATGAGCCAAATTAGACGTACTCTAAACCAATTTATAAGAGATTTTGAAAGCTTCAGGCTTTTGGATCATTGGGAGATGATCAAATTTTTTCAAAATATGCTGGATGAGAACGAAGAATATGGTATCATGGAAGATGAAGACAACACAGAAGGACACTTCAAAAGCTGTCCTTGGCATAATCCTGAGGAAGGACCAGATACTTGCAGATATACAATATATTTTTTCCGTAAAAGTATATTAGAAAATTTAATAATTGGATATTATGAAATGTTTCCATCATTATAATAAAAATAAATAAAACTAAATTAAAATGTATTATTAATATAAATAAAATTAAATTAAATTATTCCTTGTTGTGTGTTATTTTTTAAAGGAAATTTAGGATTCATCTATTCGAATATAAAATAACAGAAACTTGTATGTAGTGAAAAATATAAGGACTTATCCGATTGTCTAAATTGTTTCTCTTTATGAAAAAATCTAATGAAATTTAATGAAATTTCATAACATTGTGAAATTCAATTTGTCATGTGCATAACTTTTCAAAGAAAACAAGACTGTACATGTTTAAGCGACATGAAAACAAGACTGTGCATGCTTAAACGATATGGACACAAGACTGTGCATATTTAAGCGTCATGAAAACAAGACTGTACATGTTTAAGCGACATGAAAACAAGAATTTGCAAATAAGCAAAAACAAAAATTTTTTTGATCTAGCGAAGTAAAGCTAATAAAGAAATAAAAACCATTCACATAATTAATTCTTTTTCCAATATTTTATTTAAAATTTTTTCTTAAAAATTCATACACATATTTAACTAATGTATGTAGATACCCAGAAAAAATTAGACAAAAATTCTCTATTTCAAGTAGTAAAATGTGAAAAAAAGGTGTGGTACATTAGAAGAAAAAAAAAAATAAATATATAGACTGACTGACCAACTAAAACGTACACTCTGTCCGATGGACACACAAAGCACACTTAAACATTTCAGAAATATATACACAACACGCTAACTTTAATAAAATGAGAAGAAAAAAATCATATAGAACGTCAAATGAAAGCCATAGGTAATAGCCCTTCATAAAATAAACATGTACATATGTATGTACCTTATTAATGTAAACATATTATCAGTATAAAGCAACACAAATTTCGTCAAACAAACTCATCTTGTATCCTAGAGGAACCGTCGAAAGGGTATACCTAAATTATATGAAAACGAGTTCGTTTTCTGTTGATCGCTACTAAAGAAGAAAATATGTTTGTTCATTATGATTTAACTAATTTAAAAGTACATTTAAATTCAGTCTCATATCCGTACTTCTTAACATAAAAATTAAAAATAAATGTTATCCAATTCTATATTATACTATGTATCAAAAATTCCAAAAAGCTGTTATATGAAAGAATCTCCAGCGCTTCTAACTGCATTAGAGTTTAAGAAAAAATCTCCTTTTATTCAGTTGAATAAAATTTTAATTTGAAACAGTAAGCAAAGACATCAGCTTACTGCATTCTTATTCATAATCGTATAATAGAAAATATAACCACCAAAGTACAAATTCTAAAAGTCTTATATTAAGCAATATAGAAAATAACATAATTTTTATAAACATGTAAGGTTTCAAAAGTAATTCAAATGATTTCATCGCAAAAGAAGTAGCGATTGTTTTCAACAATTATGAAAATAATAATTTCAATATAAAACTCCCTTTTGATTTTAAATGTTTATCAATAAAAAATAAACAGTAAGTTGAGTAACAAAAAACAAAAGAAAAAAAAACATTATCAGTATCTAAGCTGGAGTGCCGGATCAGTTTCATTTAAAAATTTTTATAAATTTTAGAAAAAAGCAATGCAAGATTTCCAAAAATAAATGTAGAAAGTGAAGAAAAAAGGCTATAGTTAGAAAAAATTGCATACCCCCAAAAATGTCAAACGTTGACTAACTAACGTTGCGTCAACTTTAAAAAAATGTAAATTAAGTATAAGAAATATTTCTATTTTAGTTACTATTACTATAGAGTATGTATCTTCAGGAATTCAGTTTTACTTAAAACAGAAAATCTTCACAAACTTTTAAGTAAATGCAGATAAAACAACATTTTTATTTTCAAATAAAAAAAAAAAAAAAAAACTGAATATATCGCATCTATACACAGACGAATATTTACAACAACAACACCAACAACAAGAAGAACAAAAGACATCAATGACAAAAAAAATGTATTCAAAGATTGAAATAAACAAAATCTGTAATATAAACAAATTTCATATAGGCAGACTTTAACGCGAGACAAATTTAAGTATGAGAAAATATAAAACAAGCGTAAGTATAAAAACATAATAAGATTAGGGAAGTCCAGACATATGATAGTATTTTATAGTACCAAATATCGATACTGAAAACAATTTATTTCTATCTACATATAAATATTAACGCAAATACACACACACATAGCAGAATTCATATAAGAAATATCCAAGAAAATTTCAACAACACCCCACCTTTCACAAATCACGACCAGCCTAAAATTCTCCCCCAGATATACATATAAAAATTCCCATGATCATACATACATACATATACAATATATAATATTAATCTCAACAACACAACACTCTCACCTACCTGAAATTACAGATAGTCTTAAACTTCCACAGACGTCTATACACATATGTAGATTCTCACGGCTACATATTACAAGAACACCTCGCCCCTAATAAATCACAATCATCTTAAATTTTTACAAAAATACATACATACATACATACACATAACCAATTTACCTCAAGAACATCCTCACCTACCTCAAATCACGATCAGGCTTAAACTACTATAGACAGACACATCCACAAATCCCCATGGATACATATTACGTCAACAACCCTGCCCACCCAAATCATGGTCAGCCTTAAACTCCTACAGACACACAAACACACAGATTCCCCCGGTTACATATTACTAGAACACCTCACCCCTCATAAATCACAATCAGAACTAAGCTCCTACAGAAATACACACATTGAAATTCCTACAAACATAAACACACACACACACACACATACACACACACACACACACACATAAACACATACCCACACACACACACATTTCCACAATTCTCTGTTGGTATTACGATATATGATGAAATTCATATACACAGCAACACCCAGAACAAAATCGCTAGCATCAGTTTGCAATATAAAGGTACTAGAAAAATCGGGACACGTGAAAGAAGGTGCTTCTATAAGTTTTTGCTATATTTCTCCAAAAGCTATTTCTTATAATTGTTACATTAAAGTAAAATATACCGAAATAAAGATATCACTACCCCTATTGAAAAGCTCTTCTTATCAACCTGATCGGATTCAAAACATTTAACATCTGAAATTCACTTGAACATATATGAAACCTATGCCGACACAATATTTTCTATCTCCATAATAGCAACGTCAATAGCCTTAAAAACATATATACATGCATTTGTAAATATGTATGAAAAAGTGTTGATGTAACTCACACAAGCAATGACATTCTTCAAAGCAAAAATAGATAAGATCACATACATTAATCCAACAACATATACATACATTACCAAATACATTCCCTAACGACTTCCATTCGCAACAGGGTTGCCACTCTCTGCAGCTATTAGATTATTTCCCCCCCAGAGATCACAAACATAAATGCATACATACAATAACCCTACATAAGCATACCAACTATAACTCAAAACAGCAACCATAAGTCTATCAAATAACAATCACACACATACGCACACACCCATACATACATACAAACACCCACATATACATGCACACACAACCAAAGAATTAGACTCACACACACACACATACACATCCCACACGTACATACATCCATGTACTGTAAGCACAACGTTTCTCTACAATAACAACAAAAGCTGTGCACACAAGTATACAACATACACATGGCCAAAGAATCAAACTCACACACAAACACCATATCAGCATGAAAATCCCCCCATTTGTAACAGGGTTGCCATCGTTTTTGTTTTCTCCCCGGTTTTGAATTCCCAAAACAGGACTCAGGTCCCCATTACTAATCTACTGTAGGCCTTTAGCACTCTTAAGTTGGTATGTGTAAAAATTTGTTTTATTTTTTTCGAATTCACTAACAATTTTTCGGAAATCTTTTTCATTATATATTTGGATTTTAGTTTCATCAATATTACCCCGTTTAATTGGAATGATGTGAAAAGTATTTTCACCAATGGTCGACAGTAGTTTTTTATAAGCGCGTTGGAATTTTTTTCTCTCAGATAAATAGGTGGTGGCTTAAAAGACTTTTGCGATGATGTAGAGGGCTTGTCGTCGGTGTCTTGCAATAATGAAAAACGATTTTGACGATTGGTAGATGATGCGCTGTTATCCCTAGACATCTTTGGAGCAGATGAAATTTTTGAAGAATTTGGGCTTCGCCCACGCTTTACCACTGTTATATATCTGTCCATTCCCACTTGTACCTTGGGTTTTGAGCTACTGTTATCTGTAGTGATAACTTGGTTTAGTGATGAAGGCGAGCCCGATGCGGATGATATCGCAGACTTAAATGAAGAAGTACTAGGCAATGGTAATGTTAACGATTCACTAGTTGGCATTGGACAAAGCGAAGTTGCTCGCTGAAGAAAAATTGGCTTTGCCGTTAAAAAAAGATTTTCATCAGATTTATTATTTATATTTTTTTCATTAGGAGTTTCAGAACTCACAGTAAAATAAGCATTTCTGCCGTTAGAACTCACTTCAAAATTTTTTTCCTTTGAAATACTCATACAGAGTATTATTCCTCAAGGGAACTTTGTTTGTGTTTACGGTTTTTTTTTGTTTTTGCTATTTCTTGCTATGTAAAAAATATTAGCAAAGCCAATAAGCTTATTTATCAAGGTGAATATGTATTACGAATATTTTTTGTATGATTTTTGATTTTGTTGTTTTTTATATTTGTTTCGTTTGTATGTATGTAAAAAAAAAATCCGCTTTAATGTCTCTTCACTATGAAGGTTCAACGAGAACTAAAAATGAATATAATTTTTTCAAATGCAGACGGAAAAATGATTTTTCCTAATGACGACGGGAAAACGTGAAAGTTATTTTTTCTAATGCTAATGTAGGTGTTGCTAGACTGTGGGAATTTAAGGCTGACCGTGATTTGAGTGGGTGGCGTTGTTGCCGTAATATGTAACCATAGGAATTTGCGGATGTGTCTGTCTGTCTGTGAGAATTTAGGTGAGGGTTTGATTGGAAGGGGCAAGGTGTAGTTGAGGTAGATCGATTGCGTGTGTATGTGTGCGTGTGTGTGTGTGTGTGTGTGTGTATGTGTGTGTGTGTGTATGTGTGTGTGTGTGTGTGTGTGTTTGTAGGAATTTCAATGTGTGTATTTCTGTAGGAGCTTAGGGCTGATTGTGATTTATGAGGGGTGAGGTGTTCTAGTAATATGTAACCGGGGGACTCTGTGTGTTTGTATGTCTGTAGGAGTTTAAGGCTGACCATGATTTGGGTGGGCAGGGTTGTTGACGTAATATGTATCCATGGGGATTTGTGGATGTGTCTGTCTATAGTAGCTTAAGGCTGATCGTGATTTGAGGTAGGTGAGGATGTTGTTGAGGTAAATTGGTTATGTGTATGTATGTATGTATGTATTTTTGTAAGAATTTAAGATGATTGTGATTTATTAGGGGCGAGGTGTTCTTGTAATATGTAGCCGTGAGAATCTATGTGTATAGACGAATGTAGAAGTTTAAGACTATCTGTAATTTCAGGTAGGTGAGAGTGTTGTGTTGTTGAGATTAATCTTATATATTGTATATGTATGTATGTATGATCATGGGAATTTGTGTATGTATATCTGAGGGAGAATTTAAGGCTCGTCAGGATTTGCAAAAGGTGGAGTGTTATTGAAATTTTCTTGGATATTTCTTATATGAATTCTGCTATGTGTGTGTGTGTGTATTTGCGCTAATATTTATATGTAGATAGAAATAAATTGTTTTCAGTATCGATATTTGGTACTATAAAATACTATCATATGTCTGGACTTCCCTAATCTTATTATGTTTTTATACTTACGCTTGTTTTATATTTTCTCATACTTAAATTTGTCTCGCGTTAAAGTCTGCCCATATGAAATTTGTTTACATTACAGATTTTGTTTATTTCAATCTTTGAATACATTTTTTTTGTCATTGATGTCTTTTGTTCTTCTTGTTGTTGGTGTTGTTGTTGTAAATATTCGTCTGTGTATAGATGCGATATATTCAGTTTTTTTTTATTTGAAAATAAAAACGTTTTAATTTTTATCTGCGTTTACTTAAAAGTTTGTGAGGATTTTCTGTTTTTAAGTAAAACTGAATTCCTGAAGATACATACTCTATAGTAATAGCAACTATAATGGAAATATTCCTTATACTCAATTTACATTTTTTAAAGTTGATGCAACGTTAGTAAGTTAACGTTAGAAATTTTTGGGGTACATAATTTTTTCTAACTATAGACTTTTTTCTTCACTTTCTACATTTGTTTTCGAAATCTTGCTTTGCTTTATGAAAATGTATAAACATTTTTCAATGAAACTGATCCGGCACTCCAGCTTATATACTGATAGTTTTTTTTTCTTTGGTAGTCAACTTACTTCTTTTTTATTTTTATTGATAAACATTTAAAATCAAAAGGGAGCTTTATATTGAAATTATTATTTTCATAATTGTTGAAAACAATCACTAGTTTTTTTTTGTGATAAAATCATTTGAAGTTGAAGCTGATATCTTTGCTTACTGTTTTAAATTAAAATTTTATTCAATAGAATAAAAGGAGCTTTTTTCTTAAATTCTGATGCAGTTAAGATCGGATATGAGACTGAATTTAAATGTACTTTTAAATTAGTCACAATGAACAAACTTATTTTCTTGTTGAAAAGCGATCATCAGAAAACGAAGTGGTTTTCAGAGACTTTAGGTATACCCTTTCGACGGTTCCTCTAGGATACAAGATGACTTTGTTTGACGAAATTTCTGTTGCTTTATACTGATAATATTTTTACATTAATAAGGTACATATATGTTTGTTTTATGAAGGGTGAGCACCTTTCACTTTTATTTGTTGTCCTATATGATTTTTTTTTAATTTTATTAAAGTTCAGCGTATTGTGTATATATTTCTGAAATGTTTAGGTGTGTTTTGCGTTTCCATCGGACAGAGTGTACGTATTAGTTGGTCAGTCACTCTATATTTTTATTTATTTTTTTCTTCTAATGTGCCACTCCTCTTTTCAGATTTTACTACTTGGAATAGAGTATTTTTGTCTAATTTTTTGGTGGGTATATACATTAGGTATGTAGAAATTAGTTTACTTACAAAGAAATGTATGTTTAATAAACAACTATTGTAGCAAATCGATCTCAGCAATTCACCGTCGGTGTTTTCATAAAGTGTTAGAAACAATGAAATATCTATGTTTGGCAGAATTTTTTTGCCTCAAGTAGGTATTTCTACATGAGGTTTGCTGGTTGACTCCTATCGCATTCATATGTAATGATTATCCACTTAAAAAAGGTCATCATCACCATCAATCACTCCCGTATACAATACATTCATGAGTTGGGTTGATCCAGACACAATTGCTGTCTCATCACTTTCTAACAGCTTTATATATTTTGCTAGTATGCATGCCTTAGCATGCTTCTATCGATAGTGACGTAAGAGTCCGAGATGTAGTAGTGTTACAATTAAAAATCTTTACTATTAGAATTTACCAGATCGCTCTTTTGAATTTTTGCAAAGTAGATACATATGTATGTATGTATTTAAGTGACCACAAAATCATAAAATTTCTTTGCTTACAAAATTGTATGACGTGAGGATTTTTTTTGAAATTATTCATGCTTCGGCATGCTTTCATTTTTTTCTGTAAATTTATTTAATACTCATACAGATACAGATATAAAGTAAGATCTGTTTGCAGTATGCATGCTTCAGCATGATTCTAGTTGAAGCGTATATTCATTCACTAAGTTTGCTTGATACTTATTCATACACATGTACATTCTTAAAGATTGGATATCAAAGTCCAAATGATGCTTTCATATTAAGTAATGTTTAATCTTCTATTTATGTATAAGTTTTCCAAAGTATTTATTAAAAAATTCTTTAGAATCATCTGTTTGTAAGTGTTTTGTTTTTTTTGGTACCCGTACCACTTCAAAAATATTTTCCATTTCTTGGTTTTTTGAGTGCAGCTTTTATTTTCAGCTGTACTACAATTTGAGAATGTGTCAATTACAGTCTTCAAAAATCAACAATTTCTATTTTCTGTAGAATAGTTCTCCATTTCACCTAACTTAGCTCCATAAAACTTCATATATTCCTGTCATTGCATCTCTACAAGCACAAACAATTTTCGAGTTTTAAAATGGAGTTCGTTTACTAAATTTCTTTTTAAAGACATTGAGTTGTTTTACAGATTTTTTCGATAGTGTGGTGATCTACATGTTGCACTTTCAGCTATTTATACTAACATGTAGTTAATTTTCTAATCTATATATTTAATCGTACAACTCTTCAATTTATTTTTAATTATTTAATTTTTAGAATTCCTTTTCAATTTTATAACTCTTCTCCTTCTCTAATTTTATTTCACGTTGTAGTCCACCAATATGCATTTGAATATATTCTTGAATTATATTAATGCTTTAAGCTATATTATTAATTTGTTCTTTAGTTTGTCGATTTCAGTTTCCAGAAAAATTAACTTATATCATCGTTCTCTGACGGAGAGAAAGTGAGATGAGAAAGTTTTAAAGCATTTGGTGTTGAGAACAAATGTGATTAAGAAAAAGCTTCGTAGTATAAAAACTAGTGAAATAGATACAAATGAACATCTAAGAGATGCATTTAAACCTATAACAGAAGAATTCATAAATAGTTCTAAAAATATTAAAAGAATTCTTATGAAAGAAAAAAGTAAAATCAAGACAGAAGTTGAAAATATACAAGTTTAAAGCATGAGAAACCATCAGTTAAGATAGAGACAAGTACACCAAAGAAACTAGCAGAAGGAACAATATTTGATAATACCATCTTATTTAATGATGCTAATACTGAGAATGATGATGACGATGATTTGTACTCAAAGACTTCCAATTCCGAAGACTTATCAGTATTGGAAGGAGGAAATGAATTAGATACAAACTAATGGTGATAGTAACCTCAAACTGAATGAAGATAAATTACAAGTTGGTGGTCAAATATGGGCTCTAACACTAGGACTATTTTCTCTAATGTTTGATAAAATACCAAAAAATTATGATAAATTCGAACTCGAAATCTATAAAAAGATTTTAATTACTACTAATGTATGCATACAGAATCATCATCGTTCTCCGTCAGAGAACGATGATATAAGTCAATTTTTCTGGAAACTGAAATCGACAAACTAAAGAACAAATTAATAATATAGCTTAAGGCATTGATATAATTCAAGAATATATTCAAATGCATATTGGTGGACTACAACGTGAAATAAAATTAGAAAAGGAAGAGAATTATAAAATTGAAAAGGAATTCTAAAAATTAAATAATTAAAAATAAATTGAAGAGTTGTACGATTAAATATATAGATTAGAAAATTAACTACATGTTAGTATAAATAGCTGAAAGTGCAATATGTAGATCACCACACTATCGGAAAAATCTGTAAAACAACTCAATGTCTTTAGAAAGAAATTTAGTAAACGAACTCCATTTTAAAACTCGAAAATTGTTTGTGCTTGTAGAGATGCAATGACAGGAATATATGAAGTTTTATGGAGCTAAGTTAGGTGAAATGGAGAACTATTCTACAGAAAATAGAAATTGTTGATTTTTTAAGACTGTAATTGACACATTCTCAAATTGTAGTACAGCTGAAAATAAAAGCTGCACTCAAAAAACCAAGAAATGGAAAATATTTTTGAAGTGGTACGGGTACCAAAACAAACAAAACACTTACAAACAGATGATTCTAAAGAATTTTTTAATAAATACTTTGGAAAACTCATACATAAATAGAAGATTAAACATTACTTAATATGAAAGCATCAATAGTACAATGATTTAATTGAGCATTAAAAGGAATGATGTGAAAAGAATTAGCTTTAATGGTTCATATAAAAGGATTGGTATACATATATAAAGAATTACTTAGTGCATAAAATAGAAAAATTTATCTCAACATTAAAATGTTAACGATTAAAGTTAACTCAACAAATGAGAAAAAGCTGCTTAATACAGTATAAAGTAATTTGAAGAATGAATGTTGAATTTAATAAAAATTAAAATTAAATTAAAACGAAAAATCTAGTTTTTTGTAGGATTGATTAGGAATGATGGGTCTTAAGAAAGGTAATTAACTAAGTGTAGTGGAATTAGATAATTAGCTAAATGTAGTGGAATTCTCTAAACTTGTTGGTCTGAATGAAATTGGCTAAAACTTCAGTGTTTAAAATAAACTATAACATAGTGCAATATTCAGCAGCACATCATATTATCACTTTTTATAAAGTTGTATGTATGTTCGAAAGCGTTAGAACGCAAAATTTTACAATATGAAAATGGGATTATTATAGAAGATCTTCGCTCTATTTATTTCTTTAGCTATCAGATCTTTAGAAAATATAGATAAACTACTTAATTTGGACTTTGATATCCAATCTTTAAGAATGTCCATGTGTATGAATAAGTATCAAGCAAACTTAGTGAATGAATATACGCTTCAACTAGAATCATGCTGAAGCATGCATACTGCAAACAGATCTTACTTTATATCTGTATCTGTATGAGTATTAAATAAATTTACAGAAAAAAAAATGAAAGCATGCCGAAGCATGAATAATTTAAAAAAAAAATCCTCACGTCATACAATTTTGTAAGCAAAGAAATTTTATGATTTTGTGGTCACTTAAATACAAACATACATATGTATCTACTTTTGCAAAAATTCAAAAGAGCGAACTGGTAAATTCTAATAGTAAAGATTTTTAATTGTAACACTACTACATCTCGGACTCTTACGTCACTATCGATAGAAGCATGCTAAGGCATGCATACTAGCAAAATATATAAAGCTGTTAGAAGGTGATGAGACAGCAATTGTATCTGGATCAACCCAACTCATGAATGTATTGTATACGGGAGTGATTGATGGTGATGATGACCTTTTTTAAGTGGATAATCATTACATATGAATGCGATAGGAGTCAACCAGCAAACCTCATGTAGAAATACCTACTTGAGGCAAAAAAATTCTCCCAAACATAGATATTTCATTGTTTCTAACACTTTAGGAAAACACCGACGGTGAATTGCTGGTAGAGGTAACTGAGTTATTTGAGATCGATTTGCTACAATAGTTGTTTATTAAACATACATTTCTTTGTAAGTAAACTAATTTTTACATACCTAATGTATATACCCAGCAAAAAATTAGACAAAAATACTCTATTCCAAGTAGTAAAATCTGAAAAATTAGAAGAAAAAAATAAATAAAAATATAGACTGACTGACCAACTAATACGTACACTCTGTCCGATGGAAACACAAAACACACTTAAACATTTCAGAAATATATACACAATACGCTGAACTTTAATAAAATTAAAAAAAAATCATATAGGACAACAAATAAAAGTGAAAGGTGCTCACCCTTCATAAAACAAACATATATGTACCTTATTAATGTAAAAATATTATCAGTATAAAGCAACAGAAATTTCGTCAAACAAAGTCATTTTGTATCCTAGAGGAACCGTCGAAAGGGTATACCTAAAGTCTCTGAAAACCACTTCGTTTTCTGATGATCGCTTTTCAACAAGAAAATAAGTTTGTTCATTATGACTAATTTAAAAGTACATTTAAATTCAGTCTCATATCCGATCTTAACTGCATCAGAATTTAAGAAAAAAGCTCCTTTTATTCTATTGAATAAAATTTTAATTTAAAACAGTAAGCAAAGATATCAGCTTCAACTTCAAATGATTTCATCACAAAAAAAACTAGTGATTGTTTTCAACAATTATGAAAATAATAATTTCAATATAAAGCTCCCTTTTGATTTTAAATGTTTATCAATAAAAATAAAAAAAGAAGTAAGTTGACTACCAAAGAAAAAAAAACTATCAGTATATAAGCTGGAGTGCCGGATCAGTTTCATTTAAAAATGTTTATACATTTTCATAAAGCAAAGCAAGATTTCGAAAACAAATGTAGAAAGTGAAGAAAAAAGTCTATAGTTAGAAAAAATTATGTACCCCAAAAATTTCTAACGTTAACTTACTAACGTTGCATCAACTTTAAAAAATGTAAATTGAGTATAAGGAATATTTCTATTATAGTTGCTATTACTATAGAGTATGTATCTTCAGGAATTCAGTTTTACTTAAAAACAGAAAATCCTCACAATCTTTTAAGTAAACGCAGATAAAAATTAAAACGTTTTTATTTTCAAATAAAAAAAAACTGAATATATCGCATCTATACACAGACGAATATTTACAACAACAACACCAACAACAAGAAGAACAAAATACATCAATGACAAAAAAAATGTATTCAAAGATTGAAATAAACAAAATCTGTAATATAAACAAATTTCATATAGGCAGACTTTAACGCGAGACAAATTTAAGTATGAGAAAATATAAAACAAGCGTAAGTATAAAAACATGATAAGATTAGGGAAGTCCAGACATATGATAGTATTTTATAGTACCAAATGTCGATACTGAAAACAATTTATTTCTATCTACATATAAATATTAGCGCAAATACACACACACACACATAGCAGAATTCATATAAGAAATATCCAAGAAAATTTCAACAACACCCCACCTTTTGCAAATCATGACGAGCCCTAAATTCTCCCTCAGATATACATACACAAATTCCCATGATCATACATACATACATATACAATATATAAGATTAATCTCAACAACACAACACTCTCACCTACCTGAAATTACAGATAGTCTTAAACTTCTACAGACGTCTATACACATAGATTCTCACGGCTACATATTACAAGAACACCTCGCCCCTAATAAATCACAATCATCTTAAATTCTTACAAAAATACATACATACATACATACACATAACCAATTTACCTCAACAACATCCTCACCTACCTCAAATCACGATCAGCCTTAAACTACTATAGACAGACACATCCACAAATCCCCATGGATACATATTACGTCAACAACCCTGCCCACCCAAATCATGGTCAGCCTTAAACTCCTACAGACATACAAACACACAGATTCCCCCGGTTACATATTACTAGAACACCTCACCCTTCATAAATCACAATCAGCCCTAAGCTCCTACAGAAATACACACATTGAAATTCCTACAAACATGCACACACGCACACACACACACACACATACACACACACACACACATACACACGCAATCGATCTAACCCAACCACACCCCGCCCCTTCCAATCAAACCCTCACCTAAATTCTCACAGACAGACAGACACATCCGCAAATTCCTATGGTTACATATTACGGCAACAACGCCACCCACTCACACCCACTAGCAACACCTACATTAGCATTAGAAAAAATAACTTTCACGTTTTCCCGTCGTTATTAGGAAAAATCATTTTCCCGTCTGCATTTGAAAAAATTATATTCATTTTTTGCCGTCGGCATTTGAAAAAAATAATAATCATGTATTGCCGTATTAGGAAAAATTATCATGTATTGCAGTAGGCATTAGGAAAAATTATCATGTTTTGCCTTCGGTATTACGAAAAATTATCATGTTTTGCCTTCGGAATCACGAAAAATCATTAGATGATTTTCCGTCACCATTAGGAAAAACCATTTTCATGATTTTCCCCGTCGTCACATACACACATAAAAACCGCCAAACTATGAACCGCCTTAATACATTCACAAAAAATATTCCACACACAAACTTCCCACGGTCAGGCAGGCAGGCAGACAGACAGACAGACAGACAGACATACACTTAATGTAAACAAAAACTCCTAATATAAACAAAAAACTCCTAATGTAAACAAAAAACTCCTAATGTTAACAAAAAAAAAACAAATTTCCAAGAATTTAACAATTTTCAAATTTTAATTACCCAAATTTAACAATTTCAGCAACAATTTAACAATTTCAGGCCACAATTTAACAATTTCAGCAACAATTTAACAATTTCAATTGTCCCAGGAAGAACATTCCCCTACTACTCATTTTTAAACAGTTATTTATTTTATCTACATTATAAGTTATAATTTCTCGACATTCTTCTTCATTGTCTGCAATGGTATATATTAAGGTATCATCTGCGTATAGGACCTTGTTACATCTTTCTAATATATTTGGCAAGTCATTAATATAAATAATAAGTAGCAGTGTGCCTAGTATTGAGCATTGTGGAACTCCAAAGTCATTCATTACTTCCTCCGATACAGAATTATTTACCTTAGTTGTCTGCATTCTGTTGTTCATGTACGACTTGAACCAATATTGTACTAGAATTTCAAAGGCCCATAGCTGCGAAACTAAGCCTCGCCGCCAGTTTTTTTATTTAATTTTTTCTTCTTATTTTTTAATTTTCTATCGGATAGGATACTGTTTTTACATTTTTGGGAGGTTCCTTTAAACTTGATTTAAGCCCCTACAACTACTACAGTTCGTATTCCTAAGGGCTGACCGAACTTCATTAGGCAGGAAAACTTGACAATGCAAATATTTAATAGGCTGCGCAGTGTCGGGAAACACCATGATGGAGAAAATCTTTAAACCATGCTGTTCAGGAAAACTGCAATTCAGAAAGTGTTTATTAGGTTGCGCCATCTGGATATACCATGGCGGGGAAAATTCTTATGGCCTAAATCAATTGTGTTGTCTTGTCAGTACTACTGACTCAGTAGACAGAAAACAAGTCGGAATCGTTGGAAAATACACCAATACAATTATGTACTACAATATCAGATGCCCATTACTCTGAAAATAAAGGCAGAATTAGTTTTTACTTTCTGTTGTGTTACGAATCACCTGACTATTTTTTGTTTATAGAAGTCTAAGTGCTAATTCACACGGTGAAATTTAGGACGTCTATTTTTTTAATTCTCTTTTGAAGTTGCTACCAAGAATTCCTTGCATTCATACGATGTTTTTTTTTTTTTTTGGACGTCTAATTTTACTTCTCTTCACCCATATAGCCAATAAGTTAGAAGAGCAAGAATAAAAAAATACAATAAGATAGAAGAGTAACATTAAAACGTAACAACAATAACAACAACAGCAATGTAATGAGAAATATGTAAAAAACCATGGAAAACAGAAATCGAGTAATTTTTTCTACCCCTCTTTCTTCTCTACACCGTTCGCTAACAAACAAAAAGTGACGTCGAAAAATAGACTTCATAAAAGTCTTCGTGTGAATTAGGTGTAATAAAAGTCGTTAGTTTTTCTGTTTCGTTCTGTTCTGTTTCGGATCAACCTGTGAAAATTAAAAACTTGATAAGTAATTGTAAGTGACAGCATAAATTAAATAAAAATATTTTAAAATTGTGATTGTGCTTCTAGAATTAAAAAAAATTAATTTTTAAAACAAAACTATATTGAAACTTAACAATGCACGAGGCAAAACTCATCGTTTTGGTGGTAAATTGCGACCCTTCTGGTCAGAAACAGCTGATATGTTGGTACAGAAATAGTAAATACTCAAATTTAGAAGCAGAACGGCACAGCACAGAACAGCAACAGAAAGAAAAGACTAACGAAGCCTTAAGCCTGGCAGCCAATTTTTTATTTAATTTTTAAATTTTTTATAGGATACGATACCCTTTTTCAATTAAGAATGGCACATTAAACTTCATTTGTCCCCGAAGTTATCTGCAATAAAGAATAAATTAATACTGAATATTTTCTTTACTTTTTTTTATTAAGATAAATGTTTACTTTTAAGTTTTTGCTTAAACAATTATTTGAAATAATTTTTCTTTCAACATGCCCGCAGAAACAGAGCACGAAGCCGATGTAGGATGGTGATCGGTCAGAGCAAATATCGTCGGTGGCGGCTAAAGGCCGGATGTGAACCGAAAAATTTTCGCCACCGGCGCACAGTGCCACATTTTGTGAGTAGGCGGTCAAAATTCTATAACTTTTGACTGGGTTGAAATTTTTTAATGAAATTTTTTTTGTTGCATATTAAAGTACACTTATATATGATTGAAAAATTACTTTTAAAAATATAGGTATTATCGGCCTTAAAAAAAATAAATTTGTGAATGTAGTGATTTAACATTGCATTTTATAAATAGTAACGTTAACTGAACTAAAAAATTACATACTTAATTAAGCCGTCCACCCGGTTTATTTTGACCTTTAGCCCTCTTCTCCATTGGACCACTTAGAATACGGGTTTGAAGCTCATAATTGTTTTAAATATATTAATATTGATATAATATTTAGCAAAACTAATTTTATTTTAGTCGTTGATATCCCTGTGAAATTTTAGGGCAATCGGTCCACAGTTACTCATAGGGCCCTTGTAAGTCAAATTTCGTAAAATAGCCTTGGTGATCATAATTCACTAACAAATGTAAGTTCCACAGCTTTAAATGTAATTATTATATGAACAATTTAAATATATTTTAAACGTGAATCCATAACAGGTATGTAGGAGATCCATATCCGAAAAAAGGTTTTACCATAAATTCTAAGAAAATATTTTTATTCCAAATAAAATAAAATTTCTTTTATAAATTTTCAATATTTATTGTGCTTTTTTGCTCTAATTTTTATGTTAATTTGCTTAGAATAAATTTTTCATTTTTCATTATCGGTTGAAGTTTATCTATTTGTTGTTCAAGTTTAGATACTTCTTCTAATATTACATTCTTCGTATCCTTCTTAAAAGCAAATTTAATTCATCTGCAATATTTTGTTGAGTAAGGTATTTCGTTTTCCATATGTCAATATCGGTTTCTTTGCTAGTAGATGGCTCAAAATTAATGTTATTTGTTTTTAGTCTTAACGGAACAAAGGATATCATAAATAAGTCAGAATCTGATATTTTTTCTGCATTATACTGCTTATATCGATTTTGTCCAGAAGATCCATCGCATCCGCATTTAGAAATTAATTTTAGGCTACAGTGACCAAGCTTTTTAATATTATCTGCGTCCAATGTATTCAACAATCTTTCCACAGTATGATTTAATATGTCTTGCAATAACACCTCTGCTGAACTTTCTATAATGTTTATAGAATTTTGTGGTGGTAAACAATCTTTTTTAATTAAAAACAAATCTCTATTTTCCAACTGCCCGCTATCGCAATTCCATATACTGATATATTGTTAGCTTTAAGTTCAGAAATATTGAAAATGCTTCTTCAGATGTAATTTCTTATCATCGATTGGTGTTGGAGGGCTCTTTAAAATCCCTTTTACACGCTTGGGGCTCGCTTTCATTACATTTTCTATTATATCAATTTGTTTAGTTTTATTTTTTGTTGGTCCTAGTTGATGGAAAAACGTATCTTTAATTATTTCTTGAGAAAATTCTTCATTAATGCTTTGCAGCCATCGTCTTCGGGACCTTTCACTACACTCCTCAACTGGTCTGGCAGGTCGGCTCACATTTGCTGGTTTTGGTTGGCTTGCAAATACAAGTTTGCTTGTAAGCCATTGTTTGTTGCAGTTAAACATTTTTTCCTTATTTCTATAACATTCATTATAGCGTTTATTTAATCGCGTTAAAAAATTATTAATTTTTTTTAAATGGTCGCACAACTCAATATAAGGGTCTTTTAAAATGTGTAATATAACATCGTTTTTGTTTTTTTTTTTGTTCAAAATAAATTTTAGCAACATCGTTATAACTGAACTTAGCCATCGTTTTGACAATACTGATCGTCTTTATTAATTTTGTCTGGTTTTATACACATCAAGTTGTCTTGAAGCAGGTATGTGTTTCAACGAGAGAGGGGAAAGAAGAAAGGAGATGAGTACAGACATGCTTGTACTGACAAGTTACTTCAATTCTCTTTTGTTATTTCATTCTCATATTCAAAACTCATTAAAAACTTGAACACGAACTGTCTGTGTCTAAACAACCGGGCAGGTTTAAAAGAGAATTAAAGAGACCTGCTTCAAGAAAACCTGATGTGTCTATCGTATTTGAACCTTTATATGAGCAGCAGCTACCTGGGTACACAATAAATTTATAACAAAAGGTCGAATATATCAGTTCAAATACAACAACTCATGTACCTACCCCCAATTATATGTAACTACATTTTTTAATGGCCAAAATTACAAAAATGCATTTAATGCATTATAATAACAGTCTTCTATTATACCCTTTTCATTAATAAAACTTCTTCAAAACAAAAAGAAAAACATACACACAATACACACACAATACACACACAAACACATGTAGATATACCGCACTTCCATACCTAAAATATCCGACATGCAAGCAGTAAAATCATTGTAGTTCCTAGAGACGCAAATATAAATTTAAAAAATGAGCATATAATAACAGCTCAAAGCACGTACTATAACACGTTATAAGTCATTTTACGAAGTTTTTCGCAGAAAAAAGGTTCCACTGAACATCGAGATTTGGGTATATTTTTATTACAATGCCCAAAACTGGGACTCGAGCAAAGTAACGCACGATTTTTTTAAACTATTTTATAAGTTAAGAAATGATATTGTGTGAATAAAAAAAAAATTTTCCAAAAATATATAAAACCAAAAAAGTTGAAGTTCAAACATTTTCTAAAATATATCGAATTTCAGCTTGGCTTAAAAAAAGCACGTATTTGATCACCCTATTCGAAGAGAAATAATCGAAATAAAAACTTAAATTTCTGGATTTCGAGGTTCCTATGTGTTTACTTTTATATATAAAAGAAAATTAAATCGGTGACACAAAAAATTTTTTTTGAAGAGTTTTGGCCGCCATCTCTTCAAATGTGCCACTGTGCGGCGGCTAAGCAAATGTGCCGGCTAAAGGCTCCGTTACCCGACTGTAGAAATCGCAGATGTAAGGTAAATGTAAATGTAAACGTTTGAGCGCTTATAGAATACTTAAAAACGTGTCATGTGTTTTCGACACAAAAAAAAAATTCTTTGTGCACACACACATACATACTAATTGCATTGTGCTCAGCAAACACGCATTTTTGATTTTAAGTTGAGAGTTATTTGAAGTCAAATGCGAAAGTTCATATACTTATGTATAAAATTTAAATTCATGAAATTCATTTTGATTGAAATTTACATACATATGTATACGGACATACACACGAGTATGTATGTATGTATTAGAACTTATAAGTAAATAATATATAAAATAGTAATGTTTTAATTAATCTAAGATTTTTCAATAATTTCGCTGAAACTATTTTAATTTACTTTCTTTTGACGACAAGATTTAGCCTGTTGGAAAAAACTAATTGAGTTTTTGAAATAACACCTTTTAGAACGAAAATGCGCCTAGAGGTTTTGAAAATTATTGTTATTATTTTATTTAAATGAACTCAATTATAATAATTTTAATAGCAGCTGTAACGCTCAACCGTAATATTTGTCATTGTACATTACCAGAACAGATTTTGAGCAACTTCATCGGAAAACGAAGTATTTAGCTCTTTAATTTCCAAGAATGTGCATGCTTGCAGTAGCACCTCAATAAAATCATTACTTTCTCGTTTTATCTCTTTCTTATTAATGTTCGTGCTTACTCATAATAATTTAGTTTTATTTACAAACAATATACATATGTATATTCTTTAACAAAAATACATACACATGTACATATACAGGACTTTTTGTTTTCTGGGTGTTTATCAGTATAAAAAAAATCATATAAAATGGAAAACAGCTGTTCGAAACATTGATGAGAGTTCAACATCTTCACATTATTTTTGATTGCATGGAAAAAGTACCAAAGTTATTTAAATGGTATTATTTCATTATTTTATACTTACAAAAATTGTAATGACCTTGACATTTAGTAAAATTACAATTTAAGCTTCATACCCGTATGTACATATTTACATTACAACGTATTACAATTACTAGATATACGTCATAAAAAATTCATTAAAACACAGCCTCACACTAACTTACATACATATGCAAGCATAATTAAATAATACATGAAATTAAAAAAAAAACATAAACAAAATCCCTTCAACCAAGCTAATTCACTTTATTCAATTCTCTTCCTTTAAGTATTACGGCTCAGTGGTGCCAACTTTTTTGGCTCTCAGAATTTTAAAAAAGCACTAAAAAGCGTAATTTTGAAATATAAAAAGCGTAAAAAGCACTAACGTAAAAAACGAGTGAAGTTTAATAATGTTTTCTAAGCTATTCTCTATTTTGGCAATATTATCAAAATTTTTAATGAAATATATCAGACGAAAAAGGTATGCTTTACCCTAAGCAAATAAATACACCAAGTTTTTATTAAAGTAATTTTAAGAAATACGCAAATTTCTTAAAAGCACTACTTAGTGCTTTTTCTTAGTTTGGCACTAACACTCAAAATTTGGCGTTTTGAGTCTTCACAAAGCACTAAAAATAGTGGCAAAAGCACCAAGCTGGCATCGCTGTTACGGCTTTCATACAACAACAAATAAGAGAAAAAAATTGTTAGATCAAGAGAAATACTACAAACACACACACACACTCATGTTTTGTTTCTTTTTTACTTGTAAGCTAATAAATGCGTGTGTTATATGTGTGCATGTAGTAGTAGCAACCTTAAACGCTTATAGCTCGCAAAATACTAAACCGATTTCAATAAAATATAGATTCTGCACATTTGTACAGAAAATCCTTTAAAACCATATAAATCTTTTTAAAATCTGTCCAGTGGTACCAGCGTAAAAGGGATTACACAAAACATGTTCGCCTATTAATTATATAGATAAAAAATATTTATATTTTTATTATCATTATAATTATTATGATTAAAGGTACCTATTTTTATTTTTATTGTTATTATTTTTAAATAAAAATAGTTTTTTGTACGCTTGAATGTATGTGTTGTCGCACATATGTATGTATATTTTACAAATTCATACATGTGTACATATACATATGTGTATGTATGTATATTAACAAAAAATAAACACATACGATTGGCAAACTCTGGTTAGATTTTATAAAAAAACTTTTTTAGAAAACTAAATTTGTTAAATATGCCATGTACGTATACAAATTAACCACTCAAAAGCTTAAATTATTAAAAGAAACAAAAGTACCAAATCAGGGCTATTGTGCCACACTCTCATTCAATATACATACATCCCATCACTGTCTACAAATGTCACGTAACGTCGTCATGAAATTCTATTTTCTGCAGGTTCAGACGTTACATTTATGTGCCATTTCAGTCAGGTAAGCGTTTGCATAGCTTTTAATGTAACAGATTCGATCAGCTGACACATTTACAGTTCTACATTTACAGTCGGGTTATTCTGCCTTAACGGTCGGCTAACACAATAATTTTTTTGTTTATGTCATGTTTTAGACTTGGCAGTTTTTCGTAAAGCAGTTATCTTCAATTCTCTTTTAAAACTGCACGTTTGTTTACACTCAGACGGTTTCTTGTTCAATTTTCCTATTGTCTTAATGCTGCGAATGAAATAACAAAAGAGAGTTGAAGTAACTTTTCTCTACAAGCAAGTCAGTACCCCTTTTCTTTCTTTCTTCTTCACAGACTTGCTTTAAGAAAAACTGCCAAGTCTAAGACATGACTATGTTTCCACCGACTTTAAATCAAGTAGGTTTAAGTAAATCACTTCGGTTGTGAGTGATTTGTTGTTCGAATTTTCGTATTCAATTTATGCGCGTGCTTTATGAGGTGGGCGCAGCAGCTGTAATGTGAATGTTATTTACATGTGGTTGACATTTAAAATTGATTATATATTCCTTTTTGTAATTTTTTATCGAAATTGTCAATCACTATTGATAAGTGTTGTCAGATTTATTTTCAGCCTCCTCGCCAAATGACTTGTCGAATATCGCCAAATATCGCCAATATAATAAAAGATCAAATTATAGGTACAAAAATATATTATATTTTGTAATTACATCACAAATCTTATTAATTTTTAAATTCAGTAGGTAACGTCTATTGTTAAACGTCTATTGTTAAACATAAAAATTATAGTATTTAAGAAAACTTAAGAAAAGTGTTTATATTCACATATAAATAAAAAAAAGTACTTAAAAATAACTTATTCCAAAGATCAATCTAAATAGGATAAATTTAACTTGAGCACCAAGATAAAAATTATTATTTAGTTCAACTGAACTAACATTTACTTAAATGTGTATTTAAGTACACTTATCATATCCTTGAAGTGGTAAGTACCTGCAGCATCGATGTATTCATACACTCAGGTGAGAACTCTTATGTGATTTTTGGTGCTTCATTATCAAAATGTTGGCTTTAACTTATAAAAGAAAGTTTTGCTCACTGTTTCATAAACATCAAATGAGATTTTGTGGTTCATATTCTTGGTTCAAACTTCTTGAATTTCAGAAAATTTTGCTTGAGATAAAGAGCCACAACATTTAAAATTTTTTGTACGAAATATTTTATGTTGTAGAAAAAATTCCTTAAAAAATATTTCATATTCTTAACATTATTCTATTTAATTGAAATCATAAAAATATAGCCAAAAATATCGCCAAGGAGTTCAAATATCGCCAAGTAAATCGCCGATCGCCATTTCAAAATTTTCATCGCCAAAAATAAATTTTCGTCGCCACGTTTGGCGAGATATCGCCATATCTGACAACACTGCTATTGATGGATGACCCAAGGATGGAGCTTGCAATTTTAAAAGCAACGCAGGGTTGCATATATAAATTCAGTTCGAAAAATTGTATTTTCGACACTATTTATAATAAATCAACTACTTTGAGGTGATTTATCCATATGCAAAATGTATGGTAAATCATGTATAAATTGACATGATTTGCGCAAATCATCATGATTTGTTTAAATTACGCAGGTGGAAACATACTTAAGCTTTTCAAAATAAACCAATTAAGAGTGCTATATTCGGATTAGCCGAATATTATATACCCTTCACCGATGTCGTAAGAAATAGATGCACACATACAATATTACATTCAGACATATTTGTTTATATTGTGTGTATTAAAATTTTTCGACTAACCAACTTGATTAAAATATTTTATTTTCGATATAAGCAATAGTTGAATGTTTTATTTTGCATTTTTTCATTATTAACATTTTTAAAATAATTATCTAGAGAGGAATTTGACATAGATCAGCCCTTTCTGATAGCAATTTATGCACCCATATCTGAGAAACTTGAATACATATTAGATCACCCAAATTGCCGAAAGTATTTATTTTGTTCGCTCCACCGGCAGTTTCTGATATACTAGCCATGAAAAATCGTATTCACTGAAAGCGTGCATACCTAACGGACATGCATATTGCACTTTTCACCTAAAAATAACCTATAATGGCTATAAACACTTTTAGCACCTTTTTTTAAATGCCGCGTTTTTTTCGGAAAATTTTTTATAACCATTTTTGTTAAGAATAAATACCACAACACTACCTAATTTTCCCCATGATTCTTCAATGTGATGAAACTAAGTTTTCTTGGATACACTTTTTTAACGGCTCTCGTTAAAAATTCGATAGCGATAATTTTAATTATTTTTCATTATTTTATAAGGTAAGATCTGTGTATAACATAGCCTTATTACATTTGAACCAAATAATAATATAAGAATCAAACATCACATACCAGTTTATTATCAGCTTTGTTATGTATTTGAAAATTATCGTACATTTCGTGATCAATTGCATATATCTAAAAAAAACTACTATAGACGATATAAGAAAACATATTATGTTATAAAGAAATCTGCGTACATAATTTTATATATGTATTAGAATTCTTTCAACAAAAAAAAAATTAAAAATGAATAAACATAGTATTTTGTAGAGCTGTGTAGCTCATGAACGGGTTAAATTGAACGAATCACTTAATTGAACGAACTGATCGGTGATTTTACTAAACGCTTTTGGATCAGTAGTGTTCCGCTCGATGTTTTCGTTCATTCAGTTTGTGTTTCAAGTCTTATATGTCAAATTTGCTTTTGTTCATGTTTGCCATTTATGTTACGTCCTTTTGTTTGAGTTGAGTTTTTAACCCCCGACTAAAAAAAGGGGTGTTATAAGTTTGTAGTGTGCGTCTGTGTGTCTGTAACTGTGTATCACACAGCCAAACGGCTAGACACATTTCAAATAGTCACAAACCTCTTGGTTGAAGTCTACTGATGATTTGTTACAGCAACAATAAAATATATTGACAACGCTGAACCACCAGCAAATAAATTTTAAATTAAAATAAACTTCTGACAATATGTCGAATAATAAATTTCTTAAATGTTAAATTTAGATTTTATTTTTAATTTTGCCTTATAATTACTTTTATTGTTATCCAATGGATTTCTAATTGTATAAAGGTGTAGAAAAATAAAAGAGATTCAAATCGAATATAAATTATTTGCTGGGTTTTTTGCATTAGTTTCTAAGCCTACTACGCTTATTTTTCTTTTGTGATTTTCAAAAAATATTATTATTTGTGAATTCTCAAATAGTTCTTGAAAGTCTGTGCATAAGATAAGAGGTTTGTGACTATTCAAAATGTGTGGTTGAAGTCTACTGATGATTTGTTACAGCAACAATGAAATATATAGACAACGCTGAACCACCAGCAAATAAATTTCAAATTAAAATAAACTTCTGACAATATGTCGAATAATAAATTTCTTAAATGTTATGTAATATATGTACATAATATGTTAAGTGCGAAGAAAAAACCTCTTTCGCGTCGTGAATTTATGAAGCAACTTCACTCAGATCTAGTTAGAGCACACATGGTACAGCGCTTAAAGTGTTCTACGCTTCAGTCAGGCATGCGACAAAACATTCAACAATTTTTGTCACTGCCAGTTCAGGAGACGACTACAGCTCCAAAGAAAAGCATCAAAAGGAAAATTTGCGCATTCTGTCCCTACCAAAAATATCGCATGGCTAAGGCTATATGCACAAAATGCGAATAACATTGATAACATTTGAGAAGAACACCTACAAGTAACAAATATTGGCATTGAGAGTTTTTGTAGAAAATTCGTAATATCATCAATTTACTCCCCTCCCAGATTTTCAATCACTGAGGATCAATACGAAAATTTCTACAAATCTCTTGGACCTCGTTTTGTAGCATCTGCCGACTACAATGCAAAACTTACGTTCTGGGGTTCGCGTCTTATTACACCCAGAGGTCGAGCGTTGTTCAACACAATTGCAAAAATGGACTTGGACGTCATTTCTAGTGTAGCTCACTTATTGGCCTATTGACATACAAAAAAATTCCGGATGTCATAGATTTTGGCATCATGAAAAATATCTCTAGGGATTTAGTTCAAGTTGAAGCTTCTCTAGATCTCTCATCCGATCACTCTCCAACTATCGTGACAATCTGTAACCCACTAAGAAGTGACTTACCTCATCCATATATGAAGATGATCAATCGTGTTAATTGGCTAAGATTCAAAAAATATCTTAGTAGTCATTGTACGGGAAAAATAAAATTAGGTTTAAAGAGTGCACGAAACGACTCCAAGAGTTGCTTGCATCTGAGCAAACTGCATCTCTTAGAAATTATCTTGAAAGTCTCGTCGTCGTCAAAAATCTCAAGTTCAAGTCGGAATGGACAGATATATCACAGTTGAAAAGCGTGGACAAAAACCTACAAACCACCACCAATATATATGAGAGAAAAAATTCTAACTCCCTTATTAAAAAATTAGTCTCGGCAATTGGTGAGAACGCATTTCACGTTATTCCAATAAAACGTGGTAACATTGATGAAACTGAAATTCAAATATACGAAGGAAAAGATTTTCGCAAAATAGTAACAGAATTCGCAAAAAATAAAACAAATTCTTATACTCACAAGCTTAAGAGTGCTAAAGGTATGCAAATCGTATTTAAGGGCATTGATTCTTATGTTAATCCCGAAGAAGTAAAAGATGCACTCATCGTACAAGGATTTAAGGTAAAAAATGTTACTAATATATTCAATAGGGAGAAAATCCCCCAGCCTTTATTTCGTGTTGAACTGGAGCCGAATGATATAAAGTTAAAAAAAAGAGACGCATCCAATTTATAACCTAAAATATTTCTTATATTGAAAAATCACAGTTGAAGTGCCACATAAGCGATCAGGTCCCGTGCAGTGCCATAATTGCCAAGAATATGGTCACACAAAAACTTACTGCAAATTACCTACAGTTTGTGTTATCTGCGGTGAATTGCACGGTACTGCTATTTGTACTAAATCAAAAGATCAAGCAAAAAAAAAAATGCAGTAATTGTGGAGGTAGCCACACCGCTAACTACAGAGGTTGCCCTGTGTACTCTTTCGTCAAGCAGGCTGTGGTGCAAAAACCTAAATTAGTTCCAGTTCAAACAGCAAACGCTTCCTCCGCCACTTCTGCGCAAATGAGCCAACCAGTTACTTCCTGTGTATCGTATGCAGATGCTGCTAGGGCTAGTTCTATTCCCACACAAAATGCTTCACCGGCAAATAATTCAGCAAATACAAATTCAAGCTTTAATTTCAATCGCCTTGAAGCTACTATTGATAATCTTGTGCAAACTATAAACAATTTTACAACAAATATGACTAGAATGATACAGGAAACGCTTCGAATGGAGAAAACACTGCTTCATGCATTAATTAACAATCCCTGAACACGTTAAAAATATGTTTCTGGAACGTGAACGGCATTCGCCAACATAAAAATGAGCTTGAGCACTTCCTCACGGAAAAAAATATTGATGTAATGCTAGTCTCTGAGACTTATTTGACTTCGAGAAGCATTTTTAATATTTATGGCTACACCTTATATGATTCAAAGGACCGGAGAGGAAAAGCATGCGGTGGATCAGCGATTCTAATAACGTCAACACTCAAGCACTATATTCTTGACAACATTTGTGAACAACACCTACAAGCAACAAATATGGGCATTAAAAGTTTTTGTACAAACTTCGTGATATCATCAATTTACTCCCCTCCAAGATTTTCAATCACTGAAGATCAATACGAAAATTTCTACAAATCTCTTGGACCTCGTTTTGTAGCAGCTGGCGACTACAATACAAAACATATGTTCTGGGGTTCGCGGTTTATTACACCCAGAGGTCGAACATTGTTCAACACAATTTCAACAATGGACTTGGATGTCATTTTGAGTGGGAAGCCCACTTATTGGCTTACTGACATACAAAAAATTTTATAGATTTTGGTGTCTTAAAAAATATCTCTACGGATTTAATTCAACTTCAACCTTCTCCTGATCTCTCGTCCGATCACTCTCCGACGATTATTACAATTTGTATCCCATTAAGAAGTAACTTACCTCACCCATATGTGAAGATGATAAATCGTGTTAATTGGTTAGGGTTCAAAAAATATCTCAGTAGTCATTGTGCGGAAAACATTACGCTTAGAACATCCGATGATATTGAATCTAACATTGCCAATCTCAGCGAGAATATTAAACAGGCTGCTGAACATGCCACTATCTCCCATCCGCAGACTGGGTTTAATAAAATTTATTCTACAGACATTGAACGTCTCGTACGTGAAGATCTAGAAGGGAATGGCAACAGCACATATCACCCCAAAATAAAATCAGATTTAAAGAGTGCACTAAACGACTCCAAGTGTTGCTTGCATCTGAAAAAACTGCATCTCTTATAAATTATCTGGATGCTCTTGATGTCACACCAGCATCTAATTACTCTTTGTGGCGCGCTGCTAGAAAGCTTAAAACACCCATTGAGTTTTAACCACCTCAAGGCACATCTGCCGGAGGTTGGGCAAGAAGCGATACGGAAAAATGTAACATATTTGCTGAGCCTTAAAATCCATTTTTACGCCAAACATATGTACTGGTGTTGCTGATTTGCCGAGTAAAGTCGCTCTACCTCCACCCAAAATACATTAAGTTTAAGACGCGTGATTTACAAAAATTAATTCCCGAACTCAATCCGAAGAAGGCCCTGGGTATTGATGGAATTAGTAACCAGATGCTGATGAAGTTGCCTCATATTGCAGTGAGAATCCGTTTATTCATTTTTAATGCCATTTTACGACTGGAGTATTATCCACACACAGCTGGAAGCTTGCCAAGGTTAAAATGATTCCAAACACCACACTGATTCTAAGCTATCACAAATGAAACTTAAATTAACTCAGGTACATTAGCTGATTGGTAGAAATTCAACACTTAGTCTAGACTGTAAACTTTTAATATACAAGTCGCTTTTAAAGCCAATATGGTGCTACGGAATTCAGCTATGAGGCACTGCTTCAGCTTCCAATGTCGAGAGAATCCAGTGAAAGCAAAACAAAATTTTACGTATGATAACATCGGCTCCATGGTACATCAAAAATTCAAATATACATCGTGATTTAAATATGCCACTAGTGACTGAAGAAATTGCAAAATACGCAGACATATATTTAACAAAATTCGAGTCACATCCTAATCCGCTTGCTCGTAATATTTTGAACTTTACTGGACACATCCGCTTAAAAAAGAGAGATACACGGGCTGTAATATTCAACACTACAGATGATGAAGCTGCTTGAAAACATTTTTTTTTGTTGCTTATCACTACTTATGTATTATTAATAAAAAATTTTTGTGATTCTGCTTGATTTTTTTTTTGTAATAAACTTATTATTTCTAGTTTCCCGCCATTATTTTCTACGGAAAAAGTAAATTTGACAGCTTGTGTCCTAACATAATTGCTCGGACTTGTGTTTGAGCAATTGTTTTCAAACATGTGTTCGAATACTAACATTTACGGTTTACATAGTCATTTTTTGTGTTAGCAACAGATTTTGACAATTGCCAACACAAAAATTTCCAAACTTATGTCTCGTGTAATCTCACTGTTAACAAAAATACATACACATGTACATATACAGGACTTTTTGTTTGCTGGGTGTTTATCAGTATAAAAAAATCATATAAAATGGAAAACAACTGTTCGAAACATTGATGAGAGTTCTTCACATTATTTTTGATTGCATGGAAAAAGTACCAAAATTATTTAAATGGTATTAAGTCATTATTAAATACTTACAAACATTGTAATGACTTTGACATTTAGTGAAATTACAATTTAAGCTTCATACCCGTATATTCATATTTATATTACAACGTATTATAATTATAAAAAATATTTATATTATTATTATCATTATAATTATTATGATTATAGGTAACTATTTTTATTTTTATTTTTATTGTTAGTATTTTTAAATAAAAATAGTTTTTTGTACGCTTGAATGTATGTGTGTTCGCACATATGTATGTATATTTTACAAATTCATACATGTGTAAATACATATAGATATGTGTATGTATGTATATTAACAAAAAATAAACACATACGATTGGCAAACTCTGGTTAGATTTTATAAAAAAACTTTTTTAGAAAACTAAATTTGTTAAATATGCCATGTACGTATACAAATTAACCACTCAAAAGCTTAAATTATTAAAAGAAACAAAAGTACCAAATCAGGGCTATTGTGCCACACTCTCATTCAATATACATACATCCCATCACTGTCTACAAATGTCACGTAACGTCGTCATGAAATTCTATTTTCTGCAGGTTCAGACGTTACATTTATGTGCCATTTCAGTCAGGTAAGCGTTTGCATAGCTTTTAATGCAACAGATTCGATCAGCTGACACATTTACAGTTCTACATTTACAGTCGGGTTATTCTGCCTTAACGGTCGGCTAACACAATAATTTTTTTGTTTATGTCATGTTTTAGACTTGGCAGTTTTCGTAAAGCAGTTATCTTCAATTCTCTTTTAAAACTGCACGTTTGTTTACACTCAGACGGTTTCTTGTTCAATTTTCCTATTGTCTTAATGCTGCGAATGAAATAACAAAAGAGAGTTGAAGTAACTTTTCTGTACAAGGAAGTCAGTACCCCTCTTCTTTCTTTCTTCTTCACAGACTTGCTTTAAGAAAACCTGCCAAGTCTAAAACATGACTATGTTTCCACCGACTTTAAATCAAGTAGGTTTAAGTAAATCACTTCGGTTGTGAGTGATTTGTAGTTCAAATTTTCGTATTCAATTTATGCGTGCTTTATGAGGTGGGCGCAGCAGCTGTAATGTGAATGTTATTTACATGTGGTTGACATTTAAAATTGATTATATATTTCCTAATGTAATTTTTTATCGAAATTGTCAATCACTATTGATCAGTGTTGTCAGATTTATTTTCAGCCTCCTCGCCAAATGACTTGTCGAATATCGCCAAATATCACCAATATAATAAAAGATCAAATTATAGGTACAAAAATATATTATATTTTGTAATTACATCACAAATCTTATTAATTTTTAAATTCAGTTGGTAACGTCTATTGTTAAACATTAAAATTATAGTATTTAAGAAAACTTAAGAAAAGTGTTTATATTCACATATAAATAAAAAAAGTACTTAAAAATAACTTATTCCAAAAATCAATCTAAATAGGATAAATTTAACTTGAGCACAAGATAAAAATTATTATTTAGTTCAACTGAACTAACATTTACTTAAATGTGTATTTAAGTACACTTATCATATCCTTGAAGTGGTAAGTACCTGCAGCATCGATGTATTCATACACTCAGGCGAGAACTCTTATGGGATTTTTGGTGCTTCATTATCAAAATGTTGGCTTTAACTTATAAAAGTAATTTTGCTCACTGTTTCATAAACATCAAATGAGATTTTGTGGTTCATATTCTTGGTTCAAACTTCTTGAATTTCAGAAAATTTTGCTTGAGATAAAGAGCCACAACATTTAAAATTTTTTGTACGAAATATTTTATGTTGTAGAAAAAATTCCTTAAAAAATATTTCATATTCTTAACATTATTCTATTTTATTGAAATCATAAAAATATAGCCAAAAATATCGCCAAGGAGTTCAAATATCGCCAAGTAAATCGCCGATCGCTATTTCAAAATTTTCATCGCCAAAAATAAATTTTCGTCGCCACGTTTGGCGAGATATCGCCATATCTGACAACACTGCTATTGATGGATGACCCAAGGAGGGAGTTTGCAATTTTAAAAGCAACGCAGGGTTGCATATATAAATTCAGTTCGAAAAATTGTATTTTCGACACTATTTATAATAAATCAACTACTTTGAGGTGATTTATCCATATGCAAAATGTATGGTAAATCATGTATAAATTAACATGATTTGCGCAAATCATCATTATTTGTTTAAATTACGCAGATGGAAACATACTATTATATGCAAGTGCTATGGATAACGCACCTTATTAAAACCCACATAATTCGAATGTGTACAACGATTGCAACGTATTAAAAGGGACTGTATTTTCACGTTTGCTTGAAAGTATGTCCTGGTTTAGAACGTTACAGTTATATAAGTTCATAATCGCTCGTGTATCTCTTGCAACTATAGATAAAAAATTTTATTTTTTATGCTGCTTTAAGAAAACGAGCCATTACCGCCAAAGAAGCTTAACCCACATGATTTTTGAAATTTATAAAAATCATTAACTTGTTATCATTATCATTATCTGTCAAAATTTTATAACTATAGGATATACCGTTTAAATTTTATGGCAAAAACAATTTAAGCTTAAGTTCACATTATTGTTTACAGTTTTTGTAACAATAACTTGTAACTTAAGCTTTTCAAAATAAACCAATTAAGAGTGCTATATTCGGATTAGCCGAATATTATATACCCTTCACCGATGTCGTAGGAATTATATGCACACATACAATATTACATTCATACATATTTGTTTATATTGTGTGTATTAAAATTTTTCGACTAACCAACTTGATTAGAATATTTTATTTTCGGTATAAGAAACAGTTGAATGTTTTATTCTGCATTTTTCATTATTAACATTTTTAAAATAATTATCTAGAGAGGAATTTGACATAGATCAGCCCTTTCTGATAGCAATTTATGCACCCATATCTAAGAAACTTGAATACAGATTAGACCACCCAAATTGCCGAAAGTATTTATTTTGTTCGCTCCACCGCTCCACCACATATTGCACTTTTCACCTAAAAATAACCTATCATGGCTATAAAGACTTTTAGCACCATCTTTTAAATGTCGCGTTTTTTCGGAAAATTTTTTATAACCATTTTTGTTTAGAGTAAATACCACAACACTACCTAATTTTCCCCATGATTCTTTAATGTGATGAAACTAAGTTTTCTTGGATAGACTTTCTTTAACGGCTCTCTCTAAAAATTCGATAGTGATAATTTTAATTATTTTTCATTATTTTATAAGGTAAGATCTGTGTATAACATAGCCTTATTACATTTGGACCAAATATGTATCATCTAATAATATAAGAATCAAAAATCGCATACCAGTTTATTATCAGCTTTGTTATGTATTTGAAAATTATCGTACATTTCGTGATCAATTGCATATATCTCAAAAAAACTACTATAGATGATATAAGAAAACATATTTTTGTATAAAGAAATCTGCGTACATACTTGTATATATTCTGTAAATTCACGAAAACAACCATTAGAATTCTTTCAACAAAAAAATTAAAAATGAATAAACATAGTATTTTGTAGAGGTGTGTAGCTCATGAACGGGTTAAATTGAACGAATCACTTAATTGAACGAACTGATCGGTGATTTTACTAAACGCTTTTGGATCAGTAGTGTTCCGCTCGATGTTTTCGTTCATTCAGTTTGTGTTTCAAGTCTTATATGTCAAATTTGCTTTTGTTCATGTTTTCCATTTATGTTACGTCCTTTTGTTTGAGTTGAGTTTTTAACCCCCGACTAAAAAAAGGGGTGTTATAAGTTTGTAGTGTGCGTCTGTGTGTCTGTAACTGTGTATCGCACAGCCAAACGGCTAGACACATTTTGAATAGTCACAAACCTCTTGGTTGAAGTCTACTGATGATTTGTTACAGCAACAATAAAATATATTGACAACACTGAACCACCAGCAAATAAATTTTAAATTTAAATAAACTTCTGACAATATGTCGAATAATAAATTTCTTAAATGTTAAATTTAGATTTTATTTTTAATTTTGCCTTATAATTACTTTTATTGTTATCCAATGGATTTCTAATTGTATAAAGGTGTAGAAAAATAAAAGAGATTCAAATCGAATATAAATTATTTGCTGGGTTTTTTGCATTAGTTTCTAAGCCTACTACGCTTATTTTTCTTTTGTGATTTTCAAAAAATATTATTATTTGTGAATTCTCAAATAGTTCTTGAAAGTCTGTGCATAAGATAAGAGGTTTGTGACTATTCAAAATGTGTGGTTGAAGTCTACTGATGATTTGTTACAGCAACAATGAAATATATAGACAACGCTGAACCACCACCAAATAAATTTGAAATTAAAATAAACTTCTGACAATATGTCGAATAATAAATTTCTTAAATGTTATGTAATATATGTACATAATATGTTAAGTGCGAAGAAAAAACCTCTTTCGCGTCGTGAATTTATGAAGCAACTTCACTCAGATCTAGTTAGAGCACACATGGTACAGCGCTTAAAGTGTTCTACGCTTCAGTCAGGCATGCGACAAAACATTCAACAATTTTTGTCACTGCCAGTTCAGGAGACGACTACAGCTCCAAAGAAAAGCATCAAAAGGAAAATTTGCGCATTCTGTCCCTACCAAAAATATCGCATGGCTAAGGCTATATGCACAAAATGCGAATAACATTGATAACATTTGAGAAGAACACCTACAAGTAACAAATATTGGCATTGAGAGTTTTTGTAGAAAATTCGTAATATCATCAATTTACTCCCCTCCCAGATTTTCAATCACTGAGGATCAATACGAAAATTTCTACAAATCTCTTGGACCTCGTTTTGTAGCATCTGCCGACTACAATGCAAAACTTACGTTCTGGGGTTCGCGTCTTATTACACCCAGAGGTCGAGCGTTGTTCAACACAATTGCAAAAATGGACTTGGACGTCATTTCTAGTGTAGCTCACTTATTGGCCTATTGACATACAAAAAAATTCCGGATGTCATAGATTTTGGCATCATGAAAAATATCTCTAGGGATTTAGTTCAAGTTGAAGCTTCTCTAGATCTCTCATCCGATCACTCTCCAACTATCGTGACAATCTGTAACCCACTAAGAAGTGACTTACCTCATCCATATATGAAGATGATCAATCGTGTTAATTGGCTAAGATTCAAAAAATATCTTAGTAGTCATTGTACGGGAAAAATAAAATTAGGTTTAAAGAGTGCACGAAACGACTCCAAGAGTTGCTTGCATCTGAGCAAACTGCATCTCTTAGAAATTATCTTGAAAGTCTCGTCGTCGTCAAAAATCTCAAGTTCAAGTCGGAATGGACAGATATATCACAGTTGAAAAGCGTGGACAAAAACCTACAAACCACCACCAATATATATGAGAGAAAAAATTCTAACTCCCTTATTAAAAAATTAGTCTCGGCAATTGGTGAGAACGCATTTCACGTTATTCCAATAAAACGTGGTAACATTGATGAAACTGAAATTCAAATATACGAAGGAAAAGATTTTCGCAAAATAGTAACAGAATTCGCAAAAAATAAAACAAGTTCTTATACTCACAAGCTTAAGAGTGCTAAAGGTATGCAAATCGTATTTAAGGGCATTGATTCTTATGTTAATCCCGAAGAAGTAAAAGATGCACTCATCGTACAAGGATTTAAGGTAAAAAATGTTACTAATATATTCAATAGGGAGAAAATCCCCCAGCCTTTATTTCGTGTTGAACTGGAGCCGAATGATATAAAGTTAAAAAAAGAGACACATCCAATTTATAACCTAAAATATTTCTTATATTGAAAAATCACAGTTGAAGTGCCACATAAGCGATCAGGTCCCGTACAGTGCCATAATTGCCAAGAATATGGTCACACAAAAACTTACTGCAAATTACCTACAGTTTGTGTTATCTGCGGTGAATTGCACGGTACTGCTATTTGTACTAAATCAAAAGATCAAGCAAAAAAAAAAATGCAGTAATTGTGGAGGTAGCCACACCGCTAACTACAGAGGTTGCCCTGTGTACTCTTTCGTCAAGCAGGCTGTGGTGCAAAAACCTAAATTAGTTCCAGTTCAAACAGCAAACGCTTCCTCCGCCACTTCTGCGCAAATGAGCCAACCAGTTACTTCCTGTGTATCGTATGCAGATGCTGCTAGGGCTAGTTCTATTCCCACACAAAATGTTTCACTGGCAAATAATTCAACAAATACAAATTCAAGCTTTAATTTCAATCGCCTTGAAGCTACTATTGATAATCTTGTGCAAACTATAAACAATTTTACAACAAATATGACTAGAATGATACAGGAATCGCTTCGAATGGAGAAAACACTGCTTCATGCATTAATTAACAATTCCTGAACACGTTAAAAATATGTTTCTGGAACGTGAACGCATTCGCCAACATAAAAATGAACTTGAGCACTTCCTCACGGAAAAAAATATTGATGTAATGCTAGTCTCTGAGACTTATTTGACTTCGAGAAGCATTTTTAATATTTATGGGTACACCTTATATGATTCAAAGGACCGGAGAGGAAAAGCATGCGGTGGATCAGCGATTCTAATAACGTCAACACTCAAGCACTATATTCTTGACAACATTTGTGAACAACACCTGCAAGCAACAAATATGGGCATTAAAAGTTTTTGTACAAACTTCGTGATATCATCAATTTACTCCCCTCCAAGATTTTCAATCACTGAAGATCAATACGAAAATTTATACAAGAGACCTCGTTTTGTAGCAGCTGGCGACTACAATACAAAACATATGTTCTGGGGTTCACGATTTATTACACCCAGAGGTCGAACATTGTTCAACACAATTTCAACAATGGACTTGGATGTCATTTCGAGTGGGAAGCCCACTTATTGGCCTACTGACATACAAAAAATTCCGGATGTTATAGATTTTGGTGTCTTACAAAATATCTCTACGGATTTAATTCAACTTCAACCTTCTCCTGATCTCTCGTCCGATCACTCTCCGACGATTATTACAATTTGTAGCCCATTAAGAAGTAACTTACCTCACCCATATGTGAAGATGATAAATCGTGTTAATTGGCTGGGGTTCAAAAAATATCTCAGTAGTCATTGTACGGAAAACATTACGCTTAGAACATCCGATGATATTGAATCTAACATTGCCAATCTCAGCGAAAATATTAAACATGCTGCTGAACATGCCACTATCTCCCATCCGTAGACTGGGTTTAATAAAACTTATTCTACAGACATTGAACGTCTCGTACGTGAAAAAAGAAGAGCTAGAAGGGAATGGCAACAGCACAGATCACCCCAAAATAAAATCAGATTTAATCAGAGTGCACTAAACGACTCCAAGTGTTGCTTGCATCTGAAAAAACTGCATCTCTTAAAAATTATCTGGATGCTCTTGATGTCACACCAGCATCTAATTACTCTTTGTGGCGCGCTGCTAGAAAGCTTAAAACACCCATTGAGTTTTAACCACCTCAAGGCACATCTGCCGGAGGTTGGGCAAGAAGCGATACGGAAAAATGTAACATATTTGCTGAGCCTTAAAATCCGTTTTTACGCCAAACATATGTACTGGTGTTGCTGATTTGCCGAGTAAAGTCGCTCTACCTCCACCCAAAATACATTAAGTTTAAGACGCGTGATTTACAAAAATTAATTCCCGAACTCAACCCGAAGAAGGCCCTGGGTATTGATGGAATTAGTAACCAGATGCTGATGAAGTTGCCTCATATTGCAGTGAGAATCCGTTTATTCATTTTTAATGCAATTTTACGACTGGAGTATTATCCACACACAGCTGGAAGCTTTCCAAGGTTAAAATGATTCCAAATACCACACTGATTCTAAGCTATCACAAATGAAACTAAAATTAACTCATGTAATGGGTGTTTTTTATTGAGGTATAGAACTTTACGTTGGCATCACTTTTTTAACTGGCGGCCATTTTGTCAGCTGTCAAGTGATTAATATTTAGTTTGGTTTGCCATTTCATCGTAAACAGGTTGACAAAAGAACAACGCTTGCAAATCGTGCAAATTTATTTCGAAAATAATGATTCAGTTCGCAAAGTTTACCGCAAGCTCCGTCCATTTTATGGTCGACATAATCGTCCATCAGAGCAATTAATTCGGTTAACCATGGATCGTTTTCGCACTACGTTTACTCTATGTGATAATACGCATCCGCAGAGACGCCGAACAGTGCGCACCGAAGAAACAATTGCCGCTGTAGAGCAAAGTGTTGAAGAGGACCCGAATGAATCGATTCGCCACCGTGCACAGCAATTGGAGCTTTGTCCATCAACTTTATGGAAGATTTTGCGCAAAGATCTTGGCTTGTGACCTTACAAGATCCAGCTTGTGCAAGATTTAAAGCCGCGAGACCATGCAATGCGTCGTGATTTTGGTGTATGGGCCGAAAATGAGATTGATCTCGATGCTGATTTTCATCGCAAAATTTTGTTCAGTGATGAGGCTCATTTTTTGTTGAATGGCTACGTCAACAAGCAAAATTGCCGCATTTGGAGTGAAGAGAATCCACATGAGACCCTTGAGACGCCATTACATCCACAAAAACTGACTGTTTGGTGTGCTCTATGGGCTGGTGGAGTCATTGGGCCATACTTCTTCCGAAATAATGCTGGAGAGTCAGTAACCGTTAATGGAGACCGGTATAGAGCCATGATAACCGACTATTTTGTTCCCGAATTGGATGGCATGAATGTGGATGAGTTGTGGTTCCAACAAGACGGCGCTACATGCCACACAGCGCACGTCACAATCGATTTATTGAAGGAAACATTCGATGAGCGCATAATTTCGCGGAATGGACCTGTCAATTGGCCACCAAGATCGTGTGATTTGACACCATTGGATTATTTTCTTTGGGGATATGTGAATTCGCTCGTCTACGCCAACAAACCAGAAACGTTAGGGGACTTGGAAGCCAACATTCGTGGCGTTATTGCCAACATACGGCCCCATATGCTCGAAAAAGTGGTTGAAAATTGGACCTGTAGAATTGGCTTTATTCGAGCCAGCCGCGGCAGCCACATGCCCAAAATCATATTTAAACATTAATGGCATAAAATTATCCTTCCAATAAAGTCAAATTGATGGACATTAAAACGATTTTCTTGTGTTTTATTTCAAGTCGAAGCTCTATACCTCTAAAAAACACCCGATACATTGGCTGATTGGTAGAAATTCAACGCTTAGCCAAGACTGTAAACTTTTAATATACAAGTCGCTTTTAAAGCCAATATGGTGCTACGGTATTCAACTATGGGGCAGTGTTAATTTGAAGGATTGGAAGTTCAAATATTTTATTTTACAAATTTATTTTATTTTTTTATTATTAATAAACTGTCTGTATGTATGTATTTATTTGTTATTAGTGTTTTAGTGATTTCTTTTATTTATTTATATGATCTATGTATATAAATAAAACAATGTGCATATATATATAGATGTAGATTGTGTTTAATATATGTATGTTTATTTATGTTTAATTGTAGATTTAGTGATAATAAACTGTCTGTATGTATGTATTTATTTGTTATTAGTGTTTTAGTGATTTCTTTTATTTATTTATATGATCTATGTATATAAAACAATGTGCATATATATATAGATGTAGATTGTGTTTAATATATGTATGTTTATTTATGTTTAATGGTAGATTTAGTGATAATAAACTGTCTGTATGTATGTATCTATTTGTTATTAGTGTTTTAGTTATTTCTTTTATTTATTTATATGATCTATGTATATAAATAAAACAATGTGCATATATATATAGATGTAGATTGTGTTTAATATATGTATGTTTATTTATGTTTAATGGTAGATTTAGTGATAATAAACTGTCTGTATGTATGTATTTATTTGTTATTAGTGTTTTAGTGATTTCTTTTATTTATTTATATGATCTATGTATATAAAACAATGTGCATATATATATAGATGTAGATTGTGTTTAATATATGTATGTTTATTTATGTTTAATGGTAGATTTAGTGATAATAAACTGTCTGTATGTATGTATCTATTTGTTATTAGTGTTTTAGTGATTTCTTTTATTTATTTATATGATCTATGTATATAAATAAAACAATGTGCATATATATATAGATGTAGATTGTGTTTAATATATGTATGTTTATTTATGTTTAATGGTAGATTTAGTGATAATAAACTGTCTGTATGTATGTATCTATTTGTTATTAGTGTTTTAGTGATTTCTTTTATTTATTTATATGATCTATGTATATAAATAAAACAATGTGCATATATATATAGATGTAGATTGTGTTTAATATATGTATGTTTATTTATGTTTAATGGTAGATTTAGTGATAATAAACTGTCTGTATGTATGTATCTATTTGTTATTAGTGTTTTAGTGGTTTCTTTTATTTATTTATATGATCTATGTATATAAATAAAACAATGTGCATATATATATAGATGTAGATTGTGTTTAATATATGTATGTTTATTTATGTTTAATGGTAGATTTAGTGATAATAAACTGTCTGTATGTATGTATCTATTTGTTATTAGTGTTTTAGTGATTTCTTTTATTTATTTATATGATCTATGTATATAAATAAAACAATGTGCATATATATATAGATGTAGATTGTGTTTAATATATGTATGTTTATTTATGTTTAATGGTAGATTTAGTGATAATAAACTGTCTGTATGTATGTATTTATTTGTTATTAGTGTTTTAGTGATTTCTTTTATTTATTTATATGATCTATGTATATAAATAAAACAATGTGCATATATATATAGATGTAGATTGTGTTTAATATATGTATGTTTATTTATGTTTAATGGTAGATTTAGTGATAATAAACTCTCTGTATGTATGTATTTATTTGTTATTAGTGTTTTAGTGATTTCTTTTATTTATTTATATGATCTATGTATATAAAACAATGTGCATATATATATAGATGTAGATTGTGTTTAATATATGTATGTTTATTTATGTTTAATGGTAGATTTAGTGATAATAAACTGTCTGTATGTATGTATCTATTTGTTATTAGTGTTTTAGTGATTTCTTTTATTTATTTATATGATCTATGTATATAAATAAAACAATGTGCATATATATATAGATGTAGATTGTGTTTAATATATGTATGTTTATTTATGTTTAATGGTAGATATAGTGATAATAAACTGTCTGTATGTATGTATTTATTTGTTATTAGTGTTTTAGTGATTTCTTTTATTTATTTATATGATCTATGTATATAAAACATTGTGCATATATATATAGATGTAGATTGTGTTTAATATATGTATGTTTATTTATGTTTAATGGTAGATTTAGTGATAATAAACTGTCTGTATGTATGTATTTATTTGTTATTAGTGTTTTAGTGATTTCTTTTATTTATTTATATGATCTATGTATATAAAACAATGTGCATATATATATAGATGTAGATTGTGTTTAATATATGTATGTTTATTTATGTTTAATGGTAGATTTAGTGATAATAAACTGTCTGTATGTATGTATTTATTTTTTATTAGTGTTTTAGTGATTTCTTTTATTTATTTATATGATCTATGTATATAAATAAAACAATGTGCATATATATATAGATGTAGATTGTGTTTAATATATGTATGTTTATTTATGTTTAATGGTAGATTTAGTGATAATAAACTGTCTGTATGTATGTATTTATTTGTTATTAGAGTTTTAGTGATTTCTTTTATTTATTTATATGATCTATGTATATAAAACAATGTGCATATATATATAGATGTAGATTGTGTTTAATATATGTATGTTTATTTATGTTTAATGGTAGATTTAGTGATAATAAACTGTCTGTATGTATGTATCTATTTGTTATTAGTGTTTTAGTGATTTCTTTTATTTATTTATATGATCTATGTATATAAATAAAACAATGTGCATATATATATAGATGTAGATTGTGTTTAATATATGTATGTTTATTTATGTTTAATGGTAGATTTAGTGATAATAAACTGTCTGTATGTATGTATTTATTTGTTATTAGTGTTTTAGTGATTTCTTTTATTTATTTATATGATCTATGTATATAAAACAATGTGCATATATATATAGATGTAGATTGTGTTTAATATATGTATGTTTATTTATGTTTAATGGTAGATTTAGTGATAATAAACTGTCTGTATGTATGTATCTATTTGTTATTAGTGTTTTAGTGATTTCTTTTATTTATTTATATGATCTATGTATATAAATAAAACAATGTGCATATATATATAGATGTAGATTGTGTTTAATATATGTATGTTTATTTATGTTTAATGGTAGATTTAGTGATAATAAACTGTCTGTATGTATGTATCTATTTGTTATTAGTGTTTTAGTGATTTCTTTTATTTATTTATATGATCTATGTATATAAATAAAACAATGTGCATATATATATAGATGTAGATTGTGTTTAATATATGTATGTTTATTTATGTTTAATGGTAGATTTAGTGATAATAAACTGTCTGTATGTATGTATCTATTTGTTATTAGTGTTTTAGTGATTTCTTTTATTTATTTATATGATCTATGTATATAAATAAAACAATGTGCATATATATATAGATGTAGATTGTGTTTAATATATGTATGTTTATTTATGTTTAATGGTAGATTTAGTGATAATAAACTGTCTGTATGTATGTATCTATTTGTTATTAGTGTTTTAGTGATTTCTTTTATTTATTTATATGATCTATGTATATAAATAAAACAATGTGCATATATATATAGATGTAGATTGTGTTTAATATATGTATGTTTATTTATGTTTAATGGTAGATTTAGTGATAATAAACTGTCTGTATGTATGTATTTATTTGTTATTAGTGTTTTAGTGATTTCTTTTATTTATTTATATGATCTATGTATATAAATAAAACAATGTGCATATATATATAGATGTAGATTGTGTTTAATATATGTATGTTTATTTATGTTTAATGGTAGATTTAGTGATAATAAACTGTCTGTATGTATGTATTTATTTGTTATTAGTGTTTTAGTGATTTCTTTTATTTATTTATATGATCTATGTATATAAAACAATGTGCATATATATATAGATGTAGATTGTGTTTAATATATGTATGTTTATTTATGTTTAATGGTAGATTTAGTGATAATAAACTGTCTGTATGTATGTATCTATTTGTTATTAGTGTTTTAGTGATTTCTTTTATTTATTTATATGATCTATGTATATAAATAAAACAATGTGCATATATATATAGATGTAGATTGTGTTTAATATATGTATGTTTATTTATGTTTAATGGTAGATATAGTGATAATAAACTGTCTGTATGTATGTATTTATTTGTTATTAGTGTTTTAGTGATTTCTTTTATTTATTTATATGATCTATGTATATAAAACAATGTGCATATATATATAGATGTAGATTGTGTTTAATATATGTATGTTTATTTATGTTTAATGGTAGATTTAGTGATAATAAACTGTCTGTATGTATGTATTTATTTGTTATTAGTGTTTTAGTGATTTCTTTTATTTATTTATATGATCTATGTATATAAAACAATGTGCATATATATATAGATGTAGATTGTGTTTAATATATGTATGTTTATTTATGTTTAATGGTAGATTTAGTGATAATAAACTGTCTGTATGTATGTATTTATTTTTTATTAGTGTTTTAGTGATTTCTTTTATTTATTTATATGATCTATGTATATAAATAAAACAATGTGCATATATATATAGATGTAGATTGTGTTTAATATATGTATGTTTATTTATGTTTAATGGTAGATTTAGTGATAATAAACTGTCTGTATGTATGTATTTATTTGTTATTAGTGTTTTAGTGATTTCTTTTATTTATTTATATGATCTATGTATATAAAACAATGTGCATATATATATAGATGTAGATTGTGTTTAATATATGTATGTTTATTTATGTTTAATGGTAGATTTAGTGATAATAAACTGTCTGTATGTATGTATCTATTTGTTATTAGTGTTTTAGTGATTTCTTTTATTTATTTATATGATCTATGTATATAAAACAATGTGCATATATATATAGATGTAGATTGTGTTTAATATATGTATGTTTATTTATGTTTAATGGTAGATTTAGTGATAATAAACTGTCTGTATGTATGTATTTATTTGTTATTAGTGTTTTAGTGATTTCTTTTATTTATTTATATGATCTATGTATATAAAACAATGTGCATATATATATATAGATGTAGATTGTGTTTAGCATATGTATGGTTATTTATGTTTAATGGTAGATTTAGTGATAATAAATTGTCTGTATGTAAGTTAGCGACACCGTTGACAATGCCAACCAAATCAATTTGCAATAATCGGCATTTAATAGATTAAGAATTTCTACACGCGTATCCGGTCTAATTACAAACTGTCTACTTGCAATTGTTTCGTGGGAAAGCTATTTTGTTGGATCAGCATTTGAATATTGGCGCATGTATTGCAATATGATCGGACAACCAAAAAGCCAAGTAGAAGAAAGGAAAAACAGTCAGTCTTGGTTGCGAGCTTCTTCGGTTCAGTGTGATAAATTTAATTTGTGAATAATTAATATTGTGAATAAAGAATTAATTGTTTGATTGGAAATTTGAATATAAAGTGAGTTTATTAATTAATAATTGGCACTGTTGGTTGCGCCTTAATTAATTTTTTATCGAACTCAAGTGTAGATCCTTTAACTGGTGCCCGAGCAGGGACCCGCTTAAAAAACTGCGGAGTCCTTGAAATAAAAAATAATAAAATAATTTAAATAAAAAATAAAGATACTGCGATTCCTACGGGACCCTCCAGGATCTTCAAATTATAAATCAATAAAGTTATAACTGAATAAAACACAAGCTCCTCCTTCACCAACCGGGTATTTCCGGTGATTCATAATTAAAATTATCACATAAGATTACCCGAGCGAAAGTGAAGTCATCCGTACCTTAGTAGGTGCCCACGATTATAAAAGCGGGCACGGAATCGCACGGACCTTCCGTGAGGAGAAAAAGGTTATCCACTTGAGCGTGTCGCGGTCACGCAACCAAGACTCACTCAAGGAAAAGCAAATTATTCTTCCTTAAAAATAAAGCAAAAATCTAATAAAAGTCGAGAAAATAAAAAATAAATTGATCTAGATACCAAAAGAAGAAATAAAAAAAAATTATTTTTTAATTGAAATTAAAAAGAAATTGATCTAAATATCAATAGAAGAAAATAAAAAGAATTTAACTGAAATAAAAAAAAAAGAAATTGATCCGAATACCAAAAGAAGAAATAAAAGGAATTTAATTAAACCAAAAATAGTGAATAAAAGAAAAAATTATAAAACCTTTTTTTTACGAAGAAGAAATAAAAAATTTACATTAAATTGAAAAGTGAAGAGAAGTAAAGAAAATTATAATTTTTACAAAAAAAAAAAGATATAAGAAAATTTGAATTGAATCAAAAGCAGTATAAATTAAAATAAAAAAAGCGAATAAAAGGAAAATTATTATAAAGTATTTTTTGCAATAGAAAAAAGAAAAAAAAAAGAATCCACGCATCTGAAAATTAAAGAATACAAAAAATAAATAGCTCAATAAAGAAGGAGCAAAAATTATAAAGTGAAAGAAATAGAAGTGCAGTGAAGTTAAAAAAAAACTGAGAAACGTTGCTTTTATCATCAGGTGAGTCCAAGTGTCCTTGTGCCACTTATATAATTTTTCTATGGAAGATATACAAGTAAATCTTACTACCCTTACGGGGGCAGTAAACCGTCTCTTGCAGGAGATGAAAACAATTGAGTTTAGGCTTAAAACAATTGAGAAAAATAGGGACGTAGAAAAACTAAAAAGAAGGTTAGATTCAATGATTCCATCAGAATCTGATCAGGGAGAAACAGTTTCAATTTCACAGGCCCCAAGGAATGAAGAGGAGCTTAACTCAATATGTAGGCTTCCAGATAGCGTTAAGGAACTTAGGACATTTGACGGGAATCCACTAAACTACGTGTCCTGGGTCCATGCGGTAGAAATGGTCCTGAAGGACTTCGAAATAGTTAGGCACAAGCCTATTTATAGGTCCATTTTACAAAGTATACGCCAGAAAATAGTCGGCGAAGCTGATGCCTCTTTAGTGTCATATAATATTTTTGACAATGACTGGAAGGAAGTAAAAAAGGTTCTATCACTCCACTATGCAGATAAAAGGGATGTTCAAACCCTCGAACACCAACTGAACCAACTTTCACAGGGGTCGTCAAAGGTAGATGAGTTCTATTCAACGGTAAACCATCAATTATCCCTTATAATAAATAAACTAAAAACAGAGACCTATAGCGAGGAGACGATAGATGCATTGGTTACTACACATAGGAACAGGGCATTAGACATATTTATCCGCGGGTTAAATCCAGACTTATCCAGAATGGTCATCATACAACGACCAAGAACCTTGCCAGAAGCATATTCGGCCTGCCTGGAACTTCAAAACCTTACGATGCGGAACAATATTTTGCATTCAAAATCTCAGCCACGAACGAACAATCCATCAGCTACAGTGCCTGTTGTCAAACCATATCTGAGACCACCTAGACCTCACTTTAATTTTTCGAATAATGCTAGGTATAATTACCATCACCATGGATACTCTAATAATAATAATCGACCTGCACCATTTCCAAGGTTCCAAAATGTCAAGCCAGAGCCGATGGAAACGGACCACTCTATCCAAACACGAAAAACAAATTACATGAACCGCCCCAATAACGCAGAAAAAAGAAGGGTAAGTGAAATGCTTAGAACAGATAAACAGCCGCGTGTTTTCCACCTGAATACGGAAATTCAAGATGCAGGACTCGTTCCTTAAGAGGAATTATCTATAGGTGATTTCGATTCCGCAGCAACGGAACAAAATTTTATGGAGGAGGGGCATCCAGCCTACCTTACATAGAATATACTACAGGTAACAAAACTCGACTTGCGTTTTTGATCGATACCGGCTCGAACAAAAATTTTTGCAGTCCAAAACTATCAGCCGGAAGTACACCCTTACAAAACTCAGTCATTGTCAAAACAGCAGCAGGAAAAATTGAAATAACTAGAAAGATAGTAGGAAAATTCTTCGCAAAATATGGAATATTTGACCCAATAACATTTTATTTATTGCCTGGTCTTAGTACCTTTGATGGTATTATAGGTGATGATAGTCTCAAGGAGCTTGGAGCAATAGTATATAGGAAAACAAATATGCTAGTGATTAGGGATATCATTAAAATACCTCTTGCGGCGAAAGAATCAAGTATTTTAAATTATGTGTTGAGTGAATCCATTCTAGACAAAACTAGGATGAAAATTACCGAAATAATTAGCAGATTTAAATCACTATTTGGGCCACTGGATAGCAATCAAGCAATCTCCACAAACGTTCGTGCAGAGATAAGGACAACAACATCAGATCCTATTTACTCGAAAAGCTACCCATACCCAGCTGCAATGAGAAATGAGGTAGATAGACAAATTACGGAATTGTTATCAGAAGGAATAATACGTCCTTTCAAAAGCCCTTATAATTCCCCGATTTGGATTGTTTCAAAAAAGCCAAAACCAAACGGCGATAAACAATACAGATTAGTGGTTGATTACAAACGATTGAATGCTGTTACAATTCCCGATACGTATCCTATCCCAGATATTAACGCTACTCTGGCGAGCTTGGGTTATGCCAAATATTTCACTACGATCGACCTAACCTCAGGTTTCCATCAAATTCCTATGAAAGCTTCAGACATTCCAAAGACAGCGTTTTCAACTATGAATGGGAAGTTCGAGTTTCTTCGTTTACCCTTCGGGTTGAGAAACGCACCAGCAATTTTTCAACGAATGATAAATGATGTCCTGAAGGAATACATAGGAAAAATCTGCTACGTCTACATTGACGACATTATAGTGTTCGGACGTAGCGAACAGGAAATCCTTTCTAATGTAGAGACAATTTTCGAAAAATTAAAAATCGCAAATTTGAAGGTCAACACTGAAAACACTCATTTTATGCAAACAGAAGTAGAGTTTTTAGGATACATTGTGAGTGCAGATGGAATTAAACCAGATCCCAAAAAAGTGACTGCCATGGAAAAATTGCTTCCCCCTTGCAATCTTAAGGAACTCAAAGGGTTTTTGGGAATGACCTCATATTATAAGCGCTTTATAAAGGACTACGCGAAAGTAGCAAAACCATTAACTAATTTAACAAGAGGTGAGAATGCCCAGGTAAAAGCCAATCATTCGAAAAAAGTTTCAATAGAATTACAAGCCGATGCACTACTGGCTTTTGAAAAATTAAAAACTCTATTGACTACAGCGGAGGTCCTTGACTTCCCAGATTTTGACAAACCATTTAACCTCACAACTGATGCATGCAACTACGCCATTGGAGCTGTTCTCTCCCAAGGTGAGTCTGGTAAAGATAAACCAATCGCTTATATATCCCGGTCTTTAAATAAAACTGAGGAACGATACGCAACTAACGAAAAGGAGATGCGGGCGATCGTATGGGCACTAGATAACCTAAGAAACTATCTGTATGGAGTGAAGAAGATTAGAATATACACCGACCATCAGCCCCTTACCTACGCGTTAGCTAGCCGGAACTTCAATGCGAAATTGAAGCGATGGAAAGCTCGTATAGAAGAGTATAATCACGAGTTGATCTACAAACCTAGTAGATCAAACGTCGTGGCAGATGCACTCTCTAGATTGAAAACTAGCGTTAACCATATCAGTAACGTTTCCACAGACACGGCCAGCGAAGGGGGTTCAGAGGCAACAAGAACAGCGTCAGAAACTAGAGACGATGACATTGAATCAACAGGTTCAACCATCCACAGCGCACTTCAAGATGCATCAGACTTAATTCCCCACGTGGAGGTCCCTATTAACGTTTTCAAAAACCAGATAATTATCAAAATAGGTCCTGAATTGCAGTCCAGCGAAATACCACACGAACACTTCCTACGTCACTTCGGACGTGCTAAAAAATACACTAAATCCTAACATCGTAAATGGCATTAAAGCCCCAGAAAATTGTTTAGCGATTTTACAAGACTTGTATTTACAACATTTTTCAAGGTATAAAATTAGAATCGCTCAGAAAGAAGTGAAAGATATAAGATCAGAGACTATTCAATTCGAAATAATACAGCGAGAACACCATAGAGCGCACAGGAATGCAAGAGAAAATAAAAAGCAAATTTTAGATGAATACTACTTTCCACGCATGTATGCTCACATTAGAAAATTCGTTGAGCGTTGCGACATATGTAATAGCAATAAGTACGACAGGAATCCAACGAAACCTTTACTGCAAGACACTCCTACGCCAACCATGCCGTGCGAAATATTACATATGGATATAATAGAAATACAAAATCAAAAATTCCTGTCCGTACTGGACAAGTTCTCCAAGTTCGTTAAGCTGTTTCATATAAGTGACAGGTCTGTATTAAACGTGAGAGAAAAATTAGTAAAAATCCTTCATTACTTTACAGCCCCAAAGATTTTAGTAACTGACAACGAGAGTAGTTTCCTTAGCCCCTTAGTAAAAGATTTCATTGAAAGACTAGGGATAAAAATTTATTTGGCCCCATCGCAACGAAGCGAAGTAAATGGACAGGTAGAACGCGTCCACTCAACTCTTATAGAAATTTACAGGTGCCTACGGGCAGAAAAAGAGAAACTCAGTGTGCAAGAGCAAATATATGTAGCCGTCGATAGATATAACAATACTATTCACTCCGTTACAGGAAAAAGACCTAGTGATATATTCTTTAACAGAGTAAAAGCATCCGATATAAACAAACTGTTTGGAGCCCGCTCTAAAATTAACAAGGATCTTAGGGAGCTAATTGGAAAGAATGCTAGGGAAAGGAACAAGCGTATGAACAGGAAACGCACGTCTCCAAGAAAATTTAGAAAAGGTGATACGATCTTTGTTAAAATTAAAAACGTCAAAGCTAAAAACAAACCAGTTTTTAGGAAAGAGATTGTAGAAAAGGATAACAGAGTCACAGTACGCACGGTAAGTGGTAAAAGGATTCACAAGGCTCACATAAAAAATTTGAAACAACTTCCATAAATTATCAAACATTCTATTTCTTTCACAAGATTTTTTATAGAATTCAAAATAATGCAATTGCTAAAAATATATAAAGCGCTCTATAAAAAATTGGTGAGTGCCTCAGGCACTGGGGTTCGACTCCCTAAGGGCAGGGCTCATTACTATTATAAAAATGCCGATATACATAAATCGAAATCAATATAGATTTGAAATTAAATTATATAAAAAAAGGGAAAAGAGTAAACTCTTTACATACATATAAAAATCTATCATTTAATTAAAAGATAAAATTCAATAAAAAAAAAACGGCTTTGCCAGAATTACACTAACCACTTATGTTATTTAATAAAATAATTATTTTTCAGGAAAAATGATTTCCAAAATAAGCATTCTCCTTATGGGTTATATTTTTACTCTACACGCTGAACAAATTTTTCACTATGACGTCCCTATTGTTACTGTGAGAGCTGGCAACGCTTGGACGATTAATGGCAATCTTAAATTGGTTCACGTCATCAACCTGGATGAATACGCAACAATTGCGGACAATATAACAGTGCTGGTCCAGAAACACTTGCCGTCCGGCAAGACTAAGGAAATAATTGATTACCATCTGACGCAGGTGCAAGAGAGACTCATCGAGCTAGGAGTCATACGGGCCAGAACCCGAAGATCAATCGATTGGATAGGATCCGCATGGAAGTGGGTCGCTGGCAATCCGGACGCTGCAGATTGGAACTCTATTTTAAAAAGTCAAAACGCAATAATTGATAACAACAATGAACAGTACAAGATCAGCGCACAAATATTGAACACCACTAATGAAATTGTTCATAAAACGAATGATCTTATTACCAAAATGAACGAGATAAGCAATGGCAAAGAGGCCGAGAGAATTGGACAGAACACTATGAACCAAGTTCTGATTCTAAAAGATATGATTAACGAAGTAGTAAGGGCTTGTCAATTGGCTAAAAGTGGAATTATCAACACAAACTTATTGAATAGAGCTGAGGTCGAGGATACTATTTCCGAAATGGAAACACTTCCATATGCTAACGCCATCGAAGCTATTGAACACGGGAATCCATCCATATATACAAATGGGTCACTATTGCTATATGTTCTCTCCATTCCAAAGCTGAAAAAGGACTTTTATCGCCGACTCATCGCGAGAACAACAATAAGAATGGGTAGACAAATTGAATTGCCATTTAATGAAATACTGATAAGTCAAAATGAACGTTTGGTGTGAAAACCCCCTGTCTAAACATCAACAAAGTAACAGTCAGTCAACAAACATCTCTAATCAAACTGGCTGAAGAAACATGTATACCACGCCTGCTCAAAGGAGGAATTGCGAACTGCCACTACAAGATGACCAAGACGCATGTAAGAGAAATGTTAACAACCGATATTATTTTCCTAACAAACTTCGAGGGCGTCCTTAAAACCCGAACACATACAAAAACGCTCAATGGAAGTTACCTGATACAGCTGTATAACGAAAGCATACTGATCAACAACGAAACATTCTCCAGCACATCTGTTTCGAGGCTACAACCACTTCCCCCTGTCCAAACCAGCGTGGCTGATCAAAAACTACTGGTAGACATCGACCAAGTCCACAATTTAAGTTTGCACAACGTAAACAAGCTTGAATATCTTGGTTTGAAATTAAACTTGTCACTTGGAACACATATAGGTATCGCGATTGCGATGGGTATTTGCGTTGGAGTCCTGTGGCATAGGATAACTAGGAGAATCCACCTACCAACAATCAAATTTCCTCAGACAGCCGACCCTACCACTAAACCAAGGAATGTGATCTGCGGGACGCAGATATTTAATGAGGGAGGAGTTAGCGACACCGTTGACAATGCCAACCAAATCAATTTGCAATAATCGGCATTTAATAAATTAAGAATTTCTACACGCGTATCTGGTCTAATTACAAACTGTCTACTTGCACTTGTTTCGTGGGAAAGCTATTTTGTTGGATCAGCATTTGAATATTGGCGCATGTATTGCAATATGATCGGACAACCAAAAAGCCAAGTAGAAGAAAGGAAAAACAGTCAGTTTGGTTGCGAGCTTCTTCGGTTCAGTGTGATAAATTTAGTTTGTGAATAATTAATATTGTGAATAAAGAATTAATTGTTTGATTTGAAATTTGAATATAAAGTGAGTTTATTAATTAATAATTGGCGCTGTTGGTTGCGCCTTAATAAATTTTTTTATCGAACTCAAGTGTAGATCCTTTAACTTGTATGTATTTATTTGTTATTAGTGTTTTAGTGATTTCTTTTATTTATTTATATGATCTATGTATATAAAACAATGTGCATTTATATATATAGATGTAGATTATGTTTAATATATGTATGTTTATTTATGTTTAATGGTAGATTTAGTGATAATAAACTGTCTGTATGTATGTATTTATTTGTTATTAGTGTTTTAGTGATTTATTTTATTTATTTATATGATCTATGTATATAAAACAATGTGCATATATATATAGATGTAGATTGTGTTTAATATATGTATGTTTATTTATGTTTAATGGTAGATTTAGTGATAATAAACTGTCTGTATGTATGTATTTATTTGTTATTAGTGTTTTAGTGATTTCTTTTATTTAATTATATGATCTATGTATATAAAACAATGTGCATATATATAGATGTAGATTGTTTAAGTGATTTCTTTTATTTATTTATATGATGTATGTATATAAAACTAAGTGCATATATATATAGATGTATGTTGTGTTAGATATATGTATGTATATTTATGTTTAATGGTAGATTTAGTGATAATAAACTGTCTGTATGTATGTATCTATTTGTTATTAGTGTTTTAGTGATTTCTTTTATTTATTTATATGATCTATGTATATAAATAAAACAATGTGCATATATATATAGATGTAGATTGTGTTAGATATATGTATGTATATTTATGTTTTATGGTAGATTTAGTGATAATAAACTTACACTATGTATGTATTTATTTGTTTTTAGTGTTTAAGTGATTTCTTTTATTTATTTATATGATGTATGTATATAAAACTAAGTGCATATATACAGGGTGGGCCAAAAGAAACAAAGGGGTGTAAAAGTTTAATAACTTTTTTGTTTATTAATTTTTTTTTATTTTTTCTTTCAGATTATATAGACAACACTTGGAGAATTTATAATGGAGAGGTTGACAACTGAACAGAGAACCAGAACAATAGAACTTTATTATTTAAACCAGAGATCAATTATTTTAACGCAAAGAGCATATCGTCGACATTTTAACGTCAGAATTTCGCCCTCTGAAGCGATGATTCGTTGCTTAGTTAATCGTCATCACCAACATGGCAGCGTAAGAGATTTACCTTGAACCGGTAGACCACGTTTAAGTCGCACTGCGGAAAATATTGAACGAGTACAGCAAAGTGTTAACGAAGCACCAGAAACATCTGGCAGAAGGCGTTCTGCTCAGCTAGAAATGTCTCGTACGTCACTACGGCGCATTTTAAAAAAAGACTTACAGTTATACCCATATAAGGTGCAATTGGTCCAAGAATTAAAACCCGCAGATCATCGGCAACGTCTAAATTTTGCAGTTAAATTTCAAGAGTTGGCCAGAAATGAAATCAACTTTATTGAAAATTTGATTATGAGTGATGAAGCTCATTTTCATTTGAATGGCTTTGTTAATAAGCAGAACTGTAGGTTCTGGGGTTCTCAAAATCCAAGAACCATTCATCAACGCCAATTGCACCCCATCAGGTGTACAGTATGGTGTGGGATCACATCTGAAAATGTCATTGGGCCCTACTTCTTCGAGAATGAAGATGGAAGTGCTGTAACCGTAAATGGAGAGCGGTATCGGTTTATGATAGAAAATTTTTTGCGTCGTGCTCTTGAAAACAGACGTGTTATGTGGTTTCAGCAGGAAGGAGCCACTGCCCATACTGCCCGAGACACAATGGCACTTTTAAGTAAAATTTTTGGAGAGCGAATAATTTCTCGAAATTCGGAAATTATTTGGCCAGCGCGATCGCCAGATTTGACAGCACCCGACTATTTTCTTTGGAGTTTTTTGAAGGAGCGATTGTATGTAAACAAGCCAGAGATAATCCTTGAACTCAAGGCAAACATTGTTGCAGAAATTCGAACGCTACAGCCACAAGTTTTGAAAGATGTTATGGAAAATGCTATAAAAAGAGCCCATCAGTGCGAAGCTGAAAACGGTGGTCATTTAAGAGACATCATTTTTCATACTTAGTGTAAAAAAATTTCCATTTTGTATATTATATAATCTAAAAGAAAAAATAAAAAAAAGTTAATAAACAAAAAAGTTATTAAACTTTTACACCCCTTGGTTTCTTTTGGACCACCCTGTATATAGATGTATGTTGTGTTAGATATAAGTATGTATATTTATGTTTTATGGTAGATTTAGTGATAATAAACTTACTGTATATATGTATTTATTTGTTATTAGTGTTTAAGTGATTTCTTTTATTTATTTATATGATGTATGTATATAAAACTAAGTGCATATGTATATAGATGTATGTTGTGCCCATAGTTGAACTAACACTGAAAACACTCCACATGGTGAGTATTGTGTTAAAGAAATAACAAAAAGTGTTCACGGAACCAATCAAAACGTAACTATGGATAATTGGTTAATGTCAGTTCCGCTTGCCAAATCACTACTGCAGCAACCATATTAACTCACAATAGTAAGTACCTTACGATCAAACTATGTTTTGTTACGACAACGAGCTAACACTTCTTTCGTACAAGGCCAAGCCCAATAAGATTGTCTACTTGTGACGAAGAGGGCACAATTAATTATTAAGTGATTATTAATTATTTAGTTGAGTTTTATAATAAAACAAAGGGAGGCGTCGATACACTTGATCAGATGTGTATTGTTATGTCGTGCTCACGAAAGACAAAGAGATTGTCAATGTGTATGTTCTTCGGTATACTGAATATAGCATTTGTCAACAGTTATGTAATATATGTACATAATATGTTAAGTGCGAAGATAGAACCTCTTTCGCGTCGTAAATTTATGAAGCAACTTCACTCAGATCTAGTTAGAGCACACATGGTACAGCGCTTAAAGTGTTCTACGCTTCAGTCAGGCATGCCACAAAGCATTCAACAATTTTTGTCACTGCCAGCTCAGAAGACGACTACAGCTCCAAAGAAAAGCATCAAAACGAAAATTTGCGCATCCTGTCCCTACCAAAAATATCGCATGGCTAAGGCTATATGCACAAAATGCGAAAAAAGTATATATGGTGAACACAAAGTTGAGCTTTGCGATTTTTGTGCAATACATTAAAGTATAAACATTTATATATTTTATTTTGTTAATTTAATTCTTTGTTTTTATTATGGCATATATTTTTAAATTTTTGTTTAACACCAAGTGCTATTGCTAAGACTGAAAAGAACAGCGAGTGATAGTATTAAAAATATATCAAATATCGATAAAATGTATGGCTACACCTTATATGATTTAAAGGACCCAAAAGGAAGAGCATGCGGTGGATCAGCGATTCTAATAAAGTCAATACTCAAGTACTATATTCTTGATAATATTTGTGAGGAACACCTACAAGCAACAAATATTGGCATTGAACATTTTTGTAAAAATTTCGTGATATCATCAATTTACTCCCCTCGCAGATTTTCAATCACTGAGGATCAATGCGAGAATGTCTACAAATCTCTAAGACCGACTACAATGCAAAACATACGTTCTGGGGTTCGCGTCTTATTGCACCCAGAGGTCGAACGTTGCTCAACACAGTTGCAAAAATCGACTTGGACGTCATTTCGAGTGTAGCCCACTTATTGGCCTACTGACATACAAAAAATTCCGGATGTCATTGATTTTGGCGTCATGAAAAATATCTCTAGGGATTTAGTTCAAGTTGAAGCTTCTCTAGATCTCTCGTCCGATCACTCTCCAACTATCATGACAATCTGTAACTCCCTAAGAAGTGACTTACCTCATCCATATATGAAGATGATCAATCGTGTTAATTGGCTAAGATTCAAAAAAATATCTTAGTAGTCATTGTACGGGAAATATTAAGCTAATAACACCAGATGATATTGAATCTAACATTGCCAATCTTAACGAAAATATTAAACAGGCTGTTCAACATGCCACTGCCTCCCATCCGCAAACTGGGTTTAACAGAATTTATTCTACAGACATTGAGCGTCTCGTAAGTGAAAAAAGAAACGCTTAAAGGGAATGGCAACAGCATATATCACCCCAAAATAAAATTAGATTTAAAGAGTACACGAAACGACTCCAAGAGTTGCTTGCATCTGTGAAAACTGCATCTTTTAGAAATTATCTTGAAAGACTCGATGTCACATCAGTTAAGCAAGCTATCACTTTAGATAACAGTCGTCAAGAATCTCAAGCTCAAGTCGGAATGGACAGATATATCACAGTTCCCAAGATATCCAGGGATAATGACTCTGCATCAATTAATCGTAATAATCGTTTTTCAGTATTGCATGCTAATAATGACCAACCCGCTGTATCTTTGACAATAACCTACAAACCACCACCAATATATATGAGAGAAAAAATTCTAACTCCCTTTTTAAAAAATTAGTCTCGGCAATTGGTAAGCACGCATTTTACGTTATTTCAGTAAAAAGTGGTAACATTGACGAAACTAAAATTCATATATACGAAGAAAAAGATTTCCGCAAAATATTAGCAGAATTCGAAAAAAATAAAACAAGTTATTATACGTACCAGCTTAAGAGTGCTAAAGGTATGCAAATCGTATTGAAGGGCATTGATTCTTTTGTTAATCCCGAAGAAGTAAAAGCTGCACTCATCATACAAGGGTTTAAGGTAAAAAATGTTACTAATATACTCAATAGGGAGAAAATCCCCCAACCTCTATTTCGTGTTGAACTGGATCCGAATGATATAAAGTTAAAAAAACGAGACACATCCAATTTATAACCTAAAATACCTGTTATATCGCAAAATCACAATTGAAGAGCCACAGAAGCGATCAATACAATGCCACAATTGCCAAGAATATGGTCACACAAAAACTTACTGCAAATTACCTACAGTTTGTGCTATCTGCGGTGAATTACACGGTACTGCTAGTTGTACTAAACCAAAAGATCAAGTAAAAAAAAAAAAATTCAGTAATTGTGGAGGTAACCACACCGCTAACTACAGAGGTTGTCCTGTGTACTCTTTCGTTAAGCAGGCTGTGGTGCAAAAACCTAAATTAGTTCCAGTTCAAACAGCAAACGCTTCCTCCGCCACTTCAGCGCAAATGGGCCAGCCAGTTAATTCCCGTGTATGGTATGCAGATGCAGCTAAGACAAATTCAATTCCCACACAAAATGTTTCACCGGCAAATAATTCAACAAATACAAATTCAAGCTTTAATTTCAATCGCCTTGAAGCTACTATTGATAATCTTGTGCAAACTATAAAGAATTTTACAACAAATATGACTAGAATGATACAGGAAACGCTTCGAATGGAGAAAACACTGCTTCATGCATTAATTAACAATTCCTGAACACGTTAAAAATATGTTTCTGGAACGTGAACGCATTCGCCAACATAAAAATGAACTTGAGCACTTCCTCACGGAAAAAAATATTGATGTAATGCTAGTCTCTGAGACTTATTTGACTTCGAGAAGCATTTTTAATATTTATGGGTACACCTTATATGATTCAAAGGACCGGAGAGGAAAAGCATGCGGTGGATCAGCGATTCTAATAACGTCAACACTCAAGCACTATATTCTTGACAACATTTGTGAACAACACCTACAAGCAACAAATATGGGCATTAAAAGTTTTTGTACAAACTTCGTGATATCATCAATTTACTCCCCTCCCAGATTTTCAATCACTGAAGATCAATACGAGGATTTCTACAAATCTCTTGGACCTTGGTTTGTAGCAGCTGGCGACTACAATGGTAAGCATACGTTCTGGGGTTCGCGTCTTATTACCCCCAGAGGTCGAGCATTGTTCAACACTATTTCAAAAATGGGCTTGGATGTCACTTCGAGTGGGGAGCCCACTTATTGGCCTACTGATATACAAAAAATTCCGGATGTTATAGATTTTGGCGTCATAAAAAATATCTCTAGGGATTTAATTCAAGTTCAAGCTTCTCTTGATCTTTCGTGCGATCACTCTCCGACGATCATTACAATTTGTAGTCCATTAAGAAGTAACTTACGTGAACCATATGTGAAGATGATCAATCGTGTTAATTGGCTGGGGTTCAAAAAATATCTCAGTAGTCTTTGTACGGAAAACATTACGCTTAGAACATCCGATGATATTGAATCTAACATTGCCAATCTCAGCGAGAATATTAAACAGGCTGCTGAACATGCCACTATCTCCCATCCGCAGACTGGGTTTAATAAAATTTATTCTACAGACATTGAACGTCTCGTACGTGAAAAAAGAAGAGCTAGAAGGGAATGGCAACAGCACAGATCACCACAAAATAAAATCAGATTTAAAGAGTGCACTAAACGACTCCAAGACTTGCTTGCATCTGAAAAAACTGCATCTCTTAAAAATTATCTGGATGCTCTTGATGTCACACCAGCATCTAATTACTCTTTGTGGCGCGCTGCTAGAAAGCTTAAAACACCCATTGAGTATAGGCCACCTCAACGCACATCTACCGGAAGTTGGGCAAGAAGCGATACTGAAAAAGGTAAAATATTTGCTGAGCACTTAAAATCCATTTTTACGCCAAACATATGTACTGGTGTTGCTGATTTGCCGAATGTAGTCGCTCTACCCCCTCAACACATAAAGTTTAAGACGCGTGATTTACAAAAATTAATTGCCGAACTCAACCCGAAGAAAGCTCCGGGTATTGATGGAATTAGTAACCAGATGCTTATGAACTTGCCTCTTATTGCAATGAGAATCCTATTATTCATATTTAATGGCATTTTACGACTGGAGTATTATCCACACAGCTGGAAGCTTGCCAAGGTTAAAATGATTCCAAAGACGGGCAAAGATCTAACCAAGGCTGAGTCATATAGGCCAATAAGTCTACTATCAACTATGTCAAAGCTTTTCGAAAAACTGCTCAAAACAAAATTGTCCCCAACTCTAATTAGTAGTGGGTGCATACCAGACCATCAATTTGGTTTTAGAAGTCAGCATAGCACCATTGAACAAACTCACAGATTGGTTCAATTTATAAGAAGAACTTTTGAGGAAAAAAAGGATTGTTCTGCGCTCTTTATTGACGTTTCCCAGGCATTTGATAAAGTGTGGCATGAAGGCCTAATTTTAAAATTGAAGACTTATTTACCAATAAACATTTTAAATCTTTTGGAAAGTTACATTATTTCGCGTAAGTTCACTGTTGTGGAAGGAGACTTTACGAGTAGGCCTAAAACTATTTCATCCGGTGTGCCACAGGGGAGTATATTGGGGCCATTTTTATATTTGATTTATACTTCTGATATTCCTTTGAGCAGTAGTATCCATACTTCCACATTTGCCGATGATACAGCCTGCCTTAGTATGCACGAAAACCTTGATAAGGCATCCCGTAAACTCCAGGAACACACATTAGCCAGATGGAGCTTTGGTTAAACTTATGGAGATTCAAGGTAAATGAACAAAAGTGTGTTCAAGTAACATTTACCTTACGAAGAGGTACTTGTTTCCCCATTCGGATTAACAATCAAGTTGTTTCTCAACATTCGGATGTGCAATATCTGGGAGATAATAAAGCATATTTTAGTTTTGTAAAAGAATTTTGACATATCTCTGTCCAGTCAAATGGTGTATTTTTCCTTGTAAGAAAATTCAGGGGTGCTGCTAGCATAGCAAAGTTAGGGATAAATTTTCGGTAATAATTGGCAAATGCCACAAATCGCCTGACAGCGTCTTTATCGGTAGGTGTTGGATATGTTTTTATTACACTGATTTTGGGATCATCAGGCAAAATGCCTTTGGCAGTACATTTATGCCCTAGGAATGTGACTTCAGTCCGAAAAAAAATTACATTTGTAAGGATTTATCTTGAGTTTGTGGTTTCTTAAAATTTCAAACACATTTTTCAAATTTTGAATATGATGTTGTTTGCTACATCCGATAATTATAATATCATCAATATAAAGAAAAGCTTTGTTTGGTGCAAGACCCGAAAAGGCAATGGACATCATCCTGGAAAAAGAATTTGGAGCGATGTTAAGTCCGAAGGGCAAAACTTTCCAACGGTATGATCCGATATCGGTACTAAAAGATGTAATATCGCGAGAATCCGGGTGTAAAGGTATTTGATGAAAACCTGAATATAAATCTATGACTGAAAAATATTTTGTACGACCAAGGTTGTCTAAAATATCGTCTATTCTAGGCAACGGAAATTTATCGGCTATTAACTTTTTGTTTAAGGCTCGATAATCGACACACATTCTATACGATTTTTTATCATGTAAACTTTTTTTTTGAACTAGTATTAACGGACTATTATAGTTAGAATTACTTGGTTCTATCAAGTCATTATCCAATAATTTTTTAACTTGTCGTTTTATCTCATCTTTTTGCGTGTGTGCTAGTCGGTAATTCTTAATGTAGACAGGTGTGGAATCAGTCAACCTTAGCTTTTGTCCATAGAAGTTTGTGAACGTCATTTTGTCATCTTCCAATGCAAAAATATCTGAAAATTGCTCACAAATTGGTAACAAATCTTTTTTTACATTATCTGGCATTTGTTCTTGCAGCACATTTTTAAGTTTTGAAGTACGTTCGCAAGCGGCTTTAGTTTCATTGATAGAATATATATAGAAATTTTGTAGCTTTTCCGCTTTAATGCTATAATTTTTAATATATTTTATTTCATCTGTGTTATTGACCACACGTAATACAGGATTCTCCGAATCTATTATGCCTTTCCCTATAAATACTCCATTTGAAACTTCTTGTGAATTTATGAACATTGATTCTGTGATGTTATTGAAATTGAAAATTCTGTAAACTTCACATCTAGGTGGAATTATGCATGAGTAACCACTTGTACCCTGTAGTATTGGTAGTTTAAATCTAGTATCTTGAATAAAAAGAGATAATATCATGGATTCATAATCAATTTTATATTTGTTGTTCTTAAGAAAATCTTTTCCCAGTATCCCGTTTGAAGGAATGTTGAAGTCATCATTAACTTCGTGAAAAATTTGTGGAATTGAAAAATTTGAAATATTTATATGTGTGTAAATGGTTCCCAATGTCGGTACGGCAAATGTGGTTATACCAGTTATACTGATTTTTTCCCTCTCATTTAGTGTACTACTTGAGCTCAAACATGAGACTTTGACTAACGAAATGTCTGCTTGAGAATCTACTAGAAAAGTACATGGACTATTTCTGCCAAATAAATTCAATTGAATAAAGTCTGCATAGGTAGGGTTTAAACTATAAATTGATTTAAAAGGTTTTGGTTCGTCTAATTTAAAGTTTCCTCCTCCAACAGCAGCGTTTGTTGAGGGGCCTCCACGTTTAAAGGCCTAACTGACACTCTGCTATTATTGGATCCTCGAGAAAAATTTGGTCTGCTATTACCACGATAATTATATTGAAAATTATTGGAATTTCTAATATTGCTATTATTTGTGGGGTAAGAATTCCTACCTCTAAAATTTCCACGATTGCTACCACGATAGCTATGATTATTACGGTACTGAGTAAAATTATTTGCTTGATTTGAATTAAGTTTGAAATTGCGGTTATTCGTTCGGAAAGTAAGAACCTGGTGTTCTTTACTTTCTGTTGCCTGTTCAACAACTAGCTTTGCCACTACCTCTTTGGGATCTGAAAATACTGATGATGCCAGTATTGATTTTACTAAATCAGACTTGGCATTCAACCGACACATACTTACAGTTTGTTCAACTGCCATTTCATGTGCTTTATTTTTTGATATTCCTTCAATCACCAATGAACGCTCAAATGCATCCGCAAGCTCTTCTGCCTGTTTAGAAAATTCTGAATAATTGTTATTTTTATCGTTTAAAGCTGTTATTTTACCAGCAATAACTTTTGAACCATCTGGTTTAATTCTATTTTTCAAAGCGGTTTTAATATCATTTACTGCGGTAATATTTTCTGGCAATGCTTCCCTAGCTTTTCCCTCTAGTTTTGATTTGATAAAACGTATCAAAGTAGTTTTTAGGTTTTCCTCTGTGAGGTCTTCGATTAAACTTATTTTATCTAAAAAGGAATCTAAGGCCAATGGATTACCATCATAGTTTTCTCTCAGAATCGACGAGCACATACTAATGTATGCCTTTTTTTGTTCAGTCATCGCCATGTTGCATTCAATATCTACGCTATTCTTTTTATCACTATTTGATTCTAGTTCTGACTCACTGTATTCTGAATCGCTTTCACTATCCGTTAGCACGTCTTTTTTTACCAACTCAAACAACTCTATGCTTTCCGGAACTTTTATTTTACAATTAAGTTTACCAAAGCATCTCACTAAAAGTTCGCGACAATGTCTTATTTTAGAAAAAATTCGTGTTTTCGCAATACTAGATAAATTCTCAGTATTTGTTTCCGCGTATTGCAATATTGAATTATAAGTTGCAGTTAATAAGTCTACGTATTCAGTTATTTTAATTTCTTTAGTAGAAACTGGCCGGTTTTGTAAAATTCGTTTTTTAACGTTGTAAAAAATTTTGATCAATTCAGAAAATTTTTCACTATCGAATTCAGACGTGTCATAAATTGTTTTTAATTTATTTTAAATAACAACCTATTTTCCCGAATTTAAATATATAAATTTCCATTGGAACAATTAGAAAAACTTGTTTATACTCTTTATAAAATGTAAAGTTTAACACAAACTGACTTCATCAAATTTGGTAAAACTGATTAAATGCATTGTAAATTTCAAATCAATAAATTTTTAATTTCATATTTTTGAGTCAAAAAAATGCAGTTATTCTTCTTCTTTTATATTTTTAAATCACTTAAAAATGTCTCTTTGAAGTTGCGTTGTTTTGATTACTTCCCATAATCTTCTTCTTCTTCAATAGTGTAGAGTTTTGTTTTCTGTATACATTTCGTATTCAATTTCATCGTTTTGTTTTGATTTTAATCTTCTTCTTACTTTTGCTGTTTAATTTATAGATGTTGATAAAAAAAACGAGTAAATTAAAAGGATTGCATTTTTATAATCTTGTAATACCTTTCTTTATAGAATAAAACATTTTTAAATCAACTTTTAGTTAATATGTCTTTTTGTTTTATCATTTATTATTTTGATTGATTGATTTAGGGATAATTAATAAAGTTAATTCCCATTATTACTATTATTTATTAATGCCTCAAATATAAGTAGATATCTTATAAGATTTATAAAATTAGTAATTATTATGTAGAATATTTAAGGTAATAATAGAAAGAGTTTATGTCAAATTCAATGGAAAACTAATTATAATACATATTTACAATAAGGTTTTTTTTTATTACGGCATCTTAGAGAATGCAGAGCATGTGAAGCGTTGCTGGTGTTGTTGGTGGTGTTGTTACTATATTGTTGTTGTCGTTGCGCTGATTTTATTTTTGTTGATCTTTGTTATGTTGTTCATTCTTCTTGTTGTTTTAATAACTTTGATTTATTCTTTTCGTTTTCTTGTTAGCCTCTTTTTTTATGCTGTTGTTTATTTATTTTGAAGAGAAGAGTACCAGTAATAAAACTTGCTCAGAGTTTTAAAATTGCAAAAAAAAACTTTTTTAAATTAAAACTGTAATTTTTATTTGCATTTTTCTTGTATTTTCTTTAGTTGTCATTCTTTCAAATACACATTTTGTTTATTGGTGTTGTCTCTTTTTCTTCAAACCATTTCTTTTGTTACATTTCTATTATATTCTTTTTTCGCACTCGTTCTTTTTTTTTTTTTATATGTTCATGTTACCAACGGGGTTTATTCTTTTTACTTTAAATCATTTTAACCGTTTTATGGCGTGATTTTGAGTTTTGCTTTTCTCTAAAAAAAAAATTTTTTTTTTCTTTTATTTTGTAGACTGTACTTTTTTCACAGTTTTCCCTTGTGTGTTAATTAACGGGTACAGTTTATATAGTTTTTCCGTTTTACACATCCATTAACACAATTTTTAAACGTTTCTATATATAATATTTATGTGGTCGCCAAATACATGACGCCGGTAAAACAATCAGCGGCGGTGGGATTTTCCTAACCTCTTATTCATTTTTTATTGTTGAAAGTTTTTAATATGGCAAACATACTAAAATATTAAAGTTCTTGCTGGTTGTAATAAATTCCACAATATTCCAATTAGAATATTTTTCCGTATTTCTTTTTGGCACATTCGTTTACTACAATTTCTTTTTTTTTATAATAAATGCACTGGATCTTACATACATTCATCATTTTATTTTAATTTCAGAATATCTGGCATTCACTTCATTTTTTAATTTAATTTCAGAATATTTGGCATTCACTTAAATTTTAATTTTTGTAATTTTCTCTTTACTAGACTTTGTTACATTTGCCTGTATTGTACATGTTTTACGGTTTTGTATTTTTCCCAGTTAAAAAGCAAAATTCACTGAGTGCTTTGGCAGCCATAGTGCCGTTGTACATACCATAAAATGGATTGGCAGGATCGCCATTTAATAAAACACGTCTTTTCGTTGTTTCGGATACTTTATTAATTGCCTCTTCTTTCGTTATCTCTACTTATCTAAACTTGATTTATCTATCGGAGGTGTTCGGAATCATACACTTTTGATACAGTGTTGATTTTCAAAGCGAATTCAATTCAGGGATGTGAATCCCTTACAGTATTAATTTATTCTTTATTGCAGATAACTTCGGGAACAAATGAAGTTTAATGGCACCTCTTAATTGAAAAAAGGTATCGTATCCTATAAAAAATTTAAAAATTAAATAAAAAATTGGCTGCCAGGCTTAAGGCTTCGTTAGTCTTTTCTTTCTGTTGCTGTTCTGTGCTGTGCCGTTCTGCTTCTAAATTTGAGTACTTACTATTTCTGTACCAACATATCAGCTGTTTCTGACCAGAAGGGTCGCAATTTTCCACCAAAACGATGAGTTTTGCCTCGTGCATTGTTAAGTTTCAATATAGTTTTGTTTTAAAAATTAATTTTTTTTAATTCTAGAAGCACAATCACAATTTTAAAATATTTTTATTTAATTTATGCTGTCACTTACAATTACTTATCAAGTTTTTAATTTTCACAGGTTGATCCGAAACAGAACAGAACGAAACAGAAAAAATAACGACTTGAATTACACCTAATTCACACGAAGACTTTTATGAAGTCTATTTTTCGACATCACTTTTTGTTTGTTAGCGAATGGTGTAGAGAAGAAAGAGGGGTAGAAAAAATTACTCGATTTCTGTTTTCCATGGTTTTTTTTTCATATTTCTCATTACATTGCTCTTGTTGTTATTGTTGTTACGTTTCAATGTTACTCTTCTATCTTATTGTATTTTTTTATTCTTGCTCTTCTAACTTATTGGCTATATGGGTGAAGAGAAGTAAAATTAGACGTCCAAAAAAAACATCGTATGAATGCAAGGAATTTTTGGTAGCAACTTCAAAAGAGTATTAAAAAAAATAGACGTCCTAAATTTCACCGTGTGAATTCTATAAACAAAAAATTGTCAGGTGATTCGTAACAGAACAGAAAGTAAAAACTAATTCTGCCTTTATTTTCAGAGTAATGGGCATCTGATATTGTAGTACATAATTGTATTGGTGTATTTTCCAACGATTCCGACTTGTTTTCTGTCTACTGAGTCAGTAGTACTGACAAGACAACACAATTGATTTAGGCCATAAGAATTTTCCCCGCCATGGTATATCCAGATGGCGCAACCTAATAAACACTTTCTGAATTGCAGTTTTCCTGAACAGCATGGTTTAAAGATTTTCTCCATCATGGTGTTTCCCGACACTGCGCAGCCTATTAAATATTTGCATTGTCAAGTTTTCCTGCCTAATGAAGTTCGGTCAGCCCTTAGGAATACGAACTGTAGTAATTGTAGGGGCTTAAATCAAGTTTAAAGGAACCTCCCAAAAATGTAAAAACAGTATCCTATCCGATAGAAAATTAAAAAATAAGAAGAAAAATTAAATAAAAAAACTGGCGGCGAGGCTTAGTTTCGCAGCTATGGGCCTTTGAAATTCTAGTACAATATTGGTTCAAGTCGTACATGCACAACAGAATGCAGACAACTAAGGTAAATAATTCTGTATCGGAGGAAGTAATGAATGACTTTGGAGTTCCACAAGGCTCAATACTAGGCACACTGCTACTTATTATTTATATTAATGACTTGCCAAATATATTAGAAAGATGTAACAAGGTCCTATACGCAGATGATACCTTAATATATATCATTGCAGACAATGAAGAAGAATGTCGAGAAATTATAACTTATAATATAGATAAAATAAATAACTGGTTAAAAATTAATGAACTTAAACTTAATGAAAACAAAGCGATGATAATAGAAATTAACATCAATTCGGACGAAACATTTGAAATAAATAACTCGGTAATTGAACAAGTCGAGCATATAAAATATCTCGGGTTTATAATTGATAAGAAATTAAAATTTAATGAACAAATTGAGCACATATGCATAAAAATCGGTAAAAAAAATCAGTTTTCTTGGAAGAATCAGAAACGAAATATCGAAAACTACCGCAATAAATATATATAATACCATAATAAAACCACATTTCGAGTACGGGCCTCGAAAGAAAACGTTATTAGGCATGAAAACTTTGGAAGACAGAAAATCATTACTAGGCTGCGCCGTCTCGGGAAAGAGCATGGTGGAGAAAATCCTTAAGCCGGCAATGCAGATAAACGTTATTACTTTACTAGGCTGCGCCGTCTAGGGAAATACCATGATTATATATTAAATTATAATTTTAAATTATAATGAAACCTCGCCGCCAGTCTTTTTGTTTAATTTTTTATTCTTCTTTTTAAATTTTCTACAAGATAAGGTGCTTTTTTTAATTTTTGTGATACCAATATTGGTCATATTCGTTGGAAAACGCCGTATAATCACAATATTGTACAAGAATTTCAAAGATCCACAACTCGGAAACTAAGCATCGCCGCCAATTTTTTTATTTAATTTTTTCGTCTTATTTTTCAATTTTATATAGGATAGGATACTTTTTTCAAATTTCTGAGAGGTGCCCCTAAACTTGATTTGTTCCGTTGTAGGTGGTCTTTCAAGTGACGAACAAAGTTTACGTCTACATTTCCGTTGTGAAACTTTCATTGCTACTCCAAATAGTCTCATAAAAGTTTTGGAAATCGTTATTTGGACTTAAATCAATATAAATATATAGCACTTGATGAAGCTGATCGTATGATTGACATGGGTTTTCAATCAGACGTATTAAAAAATTCTTATATCATAATTTACTTAACAATATTGCTTTTTTGCCTTATTTTGCGACAGATTAGAAGACAGGTAATAATACTGTATTTCATATCTCAGTATTTATAAGTATAAAGAGCAAAAAACAATCATTGCTTTAATCAATTTATGAAAGTTTAAAAAAGTGCCATCAAATTTCATGACAAAATTGGTCTGGGACATTTGCTGTTTCTTGGTGAAATCTTGACCGATTTTGAAGTTATTTAGCTTTTTGAAAAGATAATTTTATACTTAAATCGATTAAAAAAAACTGTTTGAAAAAGTTAAACTGTAGAACGAAATTTTCATAAAAACTGAAAAATATCATATTTTTCCCATATAGACACTCTTTCGAAACTTTGAGCCCCCAGCCGCACGTGTTAGCATATTGCAATCGTGCTCAAACTTTGGCTATCGTAAAATCTGCAAGGACTCATCATTTCTTGGGGTTCTCGTTGCTAAAATTCCGGAAATGTTTTTATCCCATATCAACTGCGGTCACCCTAATATATACATATGTTTTATTTTGTAAATGTATTTATTACGAAACAAAACCATAACAATTACAATAACATACACGAAGTCATTCGCATTGTTTGAACTCCCTCATAACATCATTTCCTTCAGTCGCAATATTATGAAAAATATTCCCAAGTTAGCAGGTCCAAGTTTTGGTCTTAATATTTTTGATGGCCGAAATTTATGATAGGAACTTGTCTTTTTCACATTTATGTTTTTTGAGGATATTAATTTACACAGAGATTAGAAGAAGAAAGAATGTAAAACATAATAGAAAATGTAACTTTTTTATATAACTGCTTATATAAACTTTATTTTCTACACTTTTGCAATACATTTTTGTGACAAGGTGTATTTGGAATCACTGGAAAACTCAATTTCGTAAAAAGTACGAGTTAGGGCCTTTCTACTTGAGACAATCGATATGTATGCATGTATATATACATACAATTTCTTTTAATTGAAGGGTAACTCAACAAAAAAATTATTTTTAATTAAATAATAAATTATTAAGAAAGAGTCTGCAAAACTACACCAAAATCTTTTATTGAGTATGCATATATGAATTCTAACAGAACATTTTTCATAAAAAGATGCCATTTTTGGACTATTGAAAAATCGTCAATTTTGGAAAAAAAATCGTCAAATCGTCATTTTGCTATTTTCGGCTCCAAAAATTGTCAAAATGATGATAAATCGTCAAATCTGGCAGCCGTGCTCATAAGTGAAATTAAAGAACGCGAGTTTTTATATAAAGTGACGAATCCAGACTATTTGAAAGCTTACAAAAAAAAAAGAAGCACTGGAAGAAATTGCTGAGCTATTCAGGAGTTAAAACCTAATGTAACTGCTGCTGACATAAAACAAAAAAAAAATTAAGAGGTTGCAGCAGCAAATTTCTCAAGAAAAAAAGATAAGAGCAGCAGAAGAAATATTCTGAAGAAGTTAACCGAAGGCTTACAAAAAATAAAGAACTATTAAATAAAATATAAACAAACCTAAGAGTATGTGAACTGGGCGTCCTGGACCAATTAAAATTGTTAAATTGTGGGTGAAATTGTTAAAGTTGGGTAATTAAAATTTGAAAATTTTTAAGTTCTTGGAAATTTGTGAAATTTGATACCTACGAGGGTGATTCAATAAGTACGTCTTATTTTTTGTTTACATAAGGATTTTTTTCTTTACAATAACCCTTGTGGGAACGGGTGTTTTTTTTGGGTTACATTAACTGTGAAACGGGTGATTTTTTTGAGTTTTTTTATGATTATATATGCCTACGGCAGTGCATGATAATTTTTCCTAATACCAATGATGAAATAGTGATTATTAATTTTTCCTAATGCCTACAGCAATGCATGATAATTTTTCTTAATGCCGACAGCAAAACATGATTATTTTTCATAATGTCAACGGCAATACATAACTATTTTTCCTAATGCCGACGGCAGTGCATGATTATTATTTTTTTCAAATGCCGACGGCAATGCATGATTATTATTTTTTCAAATGCCGACGGCAAAACATGATTATTATTTCTTTATGCTACAAAAAAATTCCCAGTGTTGTCAGACTGTAGAAATTTGTTATCGTAATACTATATCAGTAATATCAGAGAAAATAGATTTGATGACTACTAGGCTATTCTCACATGAATCGTGGGAATGTGCTTGTGTGATTTCCTCACGCTAATAAAAAATATAAAAATAATAATAATTGTTTATAAATAAAATAATTTATTAAATTCTTAAAACGTTCTCATGTATGTGAACACCCTAATGCTTGTGTTTGGGGGTCCAGCTTATTTATCGCTGGTAAGCTTATACTTTGTTTATTTGTTTAAGAAATGTATTTGTATGTATGTATGTATGTATATATGCATGAATGTATGTGTATATGTATGTATGTATGAATGTATATGTATGACTGGGGGAACTTGTGCGTGGAATATTTTGTGGCTGTGTAGAATACATTTATATTTTGCAGCGTAGTCATTTCTTTGGCTGCGATTATTTTAAAGCAGCAAAGTTTCAACTAACTACAGTCATAAGCAGAGAAAAAGAAAGGAAAAATTTGCAGGCAAGCAAAAAGTCTAACTTCTCCTCTTCCTTCCCACTTCCATCTCTTTCCTTTATGTGGTTTGTATTTGAAATAACAAAACACTTGTACATTTTTTATTTTTCTATACATTGTTATATTGTTTAAAATTTTTTTAAATTTTATAATAATACATAATGTAATATTTTAAAGAGTGAAAAAGTTCTTTTAAAGCAAGATATTTCTTTTGTTAGTAAAATAACATTTTTTAATGCGTAATTAGCAAAGTTATGATAATTACAATAAAAATATTCTGGATACTTAATCTCCATTTGTTTAAAGTTTATGCAGCCTATATCCTCAACGTTAAAAATTTTTCGGCAGAAAATTTTTTCCAATCATCCTCTTTTCTCTTCGCCTTTTACATAAATTTTAGAACATCTTGCGTTGGCTTTTAAAAAATTGCAAACGCTTTGAAAAGAAACTGATCCAGCAGGCCAGCTGAGGTGATGATGGTTTTTCGTTAGCCACTTTGCTTCTCTTTGCTTTTTTATTGATAAGCATTTAAAATCAAATGGTGGTTTTATAATGAAATTGTTATATTCATAATTTTTTAAAACAATCGCTAGTTCTTTTGCAATGAAATCATTAGAATTACTTTGAAAACCTTGTACGTCTATAAAAATTGTGTTATTTTTCATATTACTCAATTTATAAGACTTGTCCTTTGATGGGTATATATTCTATTATACGATCATGAATAAGAATGCAGTAAGCTGATGTCTTTGCTGCAATATTAGTTGCTGTTTCAGATGCTATTTTTATATCAATCTGTCCATTATTGAGTGATTCATTCTGATGACTGACATCTACTGCAATAGTAGGAGCTTTTGTCTTATGGTGTTTTCTTTTCTAAAAGAAAAGTGTAACATATATACTACATGTGATTTGGCAACATTTTTAAATGCTCACCTGAATTTTAAGAAGTGTTGCATATTTTTTATATTTGCAAAAACAGCTGTTAATATAATGCACTCATGCCCCTTTAATGAAAATGAGTGTTGAACATGTAGCATTTTTCTTCTTTTTAAGGGTAACATCATGGGAAAAGAACGCGTTTAATTTTTAAATTAATACATACTTTTCAGAAAATAACACAAAGAAATGTAAAAGGCAACATAAATGCAGCATATTGTCCAGAAAAGAAAACGCCATAAAATGAATTTGTAGTGCTTGAGATATTTTTTTGTTTCCGGTAAAATATTTTTGAGGAAAAACTTTAACTATGAGAAGTAAGATTCAAACATTGATGCGCTTTTGATATATAAATAACGATAAAAGAGTTACAATGCTTTTATTAATTATCTAAAGAAAAAACTAGTAAAACCAAACAAAAGTACCTTTCTTGCCACCTGTTTGTGTAAGATGTTAATATTAAAATAAATATTAAGCCAAAATAAAATGTACAATATTCTAGTCGAAAGAACAAGAAATTACTTATAAAATAACAAAAATTAAAAATTTTAAAAACCCTCGACTTTTTTCAGAAAAGATGTTATATCTTCTAAACGGCTGGACCGATTTTTTTCATAGCTAAGAACCCTCTAGATCAAGTCATCTTTCAAACAGAAAAAACTAAATGAAAATCGGTCCAGCCGTTTGGCCTGTACGTAGACACAGACAGACACACAGATACACAGACACACACTACAAACTTATAACACCCCTTTTTTTAGTCGGGGGTTAATGAATTTAAATATAATTTTATTAAATAAATAATTCAACTTTTTTAATAAATTATTCAATTCATTCATTCGTATTATTTAAATACTCGTATGTACAACCGATTTTATTACTCTTACAAAATAGCATTGTTTCATACTGTCGTTCAAAAGTGAACGATTGAACGAACGGGTCAACTTTCTGCTAATTGAACGAAAATGACCGGTCACTGAAAAGAACGATTCGGCACAGCTCTAGTATTTTGGCAAGAAAATTTTGCCAGATACATTTCATATACGAGTAGTCGGCTGAGCCGTGCACCGATCACAGCCGTATCCATCGGCGGCGGCGCAATTTCGATATAAGATTCGGCGGCGGCTGTTAAGCCGGCTATGCGCAGAGCACGAAGCTGTTCGGCGCATAGCCCGCATACTGACCAAATTTTCTTGCATTTACCTTTTTATTGCATGATATTACTTGCAGTATGATTTTGTAGAATTTTATTAATTTAAAATCTACTCCTGTAATAGCTGCAGCAGTTTCAGGATCAGAAAAAATTTTTCTTGCTGTGTTGCCATTATTTGTGTTTCCTTCTCCTTGCTTTGTCTGATCGATCAGTAAACCCAATTCTAAATATTTTTCTTGTACGTGTTTCTTTTTTGCCTCTCTTTTGGCTTTACTTTCGTCACTTTTTCGTACTGTTCCTTTAAAATCTAAATCATAGCTTAGCTTTAATATGTGTTCCATAAATCGAATTTTAGCATGGAGTGGGGACAAGCCAAACTCATAGGCTTCTTGGAAAGTAGTGTCTTCTGTTGGAAGTTGACTTAATTGGCTTGTAGTTTGTTTTTTGCAAATAACACAGCTCGAAGATGATTTTGTTTCAGTTATGGCCTGTGCAACTTTTCCATCAATCATTGTAAGTAACATTTGATAATTTATTTGAATCTGTTGATCGTTCAGTAACAAAGTTATCGGTTGAAGTTTATCTATTTGTTGTTTAAGTTTAGATACTTCTTCTAATATTACATCCTTCGTTTCCTTCTTAAAAGCAAATTTACTTCATCTGCAATATTTTGTTGAGGAAGGTATTTCGTTTTTCCATATGGCAATATCGGTTTATTTGCTAGTAGATGGCTCAAAATTAATGTTATTTGTTTTTAGTCTTAACGGAACAAGAGATATCATAATTAAGTCAGAATCTGATATTTTTGATGCATTATACTGCTTATATCGCTTTTGTCCAGAAGATCCATCGCATCCCCATTTAGAAATTAATGTTAGGCTACAGTTACCAAGCTTTTTAATATTATCTGCGTCCAATGTATTCAACAATCTTTCCGCAGTATGATTTAATATGTCTTGCAATACCACCTCTGCTGAACTTTCTGTAATGTTTATAGAATTTTGTGGTGGCAAACAATCTTTTTTAATTAAAACAAATCTCTATATACTGGATAAATGGAGCAATGTTTTCCAACTGGCTGCTACCGCAATTCCATATACTCATATTTTGTTAGCCTTAAGTCCAGAAATATTGAAAAGGCTTCTTCAGATGTATGTTTTTTATCATCGGTTGGTGTTGGAATGCTCTTTAAGATTTTCACACCTGCATAAACTTATTAACAACAAAAATCTTTACCATAAAGCAATAAGCTATTTTACGCTCAGCTTAGTTTTCGCCTTAGTTGTCCTTTGTCTGGTCTGGAAAAACCGACCATCTTGTAGAAGTAAGGACCAACCAGAAGCGATACCTACTCCAACTCCTCATGGGTCAGAGAATCCTCGGCGGTCGTTCGAAGAAATAAGTGTTTGGCTGATTTCACGGCAGCCTCCCATTAACCTCCGAAATGGGGAGCTCTGGGCGGGATGAACTTAAATTCTATTCCTTCCTTGGCGCAGGCATTTTCTATTTTTTTTTGGGAACTGGAATTGAATATAGCTGTATTAAGCTCTTCAAGTATGGTTTTAGTTCCAACAAAGTTTGTTTCATTGTCGGAGTACATCGTTTAACAGCATCGACGGCGAGAAATGAACCTTTTCAGTGCCCCTATGAATGCATCAGTGGTCAAATCTGTAACTACCTCCAAGTGTATCGCCTTTTTGGCAAAGCAACAGAATACTGGAATATACACCTTATGAGGGCGCTTTCCTCTGAGCTTATAATGTACCTAGAAAGGGCCACACTAATCTACTCCAGTTGTGATGAATGGTCGACCTGGGCTTATTCTGCAACTTGGTAAATTGCCCATTATTTGATTAAACATTCTTGGCTTAGCCCTTGTGCAACGTAAACACTGATGGACCACAGATCGTGTCATTGTTTTCCCTTTCAGAATCCAAAACCTTTGTCGTGCTGTAGCTAGTAATTGCTGTGGTCCACAATGATCATTTTCATTATGTAGGTTTACCAGGATCAGCCTTGCAATAGCATCTTTATATGGTATCACGAGCGGATGTTTGGCGTCGTATGACAGCTCTGATGCTTCTAAGCGCCCACCTACTCTTATTAATCCTGCTGAGTCTAAGAAAGGGCACAAACTTTTAAGCGGACTTGCTCCTTCGACTATCTGAGACCGTTAGGCTAGAACTTTGTGCAGCACTTCTAGGAGCAGAACTAGCCAACAAGGTAAAAAGAGAGTTACGGTACGACGACAAACACCTTTTCTTTTGGTCTGACTCAGAAATTGTCTTGTATTGGATAAATTCAGCGTCTTCACCACTCAAGACTTTCGTAGCTAACCGAACCATTGGTGACCCCAAACAGTTCTGAACTTCAAGTTCCCCCCACCAGCGGTAAGGATCTTATAAGCACTCATTGCTGAATTCAACACGCTTCCTGAGCGATCACTCACCATAACATTTGTGATACAAAACGTTTTTATCACAAATAATCTGGATAAACGGTAAAAATGGAGACAATTCAAAAATTATTGGACCTTCAAATCTCAACGGGCGTAGATATCAGGAAGATAATAAGAAATTTCAAAAAGGATTCAGCTGAAAGAAAAATAGCGGCTTACTTCGAGGAACGTTCGAGACGTCGTCAGGAGTGTTGGAATAAATTTCAAAACACGGATTCGGATATTGGGGATGATTGCGATGACCCAATGAAATTAGACTACTTCACGGAGGGCTACTATGACAAAATCAAAAAAATAACAAAATAATAACAAAATCAAAATAATAATATAAAATAAATAATTATAAGAGAAAATAGAAATTCTATACGATAAAGTTCATGAGCAGTTTACAATTACAGCTGCGTATGGACTTGATCAGAATGAATATGAAGCGTTATATGATTTGATGCAGCAAGCTCTAGTCAATCTTTCCGCGCAGGCAGACAACCTTCAACCGAATGATATGCACACTCAAACAGCAGCACCAGAATTAAGGACAAACAGTTGTAAAATCCAGTCGTTACAACTGCCAAATTTAACTATACCTCAATTTAGTGGGGATTACCTGAAATGGCGTCAATTCCATGACTTATTTTCTGAAATGGTAGACAAGCAACTAATACCAGCTATTTAGAAAATGCGGTATTTGAAAAGTAACTTATCCGGCAATGCTGAACGTCTAATAAGTCAGTTGTCATTATCAGAAACAAATTATGCCACTGCCTGGCAAACACTCAAGGACCGCTACAACAGGAAAAGAGTTCTTGTGGCAAACCTGGTAGAGAAATTAATTGACCAGCCTGCAGCTACTTCATCTGCGTCAGCGATTAAGACTCTTCATGACACCACCAAGGAGTGTATGTTGGCTTTAAACAATTTAGGAATTGCAACAGCCTCTTGGGATGCAATTCCTATTCAGCTTTTGATGAGGAAACTTGATAGAAGCACACATGTAAGGTTCATGCAATCGTTAACCAATCCATGGAACGTGCCAGTTCTAGCTGAGTTTTTATCATTCCTGGAATTTGAGTTTTAATAAATGGAATCAATACGCCAAAGGGATAAGTCATCACCTAAAGTGGTGTCATCATCTGCAAACCACTGCCAATGAACACCATGTTTCCTGTAAATTATGCACGACCGGCGACCACGGACTCTTCCATTGCCATAAATTTCTACAACTATCAGAAGAAAAGCGGCTAAGCTGGGTACAACAACAAAGACTGTGTGTAAACTTTTTCAGAGCTGATCACAGTTCGAAAACCTGCACCTCAAGACCTTGCAAAAATGTAATAAAAAACATAATACATTATTGCATTTAGGTTCAAATTCCAAACCACACAAATCATCAAAACATGGCAATCAAGTCAAAACCACAGGTCAGCACTCATATGATATACGGAAAACAGATGTTGCACCTAATACTACTAATGTCACTGTTACATCAGCTGCCACAAACAACCCGCCGTGGTGCCAGGGTTATGTACTACTTGCAACAGCAAGAGTAAGGTTAACAGTGGCCAACGGAAATTCAGGAGAATTTAGAGCAATATTGGATTCCGGGTCTCAGGTGAATCTAGTATCCGAGCATGTCGTAAGAAGATTGTCTTTATCTTCATCTGAAGCCCTTTTATGCATTGATGGTATTGGAAACGCACGAAGAAGGGCCACAAAGCGCATAAATGTTAAATTGCAAGCCAGAAATAACAATTTTGCAACTAACTTAGACGCTTTTGTTCTCCCTACAATCATCCCTCCACAACGAAATCAACATATTGACATTTCAAATTGGCAAATCTCAAATGTAAACTTAGCTGACCCATATTTCGACCAACCAGGAAAGGTGGATATTCTGTTAGGCGCCGAATACTACTTCAGTCTTATGCAAAACGGGAAAATAGAGTTGGCCGATAATCTTCCAATATTGTTGAACACAAAACTTGGATGGATTGCCAGTGGCAGATTATCGGAAGACAGCACAACTGAAGCGATATGCGCAGTTTTAAGTAAAGGTGATGTGTCAACTGACGAACTAATTGAAAAATTCTGGAAGGTTGAATATGTTCATACAGAAAACAATTATACAGCCACTGAACAAGCATATGAAACTCACTTTATTCAAACCACAACCAGAAATCCGAATGGAAGATTTGTTGTTCGTTTACCTTTATCTGAAAACGCGGCAGCACTTGGCGAATCAGAACCAACAGCATATTCCAGATTCCGTGCTTTGGAACGACGATTCAGACGAGATGAAAGGCTCGAAAAATGCATCGGCAAAAACATCTACAGATCGTTCATTAAACGACATTTTACTTACAGGTCCAACCATGCAGGGGGACCTCTTCGGAATGCTTCTACGTTTCCCTTTACCCAGATTTGTCTTTACTACAGACATTGAAAAAATGTACCGTCAGATCCTCATAAGCGAACGAGACAGGAACTTTCAACTAATTCTGTGGAGAGAGAATCCTGGCCAGCCTCTACGCCATTTTCAACAAAACACATATGGCACATAATCAGCTTCGTATCTGGCGACGAAATATTTACAAAGGCTAGCGGCCACTCGTATGGACAAATACCCGCTGGGTGCAACGATCTTGGGCCAGAACTTCTACGTTGATGACGGAATAAGCGGTTCTAATAGTTTAGCAACAGCTAAGGAAATGCAATCCCAACTAAAAAACTTGCTCAATGAAGCTGGTTTCAAGTTACGTAAATGGTGTGCAAACCATCGCCATCTACTCCAAGATATACCACAAGAAGATCAAGAAGTCAACCTTGATTTCGAAAATGCATCAATCAAGGCACTGGGACTAATATGGAGCCCATCTTTGGATCAATTTTGCCTAAAGACAAACATTTAGCCAACCTCAAGCATAACAAAACGATCTGTCATCTCAGATGTGGCACGAATCTACGATCCTTTGGGTATTGCAGGCACATTCGTTGTTTTAGCCAAAATATTCATTCAACAACTGTGGGAAGGTAAAAAATCTTGGGATGAGGAACTCCCTAAAGATCTCACAAAAAAATGGCATAATTTCTGTAACTCACTAAAGACGTTAGACAACACTCCTATACCACGGCATGTTTTCAATGGTCAAATAGCATCGCACGTCCAATTGCACGTATTTGTAGACGCATCAGAAAGGGGTTATGGAGCAGCAGTCTACATTCGATCCAAGCTCAAAAACGGAGGAATAATAGTCTGACTGTTGTGCTCCAAGTCCAGAATTGCGCCTTTCCAAAGGTTATCCCTACCAAGGCTAGAACTTTGCGCAGCACTTCTAGGAGCAGAACTAGCCAACAAGGTAAAAAGAGAGTTACGGTACGACGACAAACAGCTTTTATTTTGGTCTGACTCAGAAATTGTCTTGTATTGGATAAATTCAGCGTCTTCATCACTCCAGACTTTCGTGGCTAACCGATTCAGCAAGATAAAAGACAAAACCATCAATAGTCAATGGCGACACGTCAAATCAAAGGAAAATCCAGCTGACTTCATTTCGAGAGGCGTAACTCCAGAGAAACAACCAAGCTTGAACTTGTGGTTTTATTGCCCTCCATTTTTGCATGGCCAAGAATGTATCTGGCCTGGACCATTTAAAAAGAATGCTTAGAACGCTACCAATTTGGAGTTTAAGATGAAGACTCCAATCGTGACCGCTGCAGCATCATCCAACGTCGAAGACTGGGTTTACAGCATCAACCACAGAAATTCGTTTATCTTCCTTCAACGCACAGTAGCCTATATATTAAGATTCGCTCAAAGGATCAGAAAAAACTCAACCCAAACTGGAAGTCGCATCACTGCCATTGAACTGGATAATGCTTTTCACATCATAGTGCGAGAAATGCAACAATCTGATTTCCCAGACGAATTGAAAACACTTCAACGGTCTCAGATAGTCGAAGAAGCAAGTCCGGTTAAAAGTTTGTGCCCTTTCTTAGACTCAGCGGGATTAGTAAGAGTACGTAGGCGCTTATAAGCATCAGAGCTGTCATACGCCGCCAAACATCCGCTCGTGTTACCATATAACGATCCTATTGCAAGGCTGATCCTGGTAAACCTACATAATGAAAATCATAATTGTGGACCACAGCAATTACTAGCTACAGTGCGACAAAGGTTTTGGATTCTGAAAGGGAAAACAATGTGTGATAACGACATGGTTAACCACATGTTCCTTTTACTAAGTTTTTATTCTGGGTGTATAAACATTCTACTTTAACATTTTTGTACTTTAAAAAAGTATATTTATTTTGATTGTAGTGGCTTAGTTTTTTTAATGTATTGTTTCTTTTTGAAAACGAAAATTTTATTTTAAAAGATATTTTCATTGGCCAAAGGTGTGAATTATTAAAAATTAAAAATAAATATTTTTTTGGAACAAAAAGGGAAAAAGAAACCTCGATAAATATTATCTTCTTTTGTGCAAGGAGCTTTTAAGGATATTTAATCCAGAATTCTATTTGTGGATATAAGGAGGATTAGGTAAGCAATTAAATGGAATGGAAAGCATTTTTCTACGTCGTTTAGCTGATATCTGCTAAATTTTTTTTTAGAATTATGTGGACTTTTCTCCAGGTATTGTTAAATTGATTGGCAAGAAACGTTAGTTCTTGCTCGGATATAAATTCCTTCATCAGTCCCCAACTTTGGGACTTTCCATCGCAAAACTCCAATTGGATCCAGATTATTCTAGATATTATACATAAATTGAGGATTTATAAGGATAATTCTGAGGAAATAAATTCCGAATGTGCCCAACTACAGCTGATAAAGTGGCTTACATTCAAAGGACTTTGTAATCATTTTTAATATCATTCCAATATAGTTGTTTATAATTAACATAGTTTTTTATTTATAAATTTATTATTATGGTTTTATTCTTTTGTCTTTATAATTCTGATTAACTCTTGCTTATTATGCATTTTTAGTTTCGTTGCACTCTTAAGTATTTTATTACAATTATATAGTCTGTTTGTAAGTCACTCTTGTCTATTATGCATTTTTTGTTAATTTGTTTGTTTTTTGTAGTACGATCACCTTTTAGACATTAAATTGCATGCTAAGTATTTTGTTCGCCTCATGTTCATGGTCACACAGCCAATGAACTTAAAATATGATACATAATACCATAAATGCTAAGTATGTAAAATTAACAGTAAATAACATTTTATATTAAATTAATAGTAATCAATATTTCTGTATAAAATGAAGAAAAATTTAAATAAAGAAAACCTTTTTGTTATTGAACATTAAAGAGTCTACATCAAATCATTTCTTCAAACAACTCGGTTCAAGTACTGTTTGTTGTTGAATAAACCTTAACACTTTAACACTTTAATCCAGTTTATGTGCTGAGATTAAAACAAGCATCTAATTAACAAACGAGTTAATTAACATTTTGGTGACCCCGACGTGATCGTCAGTTTATTGATTGGTTAATATCATCTTTTCATCAAGAAAAAATAATTCAACATGAGCTCATTTACGGAACTGGTTACTTCTCAGCAGCAAATTGGTCAGCGGATCGAAACCATCATCCGCAACTATAAAAAGGATGCAGCATCGAGGAAGACATCAACAAGCTACTTCCAAGAGCGATTAAGAAGACTGGACGAGGAATGGACAGCCTTTGAAGTCAATGACAGCCAAATTCGCGAGCTGGAGAAGATTCAACTCGACCATGACTACTTCCAAAAGGATTATTACACATCAATCCTAAATATCGTGCAGCAATACAGGAGGGAGTTTGAAGTATCAATGCTGAAACTACCTATGCCTGAAGCCACGAATACAGATGATCAAATACAGGTAGAACTCGCTAAGAAAGCCACGGCACCAGTTGGTGAGCTGGTAAAACTTATGCGAAGGCAGGCAGCCATGATGACATCGGTCAATCGACTATTAACAGATGACGTTAGTCATGACGATGCCATAGCCGCCACCAGGTTATGGCAAGACATTGAGGAGCTACACTACAAAATCTCAGAAATATGTGATGAAGGAAATCAGAATGTATACAATATGGAGAGGTTTATCCAGCTTGAAGGGCAGGTCCGAGCAGCCTCCAGAAGACTTAGAGACAACACAGTTCAGAGTAATCATGGGCAAAACATTGGGCATTCAGACACATTGACAGTACCTATTCCGAAAATCACTATACCCAAATTTGATGGAAACCAGATGAAATGGCAGGAATTTCATGATCTATTTTTATCACTGGTTGTCATTCAACCAATGACAAGAGTCCAAAAAATTTGGTACTTAAAAACACACTTAGTAGGAGAGGCAGCAAACTTGATAAAACATTTTGCTGCAACAGAAGAAAATTTTGAAGCCGCATGGACGATGGTCATAGACCGCTACAACAACAAGAGATTACTAGTCAGCAGATTAGTTCATGAATTGGTCGAAGATGCAGATGATAGAATAAGTGACAACTTTAAAGAGCTTCATGACAAGACTCAAGAGTGCCTTTTAGCACTACAGAACCTTCAAATTGATACATCATCTTGGGACCCGCTTCTGCTGCACTTATTACTAAAAAGGCTAGATCGAAACACACGATTGCGCTTTGAACAGTCTCTATTACAACCACGAGAAGTTCCAACAGTTAAAGAATTTTTGATGTTTTTGGAAAAATACTTCCAGTCCATTGAAGCAATGGGGGTCAAAAAGAAACACCCAATTTCGAAGGTTTGCACTTCAGTGGTAACTCAAGACGATTCCTGTGTCATGTGCAGAAACGGTAAACATCCCTTATTTGCTTGCAAGATTTTCCTTCAATCATCACCGGTAGCTCGGCTTCAATTCATTCAAAAGAAAAAATATTGTTTCAATTGCTTAAAAACAGGCCATAACGTAAAGAATTGCATTTCTAGAAGCTGCATGAAGTGTAACGAAAAACACAACACACTTCTTCACCTAGAAACCTCAGAACAAACCAGAAGCAACACGGCTTCAAAGAACCAGACATCTAAAGGAAGCTTAACTCTTAATGCACAAGAAGCTGCCACATTAACCACAGCTAAAAATTCAAGTTCAAGCAATTACGTGCTTCTTAGCACAGCATTAATCATCGTCAAGGCAAACGGAAAAGAAATACAATGCCGAGCAATTCTTGACTCCGGATCTCAACTTAATTTCGTCAGTGAGCGACTAGTTAAGCGCTTAGGACTTTCAACAAAACCAGCTTCTATCTATATAAATGGAATCGGAGCAAGCAACGCTAAGGTTCGGCACAGAGTCAATATCACGTTACATTCTAGACTAAACAACTTCACGACGCAACTCGAAGCAGCTGTTCTTCCTCAGATAATATCTTCACAACCGTCACAAACAATTAACATTGACAATTGGCCAATTCCCAAAAACATCAAACTTGCAGACCCGGAATTCAATCGACATGATAAAATAGATGTGCTTCTAGGTGCAGAGTTTTATCATCAGTTATTTTCAATTGGACAAATAAAATTGGGCAAGGAGCTGCCGACTTTGCAAAATACGGTATTGGGATGGGTTATTTCAGGAAGGGTTGGTGAAATTCAGCTATCATCGACAACCTGTGGAATGTGTACTGAGGAGGAAATCAAGCTGGAAGAAACAATTACGCAACTATGGGAGCTAGAAAAGGTGGAAGCAGCAGATAAAACACTTTCTACTTCAGAAAGGCTTTGTGAAAATCATTTCGCAAATACTTATACAGTCGATCAGAATGGAAGATTTGTCGTGAGACTGCCATTTTGCAGTAATCCCGAGGAACTAGGGGAGTCTCAGGGAATAGCATTCAACAGGTTTCTTGCTTTAGAGCGTCGACTTGCAAAGACACCAGAAATTAAAATGCAATACATACGATTCATGGAAGAGTATAAGTCGTTAGGACATATGACCGAAATAGACACCAACTCCATAGATAAACCTAACTACTTCATTCCTCACCACTGCATACTCAAGCCTAAAAGTTCAACAACTAAATTAAGAGTAGTCTTTGATGCCTCTGCGAAGACTTCTACTGGTGTATCATTAAATGACTTAATGTACACTGGGCCAACCGTTCAAAGCGAACTCTTTTCCATTATACTCCGTTTTCGAATACCACGCTTTGTGTTTACCACAGACGTGGAAAAAATGTATCGACAAATGCTTATACATCCGGAAGACAGGAAATTTCAAACCATCATTTGGAGAGAGAGTCCAACTGCAGCAATCAAGCATTACCAATTGAACACAATAACCTATGGCACCCGAGCTGCACCGTATTTAGCAACTAAATGCCTGGAAAAAATCGCAAAAAAGAATATAGCACGATACCCTCTTGGAGCCAACTTTCTACTCAATAATTTTTACGTCGATGATGGGATGGGAGGAGATGATAGTTTGAGTACAACAATCACCATTCAGCAAGAATTGAAGCACATATTAAAACAGCATGGCCTAACTTTGCAAAAGTGGAGTGCAAATCATCACCAACTACTCCAAAACATCTCAACGAACGAAGAAGTAAACATTGATTTTAACAACGAAAATCATCAAACAGTCAAAACCCTGGGATTGACATGGATACCAAAAGTCGATGAGTTTTGTATAAAGGTATGTTTGGGTGATACCAAACGTGTTACTAAACGAACAGTTGTCTCAGATTTGGCTCGATTATTCGACCCGCTGGGAATTGTATCTCCAATTGTAGTCACGGCAAAAATGTTCATTCAGGAATTGTGGCAATTAAAACTTGAATGGGATGAAGCCCTACCAGCAGAACTACATACAAAATGGATGAAATTTCGGAACGACTTAACACACATAGACAACCTCAAGTTTTCGAGACATATCTTCCAAGGGCAGATTGCATCAGAAATGCAAATTCATACATTTGTAGACGCTTCAGAGAGAGCATATGGGGCAGCAATATACATAAGGTCAATTATAAAAAATGGCCAAATAATAGTAAGGCTACTATGCTCAAAATCACGAATAGCACCTTTAAAACAACAAAGCCTTCCCCGTCTTGAACTCTGTGCAGCACGCTTAGGTGCTCAACTAACGGCTGGAGTGAAAGAGGACTTAAAACTTGAGGATAAGCCTACCTTCCTCTGGACAGACTCAATGATTGTTTTGGCCTGGATTAACTCGTAGTCATCATCTCATCAAACGTTTGTGGCCAATCGAATAGCCGCGATTCAGGAGTTAACAATGGCCGAACAATGGCGACATGTAACTTCAAAAGAAAATCCTGCTGACATCATATCGCGAGGACTGTCTCCAAAGGCATTACCATCATGCAACTTATGGTTCTATGGCCCAATCTTCCTACATGGGCATGAAGCAGTTTGGCCACAAAGATACTCGAAGGCCATAGAAATACTGGAAGGTAACATGGAGCGAAAGAAAACAGCTACCGTGTTAGCAATTGAGAATACAACACCAATAATCTACAACGTTGATCACAAGGGATCATTTCGAACATTGCAAAGAATTGTAGCCTATATGCTACGATTTATTAACAAGACAAGAAAAATAAACACACGTCCAGAACTCGCCTTGACAGTAATGGAACTCGAACAAGCCCTTGTAGTTATTGTACGAGCAATGCAGTCAGATTTCGAAGACGACTTAAAACATTTAAAAAGAAGTAATGTAGTTAGTAAGGCAAGTCCTTTCAGCAACCTTACCCCATTCTTGGATTCAAATGGTATAATTAGAGTGGGGGGACGATTAAGCACATCTTCCCTTTCATATGACGCCAAACATCCGATGCTGCTTCCCTACAATGACCCAATCGCAAAGCTACTCATGCAAATGGTGCATGAACAAAACAGACATTGCGGTCCACAAGCACTCCTGTCATACATTAGACAAAGATATTGGCCAATCAAGGGAAAATCCGCAGCAAGATCTACTGTACAACATTGTATACGATGCTCCAAGGCCAAGCCAAGGCTGCTCAATCAGATTATGGGCAACTTACCAGCGGCGCATGTCACACCAGCTCGACCATTCATCAACGCTGGAGTTGATTTTTGCGGACCATTTTATGTCCATTATAAAGTCAGAGGGAAAAGGCCTGAAAAGGTTTACATCGCAGTGTTTTGCTGTTTTGTTACCAAGGCAGTACACCTGGAATTAGTGAGTGATCTTACCACCGAATCGTTTATAGGATCACTAAAAAGATTTGTAAGTAGGCGAGGTCAATGCCGAAACCTCTATTGTGACAATGCTACCAATTTTGTAGGAGCAAAGAATCAATTAACAGAATTATCTGAAACTATCCATTCTGGCTCAGCTCAAGAAATAATTAACCGAGAATGTACATCAAGAGGGATAACATTTCATTTTATACCCCCAAGAGCACCACATTTCGGTGGCTTGTGGGAAGCTGCGGTCAAGTCAGCAAAACATCTTCTCGTCAGAAATGTGTCAACAGCATCGCTCACGTATGAAGAACTTGACACGGTAATCATTGAAATTGAAGGAATTCTCAATTCAAGACCAATAAGCCCAATGTCAGAAAACCCCAATGACTTAGCAGCATTAACTCCGGGCCACTTCCTTATTGGGGAACCCCTCAATGCTCAAGTTGACGTAAATTGCACCCAAAAACGAGGCAACTTATTGACCAGGTGGAAACTAGTAACTCATCTCAAAAATGAATTTCGGAGACGATGGTCGAGGGAATATTTGAATGAACTACAATATCGACATAAATGGAAAACTCAAGCAAACAATATTAAAACCGGGGATATGGTAATAATCAAAGAAGACAACACAGCACCGTTACAATGGCCATTGGGTAGAATTATAAAAATACATCAAGGAGATGACGGTCTCGTCCGAGTAGCTGATGTTAAAACATTAACAGGCAACTTCAGAAGACCTATTACACGTTTAGCACCGTTACCAATAAATACTGAAGACGATAACGAAATATCTGTTCAAGACCAAGCAATTGAAGCAAACGATAATGAATCTGAAATGCCTACGAAAAGGAGACGCACTTCAATCAATTCAAATATTCCCTTGATGATAATGACTATGATACTGTTACCACTGGTATTAGGAATAAATATCTACAATGAACAATTTGGAACACAACCTGGAATTTATTATGAGGGAATCGGAAAAGCATTTATTTCACCCACAGAATGGCAATTTTTAATTTATTATGATTTGGAGGGGTTCTGGTCTGAACTAGCGCTATTCTCAAATGGAACCAAGGCACTTAGTCATTTGTGCAAAGAAATGCAACAAAAGGCAACATGCACAAACCTAGCCAATTATTTTGAACATGCTGAGGCTAGGCTACTCATGGACAGCACATTACTTTCCGGGAAAAGACATAAAAGAGCTGCAATCGATCTTGTGGGAAACATTGCGCATACATTATTTGGAGTGCTAGACTCCGAATATGCAAAAACAATGGAACACACAATAGCGCAAGTTAACCAAAATGAAGCCCACTTACTCAATCTATTAAAGAATCAAACATCAATTATAGATTCTACCATTAACATAATTAAATTGGATCAAGAAGCGGTAAAGAAAAAGTTTGATAAAATGGATGCCCAAATAGCAGAAATATACAATAGGATAAATAGCTACGGTGAAGAAGACAGAACCTATCGTATTTTTTCGTCATTATGCATACAACTCACAATCATGGCAGCCACTTTAGACCAAACTCAATCCTTAATTGTTGATATCCTAACAAATACACATCATGGCATTATAAGCCCGTCATTACTTACTCCGATACAACTGCAACATGAAATAGACAAAATATCACTTCATCTGCCCGAATCACTTCAGTTACCTGCAAAAGGAGAAGATTTATTACAATTATACAAACTCATGAAGGTCACAGGAGGACTCGCAAAGACCACAGCAATTTTTAGTGTTACTTTACCACTGATTGAGAGTGAACCGTTCGATCTCTTCAATCTCATACCAATCCCAAGGTGGACTAACAACACGCTGGTATCAATAAAACCATGTTCTCCGCTCTTGGCAATCAATAAGGTTCAAGCCACATATTTCACCATAAGTAACTCAGAACTCGACGTATGCATTAGCCTCAAAGAAGAAATATATATATGTTCAAAGGGTCAGATTCAATACAGGCCAGGTGCAGCAGCATGTGCTTGCGAATTCAATTTATTTATAAACAAAACAAAATCTGACTGTACATTACAGCAGTTAACAGCAAATTCTGCTTGGATTCCACTACGACTTCAGAACAAATGGATCTATGCAACACCGTCTTCATCTCATGCAATTATTGTATGCAGAAAAGAGATCTCGCATTTAACTCTCAGAGGATCAGGCTTACTTGGTTTAGAACCAGAATGCGTGCTCCAATACAATTCCACAACCATACAAGCGCGGCAGAAAATATCTAGCTCAATAAAAACATCATACACAAAGTTTTGGGAGGTCTGGGATGAAGTACATACAAAACTTGTCCAACCCCTTCTACATGAAATACATGAAAGCGAGTACATCTCACAAATCCAAAACTTAACAGAACTACAAACCTCATTAGCAGAACAAAATATTTTCCAGCTTCCAAACCAAATTGAAGCCCAAAACTACCACCACATAACGATCGGCTACTCCACCTTATTCATTACTGGTGTCATCATTGTTTATCTTATCATTAAAAGGAATACCAACGTCACACCAACTCCAGCTCCTCGTAACTTGCAACCCACACCAGATTTCACAGTCCATATTTAGACCAAAAGATGTATACCCAGCACTTCAACTCAAGAAGATAAGAAATGTCAGTCCAGCATCTTCAACAAACCGCAATTCAACACCGATTTTGAGCTGCGCTCAACGGGGGGAGCATGTTTATAATTAACATAGTTTTTTATTTATAAATTTATTATTATGGTTTTATTCTTTTGTCTTTATAATTCTGATTAACTCTTGCTTATTATGCATTTTTAGTTTCGTTGCACTCTTAAGTATTTTATTACAATTATATAGTCTGTTTGTAAGTCACTCTTGTCTATTATGAATTTTTTGTTAATTTGTTTGTTTTTTGTAGTACGATCACCTTTTAGACATTAAATTGCATGCTAAGTATTTTGTTCGCCTCATGTTCATGGTCACACAGCCAATGAACTTAAAATATGATACATAATACCATAAATGTTAAGTATGTAAAATTAACAGCAAATAACATTTTATATTAAATTAATAGTAATCAATATTTCTGTATAAAATGAAGAAAAATTTAAATAAAGAAAACCTTTTTGTTATTGAACATTAAAGAGTCTACATCAAATCATTTCTTCAAACAACTCGGTTCAAGTACTGTTTGTTGTTGAATAAACCTTAACACTTTAACACTTTAATCCAGTTTATGTGCTGAGATTAAAACAAGCATCTAATTAACAAACGAGTTAATTAACAATAGTGAAACAGTGAATTAAAAAAAAATCTGAACATTAGAACCGCATATCATTTAGAGCATTACATATTTACATTAAATTTTTTTTGGTGAGATTAACGTAAGTAATTTAAAATTGAAAGAAAAAAAATCTTATTATTCCTCAATAGTTAATTATGAAGCTATGCATTACATATAAAATCGCTCATACATTAATAAGTGTGGATTCTGTTATTATGTAAAAATCAATTCATTTAATAGCAAGATTCACATATCACACTAACTTATATAATCAAACTCATACATACAACCATACACACGCAAATTCCCAATTTCTAAGTAAATACTTCAACATATAACAATTTTAACTCAACAACTGTAAGTCTACGGTTATCCGGCGCCTGGTAACTCCGATGAACCTAATCAAAGTAAGTTTAAATAAATTTTAATATTTAAATCTGCTATATTCTTGTACATATTTTCACATCTTCACAAGTTCATATCATATTGTGATTATTTAGATCATTGAATAATTGTTAAACTACAAATAAATTAAATATTCATAGTAAATGCATAATATTATTGTTGTAAATAAAATAATCATAATATGATTCAAAGATACACTTTTAACACAACATAATATTTTTTTATAATTCAATTATCTCTCACATACTAGTTTTTAATTAATGTTAATTTTGTTTTATTAAATAGCATCCTAAACCTGTGTTCATACTTTCACAAACAAAAACAACACTGACCTATATTTTAAACTACACTTCTCCTGTAGTTCATTGCACCTCACAATTAAACAAAAAGAAATAAGACACTGTTTATAATTACGCTGCATAAGAATATCAAAATTGGGTCATAAATAATTGCAAGCTTGCAATTATGCATAAATGGTTGTTTTTTGTACAATGAACTTGTACTTAAGCAATACACTTAATAAAGCAAAATTTTATGACCTCAATTTAATTAAGCAAACACAATTAATAGTAGAAAATTTTAATGACATATCAATAAGTTAGTACATAAGAAAGTTAAATAAAACATTTGTTCAATTACATTTTGAAAAGAAAACAAAGTTGTTTTAACCAAAAGTGATTTAACCATCTCCACGCAACCAAGTTTCAAGTGCTTGAGTTGTATCAATAACTCTTCCTGGTGAATCGCCTTGAAGATAATCCAAACAGATTAAACAAACTAGTTTATCCTTATTCATTTACTGAATTAAACATTTGGTGACCCCGACATGATCTGACACAGGATCAATATTCGTCTCTGTAGTTTCCTACACTGAAAGCACTCCTCTCAGGCAGCTAGGGTTAACATTCAGCATAAGACTTCCTACACTGGAGTATTCGCTTCAAGCAGCTAGGATCAATATTTATGATCGAATTTCTACACTGGAGCTTCCCCTTCAGGCAGCTAGAAGACATTACAATTCAAATCGTGACTCCTGAGAAACCAAACATGGACACTTTCAACAAGCTGATAGAATCACAGCTGGCAACAGGTGACTTGATCGAAACTATAATCCGCAATTTTAAAAAGGACTCAGCTACCAGGAAAACTGTTGTTTATTATGAGGAACGACTCAAAAGGCTAGATAGCGCTTGGTCGGAATTTGAGACCACGGACAGCAAAATCCGTTGCCTCGATCAAATTCCGTTAGACCACGACTACTTTGCTAAAGATTACTACAAAAACATCTCAGAGCTTGTCGACAAATACAAGGATATTTTTGAAACAGCTATGATGAAATCATCTACAGGGGAGGCAGTTCAACAACCAATCGCCGAAAAACCCACACCAATAATCAAACCCGCTGGTGAGGTAGGATGTACAACATCTGCAACTATCGCTTTAATAAGAAGGCAAAATGTAATTATGGGGTCTCTACAGCGATTACTCACAATGGATCCGACAGCCGAAAATATGAAGCTGAAATAAAAGTTGTGGGACCAAATCCAGAACCTGCATTTTACCATATGGGAAACCAGTCAGGATCCGGTTCAAGAAGGATACAATATCACTGCATACACTAGCTTAGAAGCGAAGATATTTGAAAATTTTAAGAAGGCTACCCAAGTGGCTCCCGAACCACCGACTCCATATGATCAGCCTATTGGAATACCGCTGCCTAAGATAACAATTCCTAGGTTTGACGGTGACTACCTCAAATGGAGGACCTTCTATGATTTATTTCTGCAACTTGTAGGCAATCAGCGGATTCCTGCAGTCCAAAAAATGTTTTACCTGAAGGCTAATGTAGCAGGTGAAGCTGAAAGGCTCATAAGCCACCTTTCAGCAACTGCATGAAAATTATGAGACAGCATGGGAAATGCTAAAAGAGCGATACGACAATAGGCGAATTCTGGTCGCATCATTAATACAGCAGCTGATCGAACAACCTGCAGTCGGACCACCAATTGCATCAATCAAGCAACTGCATGATAAAACTCAAGAATGTCTACATGCGCCAGAAAATCTTGGAATTGACATTACATCCTGGGACCCGATACTATTGCACCTCCTAGTAATGAAACTGGATAAAAACACTCACAACCAATATGAAAGATCAATCAAAAATCCAAAACAGCTACAGCGAATCAAACACTTCCTAGCTTTTATGGAGACTCGATTTCAATCAATGGAGGCAATGGGTCAAAAAGAAAGGCCATCTTCAAAGGTATGTGCAACAGCTGCACCATCTAAATCAATTGAGCCTTCGTGCTTGTTTTGTAAAATAGGTCCTCACCAGCTATATCGCTGCCAACGATTTCAACAACTCAAACCATACGAGCGCCTTAATTTCATCCAAAAACAAAAACTATGTGTAAATTGCTTGAAATCTGGTCACTCTTCAAAACAATGTACCTCAAGGGGTTGCACAAAATGCAACAAGAAGCATAACTCGCTATTGCATCTAGAAAACAAGAACTACCCGTCAAAACCATTAAATGAAGAAAAACCACAGGCAGCGTCATCTTCTGCAACGACTTCTCCTGCAACACCATGGTGCTCAACCAAATCAAAAATTATTTAACTACAGCAAGTCAACAGCCGTCATTAGCTGTGATTCTTGGCACTGCAGTAGTTAGAATCAAAACTGATTCATCAGAAATTGAATGCCGCGCATTACTTGACTCAGGATCCCAGGTAAACTGTATTACTGAGCGTCTAGTGAAATGACTTGGTATTCCAATGCATCCGTCATCGGCAAACTTTAGTGGAATCGGAAGCACCACCACTAAAACACAGCACCGAGTTAACATAGCATTGCATTCTCGAATCAATGGATTCACAACACAACTCGAAGCATTTGTACTTCCGCGTATTATTTCTCCCCAGCCGGCACAATTCATCAACATAAATCACTGGCCATTACCCAAAAACATGGTACTAGCTGATCCACATTTCAACCGACCGAACAAAATCGACATTTTATTGGGCGCAGAACACTTTCTTCAACTTCTTTCAGTTGAACAAATCAAATTATCTCCACAATTACCAACCCTCCAGAACACTCTGCTTGGATGGATAATTTCTGGAAAAATAGAAGTAAAAAATCCCACACAGCTTATATGCGGAGTATCCACAACTAATGACAATCTTGAAGCTTCCATTGCAAGACTGTGGGAACTGGATGAACTTAAGTCAACTGAAAGGGCGCTGTCACTAGCAGAAAGAAAATGTGAAGATTTTTTTGTACATCATACAACGCGGAATAATGAAAATCGGTTTGTTGTAAAGATCCCGTTCCATCAAGATCCTGAAATCCTCGGTGACTCTTACAAAATCGCTCTAAATCGTTTCTTGTCGTTAGAACACCGACTGCAGAAAAACCCCGAATTGAGGAGTCAATATCAGAAATTCATGGATGAATACGAAAATATGAAACACGTGACGAAGATATCACCAACTTCTATTCATTCACCAAACTATTTCATCCCACATCAATGCGTTCTAAAACCGGACAGCTCCACAACCAAATTGAGGGTAGTATTCGATGTTTCAGCCAAAACAACATCAGGGCACTCTTTAAATGATTTGATGTATACAGGACCAATAGTATAAAGCGAATTGTTTTCAATTTTATTAAGATTTCGACTTCCCAAGTTCGTATTCTCCGAATATGTTGAAAAGATGTATCGGCAAGTTTTGGTCTCTCCTGAAGACCGCCGTTTTCAAATGATAATTTGGCGGACAGAAGCTTCAGAACCACTTTCATACTATCAACTGAATACTGTTACATATGGAACAAGAGCAGCTCCCTATTTAGCAACCAAATGCCTGCAAGAGTTGGCAAAGGAAAGTGCCAGACAGTATCCTCTGGCATCACAATTTCTAAAAGAAAACTTCTATGTAGATGATGGACTAGGCGGAAGCGACAACTTATACACCGCAATTCAGGTGCAAGAACAACTTCAGCAGATAACGAAGCAAAGTGGCTTCAATTTGCGAAAATGGTGTGCCAATCACCTCCAGTTGCTCAAACATGTTCCAAAAAGTGATCTGGAACTGAATTTGGACTTTGAGAGCAGCAAATCAGATTCCATCAGTACACTAGGACTCACGTGGCTGCCGAAAGAAGATCAACTAAGCATAAAGGTGAATATTACTGATAATAAAAGAGTAACTAAACGGGCTGTGACATCGGATCTCGCGAGAATTTTTGATCCATTGGGTCTTCTGTCTCCTATCAGTGTCACTGCAAAAATATATTTACACAAGAGGTGTGGAAGCTAAAACTCGATTGGGACCAAGCTCTACCCGAGTCCATGCATACCAAGTGGATTACTTTCCGTGCAGACCTGAACGAACTGGAAACGCTTAAAATATCAAGACACATTTTGAAAGGTGGAATTCCAGAATCTGTACAATTGCACATATTTACAGATGCATCAGAAAAGGCTTACGGTGCAGTGGCTTATCTTCGATCTACCATGAAACATGGAACAGTCATGTCACAAATCCTTTGTGCGAAGTCCCGAGTAGCCCCAATCAAAGCTCAATCCATTCCACGATTGGAGCTATGCGCAGCTGTACTTGGAGCGCAACTAGCTACAAGAATAATAGCTGATCTTAAGTTTACAAGTCAAGTTTGGTTGTGGACTGATTCGGAAATTGTGCTGTCTTGGATAAACTCATCAGCATCTCTCAACACCTTTGTTGCCAATAGAATTTAAACCATCCTCGAAAACACTAGACCAGAACAATGGCGGCATGTCAGCACAAAATGTAATCCCGCAGACATTTTATCTCGAGGAATTGCACCCCGACACCTGAAAGATTGCTCTTTATAGTTTTATGGTCCCATATTCTTACACGGCCAAGAAACAGCTTGGCCAACCAATTTATAGAGAGAAAAAAGCAAGCATTAGTGATGACTTCAACAAAACCCGATTTTATCTATCAAATAAATCATAAGAATTCATTCTGGCGTCTTCAACACATTGTTGGATACATTTCACGATTTGTAAACAATACCAAACGGAATGGCTCTAAACAACATCAAAAATCCCTATCGACAAAGGAACTACAAAATGCACGTATGTTAATCATCAAGCAAATACAGGCATCAGATTTCAAAGAAGAAATTCAACAGCTTGCTCAATACAAAGTATTGCAAGGAACTAGCAATTTGTTGAACCTTTCACCATTTTTGGACGCTGAAGGTTTGATACGTGTAGGAGGTCGACTGGAAGCCTCATCATTGGAATACGATTCCAAACATCAGCTGCTTCTTCCTTACAATGATCCAATCGCTAAGCTGATATTTGAAATGATACATAAAGACAACAAGCATTGTGGTGCTCAAACTCTCTTAGGAATAGTAAGGCAACGATTTTGGCCAATAAAGGGTAAGATCATGGCAAGAGCGACGATTCATCGCTGCACAATATGCAGTAAAGCCAAACCCGCCCTATTTCACTAAATTATGGGCAACCTGCCCTCCACACGGGTAACACCAGCTAGGGCGTTCATTAATTCTGTAGTAGACCACTGTGATCCAATGGCAGTTCACTACAAGGTGAGATTTTTTGTTGCTTTTCTACGAAGGCAGTACATTTAGAGCTGGTAAGCGATCTAACCACTGACGCATTTATAGGAGCTATCAAACGGTTTGTTCGCCGACGAGGACATTGCCAAAACCTATATAGCGATAATGCAACGAACTTTGTAGGGGTAAAAAATAAATTGTCTGAACCATTACCCGCAATTGATACAAGCGAAGCAAAAGAAGCAATTGAAAATGCATGCAACAAAAAGAATATACAATTCAGGTTCATACCACCTCGAGCACCTCATTTTGGAGGCCTTTGGGAGGCGGCAGTAAAATCTGCAAAACACCTTTTAACCAGGACCTTAGCTAGTGCTTCCTTAACTTACGAAGAACTAGAAACATTGGTTATCGAAATAGAAGCGATTCTCAACTCCAGACCTATTTCACCCATGTCAAACGACCCCAATGACTTCGGTGCGTTAACTCCAGCACATTTCCTGATTGGTGAACCACTAACGGCACAAGTAGATGCACAGGCCACATCAACGGAAACAAACTTGGCAACTCGATGGAGACTAGTGTCCTTTCTCAAAGACAACTTCTGGGAAAGGTGGTCACGGGACTATCTGAACGAATTGCAATATCGCAATAAATGGAAGGAGCAATCAAAATCTCTAAGACCCGGAACCATCGTGATTCTTAAGGAAGATAATTGCCCCGTAATGAAATTACTTTTAGGATGTGTGATTAAAATCTATAAGGGGGAGGACAACATAGTTAGAGTGGCAGACGTCAAAACCGCTTCAGGAGTCCTTAAAAGAGCGGTCCATTACCTGGCACCACTCCCTAAGGCCAGTCTAGAAGAAACAGAAAACGACAACAAACCGGATGATGAAATCAATGAAATCGACAGCAAAGATGAAATCACTGAGCCGAAGAGCAAACGTCTAAAATTACTCGGTAATAATTTAAGCATAACACTGTTGACACTAATGCTCATACTCCCAGTTATTTTGGGAGCACCAATTGATAATGAGCGCTTCGGTTCCAAGTTGGGTATTCATTTCGAAGAAGTAGGCTCAACATACATATCTGCAAGTCAGTGGAATCTGGTCGTTTACTATGTCTTATCTGCTTACTGGGCTGACACAGCATTTTTAGGAAATGGAACGAGTGCCTTGAGTCGACTGTGTGCGAAGATGGAATACAATACATCGTGTTATAGTACAATAGAACATCTTCGACATGTTGAAGCGCATTTGAGACTTGATAATAAATTACTATACAAACCACGTCAAAAACGAGGTGCTGTCGACTTCGTCGGAAATTTTGCTCATTCATTGTTTGGGATACTAGACTCTGAATATGCAGAAAAATTTCAACAACAATAACTAAACTACAAGAAAACGATTCATATATGCTTCGCCTCATAAAAAACCAAACCTCCATTATTAATTCAACCATGAACATTGTCAAAGAAAGTCTAACAGACACTAAGTTTAAATTTGACCGTCTTCTGCTAAAACTAAATGAAATCGCGGAAACTGAAGAGACACTAGCAGAAGAAATAACACAACTTAAGCTTGCACACATGTTCAGTATGGGTGTAACAAAACTCTCATCCATTGCAAACTATCTGCAACGAATGCAAACTTGCATTCTGAACGCACTGACCGACGCTCATCATAGGAAAATTAATCCATTGCTGATGACTCCAATTCAACTGGAAACTGAAATACAAAAAATTCGGGCACATATGCCACAGTCATTGGAGTTACCGGTTCCTGAAGATGACTTGCTCGAATTTTACAAACTTATGAAAATAAAAGGCGGTCTTACTCAGGAACATGTAGTGTTCAGCATAACTCTACCATTAATAGACCATGAAAAGTTTAAGCTTTACAACCTAATTCCTGTTCCGACCCCCATAAACAACACTATGCTGGTCATAGACACATGCAGTCCGACAATAGCAATAAACTCATTTCAACGGCATTACTTTCCATTATCATCAACACAACTGAAAGGCTGTGATGTAATTGGCAAAGAGGTATTTATATGCTACGATGTGCAACTCCAATATAACTTTGGTGCAGAAATGTGCTTTTGTGAAATCAACTTATTCAACAATATCACCGTACCACATTGCATGTTGAGGAAGCTTCCAACTAATGTAACCTGGACACCCGTAACTCATAAAAACAAATGGATATATTCATCCCGAGCCTCTACACATGCCACAGCGGTTTGTGGAAAAGAAATTATACTAATAAGTCTACTAGGGTCCGGCTTGTTAACTATTAATCCTGAATGCATCCTTAAACATGATTTCATCCAAATGTCCGGCCAGCAATCAATCGTAACTAAAACTGTTTCTTCATATACAAGCCTTGGCAACATATCAGAACTAGCATATCAACCCCTGCTGCAAATCAACCATATCAACAAAACCAACCAGTCATTTGTGCCAGACGAAATAGCAGTACAGCTCATCAAATTAACATCATTACAACAGAAATTAGAGGCTATGAACAGCGCATAATTCCAAATTCCTCATACATCAAACCATGAGAGAACTGTTTCATATGTAGCACTAATCATCAGCGCGGTGGCGATCATATGGATCATAGTCAGAGCTATAAAACGCAAGAAATCTAACATCGCTCAAATCACAGAAAGATCACAATCATCTGGGTGTAACCCACAACCAGCAACAACACCTTATCCAGCTCCACGACAGAAGTTCAGCGTACATGTTTGAAAACATAATAAATTTAATATTTTTTATTGTATATTTATTTTATATTTTTAATTCGTTTTGCATAACTATAAGGTCATTGCCTTTATTGTAAAAACAAACCAATACTTTATTTTTATTTTTAACTATAAAACCAAGTAGTAAGCACTTTACTAATGACATAATTGTAGTTAGTTGTTGAGCATAGCCTCAACGGGGGGTGCATGTTCATACTTTCACAAACAAAAACAACACTGACCTATATTTTAAACTACACTTCTCCTGTAGTTCATTGCACCTCACAATTAAACAAATAGAAATAAGACACTGTTTATAATTACGCTGCATAAGAATATTAAAATTGGGTCATAAATAATTGCAAACTTGCAATTATGCATAAATGGTTGTTTTTTGTACAATGAACTTGTACTTAATAAAGCAAAATTTTATGACCTCAATTTAATTAAGCAACACAATTAATAGTGAAAATTTTAATGACATATCAATAAGTTAGTATATAAGAAATAAAGTTAAATAAAACATTTGTTCAATTACATTTTGAAAAGAAAACAAAGTTGTTTTAACCAAAAGTGATTTAACCATCTCCACGCAACCAAGTTTCAAGTGCTTGAGTTGCATCAATAACTCTTCCTGGTGAATCGCCTTAAAGATAATCCAAACAGGTTAAACAAACTAGTTTATCCTTATTTATTTACTGAATTAAACAACCTGCATTTAAAGAAAAAAATACAAATAAAAAAAAATTTGAGTATTATAACGTTATCGAACATGAAATATTAAATTATTTAATTTACGAAAGGTAGGTTAAATTCAATTAGAATTGGGCTAACAGGACATTAAAACACGTTAGCTAGGAGGGTGGGTTTGAGACATGAGTAGATAACTACATCTAATGCTTCTCAAAATTCCGTCAACTTTTTATTATTTTGGTTTCTTATTTTTACGCTTATATGTATGTGATTGGTTTATTTCTTGCTACCTAAAGTATAAAATCATTTGTAACTGAATCATAACTTTCAACTTTATGTATATGGAAATACTCCACACCCAACGACGAGCATAGCCGCGATTAATAGGTAGCCCAGAACCTATAAAAATGCATATTCTTATCACGATTCGTTACAGAGATTTTTGGCGCCTCAATAGTCGTAAACTTTTGAAAAATTAACTTGTGCGATTTCATCTAGATGCTGAGGGCCTTTGAATCCTTTGTGTGTGACCACTTATCATATAGTTTATTTTTCTTTTTAGTTTATTTTTTCTCAGTTCTCGTTTAATCTTCATAGTGAAGAGACATTAAAGCGGATTTTTTTTACATACATACATACGAAACAAATATAAAAAACTAAAAAATTAAAAATCATACAAAAAATATTCGTAATACATATTCACCTTGATAAATAAGCTTATTGGCTTTACTAATATTTTTTACATAGCAAGAAATAGCAAAAACAAAAAAAACCGTAAACACAAACAAAGTTCCCTTGAGGAATAATACTCTGCATGAGTACCTCAAAGGAAAAAAATTTTGAAGTGAGTTCTAACGGCAGAAATGCTTATTTTACTGTGAGTTCTGAAACTCTTAATGAAAAAAATATAAATAATAAATCTGATGAAAATCTTTTTTTAACGGCAAAGCCAATTTTTCGTCAGCGATCAACTTCGCTTTGTCCAATGCCAACTAGTGAATCGTTAACATTACCATTGCCTAGTACTTCTTCATTTAAGTCTGCGATATCATCCGCATCGGGCTCGCGTTCATCACTAAACCAAGTTATCACTACAGATAACAGTAGCTCAAGACCCAAGGTACAAGTGGGAATGGACAGATATATAACAGTGGTAAAGCGTGGGCGAAGCCCAAATTCTTCAAAAATTTCATCTGCTCCAAAGATGTCTAGGGATAACAGCGCATCAGCTACCAATCGTCAAAATCGTTTTTCATTATTGCAAGACACCGACGACAAGCCCTCTACATCATCGCAAAAGTCTTTTAAGCCACCACCTATTTATCTGAGAGAAAAAAATTCTAACGCGCTTATAAAAAAACTACTGTCGGCCATTGGTGAAAATACTTTTCACATCGTTCCAATTAAACGAGGTAATATTGATGAAACTAAAATCCAAATATATAATGAAAAAGATTTCCGAAAAATTGTTAGTGAATTCGAAAAAAATAAAACAAATTTTTACACATACCAACTTAAGAGTGCTAAAGGCCTACAGATAGTATTAAAGGGCATATATTCATATGTTGAACCCGAAGAAGTAAAATGTGCACTTGTCGACCAAGGATTCAAGGTAAAAAATGTTACCAACATATTTAATAGAGAAAAGGTCCCCCACCCCTATTTCGGGTTGAACTGGAGCCGAATGACATACAATTGAAAAAAAATGAAACCCATCCAGTTTATAACGTAAAGTATATCTTACATCGAAAAATCACAGTTGAAGAGCCACGTAAGCGTTCAGGTCCCGTACAGTGCCATAATTGCCAAGAATATGGCCATACGAAAACTTATTGCAAGTTACCTACAGTGTGTGTTATCTGCGGTGAATTGCATGGTACTGCTAGCTGCACTAAGCCAAAAGATCAAGCAAAAAAAAATGTAGTAATTATGGAGGTAATTACACAGCTAACTATAGAGGATGCCCTGTATATTCTTTCGTTAAACAGGCTATGGGTCAAAAACCCAAGTTAACTCCAGCTCAACAAGTAAACGCGAACTCCGACACTTTTGCTCAAATCAGCCAACCAGTTACTTCACGTGTATCGTATGCTGATGCTGCTAAGACCAGTTCAATTCCCACGCAAAATGTTCCACCGCCAAATAATTCAACGAATTCAAACTCAAGTTTTAAGTTTAGTCGCATTGAAGCTACTATTGAGAATCTGGTGCTAACTATAAACAACTTTACTACAAATATGACAAGTATGATGCAAGAAATGCTGCGAATGCAGAATACACTGCTTCAAGCATTTGTTAATAAACCATGAACACGTTAAAAATATGTTTCTGGAACGCAAACGGCATTCGCCAACATAAAAATGAACTTGAGCACTTCCTCATGGAAAAAAATATTGATATAATGTTGGTTTCTGAGACTTATTTGACCTCAAGAAGCTTATTTAAAATAAATGGTTACACTTTATATGATACAAAGGACCCGAGAGGGAGAGCATGTGGTGGATCAGCAATTTTGATTCAATCAAGACTCAAGCACTATGTCCTTGACAACGTTAGTGAAGAATATTTGCAAGCAACGAATATTTTCGTAGAAAATTTTTGTGCGAATTTCGTGATATCATCAATTTACTCACCTCCCAGATTTTCAGTTACCGAAGATCAGTATGAGAAGTTCTACAAATCGCTTGGATCTTGTTTCGTGGCAGCTGGTGACTACAATGCAAAACATACGTACTGGGGATCGCGTCTTGTTACACCTAGAGGTCGAGCCTTGTTCAATACAATTTCAAAAATGGGCTTAGATGTCATTTCGAGTGGGGAGCCTACTTACTGGCCTACTGACGTAAGAAAAATTCCAGATGTTATAGATTTTGCCGTCACGAAAAATATTCATAGAGACTTAATTCATGTAGAGGCCTCTCTAGATCTGTCCTCCGATCACTCTCCAACAATAGTTACAATTTTCAACCCACTAAGGAGTGATTTAACTAAATCATATGTGAAGATGATTAATGGAATCAACTGGCTGGTATTCAAAAAATATCTTAGTAGTCACTGCGTAGAAAACATTCAGCTTAGATCATGCGATGATATTGAATTTAACATTGCCAATCTTAACGAAAATATTAAACAGGCTGCTGAACACGCCACTACCTCCTATCCGCAGACCGGCTTTAACAGAATTTATTCTACGGAAATTGAACGTCTTGTATGTGAAAAAAGGAGAGCTAGAAGAGAATGGCAACAACACAGATCACCCCTAAATAAAATCAGACTTAAAGAATGTACTAAACGACTCAAAGAGCTGCTATCGTCGGAAAAAATTGCACTACTGGAAAAGTATTTAGAAGGTCTTGATGTAACGTCCGCATCTAATTACTCTTTATGGCGCGCTACTAGAAATCTTAAACGACCCGTTGATCTTAAATCACCATTGCGTACTGCGACCGGAGGCTGGGCAAGAAGTGATAGTGAGAAAGGTAACTTATTTTCTGAGCATTTAAAATCTGTATTCACTCCCAATTCATGTACGGGTGCTGCTGATTTACCGAGTGTAGTTTCTCTTCCCCCTCGTCCCTTAAGGTTTAAGATGCGTGAAGTACAAAAAGTAATTGCTGAACTCAACCCGAAGAAAGCTCCAGGTATTGATGGCATTAGTAACAAAATGCTCATTAACTTGCCTCATATTGCAATAAGAATCCTGCTATTTATTTTTAATGCTATTTTAAGAATGCAGTATTTTCCACATAACTGGAAACTTGCCAGGATCAAAATGATTCCAAAGGCGGGCAAAGATCTTACCAAGACTGAGTCATATAGGCCTATAAGCTTACTATCTACAATCTCAAAGTTTTTTGAAAAGCTGCTCATGACTAAATTGTCAAAAATTTTAACTGATAATGGGTGCATCCTGGACCATCAATTTGGCTTTAGCAGTCAGCACAGCACGATTGAACAAACGCATAGACTGGTCCAAGTTGTAAGAAGAACATTTGAAGAAAAGAAGTATTGTTCTGCTCTCTTTATTGATGTTTCTCAGGCGTTTGATAAAGTATGGCACGAAGGCCTAGTTTTAAAATTGAAGACATATCTGCCAATAAACATTCAAAAGCTTTTGGAAAGTTATATTATTGATAGGAAGTTCACTGTTGTGGAAGGAGAGTTCACGAGTGTGCCCGAATCTATATCTTCTGGTGTGCCACAGGGTAGTATTCTGGGTCCTATCTTGTATTTAATATATACTTGTGATATGCCTATGAGCAATAATATCCATATTTCTACTTTTGCCGATGATACAGCCTGTATGAGTGTGCACGAAAACCCTTATGAGGCATCCCGCAATCTCCAGGAACATATTACCCAGCTGGAAATATAGTTGAACTTATGGAGAATTAAATTCAATGGACAAAAGTGTGTCCATATAACGTTCACCCTAAGAAGAGATACTTGCTCCCCCATTCGAATCAACAATCAAAATATTCCTGAACATTCCCAAGTGAAATACCTAGGTATACACCTTGATCGAAGACTTACATGGAAACATCATATTGACTCTAAGTTAACTCAGATGAAACTTAAGTTAACTCAAATATATTGGTTGATTGGCAGAAACTCAACACTCATCCTAGACTGCAAACTTTTATTTAAAAGTCGCTTTTGAAGCCAATATGGCGCTACGGAATTCAGTTATAGGGCACTGCTTCAGCTTCCAATGTCGAGAGAATCCAACGAAGGCAAAACAAAATTTTACGGTTAATAACATCGGCTCCATGGTACATCCAAAATTCTATTATACATCGTGATTTAAATATGCCACTAGTGACTGAAGAAATTGCAAAATACGCAGGCAAATATTTAACAAAACTCGAATCACATCCTAATCCGCTTGCTCGTAATATTTTGAACTTTACTGTACACATCCGCTTAAAAAAGAGGGACACACGGGCTCCTATACCTAACACTCCAGATGGGACTACTTGAAAATATTTTCCCCCCTTTTTTTTTTGATTATCACTACTAATGTATTATTTATAACTACCACTAAGTTTATGTCCGACACTGGTCGGGCCTAATCATTTTTTTATAGATTTAAGATTTTAATACTTATTGTTAGTTCATATATGAAGATACAATAAATAAATACATGCATTACAAAAAAAAAAGTTTATTTGTTTCCTTTCTATTATTATATGTTAATTTGGACATTATAGATAATTGTTTTTATGATATGCTATTCCAAATTAATATTTATTATCAGGGTTTGGGTTCGAACTTGAGAAGTTGTTTCTGGATAAGCTTCGGTTCAATTCTCGTTGAACTCTACTCTAACTGTATATTTTAATTTATAATCGATTTTTTTATTTTCTTGGATTAAAGTATATTTGCATTAAGCGGTTTCTTTCCGGCAATGGAAAATCAGAATGTTTGGTTTGATTGACTCAATTTTGGTTGGAACAGTTTACATTTTTTTTATTATTATGGAAAGATGTCCAATGATTTTGAGTTGAAAAAATTATTTTTTTTTTGGCAGCTGATGGATTTTTTTATGATTTTTTTTTTGTTGATTTTTAGTTTTGATTTATTCTACCCTTACTAAGATAATTCACCGAGTAGTAACTATATATTTTCGTTACATTACTGTAGATTTTTTAATAATTATTACTTTTGTAAATTGAAAATTTCAATTTAGATTTTTTTATTAGTTCTGATTATTTGTTACTCATTGAATAGGATAGTTCATTTATTTCTATTTTTGTTAAGTTTCACTTTTTTTATTGTTGTTTTAACTAGATCGGGATTGTTATTTCTTTTAAAAGAAACTTTATTTTAGTTTCATCGATATTTTTATTGTTTTATTAAGTTTATTTCGATTTATAATGCCGTTGGTTCGTAGTAGCGATGATATTCCGTCTCTTGTAGAGCAAGAAACAAATCTGTTAGATCAGGCAGCTGGTGGTAACGCTTCTACACTGGTTAATCGAATAGGTAGGCCAAGAACTCGGTTACAATTCCGTAGAGAAGTTACTGATCAGGGAAGTGTGGATGATATTCGCGTTAGACGTATTGTGGATGATTCTTTGATTGGTTTTAGGGATCAAATAGGTAATATGATTGCAGACGCATTCCAGAACATGAATTTAGGTAACGGTTACCCTAATATTCAAGAAATACAACAACATCGTAATGACCCAGAAACAAATAATGCTCATAGAGTAGCCTCTTCAAGTAGAAGGAATCGCGATGAAAATCGTGGATTTAATCACACTGATGATCCTAGGGATAAGAACTCAGAACATGTTTTGAATATAATTCGTAATTGTAAAATGTGGTTCACGGGAGAAATTTCGGATTTATCGGTTGAGGAATTTATTTATCTAGTAAAGGCTCTTACGAGTTCTAATTTGCGAGGTTATTTTTCTCTACTCTGTGAACATGCACACATTCTGTTTGAAGGGAAAGCCCTAAAATGGTACTGGAGATTTCATCGTACTTGTGATAATATGAACTGGACAGATTTATATAACGCATTGAAATATCAATATAAATAATACAAAACAGATTTTGACATTAGGGATGAAATTTTAAGAAGAAAGCAAAGACCGGATGAGACTTTCGATGAATTTTACGAGGTGATTATTATCCTCAGTGATAAATTACGTACATCTTTAGCTGATATTGAACTATGTGAGATTTTGCAACGGAATTTAAAGCCAGAATTACGGCACGAGCTTCTACATCTGGAAATTAGGCAAGTGGTTGATTTGCGGCGTGCTGTACGCAGACACAAAAAGTTTGTTACGGATATGGCTATGTCAAATTCTTCTAAACGTTCCCACCAAAAGGGGCAGGTGTCTGAAGTAGCCATGGAAAATAGTAAGTTGGAATCAGATGAAAATTTTAATGATAGTTCTGAAGTATGTCTAATGAACGGGCATTCAAAACTAAACTAGACATAAGTGAAGACATAGCTCCCTGTTTGAATAATAAACCTGAATTACTAATACCTGACATGACTCATAAACCTGGTGGAATAAATAAACCTGATATGACAAGAATACATCCTCTTCAAAGACCATACCACATACGTTTAGAAGAGTACAATCGTGCTAGAAACAGGATTTTTAGTAGCACAAAAGGGAAAGAAAGCCAAAAAGATCCTCAAGAAGAATTCCTGAATATTTCAGAAGAAGGAAATTGTTGAAAAAATTTGTTATATCGTCCTACGTTAGTAAGGTCAATGATAAGAGACCATATATTTTACTGAATTTGCAGGGTAATAAACGTTTTGCTTTGTTAGACAGTGGGGAAAATGTTAGTGTTGTGGGTGGAAACTTATGCATGTGCATATTAAATACTAAGAGTTATCAACGTAGGATAGGTAATATCAAAACTGCCGACGGACAGCAACAACGTATTCAAGGTACGGTTACACTTGATGTCGACTATAATGGTCAGACAAAACCGATAGAATTTTTACTAATACCGTCAATTGTACAAGATGTCATTTATGGAATTATTTTTGGGAGCAGTTTGGTATACAGATTGCAGCGATTAATACGGTTAACGAAATCACTTCAGAGGAAGACCCAAACAAAATTCCTTTGACTACTTTGCAAAGGCGATAACTTCAGAAAATCATTGATTATTTCCCGAATTCTGAACGTGATGGTCATGGTTGTACCACACTTATTGAACACAAAATTGAAACTGGTAACAATGTTCCAATAAAACAACGATTTTACCCGATATCACCCGCAAGAGAAAAACTTTTATGTGGCGAAATTGATCGTATGTTGAGTTTAGGGGTTATTGAAGAAAGTCCATCATCACCATGGTCATCTCCTGGAGTATTAATTGTAAAACCTGGCAAAATGCGGTTCTGTTTGGACAGTCGAAAACTTAATTCTGTTACGATGAAAGACGCTTACCCTATACCTAATATTTTTTTTTAAATGCATGTTTTTTATTTATTGTATCTTCAAATATGAACTAACAATAAGTATTCAAATCTTAAATCTATAAAAATATTATTAGGCCCGACCAATGTCAGACATAAGCTTAGTGATAGTTATTAATAATACATAAGTAGTGATAAGCAACAAAAAGAAAAAAGTGTTATCAAGCTGCTTCATCATCTAGAGTGTTGAATATTAGAGCCCGTGTATCTCTCTTTTTTAAGCGGATGTGTCCAGTAAAGTTCAAAATATTACGAGCAAGCGGATTAGGATGTGACTCGAGTTTTGTTAGATATTTGCCTGCGTATTTTGCAATTTCTTCAGTCACTAGTGGCATATTCAAATCACGATGTATATTTGAATTTTTATGTACCATGGAGCCGATGTTATCATGCGTAAAATTTTATTTTGCCTTCGTTGAATTTTCTCTACATTTGAAGCTGAAGCAGTGCCCCATAGTTGAATTCCATAGCACCATATTGGCTTTAAAAGCGACTTGTATATTAAAAGTTTACAGTCTAGGCTAAGTGTTGAATTTCTACCAATCAGCCAATGTACCTGTGTTAATTTAAGTTTCATTTGAGTTAACTTAGAGTCAATGTGGTGTTTCCATGTAAGTCGTCGGTCAAGGTGTATACCAAGATATTTCACATGTGAATGTTGAGAAACAACTTGATTGATAATCCGAATAGGGGAACAAACATCTCTTCGTAAGGTAAATGTTACTTGAACACACTTTTGTTCATTTACCTTGATTCTCCATAAGTTTAACCAAAGCTCCTTCTGGCTAATGTGTTCCTGGAGTTTTCGAAGTGCCTCATCAGGGTTTTCGTGCATGCTTAGGCAGGCTGTATCGTCGACAAATGTAGAAGTATGGATACTACTGCTCACAGGCATATCACAAGTATAAATCATATATAAAACAGGTCCCAGTATAATCCCCTGTGGCACACCGGATGAAATAGTTTCAGATCTACTCGTGAAGTCTCCTTCCACAACAGTGAACTTACGGGAAATAATGTAACTTTCCAAAAGATTTAAAATGTTTATTGGTAAGTAAGTCTTCAATTTTAAAATTAAGCCGTCATGCCACACTTTATCAAATGCCTGAGAAACGTCAATAAAGAGCGCAGAACAATACTTTTTTTCCTCAAAAGTTATTCTTATAAATTGAACCAATCTTTGAGTTTGTTCAATGGTGCTATGCTGACTTCTAAAACCAAATTGATGGTCTGGTATGCACCCACTACTAATTAGAATTGGGGACAATTTTGTTTTGAGCAGTTTTTCGAAAAGCTTTGACATAGTTGATAGTAGACTTATTGGCCTATATGACTCAGCCTTGGTTAGATCTTTGCCCGGCTTTGGAATCATTTTAACCTTGGCAAGCTTCCATCTGTGTGGATAATACTCCAGTCGTAAAATGGCATTAAAAATGAATAACAGGATTCTCACTGCAATACGAGGCAAGTTCATTAGCATCTGGTTACTAATTCCATCAATACCCGTAGCTTTTTTCGAATTCAGTTCGGCAATTAATTTTTGTAAATCACGCTTCTTAATGTGTTGAGGGGGTAGACCGACTACACTCGGCAAATCAGCAACACCAGTACATATGTTTGGCGTAAAAACGGATTTTAAGTGCTCAGCAAATATGTTACCTTTTTCAGTATCGCTTCTTGCCCAACCTCCGGTAGATGTGCGTAGAGGTGGCTTACACTCAACGGGCGTTTTAAGCTTTCTAGCAGCGCGCCACAAGGAGTAATTAGACGCTAGTGTGAAATCAAGACCTTCCAGATAATTTTTAAGAGATGCAGTTTTTTCAGACGCAAACAACTCTTGTAGTCGTTTAGTGCACTCTTTAAATCTTATTTTATTTTGGAGTGATCTATGCTGTTGCCATTTCCTTCTAGTTCTTCTTTTTTCACGTACGAGACGTTCAATGTCTGTAGAATAAATTTCATTAAACCCAGTCTGCGGATGGGAGATAGTGGCATGTTCAGCAGCCTGTTTAATATTCTCGCTGAGATTGGCAATGTTACATTCAATATCATCAGGTGTTCTAAGCGTAATGTTTTCCGTACAATGACTACTGAGATATTTTTTGAACCGCAGCCAATTAACACGATTGATCATCTTCACATATGGGTCAGGTAAGTTAGTTCTTAATGGACTACAAATTGTAATGATCGTCGGAGAGTGATCGGACGAGAGATCAAGAGAAACTTGAACTTGAATTAAATCCCTAGAGATATTTTTTATGACGCCAAAATCTATAACATCCGGAATTTTTTGTATGTCAGTAGGCCAATAAGTGGGCTCCCCACTCGAAATGACATCCAAGCCCATTTTTGAAATAGTGTTGAACAATGTTCGACCTCTGGGGGTAATAAGACGCGAACCCCAGAACGTATGCTTAGCATTGTAGTCGCCAGCTGCTACAAAACAAGGTCCAAGAGATTTGTAGAAATCCTCATATTGATTCTCAGTGATTGAAAATCTATGAGGAGAGTAAATTGATGATATAACAAAATGTGTACAAAAACTTTTAATGCCAATATTTGTTGCTTGTATATATACCTAATATAGACGGACTAATTTCGAGACTTCCTCCAATTTTTTATATCTCGAAGGTAGATTTAAAAGATGCATTTTGGCAAATAAAATTGGACGAAGCCTCAAGACCCAAGACAGCGTTCACAATTCCTAATCGGCCTTTGTATCAGTTTACCAGAATGCCGTTTGGATTGTGTAATGCTCCACAAACAATGTGTAGACTGATGGACATAGTCATTCCGTACAATTTAAAGACGTACGTTTTTGTTTACTTGGACAACCTTCTTATAATTTCTAAAGACTATGAAGATCACATACGACACTTACAGTAGGTGGTTAATCAACTTCGTAATGCAGGATTAACTAGCAACGTAAAGAAAAGTAGTTTTGCCATTCGACAGGTTCAATATTTAGGATACATAGTAGGAGGAGGGTGTTTGAAAGTTGATCCTGATAAGGTGAAAGCCATTTCAGAATTTCCTGTCCCAAAATCAATTCGACAGCTACGTCAGTTTCTTGGTATGGCTGGCTGGTATCGGCGATTTATTGACGACTATACCAGCGCTACCTTTTCTTTAACGGAACTGCTGTCAAAAAAGAAAACCTTCTCTTTGAATGAAGATGCTCAAAATTCCTTTGAAAATATTAAGGAAAAGTTAACATCTGCATCCGTTCTAGATCACGCAAACTTTGACAAGCCGTTCATTGTTCAATGTGATGCAAGTATGTATGAAATAGGTGCTGTTTTGGCTCAGCTTGATGGCGAAGGATATGAAAGGCCAATAGCATACATGTCCCAAAAATTAAATATAGCCCAGAGAAATTATTCCATAACGGAATTAGAATTAGCGGTTATTTTAGCGATAAATAAATTTAGAGCCTACATAGAGGGGCATGAATTTAGGGTCATCACGGACCATGCAAGCCTAAAATGGCTTATGCGGCAAAAAGATTTGACAGGGCGCTTGGCCAGATGGGCTCTTAAATTACAAGGATTTGACTTTACGATAGAACATCGAAAAGGTAAGGAAAATATTGTTCCTGATGCCTTATCTCGGAGTTTTGAGAATCAAGGGGTGGTAGAAGAACTAGAACTGCAAGTATTGGCATCAATTGATCTTAATTTGAGAGTTTTGAGTACCAGAGATTAAAACAGGAGTTTTTAAAATCTAAATTACCCGACTATAAGGTTTTAGATAAATATATTTACAAAAGGACCAAGTTTTCTTCTGGTAATGAAGATGAATCTAATTCATGGAAGTTTTTTGTACCAGAGGAATTGCGTAAGGATGTTATATACGCTGCGCATGATATACCTACTGTATCACATGGTGGGATAAACAAGACCTTATATCGTGTTAGAAAGTTCTTCTTTTGGGCAAAAATGGTCGTTTATATTAAAAATTATGTGTTGAATAGTGAGTTATGCAAAATCTCTAAAGTTCCTAATATTTCACTTAAACCACACATGGGTCAAATGGTCGAGACTGAAAGACCTTTCCAGCGATTGTATGTGGATCTTATAGGACCATTTCCTCGTACAAGAAACGGTAATATAGACATTTTTATTATACTAGATCATTTCTCTAAATTTACTTTTCTGAAACCTCTAAAAAAATTCATAACAAAACCTATAGTGGAATATTTAATAAACGAAGTTTTTACATGCTTTGACGTACCGGAGATTATTATTTCTGACAATGGAAGTCAATTCAAGTTGAAAGAATTTCAAAATTTATTAGGTAAATTTGGCATTAAACATCAATTTTCAGCAGTTTATAGTCCACAGTCAAACGCATGTGAAAGGGTCAATCGATCAATTAATGAAGCATTAGGATCTTTTGTACACAACGATCAACGACAATGGGACATGTATTTACCTAGCATAAATTGCGCAATCCGTAGTAGTGTGCATCAATTAACGGAAAAGACTCCATATGAACTTGTTTTCGGGCAAATGATGGTATGTCATGGAAGCGATTATAAAATTTTACGTAACTTGAACCTTTTGGCGGAGGGGGCTCTAAAATAGAAAGCAAAGGCAGTTTTACTATCTTATGGGACTCAATTCAGTCAAAGATCAGAAGGGCTTATGAACGAAACGTGAAATCTTATAACCTCAGAGCTCGCACGCGAGAATTTAATATTGGCCAGGTGGTTTATCGTCGGAATTTCACCCAAAGTTCTTTGGTGTGCAGTTTTAATGCTAAACTTGCACCAACGGGGTTAAAGGCGTAGTGAAAAGAAAAATTGGCAATGTCAATTACGAGCTCAAAGATGTTCACGGTGGACATAAGGGAGTGTGCCACATAAAGGATATTTGGTCCTGATTTCGTTATTAGTTATGATTTCTATAGTTTTTCTTAGTCGCTGTACAGGGAACACGGGGGTTGGATATATATATATATATATATATATATATATATATATATTGGAAATTGGATGACTTACCGGGATGTCCTCGTGAAACTTCTTGCCAATTAGTGGAACGGTGGTAAGCAATTCCAGTTGTTTTGCGGTTGAATGTTGGTTGTTTTATGTTTTAAAATAAGTTGGGCGTTGTGAAAATCTTTCAATCCAAAGAAAAAGTCAGCCAACCATAATTTACAATTTAATAAATTTGTTGAAATTTCTTCAAGCAGCCTTTACGAGTTCATAGACTTACAAAAATGTTCCACAATCGATTTTTTAAGTCGGAAAATGTTATTTGTATATGGCCTTTATTATATTTAGGTATTTAAATATTCACAAGCTTGCTGTTTGCATAAATTCCACGATATTCCAATTAGAAAAATATTTTTCTATTTCGTATTTCTTTTGACACACACATTCACTACAATTTTCTTTATAATCCTTTTACGTTTTTGCATCACTTTATTCTATTAAATTCTCCAAATTTCAGGTAAAATTTTATATGAAACTGCCAACTTTATTTAAATTCTAAAATATATTACAATAGCTTCACCTTTTTATATAAATTCGTATTTTTAATTTTTCTTTGATTTTACTTGTTGCTTGCGAATGTTCAAATTATGACTGATTAAAATTCTCTTGCTCGAAACAAAAGAATTGAAAAAAAGATGGCAAAGAAACAGTGTTACCGTGCGTAAACTTTTCGCCCCTCTTGCTATATTGTAATAGCAACGAGGGACGTTCTACAATGGTATAAAAAAGGGATGTGAAATACATATATGTTGTAATTAATTAATACAATTTATAATTCAAGAATGCAATAAAAAAATAGAATTCAAATTTGATTTGTATAAATAGAAGTATAAGGTAAATAATTACAATGCATATAAGTATTGTATACAAATGTTATTATAAAGGTAAAAAATGTGTAGGTGAAGAAAAAAAAATTTTTAAACTGCAAATTTCCCAATGATTACCCATCCCAGCACAGTGTCTTGCGCCAATGGGGACCCAATAGAATTTTGACCATGAATAGAGTATTGATGCAAATATTTAAGAAGTAATCGCGTAAAACTGGCATGATATGGTAGTAGAATGGGGTAACGTTCATCGTAAGTTAATGTAGGAGAATTTGCCAAACGGCCATTAATTCGCATAGTTCCGTTAGAGTCCAAGAATGGGTTGAACGTTAGAAGCGAACTTTTGCGAGACAGCGGTTTTTGGTCCAATAACTGTGAATACTCGTTGCTGAAATGTGATTTTTGACAAGCGATTATCAAACGACTTTTGACGAAACGATTTCTTTAGCTGAGAGCTCGTGGTTGATGTTATCAGACTTTTGCTTGGCGCGCAGACAGTTGTAAAAACGAAAGATGTAACATGTGACTCTTAATGCACGTGGAAGGTCAGAAAAGTTTATAAGAATATCTTTGGGATGTACTGTAGTGGTAAGAACGCGTACTGGCCGTATTTCTTCTTCCGTGTCAAAATCAGCCTTTCTTGATGGCCATTCATTATGAGGAAGTTTGAGCCATAAAGGTCCATGCCACCACAAATCATTTGATGACAATTCAGTAACCGTCGTACCGCGAGATGCCAGATCAGCTGGATTATTTTTGGAGTCCACGTGAGACCAACAATCCTTGCCTACCTTTTCAATAATAGAGAAAATTCGATTTTCGACGAAAGTTTTCCACTTGTGAACCGGTTTTTTCAGCCATGCTAACACAATGGTGGAATCTGTCCACAAGAAGATTTTGTAATCCTTGAGGCTGAGCTGAGATTGAGTAGACTCTATCATATTTGCCAGTAGTTCAGTTCCGCATAACTCTTTCCTAGGTAAGGAAACAAATTTCACTGGCGCAACCTTCGTTTTAGCTGCTAGAAGGTGACTGGCGACATATCTTTGGAACTCAGAGTGAAGGTAAATGGCTGCTGCATACGCTTTTTCCGACGCGTCACAAAAGCCGTGTATTTCGACTTTATAGGCGGGATCAAAATCAATGAAACGGGGAATTTTAATTTGTTCAATGTTTATGTAGTCATCAAGGAATTCATGCCACTTTTGCATCGTCGGGAGGTTCAAATCTTCGTCCCAATCAGTACCATCCTTCCATATTTGTTGCATAATAATTTTCGCTACGATGATTTTGGGTGACAGCCAACCTGCTGGGTCGAATAATATTGCTATTTCAGATAGCACACATCTCTTTGTAGTGAAATTGCGATTGGGAGTAGTTTTAAGTTTAAAATAAAAATAATCGCCTCCAGCGTTCCATCTGAGGCCTAAAGTTTTGGTTATGCTGGAGTCTGACAATTTTAGAAACTCTTCATCCAGCAAGTGTGTCGACGGTAGCCCTTGTAGTAACATTTCATTGTTTGCCGTCCATTTGCGAAGCGAAAAACCTGCTGTTGCAAGAACTTTTATGAGTTCATCGCGTAATTTCAGCGCCGATGATATTGTATGTGCTCCAGAAAGGACATCGTCAACATACATATAGTTCCGTAGGACTTCGGCTACGTTAGGGCGAGCGGCTTCGTTCTCCTTGGCGAGTTCTAGCAATGTCCTGATTGCTAGGTAGGGGGCACAGTTCACGCCGAATGTGACTGTTTTTAACTCGTGGTCTTGAATGAATTCAGTTGGAGAATTTCGATGTAAAATTCATTGAAAGGGGGTATGAGATGGGTGGACTAAAATTTGGCGGTACATTTTTTCGATGTCCACGTTAAAAACGTAGCGGAAAAATCTCCATCTTAATATTAAGATCATTAAGTCTGCCTGAAGAACTGAGCCAGTATGAAGCAAATCGTTGAGGCTGACGCCGTTTGATGAGGGATTTGATGCATTAAACACCACACGTAATTTTGTCGTGGTGCTATCGGGTTTTAAAACAGCGTGGTGAGGCAAATAATAGGTGCCGCTGTCACCACTTACAGGGGTTACTTTGGCCATTTGGTCAAGAGCCGAATATTCGATAATAACTCGATCATATTCAGCTTTGATTTGGGGGTTTTTGATCAATCGCGCTTCATTTCGGAGAAATTGGGATAACGCGATTTTTCGGGATTCACCAATATTTATTTATTTTGTAGGGTGTTCTAGTTTTAAGGGGAGTGATACAACGTATCGACCATCCTGATTGCGGAATATAGTCGAGGTGTAGAGATTCTCGCTGTATTTGTCCTCTGGTGATGATTTTGTTTTCTTCGGTAGATCTTCAAGCTCCCAGAAACGTCGGAGTTGATTATCCAACGCGACGGTGTTAAAAAATGATAAAATTGCCTTGCCGGTAATTAGCCATCCGAAAACAGTTTTCTGCGTAACCAAAGACTGTTGTCTATCCCAGTGCAGCCCATCTTGAATTTTTTTGGGTAGACATCTCCACCGAGAAGTAGGTCAATTTCGGACCAACCACTGCGATAAGTATCGGCTAACTGCAAATGCGAAAAACTGCTATATGCCGGCGATGATGAGGGATAATATGCAAGTTGACCTGTCAGCTTGTTTATGACTAATGCCTCTGAAAACAGTTCAAACCATCGATCGATAGGAGAGCCTATTTTAATGTGGCATGTCTGCGCTGAGGTATCGGTTAATGAATCACCCAAGCCATGTATTTGAGCTTGGGAAGATCGCGCGCTAAGGCCTAGACGGTTTTGTAGTTTTCGTGAAATGAATGTTGCCTCAGATGCCGAGTCGATGAGCGCGCGAACTGTATATTTGCAATAGTCCTGATATACGTCAACGTAAGCTGTGCCGAGGATGACGGATTGAGTAGTAGAGGTTAGATGTGTTGAGACGATTGCAGCATTCTGTCAGCGGCTTGTGCTGACGTTGGGGGGCTCATATCTAAAGGAGGGGGATTATTGTTTAGATTGGTCTGAACAGGGGGAGAAATGGCTGGGGTTGTATGGGAAGATCGGTGTGCAGTTGACGCGCGATGAAGCAAGGTATGATATTTTCCTTTGCACGTATGGCAGGCATATTTGCTTTTGCATGTTTGAGATCCATGAGAAGTTCCCAGACAATTGGTACATCGATTTTGTCGTTTAACCGTAGCATAGCGTTGTTCGATTGGCATTGCTAGGAAAACGGAACAAAATCTGAGGGGTTGAAATTGCGGACAAAGGGCACATTTTCCCGTCTTTTCTTTGGAAATATTAGTCTGGTAACTGGCGGCTTAGCCGGCTGCGCGGGTCTTGAACCATTCGAGCTCGCAAAAGTTGATCGAATATCCGCAACTGATTCTAAAGTGTGAAACCGAGATGTTAGAAATACATCAAGCTGCGTCCAAATGGGCAAATCAGTGGTATGCGGTAAAGATTGTTCCCATAAATTAAGGGTAACTTCAGGCAAGCAGGTCGAGCAAATATACATGAATACTGAATCCCAGTTCTCTGTTTCAATTTAAGTAAACGAAGATTTGTAATACAATCGCTAATTGTACGTTCCAGACGCCTAAGATCAGAACCAGTTTCCCGCGACATCGGTTTTATATTGAAAAGTGATTTCAGCTGTGCGTTGACTAAGACCCTCTTGTTTTCATAACGATGCATGAGGTTCTGTCATGCCATGTCGAAACCTTCGTTGGTCATGGGGCAAGTTTTAAGAAGCTCACGTGCTTCGCCTGGCGTCTTTTTCATCAAGTGGCACATTTTTTCTACGAGTGAGAGACGCTTGTTGTTGCGGTACAAGGCAGTGAACATATCTCGGAATGTCGGCCAGGATTTGTAATCGCCATGGAAAACTTCAGTATTGCGTGGGGGTAAGGAGATATATGGGGTCATATCGACGTATTTTTTAGCTGATGGGGAAACTGCTTCAGCCTGGGTACGAATATTGTCGCTGTAGTTGTGAATAGTTGCGATGATCTCTGTATAGGCTTCAAAGGTAGAATAAAAACGGGTTTTTAATGCTGCCATTTCGATTTCTTCCTTCATTGTTTCGTATTTATCCAGCGCTGTTTCGTAGAATGTCTCGAAACCAAACCGTAGCTTCTCAAGCTGTCGTTCATGAGCCACCAAAGTATGAAAAGTGTGCACCTCTTCTTTCAAGCTTTTAAAATAGATTTGAAAATCTACCACGCGATCAGAAGCGCGTATTAAATTTTTTAAAGTTGCCATTCCAATTAAAAACGGTAGAAGTGATTGACAAAAATAATTTATGGGGGTTTGAGATTCAAAGAAATCTTCAAAGGTACTTATTATAAGCGACCTTTGTTTGATTGTTGCAAAAAATGTTTAAATTTCCACAGATGCTTCGTATAAGCGACCAGGATATATGGGAGAAAATTTAAGAAAACTTTCAGTGGTGCCTCGTATAAGCGACCAGTATATGGGGGTTGATGAAATTTGAAAGAATTAAATAATTTTTCAAATTATTTGTTTCACGAGTGGCAGAAAATTTAAGCAAATTTTCAATGGTGCTTCGTATAAGCGACCAGTAGATGGGGGTTAAATAAAGTTGAAATAATTAAATGAATTTTTAAATTATTTATTTCACGAGTTGGAGAAAATTTAAGCAAATTTTCAATGGTGCTTCGTATAAGCGACCAATATATGGGGGTTAAATAAAGTTGAAATAATTAAATAAATTTTCAAATTATTTATTTCACGAGTTGGGAAAATTTAAGAAAATTTTCAATGGTGCTTCGTATAAGCGACCAATATATGGGGGTTAAATAAAGTTGAAATAATTAAATAAATTTTCAAATTATTTATTTTCACGAGTTGGAGAAAATTTAAGAAAATTTTCAATGGTGCTTCGTATAAGCGACCAATATATGGGGGTTAAATAAAGTTGAAATAATTAAATAAATTTTCAAATTATTTATTTTCACGAGTTGGAGAAAATTTAAGAAAATTTTCAATGGTGCTTCGTATAAGCGACCGATATATGTGGGTCAAATAAAGTTGAAATAATTAAATAAATTTTCAAATTATTTGTTTTATTATTTCATGGAGTATACGTATATGTGTAATGATCTGACATATGTGTACGCCGGGGGTTAATTACGGAAAAAATTTGTATTCAATAATCATCGATTTATTAAAAAATAAAAATAACACAACAATTTGTTTTTTCGTGTTGTTACTTTTCGTGCTACCCTCGTAACCATTTATTAGTAAAATGTTCTTATGTATCAGCTGCTGCGTTTGGCTTACTGACCTATATATTTTTTCAGAAGTAAATGCATACATACATATAAATGTTTTTCTATTGTATTTTGTGGTTGATCGTTCACTCGCTGGTTTAGTGATCAAGAGTGCCAAAAAAAACACAAACTTCTTTAGTACATAAAGAGTATCAAATTAAGAGATTCTTTATGATATTTACTTTCAAGGGCAACGTTTTTTTTTTGTCTCTTATTCCTTATGCTGATGATTTTAAATTTGCTGCCGCTGTTGATATTGATGTGTTCGTATGTAGATATCTATGTATTTATGTACTTGCTTATACTTGTACATTGACCAACAGAAGAATATAAAAAATGAGATGTTCTATGACATATTGTTTTTCAAGGGTAAATTCCAGCGAAAATACAATAGTAACAAGACTTTTTCTTCTGTATGTCGATTGCTATGGTCTCCTTTTAGCTTTGCAATTATTTTGCTTTAACTTTTTGGCGGCGGGCAACAAAAATATGGGAGGATACACACATATGCAGTTGATAGGCGAGTAGATTTTTAAAAACACAAATTTTGTTTTTGCTTTTTCAATGTTTGAGCAATAAAATGTAAATTTGTTTGTTACTTGGTAAGTATGAATGTGAGTATGTACATATGTGTGTATGTATTTTTATAAGTTATTTGGTGGATCGTTAGCGGTTTTTTCTTTGTAAAACATAGAAGGAACACCAATATTCGAGAAAAATGGAAAGTTTTGTCGTTAAACTAACGTTTTATGACGAGACTGTACACATATGTTCAAATACGGGGTTTATGCACCATTTGTTGCAAAAATGGCATATCTCACAAAAGGGAGGTTATACCATTTTTGGATGAAAAATGGGATTTTGTCGAAAAAAAAGGGTTTTTAATGGAAAAAAGGGGGTTTTCCGGATGGCAAAGGGGGGTGCCGGGTTCTGGATGACCTGGATCCGGCTCGAAGGACCAAAATGTGCAGGGCACACGGGGGTTGGATATAGATATATATATATATATATATATATATATATATATATATATATATATATATATTGCAAATTGGATGACTTACCGGGATGTCCTCGTGAAACATCTTGCCAATTAGTGGAAAGGTGGTAAACAACTCCAGTTGTTTTGCGGTTGAATGTTGGTTGTTTTATGTTTTAAAATAAGTTGGGCGTTGTGAAAATCTTTCAATCCAAAGAAAAAGTCAGCCAACCATAATTTACAATTTAATAAATTTGTTGAAATTTCTTCAAGCACTCTTTACGAGTTCATAGACTTACAAAAATGTTCCACAATCAATTTTTTAAGTCGGAAAATGTTATTTGTATATGGGCTTTATTATATTTAGGTATTTGAATATTCACAAGTTTGCTGTTTGTATAAATTCCACGATATTCCAATTAGAAGAATATTTTTCTATTTCGTATTTCTTTTGACACACACATTCACTACAATTTTCTTTATAATCCTTTTAGGTTTTTGCATCACTTTATTCTATTAAATTCTCCAAATTTCAGGTAAAATTTTATATGAAACTGCCAACTTTATTTAAATTCTAAAATATCTTACAATAGCTTCACCTTTTTATATAAATTCGTATTTTTAATTTTTCTTTGGTATTACTTGTTGCTTGCCAATGTTCAAATTATGACTGAATAAAATTCTCTTTCTCGAAACAAAAGAAGTGAAAGAAAGATGGCAAAGAAACAGTGTTACCGTGCGTAAACAGTCGCTCTTTTTCAGATTATATATTTACAGCTGGCTTTAAATATAATCTGCTTTGTGATAACGACATGGTTAAGCACATGTTCCTTTTACTAAGTTTTTATTCTGGGTGTACAAACATTCTACTTTAACATTTTGGTACCTTAAAAAAGTATATTTATTTTGATTGCAGTGGCTTATTTTTTTTAATTTATTGTTTCTTTTTGAAAACGAAAATTTCATTTTAAAAGATATTTTCATTGGGCAAAGGTGTGAATTATTAAAACTTAAAAATAAATATTTTTTTGGAACAAAAAGGGAAAAAGAAACCTCGATAAATATTATCTTCTTTTGTGCAAGGAGCTTTTAAGGATATTTTTTTTTTTTATAATGCATGTATTTATTTATTGTATCTTCATATGTGAACTAACAATAAGTATTCAAATCTTAAATCTATAAAAAAAAAATTATTAGGCCCGACCAGTGTCGGACATAAACTTAGTGGTAGTTATAAATAATACATTAGTAGTGATAATCAAAAAAAAAAGGGGGGGGGGGGAAAGTAATTTCAAGTAGTCCCATCTGGAGTGTTAGGTATAAGAGCCCGTGTGTCCCTCTTTTTTAAGCGGATGTGTCCAGTAAAGTTCAAAATATTACGAGCAAGCGGATTAGGATGTGATTCGAGTTTTGTTAAATATTTGCCTGCGTATTTTGCAATTTGATAATTGATATTTGATCCAGAATTCTATTTGTGGATATAAAGAGGATTAGGTAAGCAATTAAATGGAATGGAAAGGATTTTTCTACGTTGTTTAGCTACGTTAATTCTTGCTCGGATATAAATTCCTTCATCAGTCCCCAACTTTGGGACTTTCCATCGCAAAACTCCAATTGGATCCAGATTATTCTAGATATTGTACATAAATTGAGGATTTATAAGGATAATTCTGAGGAAATAAATTCCGAATGTACCCAACTACAGCTGATAAGGTGGCTTACATCCAAAGGACTTTGAGATCCTTTTCAATATCATTCCAATATAGTGAAACAGTGAATTAAAAAAAAATCTGAACATTAGAACCGCATCTCATTTAGAGCATTACTTATTTACATTAAATTTTTTTTGGTGAGATTAACGTAACTAACTAATTTAAAATTGAAAGAAAAAAAATCTAATTATTCCTCAATTGTTAATTATGAAGCTATGCATTGCAAATAAAATCGCTCATACATTAGTAAGTGTAGATTCTGTTATTATGTGAAATTCAATTCATTTAATAGCAATATTCACATATCACACTAACTTATATAATCAAACTCATACATACAACCATACACACGCGAATTCCTAATTTCTAAGTAAATCCTTCATCATATAACAATTTTAACTCATCAACTGTAAGTCTACGGTTATCCGGCGCCTGGTAACTCCGATGGACCTAATCAAAGTAAGTTTAAATAAATTTTAATATTTAAATCTGCTATATTCTTGTACATATTTTCACATCTTCACAAGTTAATATCATATTGTGATTATTTAGATCATTGAATAATTGTTAAACTACAAATAAATTAAATATTCATAGTAAATGCATAATATTATTTTTTAAAATAAAATACACTCTTAACACAACATAATATTTTTTTATTATTCAATTGTCTCTCACAGACTAGTTTTTAATTAATGTTAATTTTTTTTATTAAATAGCATCCTAAACCTGCATTTAAAGATAAAAAAATACTAATAAAAAAAACTTTGAGTATTATAACGTTATCGAACATGAAATATTAAATTATTTAATTTATGAAAGGTGAAGTTGGAATTATAGAGTAGGTTAAATTTAATTAGAATTGGGCTAACAGAACATTAAAACACGTTAGCAAGGAGGGTGGGTTTGAAACATGAGTAGATAACTACATCTAATGCTACCCAAAATTCCGTCAACGTTTTATTATTTTGGTTTCTTATTTTTATATTTATATGTATGTGATTGGTTTATTTCTTTCTACCTAAAGTATAAAATAATTTGTAACTGAATCATAACTTTCAACTTTATGTATATGGGAATACTCCACACCCAACGACGAGCATAGCCGCGATTAATAGATAGCCCAGAACCCATAAAAATATATATTCTTATCACGATTCGTTAAAAATGACAAGATCTGTGGTCCATCAGTGTATACGTTGCACAAGGGCTAAGCCACGAATGTTCAATCAAATAATGGGCAATTTACCAAGTTAAAGAATAAGCCCAGGTCTACCATTCATTACCACTGGGGTAGATTACTTTGTTGGAACTAAAAATAAATTTGAAGAGCTTAATACAGCTATATTCAGTTTCAGTTCCCAAGAACAAATAGAAAATGCCTGCGCCAAGGAAGGAATAGAATTTAAGTTAATCCCGCCCAGAGCTCCCCATTTCGGAGGTCTATGGGAGGCTGCCATGAAATCAGCCAAATACTTACTTCTTCGAACGATCGCCGAGGCTTCTCTGACCCATGAGGATTTGGAAACGGTTGTAATAGAAGTGGAAGCCATTCTAAACTCAAGACCGCTAACACCAATATCATCAGATCCGAATGATCTAACGGCCTTAACACCAGGCCATTTTTTAATAGGAGAACCGTTAACTGCTCAATTCGACAGACAGGCAAAACAGCCAACATCATCACTCGCGAAAAGATGGGAACTAGTGTCTCACTTGAAACATGCTTTTTGGAATCGATGGTCAAAAGAGTACCTTTCAGAATCACAACAATGACATAAGTGGGGAACAGCTTCATCAAACGTTCAAGAAGGTCAACTTTTAATCATCAAAGAAAACAATGTGCCAGTCATGAAATGGTCCCTTGGTCGAATAGTAAATATCTGCAAAGGTAATGATGGCTTCGTACGAGTGGTCAAGGTCAAAACGTCATCAGGTATTGAGTCACTTGCTATTCATCGCTTGGCCCCTTTAATGAATGAGGAAACAAATGAGAAACCTGCAAAGAAAACCTTAAAGAGGTCACCCGAACCAGACTTGTCTCCCACCAAGCGACCTAAATCTGTTGGCTGCAGCTTACTATACACAACTTTGCTCACCCTTCTCTTACTCCCTGCTGTTCTCGGCAAACCAATAAATTCTGAGGTATTCAGCAAGGATCCCGGCATATATTTTGAAGGGATAGGCACAGCAAGAACAATCACAGCAGAATAGAAAATAATGGTGTATTACGATCTCGTTCCATTCCGATCAGAAGTTAAGGCATTTTCAACCACATTGGAGACTTGTTCCAATCTCTGCAAAATCTCTTCACAAGCAAACATGTGTCACGATTTCATAAGCAGCCTAAAACAGCTTTAGGCCGATCTGATACAAGATGAGAACGTGATCATGTCTGGTCGAATGCGTAGATGTGCCCTCAACATCATCGGGAACGTAGCAAGAAGCCTCTTTGGTGTTCTCGACTCTGATTATGCCACAGAAATGGAACACACGATACGCCAGGCAGAAACGGGCAGAGAGCATCTTTACTCATTACTACGAAATCAAACATCCATAAATGATTCTACTCTTAAAATTATCAAAGAAACAGAAGTTTCGGTGCAGTCAAGGTTAAACGAAATACAAAATGAAATAACAAGGCTACAAAATCAAGTAACGGAGGACCAGCGTCAACTAAAGATCGCATATTTAACAACATTTCTATCTAGTGAACTGATTTTAACAGCAACGCGACTCCGCCGAATTGAAGCTGAAATAATAAACGTCTTAACGGACTCCCATCATGGTAGAATTAGTCCTTCTCTTTTATCACCAAATCAGCTTCAGAGAGAACTAAACGTGATCAAGGCATATTTGCCAGTGTCGCGAGTCCTACCCGTCAAAGAAGGCGACTTGATTCAACTTTACAAACTTATGCGAACTAAGGCAGAAGTCACAGAAAACAAGGTCATCTTTGAAGTCAAATTACCATTGATCGACCAACAACCCTTTGAACTCTTAAAGATATTTGGAGTCCCCTCAAACAGGAACGGCACACTTTTCGTCATAGTACCAGAGAAATCATATCTGGTAATTAATTCACTCAGAGATGAATACATTCCACTGTCGAATGATGATATAACAAATTCATTCCGGCTCAACGATGTCTTTATCTTCGCCAACAAACAATCAACCTTCGGAAAGGATCAATGGATTCATCCTACGAAATTAACTTCTTTAATCAAAAAGCTGCTAGAAATTGCAGGCTACTTACATCAAGAGAACAAGGCGATTGGATACAACTACACAACAAAAACAAATGGATTTATTCCACAATAAATAGCACTGAAGTTTATGCTGTTTCTGGAACTGAAATAATGCAATTCACATTGCACGGTTCTGGTATACTTCAGATTGAACCAACCTGTATCCTAAGGACAGCCGATATCACCATTCGGGGGCACTATGACGCGTCCACTAACATCCAAACATCGTACTTCCGTTTCAAAAATATTAATGCCCTGACCAACATAAGTGAGCCTATAACAATATTCAACAGCACGCGGCAGGTTCTACAAACTCATACTGATCAACTAAATGAGCTACAAGCCCAACTTCAGGAAGCCGACATGTCACACCTGCATAAACTCATTAACAATAAAAATCTGCACCGTCAAGCAATAAGCTATTTTACGCTCAGCTTAGTTTTCGCCTTAGTTGTCCTTTATCTGGTCTGGAAAAACCGATCACCTTGTAGAAGGAAGGGCCAACCCGAAGCGATACCTACTCCAACTCCTCGACAAAGCTCACCATCCAAATACGTCATCGAACTACAAGATACCTGAACTGCATCGGCAGTACTTGAACATTACATGGTTCAACGGGGGGAGAATGTTGGCGACCCTTAAATTAAGTTCATCATAATTATTCAACTCATTAAAATTAAATTCATAATCATCCAAACACATTTGTATATATGTAAATGCATTTGCAATTGTTTGTTTATAAAAACCACAAACAATAAGTGCAATGCATTAATGGTTAGTGACCGAAGAATCATATTGCAATCACAGCATAACATACACACATGCATACACATGTGGAGTCATATTAACAATAATTTTGTTTGTTTTATTTAACGCCAGTCAATGACCACAATAAAGAACATAAGTTCAATGTCTTCAATGGTCAGCGACTTTACAAATTCAGCATTTCTAGTTTTCTTACGCCTTGCATTAATAATTGACCTAATTAATTAGCGTATAGGTTTAATTAAAAAATAAAGACATAGGGTAGTAGAAAAATTGACTTGTTTTACTGCACTTTTGTTGCATGGTCCAAAGCACCTTGTGATACCAAACAAATTCTTGGTTTATGTACTTAGAATTTAACATCAAACTTAAGAAAAATCCTCTTTACACGCTTGGGGCTCGCTTTCATTACATTTTCTATTATATCAATTTTTTTAGTTTTATTTTTTGTTGGTCCTAGTTGATGGAAAAACGTATCTTTAATTATTTCTTGAGAAAATTCTTCATTTATGTTTTGCAGCTTTCGTCTTCGGGACCTTTCACTACACTCCTCAACTGGTCTGGCAGGTCGGCCCACATTTGCTGGTCTTGGTTGGCTTTCAAACACAAATTCGCTTGTAAGCCATTGTTTGTTTCAGTTAAACATTTTTTTCTTATTTCTATAACATTCATTACACCGTTTATTTAATCACGTTAAAAAATTATTAATTTTTTTTAAATGATCGCACAACTCAAAATAAGGGTCTTTTAAAATGTGTAATATAACATCGTTTTTGTTTTTTGTTCAAAATAAATTTTAGCAAGATCGTTATAACTGAACTTAGCCATCGTTTTGACAATACTAATCGTCCTTATTAATTTTGTCTGTTTTTATACACATCAAGTTTTCTTGAAGCAGGTATGTGTTTAAACGAGAGAGAGAGGAAAGAAGAAAGAAGAGGAGTACAGATATGCTTGTACTGACAAGTTACTTCAATTCTCTTTTGTTATTTCATTCTCATATTAAAAACTCATTAAAAACTTGAACACAAATGTCTGTGTCTAAACAACCGGGCAGGTTTAAAAGAGAATTAAAGAGACCTGCTTCAAGAAAACCTGATGTGTCTATCGTATTTGAACCTTTATATGAGCAGCAGCTACCTAGGTACACTATAAAGTTATAACAAAAGGTCGAATATATCAGTCCAAATACAACAACTCATGTACCTACCCCCGCTTATATGTAACTATACATTTTGTAATGGCCAAAATTACAAAAATGCATTTAATGCATTATAATAACAGTCTTTTATTATACCCTTTTCATTAATAAAAGTTCTTCAAAAAAAAACATACACACAATACACACACAAACACATGTAGATATACCGTACTCCCATTCCTAACATATCCGACATGCAAGCAGTAAAATCATTGTAGTTCCTAGAGACGCAAATATAAATTTAAAAAATGAGCATATAATAACAGCTCAAAGCGCGTACTCTAACACTTTATAAGTCATTTTACAAAGCTTTTCGCAGAAAAAAAGTTGCTTTCCGCTTAACATCGAGATTTGGGTATATTTTAGACCTTTATTGCAATGCCCAAATGTGGGACTCGAGCAAAGTAACGTACGATTTTTTTAAACTATTTTATAAGTTAAGAAATGATATTGTGTGAAGAAAATTTTTTTTTTTCAAAAATATATAAAACCAAAAAAGTTATGCCCACTTTTCTAAGATATTTTGAATTTCAGCTTCTCTTAAAAACGCGCGTTTTTGATTTCTGGATTTCGAGGTTCCTATGTGTTTACTTTTATATAAAAAAAATTAAGTTTAAAAGTTTTAAACGCACTAATAATCCCAAATTAATATTTTACTTATTAAGTAAAATATTTTTTTATTAAAAATACATTGAAATTGATTATTGAGGGGTTTAGCTGCATCGTATGCGCATTTCACTGTTGCTAATGCAGATCATCAGGGAACTTTTACCCAAAGCTTCTTAGAACAACTAGAGTTATTATATTATAAACTTTCATTTAAACAAATGAGAAGCTCAATAACAAATAAAAAAGTTGAAACAAAAATTCAATAATCAACATGTTTTTTATTTTCTTACTAAAAATTAACTTAAATTGTAACAATTCCCATAAAAAACACTAATTAAAAAAAATTAAATCGGTGACACAAAAAAAATTTTTTTTGAAGAGTTTTGGCCGCCATCTCTTCAAATGTGCCACTGTGCGGTGGCTGAAGATTTAATTTATTGGCGGCGACGGCTTAGCCGCTCACGACGTGTTTTTATCAGCAATGCCAACTTGGTGCTTTTGGCACTATTTTTAGTGCTTTTTGAAGACTCAAAACGCCAAATTTTGAGCGTTAGTGCCAAACTAAAGGCCGGGGCACAATGAAACCGTCATACTTCGCCTTTTTCAACTGACATTATCGCAACGACGGAGAAGGTTGGCACAATGAGTACTTTATTGACGGAAGCATTTGAACAGCTTCAATAGGATGATTCTCCATTTTATTTATTAAATTAAATTTTTTTTATATATTTCGTTTATTTTTTTGTTTAATTTTATTTTTGCTGCCGCAAAATACAAAAACCTAATTCAGAAAATACCAAAAAAAACCAACCAATATCTGTCAAACTACTCAACGTATGCAAACAGTTAAAAGTTTACCGATTTTTTGTACTTTGCGTTGACGGACACGTACTGAATGTAACAGCCCTCATAAGAAACCATGTATTTCAACTTAGCTGTCAGTTAAAAGAGGCGAAGTTTAACGTTTGACGGATTCATTGTGCCCCGGCATTAACCCTTTCGCGGACAGTGACGTGTATAGCCGTCATAACAATGGTTTCTGGTGGAACATGACGTTCATACACGTTATAAACATTTTTGCTGTTTAGACTTTTAATATTGAAGCTTTTCAACAATGAACTGTGTTTGTTACATTGCTTCATCATGACGGAAATAAACGACAAAAATCTTATGTCCTTTCTATACTTTAGATAGATTATATTTTTAATTTTCAGCAGTTTGGTGTCTTCGGAATTTCGCTATCTAAAAAAATTACGTAGATATAGAAAAATGCCCACGGGAAATCCTTCCTTTAAAAGGGTTTCCACGAAAGGGTTAAGAATAAGCACTAAGGGCGTGTGTCAAACGGTAAAAAAGTACTATGGTAAAAATATATTTGCCTGTGGGGAAAAAATTTCATTTTTCTGCTGTGCCAAATGATATCTGTTTTAGCAAGGTAAAATTTTGACAAATTCGCCTTAGCATAGAAAGAATTTGATGAAAAAATTGGTGCGGCGGCGAAGCAAAACCTTTTGCCACCGGCTACCAACAATTTTTCAAAAAGACATTTTTATATAAAACAATGTTCCTGTAGCAAAACTTATATAATATTGTATATATGATGCAAAATTTTTCGCAAATTAAAATAAATAATGGTTTTTTTACCGTCTAATTTCATTTAAAGAACGTAACAATCTATGTATTGGGCGACGCCTAGAAGCGACGGCGGTGGTTTTAAATTTTATGATACCATGCTTCTTATTTGCTGCTTGTCAAAAATTTATCTGTTGTGTCAAAAATTCTACTAGCCCCAGGGCTAGTGAAATATTCACCTCAGAAGTGTCAAAAATTTACTTACAGTAGTACTTTGCTACCGTTTGGCACAGGCCCTAAGAAGTGCTTTTATGAAAATTATGTATTTATTAAGGTACGGTCACAGTTGTCAAACATTTGCCCGAAAAAGCGTAACCAACAAACAATAATGAAAAAAGTTTTGACCCAGACACTTGTTTATCATATTAAACAGTTTCGAACACAACTAATGGACAATGTGATAGAATCCAACAATATTGGCTGTTCTTTAACTTGACAAACTTTTGTCTGAATTGAAAGATTTTTCATTGGCATTTAGTGGTTACCCTTTTCTGGGCAAATGTTTCACAAGTGTGACCGTAGCTTTAGAATTACTTTAATATTTAGTTTAGTATTTATTTTACTTTAGTATTTAATTTTTAAGTGCAAAATAAACATTCTTCGTCTGATATACATCATTACATAGAAAATAGCTTAGAAAATATTAATATTATTAAACATTATTAAACTTCACTCGTTTGGATCTTCACTCGTTTTTCATATCAAAATTATGCTTTTAGTGCTTATTTTAAATTTTGATGTGCGTTTACAGCCAAAAAAGTTGGCATCACTAGTTTTTATTGGCTCGCCAAAAGTGATCCTTTTTCATCCGCTGCGCCCAAGGCGAATACATAACAGGTGACCTTAACAGTCCAGATGATTATGATGACTGTTTAGACTCCAACTGTCAAAATGTCTTTTATCTAATATTTGTTTACATTTAAAGTGAAAAAAATTATATTGTTCTTTATGTTTAAAAATCAACTGTAGAAAGAAAAAACAAAAGTAACATAATATCCACTACTATAACACTTACACGTATGTCAAATATATCATTCAATAAAAGAATTGAAATTAGTGGACTTAAGCCCGACTAAAAATTATTTCTGATTAAAAAACTCGCTAAAGTTCAATTAAAATCTAAAAATGTCTCATTTAAAAATATATGTTAAAGTAAAAAGGTTTATATTGTATAAATACTTATCACAATAAACAGTGTTCACAGTGTTCAATTAAACTATTTTTTTTAGCCTTAGGAGTAGTTGTAAGCTGAGCGTCCTAGACCAATTAAAAATGTAAAATTGTGGGTGAAATTGTTAAATTTGGGTAATTAAAATTTGAAAATTGTTATTCTTGGAAATTTGAGAAATTTGATACCTACGAGGGTGGTTCAATTATAACGTCTTATTTTTTGTTTATATAAGGAGTTTTTTGTTTACATTAACCCATGTGGGAACGGGTGATTTTTTTTTGGGTTACATTAATTGTGATAACGGGTGATTTTTTTGAGGTTTTTTATGAGTATATATGCCTACGGCAATGCATGATAATTTTTCTTAATACCAATGGTGAAATCGTGATTATTAATTTTTCCTAATGCCTACGGCAATACATGTAAATTTTTCCTAATGCCGAAGGCAATACATAATTATCTTTCCTAATGCCGACGGCAATGCATGATTATTAGTTTTTTCAAATGCCGACGGCAATGCATGATTATTATTTTTTCCAAATGCCGACGGCAAAACATGATTATTATTTCCTTACATAGCGACTATACCTGATATTAACTCTGATATAATAAGTGCGTTCGAGAACTCAAAAATTTATACAAATTTATACAATTTTTTACTGGATTGCGTTCGAGTACACAAAATCATGACAGTGCATTTACTGAGTGAATGCAAGTTTTTATTGGACAAATTTTTGCCAGTAAAAGCCAGTAAAACGAAACCATATGTTTTTAAATATAAACAAAGAAAAGTAAAGGGAAACAAAAATTTTTAGTTTTTGATGAAAGTTTTAAATAACAAAAAACAAATGTATTAAATTATAAGCATTACAACATTTATTTAAGTTTTATGCTAGAAAAATATTCGGGTATGTTATGTATTCCACGTTAAAATAAAACGTGCGGAATTTCTATAGAATTGTGTATGTATGCACATATGTATGTATGTATTTATAATAACAATGCTATTGCATTTCCGAACGATTTAATTTCACGTGGAATACAGATCAATAAAGTTAATAGATTATTATATTGAAATTTTTGTTTATACATATCGTCGGGTCGACGGTTCCTGGTTTGTCGTATGGAACAAAAAATATTTACTTTGTGTACTTTTTTAAAATTTTTTCCCAGTTTTTCGTTGTCTTGAATACATCATCCTAATAACTTATCACGTTCAGGGTAAAAAGCTTATAAACTTTAACGGCCTGACCCGCGATGTCGACAAGAAAGTTTCTTTCGCTTACTTACATATATTTAAAACAAAATCAAAAAGAAAGTTCATTTTTGTCTTAAATATAAGAAAGCTAAAGAAAGTTTCTTGTCGACATCGTGGACCAGCCAAATAAGATTAAATAAAAACATATGTCCACATCTATTACTTTTAATATTAAACAAAATATTCTATCGTGTATTTCATATGTATAATTTTTTTAGAGCTTAAATTGGTAATCAGCTGTTGTATATATTTTACAGGATTTTACAATTTTTCAGTTCGCGTACTTTTAGATGCAAACTTTTCTATTGAGAGTAATTTATTTAAATTACTCAGTATTTACTCAGTTACTGGATTTTGCTGGAAAAGTACTCAAACGCACCTTATATGGAAGAGAACGTCTGCAAAATTAGAAAAAAATATATAAATATTGATTATAATATCTATGTAGGGGAAAACGTACTCTTGTAAATATCATGTTTGAATGATAGTTTTTTCATTTAAAAAGTCAATTTTCGAAAAATTTTATGACACATTTCAAAACCGTTTTAATAATTTATAAAATATCAATTTCAATTGCGTATTTCCTGACGATGTTAACAAACTGTTAACGAAATATCGAAAAAACTAATTAAATCAAATAAAACGACCTCGAGCTTAACAAACATAGGATAATAAACTAAAAAGGTCAAATAAATATAATCAAACCCAATAAAAAAAATGGAAGTCATTCTGAAGGAACCACATTTTCATTGCTTACAAAAAATCGATATTTTTAATTTGCCGATAGTTAGCAGAAAACCAAGTAAAACTTTATTTTAATCACACAAAACATTAAAGTTTTTCCATAGTTTTAGTAAATACTCACCAAAATTTTCAAAAAATCGATTTTTTGAAAGAAATTTATGAACTAATTTTGGCCTAAAATTTAGAAGTTATTTGCTTAAATTTACATGAAAACACTGTTTCGCGCTTAAATTCGTATAAAAAGAAACGAATTGTTAAAATATGTAACTTTTTAAAATTTTTCCTAGATGAAAATATTACCATAGAACACAAAAAAGGAAATTTTTATTAAAATCGCTTCTAATTCGGTGACTAGGCATCGAAAAAGAGAACTTCATGCAATGACAACCCTATGTAAAAATCATTAGATCGGATCGAAATTTGAACTACTTCTAGACTACTCTACTAACTCTACATTTTCATGACTTCCTTGGAGTGTCTTTTTTTACTGGGAAGTTAATAATTTTTATCATATTCAATTTGCTAAAGTCGGATAATTGTACATATGGGATTCAGCATGAGATGAGTGAAATTGTAAGTTTAGATTTTTCAGTAGAAACAATCGAGCGTACAAGATCTTCATCATTCTTATTGCGCAAGAGTATCAATTCATGTTTTCCATTTAGTATAACTTTGTTGTAGTCTTCAGCAAATCCTAGAAACATTTTTAGAGGTACATAAAAATTGAAAAATCCATTTTCAAGAGTGACATCGTCAATTTTGTTCCATCCAGCATTTTGCATCACATTGCTTTCTGTTGGTGACAGAGAAACCAAATTTTTTATTGTGCTTGTGGCTCCTAAATATCTTGTATGGTCAATTTCAATTCCATTGAGCTCATAGCGAATTTCATCAAATATATATGCTACAAAGTTGTTTTTTAATAAAAATGTCTCCGAAGAAGAAGAAGATTTGGGCTTATTATCATCGGCAACAAACCGCTCTACATAAATGTAGCTCTCACTGGGTAGCACGTACAAACCTTGATTTTGTATTGAAATTCTAATTTCATCATTATTGTTGTAAGATTGTAAGTATGGTTCATATGTATGATAGTCCTTTTTGATTATATTCTCATCAGACAAGGGTTTATCTAAGAAATCTATTATTGAACTCATTTTGTCTTCAATTTAAAATTCAAGGACTTTAGAAAATTTTTATTTGATGTTGTTAGAGCTTTTTGTTGAGCTGGTCGCTTTAATGTTGTTGTTGTTGTTCTTGATGCTATATTTTTCAATGTATTTGTGTTGTATATTAGCATTATTTAGTTGGCCTTAAATGTATTCGTATTGTAATTTCCTCTCCTCGGAAATTAATTAAATCACCGTGTTGATCAAGTACGCGCAGCGCTAGTGAACTCTCTCTGGTGTTTACAGGTAAATAGATGCGATTTCTTGAAACCTCATCTATTTTATAGCCTGGAGGCACATTAATTGGAAATTCATGAAGTGTATGCGATTTGGAGTTATTCATATATGTGTTAATACTACTTTCAATTCGCAAGAGATTCACTTAAAAAATATTAACTGGCAGATCGGAATAATAATATTTGTTTTGTGTTAGGATTTTGCTATTGAATCATAAAAGTTTTCCAATTGTATTGTCTTTATTAAAATATACAGGATCCTTGGAACTATTAACTTTAACTTGCATTGTATTGTTATTGGCTTCAATAAAAATCTTATTTGCTGGGCAGAGTCGTTTGTATTGCTCTTCTATAAAACCAACTATATCATTTAATTCGTAAGATCCAATTGGTATTTCAATTATATGTTCCCCTATATGAAACATATTGTTGTAGGTGTCTACATTTCGAATACTGTTGTATGAATGAAAATCAGTTAGAGCACACTCATATGCACCATGTAGGAGGAAAGTAACTAGCAGATAATTCTGAGTTAGAGCTCAGAGAAAGTGTTATTGACATTATAACAGACTGATTACAATTAAATAAAGTTTAGTACACAGTATGATTTATAAGCATGATTTACATATTTTATTTAAAATTTTTTTCTTATTTTAAAATTAATATTAGTTTCTTAATATTAATGCTATTATTGTTCTTGCTATGATGTTGTTGCTGATTTAGTTTTTCTTTCAACTATAATATTTCATCTTTACTTATCCAAGAATTGTGTTGATTAGAAAATCCCAGTCATTTAACATATACCTCCTTCCCTTTAATTTTAAGAATCTTTTCAACTAGATATGTATTTGGAAATCTAGTTTTTGAAAGTTCCTTAGTATAGAATCCACATTTAATAGGATTGCCAAGATAATCTTCTAATATGTATGTTGCAGGATTTGTATTCTGAACTCTTGTAATTGTGAAAATTTCTGTAGTCCAATTTGGAGTATAACCTTTTTCATGCGAACATGATCTCCTACATTAAATTTCGACATTTTATACATTTTCAAATGACTGTATACTGTATTTAGCAGCTTTTTCTCATTTGTTGAGTTGATAGCATAGGATACACTTTAATGGTACGATGAACATTTCTATTGAACGCATTGATTAAATCTTTGTATATATCAATCCACTTATATGAACCATTATAGCTAAATTCTTTCCACATCATTCCTTTCAATGTTCTATTAAATCGTTCTACTATTGATGCTTTCATAGTGCTATATGTTGAGTAGCGATTAATGTTGTACTTATGCATTAATTTTCCAAAGTGTTTGTTGAAAAATTCTTTACCATCATCTGTTTGTAAGTTCTTTGGTACTCGTCCCAATTCAAAAATATCTTCCATTGCTTTGGTTGTTTCGGGTGCAGTTCTTGTTTTTAGCGGTACTGCCCATGCAAATTTTGAGAATGTGTCAATTACAGTCAAGAAAAATCGACCATTTCTATTTTTTTTAGAATAGTTCCCCATTTCAACTAAATCAGCTTGCCAAAGATCATCTATTCCTTTCATTACAACACTGCGACGCACAAAATGTTTTCGTGCATTCTAATGGAGTTCGTTTACTAAATTTCTTTTTGAAGACATTAAGTTGTTTTTAGAGGTTTTTAAATTTTTTCATCAAGCTGTTCAATTTGTTCTTCAAAGGATGTTTTAATTTGTAGAATACCTTTTTAAATTTTATAATTTTCTTCTATCTCTAATTTTATTTCGCGTTGTAGTTCCTCAATTTGCCTTTGAATATCTTCTCGTATTGTAGTATTGTCTCCCTTAAAGTATGTTAATAATTTTTCTTCTAATTTTTCGATTTGAGTTTGCAAAAACAATTTATTGATAACATCGTTTTCCTCCCGAGCTTTTGCAACATTTTTGATCCTTTTGTTTTGGACATCAATGTTGTTGTTCGTATGCACAAAGAATCCCAGCAGTTAAGGTGCATTTTTCAAAGAAATTGTGCTGCTAGTATCGTTTAAATAGTGTCAAATTTTATCAACAGACCTACTCTATATACTTTATTAAAGTTAGTGTATTTTATTCGCTTCATGTAGTTCTTCAATAATTGATACAATCTCGTTATTGTGATTAGTATGACCTGCACCTTGTGATGCGAGCAGTAGTCGAAGTTGATCTACTAACTCACTTGGATCTTCCCAGTATATATAGTTGGGCTTATTGATATTCAATTGCATCATTCCATTACCTAAGTAGCTACCTTTGGGTTTAGATCCCATTTATTCGGGTAAATTCTTCTGGTTTTTCTCATCAATAAATTTCTTAATAAAATGTTTATATTTATATCCTCTAGTACCCTTGATTTGACCATCAGGTTTATAGTCTCTTCTATATGCATTATAGTAATTCAAATCTTTTTAAAGATTTCAAGTTCAAATTTATCATAATTTTTTGGTATTTTATGAAACATTAGAGAAAATAGTCCTGGTGTTAGAGCCCATATTTGAACACCAACTTGTATTTTATCTTCATTCAGTTTTAGGTTAGTATCACCAAATTTCAATTCATTATTGTAATCTATGTGTGCCATAGTTTGTATCTAATTCACTTCTTCCTTACAAGACTGATAAATCAGTATAAGTATCTTCTGTATTCGAAGTCTGTGAGTAAAAATCATCTTCATCATCGTCATCATTTTCAGTACTAGCATCATTAAATAATATAGTATTATCAAATATTGTTCTTCTGCTAGTTTTTTTTTTTTTTTTGGTGTACTTGTCTCTATCTTGACTGATGTTTTTTCAGGCTTTAAACTTGTATTATTTTCAACTTCTGTCTTCATTTTACTTTCTTCTTTAATAGGAATTCTTTTAATTTTTTTTCGAACTATTTATGAATTTTTTGAGTGGTTCTGCTATAGGTTTAAATGTATCTCTTAGTTTTTCACGTGTATATATTTCACCAGTTTTTATACTACGAAGCTTTTTCTTCAATACATTGCTTTTCAACACCAACTGTTTTAAAATTTTCTCATCCATGTTTGCTAAGAGTAAATAACAGGTATCAGGAACGTGATCTGGTTTTCAGATGAGCTTATCAGGACCTGGGCTGATTTTCAGATCAGCTTATTAGGACCTGGTCTGGTTTTTAGATCAGCTTATCAGGAGGTGGTCTGGTTTTCAGATCAGCTTATCAGGACCTGGTCTGGTTTTCAGATCAGCTTATCAGGACCTGTTCTGGTTTTCAGATCAGCTTATCAGGAGCTGGTCTGGTTTTAAGGTAGCTGGACTGGTTGGAGATCAGCTTACCAGGTATCAGATGAGGTTATAGCAAATATATGTATCAAGTTTAAAGTTATATTAATAACTAAAGTCAGTAAGCTAAACTTACAATTTCACTCATCTCATGGAGAATCCCACATGTACAATTATCCGACTTTAGCAAATTGAATATGATAAAAATTATTAACAATAATGCTTCTATACTATGGCATTTCGCAGTCGGTATTGTCATGTTAATTCACAATTAAACACAGGAACTAGCAATATTTGGAATGTTAAACTGGCTGCAAATAGAGAACGCCCTCATTTTGTATTGATTGCTTTTCAACAAAAAAATAAGTTTGTTCATTGTGATTTGACTAATTTAAAAGTACATTTAAATTCAGTCTCATATCCATATGATGATCTTAACATAAAGTTCAAAAATGAACGATATGCAATTCTATAGCAAATAGATGTATCAAGTTTAGAGTTATATTAATAACTAAAGTCAGTAAGCTAAACTTACAATTTCACTCATCTCATGAAGAATCCCTCATGTACAATTATTCGACTTTAGCAAATTGAATATGATAAAAATTATTAACACTGGTGCTTCTATACCATGGCATGATATGTATCTAAGATTCCAACAAAGCTACTATATGAAAGAATCTCAACCGCTTCTAACTGCATCAGAGTTTAATGGCGTTTTCTTTTCTGAGCAATATGCTGCATTTATGTTGCCTTTTACATTTCTTTGTGTTCTTTTCTGAAAAGTATGTATTATTTTAAAAATTGAACGCGTTTTTTTCCCATGAATTTACCCTTAAAAAGAAGAAAAATGGCACATGTTCAACACTCATTTTCATTAAAAAGGCATGAGTGCAGCATTATATTAACAGCTGTTTTTGTTATTGTCTATGAAAAAAATAAATCATTTTCTAGTTCGTGATTGTTTTATGCCGAAACATGTTGGGAAATTGTTCTTTTGTAAACATAAAATATGCAACACTTCTTAAAATTCAGGTGAGCATTTAAAAATGTTGCCAAACCACATGTAGCATATATGTTACACAGCGTTGTCAACTTTGAAATTTCAAAACGCACCAAAATGGAGAAAAAACGCGCCATTTGCAAAAAAAACGCACCAAGCTTAGAATTTCTTTTTGTTAGTTTAAAATGTTTATTAAATTAATTTTGCATAAAAAGTACATTTTTTGTGTTAAAAATTTAACAGTAAAACAGGCTTTTACAGTTCAGGGTTAAAAAAAAATAAAACCTACAAAAACTTAGCAAAATTTTTTACTGTATATTAATTTGTACTGCATAGAGAATATTTTTAGTTCCATAAATTCAGTACAAAACTTTTTAAAGAGTTCAACGAGTAATAGGAAGGATTCAAAACTAATAAAAGTTCATTATCTATAATTTTAGTCAAATCTTTTTAATTTTTTTTATCAGAAATTTAATATATCCATATTAAATATATAACAATAAAAACAAATAGCCTTTTACAATATACATGTATGTTCATGTGCTCTTAATTATGAAAGTGGTCTAAGTCATACGCATGTTTGATTCGATATAGTGAAATAAATATATATTAATCGAGACTAGTACAACTCTAAATTTAACTGTTGCATAATAAAAAATATTTTTGGATTTTTTCCGATGTAATCTACTAAATATTTCGACCAAAAATATGTGACTTATACAATTTTTATAGTTAAGGGCCCATATATATCCTTGCATTCATTCGTACAATATGATATATTTTTGTACATTAATTTTATAAATTTAAAAAGAGACCAAAAATTAATTATTCCATTATTATTAAAAAGATTTCATTTTAAATTGTGATATTTTTTAAACATCATTACTATTTATATGGTAATTAACACTTATTAGGAAGTTGGTAACTTTCACAACAATAATTTTTTAGTTTAAATCCATTGTTGTGTTAAATTTGCGTTGGTGCCACCAAAAATTAAAAAACGCACCGAAATTAAAAAAAGCGCACCACGCACCAACTAAGGAATTTTTCACTCAAAAAATTTCAAAAAGTACCTAAAATGGTGCGAAACGCACCAAGTTGACAACGCTGCCGGGAATGCAGAAAAACGTTATTAGGCAAGAAAACTTTGCAAGGCAGAAAATTTTTACTAGGCTGTGGCGTCTAGGGAAAAACCATAATTATATATTAAATTATAGTTTTAAATTATAACTAAGCCTCGCCGCCAGTCTTTTTGTTTAATTTTTTCTTCTTATTTTTCAATTTTCTATAAGATACGGTACTTTTTTAAAATTTTTGTGATAACAATATTGGTCATATTCGTTGAAAAACACCTTATAATCAAAATATTGTACTAGAATTTCAGAGGCCCATAACTCGGAAACTAAGCCTCGCCGCCAATATTTTTATTTAATTTTTTTTTCTTATTTTTCAATTTACTATAGGATGGGATACTTTTTTTTAATTTTGGGGAGGTGTCCCTAAGCTAGATTTGTTCCGGTAATTTTCCTTCACTTTGTTTATATATTTCTAATAGCTTTACACAAGTGTACAAAATTATAATAAACAAATTTATTACATTTTAGGCAGGACATCTTTTAGGTCGAACGTCCTTCTTGCAGTCGAACTGTAAGTAACACATCTTTGCAATATCTGTCATCTCAAAGCAGAACAAACCATGATAAAATGCTACACGAATAAAAACTTTTCAAAAAATCATCAATCACGAAGATATTTTCCCCAAAATTTTTACTATGTTAACATATTTCCAATACTTTTTCACAAATTTATAAAATTATCACACACAAATTTATTTACATTTAGACAGGACAACGTCTGTCGGGTCGGCTAGTATATTTATAAAATAAAACATTCCGCTCATTAACTTCAGTAGTGTTACAACTCAAAAAGTTTAAGTTTTCAATTTACATACAACTCAATGAAGATATGAAAAAATAGTCTGCTCTCAGGAGGTGACAGTGCAAGCTATTTATATGAAATTTTTACAAAAGATAAAATATTAAATGTCGAAATATTCTACATCAACTCAAAAAACGCAGTTTTGGAGTTATGACACTATTGAAGTAAATGAAGGATATGTATGTATACTAGAGAGCTGCGTAAACAGTCTTGAAATGTAAAAACGTCATGATTTTTAAATGTATTCACGTCGCATGTATTATACTAAACCAATAATAAATGCTGTCGTACTATAAGTGAAACACGATGGATTTATTGGTGTATGCGTTATCAGTTGTAACAAGCGATGTCGCAAGACAGCTTGTTTGTAACAAACACTCAAAAGAAGTACTGTTGATTAGTGTATGCTTGTTATTTTTCATATTGTACGTTTGAGTGTGTGTTTAATATGTAGATGTTAAGCTATTATGTGGTTAACCGCATACAACTAATGTTAATGCATGTGTGTGCAGAAAAATAAAAATTTTTACACACATACATGCATGACGTTTGTACACGCGCTCATGCGTAGAAAGAAGCAAGTATCACAAATTTTTCCGTCACGAAGTGTTTTCTTCTTTACTCTTACACCTACAATACTCAAACAAATTTCTTGCAAACAATGTTGTTAACGTTTGTTTTATAAGATTTCGCTGTAGTAAAGCATTTGAAAAATCTCTCATGTCTTGAAAGTTCTTATAAGATGTCTTGTGCAGGAGACTAATGTATACATGTTTAAGAGTACATTTTGATTTTTTCGATTCTTCGAGTATGAAATGACAATTATTTTATATTTTATCGGGATTTCGACGATTTTTCGATCATTTTATCTGGCAGCCCTGGTTGTGATTAACCATAGGCAAAAGTGGTATCCATGATACAATAATACAGGTAACCGCGAAGCGCCAGCTGTTTTGCTTGTTTCGTGATGTGATCTGCCAAATGGTGATTATGTTTTACCAACACACGCGCACAGTGCCTATTAAAACTGTACTAATACCAACATGCTTTGCAAAGCCAAAAGAAAACGCAAATACATGTATATTGTTTTCTCTTGGTTCTCTCTTGTCAATCACAAAACAGCAATAAAAATCACTTTTGTTATATTTGCTGTAAATTTATTGTAGATTCGCGGCTACGTGTATTATTGTATCATGGTGGTATCAGTGAGTCAGCTTTATCAAAGGTGGTTTAGCGGTGAATACCCAAGTTTAAATGTGTACCAGCTCTTAGTGACTTTATCCAAAAATATACTGGAAAAGAAAAAACCGTATTTTGACTAGATTTGGAATCTCCACATTACGCGAAGAGAGCTTGAAGGAAAAAAATTAAATCTGTACCTAAACAAATGAATCCCCTAAATGTTCCACAAGTGCTGCCTATTGAAACTTTTTGTGCCGATTTAAATAGAAATGTGTGCAAAAACGCATACAGAGCCAAAAATGTTGATTCCTTAATCATAAAAATAAAAAAGAGTTAAAAACTATAAAACATGTGGCATTCAGATGTCAATGAGAAAACTTCCACAGAAAAATAGGAAAGCAAACTCTGCCGGAACCATTTTTTAAAATAAATTTTCTTCGGCATTAATAATAAAAAAATAAATAAATCGTAAATTAAAATAAGTTTTATTACACTTGTTTTTTGTTAATTTTAAGTTTGTTCGGATTTCATTCACCATATGTTAGCAACGCCACCAAAATTCAGTTGCCATCCATGATCGAGCCATAATAAAAGGATTCAAAATTAATAAAAATTTATCATATTACTCAAATATTTAAAAAAAACTATCAGAAGTTTAATACATTTACTTATATTAAAAATATAACAATAAAAACAAACAGCCTTTAACAATATAATATATAATGTGTTTTAAATTTAAAAATAATTTAATTTTAAAAAACGTTTAACAAACAAATTTTCACTAAAAATTTGTTGTGTAAACCATTTATAGTCCAAAATTATTTTTTCTAAATAAGGCAGTTACAATTTTTACCTAATTTTTTATTTATTTTTTATTATTACTTTTTTTTACCAGTTCTCGTTGTACCTTCATAGTGAACAGTCGATTAGCGGAATTTTTCTTACATACTTACTAAACAAACAAAAAATTAAAAAAAAAAATATTCGTAGTACATATTATTAGTAATAGGTACATACTGACTTTAATAAATAAGCTTTATTGCTTTGCTAATACTTTTTACATAGTAGAAATAACAAAAACAAACAAAAAACCGCAAACAAAAAAACACAAATAAAGTGCCCTTGAGGAATACTCTATATGAGTACCTCAAATACAAAAAATTTTGAAGTGAGTTCTAACGGCAGAAATGCTTATTTTATTGTGAGTTCTGAAATTCTTAATGAAAACATATAAATAATAAATCTGATGAAAGTCCTTTTTTAACGGCAAAGCCAATTTTTCGTCAGCGATCAACTTCGCTTTGTCCAATGTCAAATAGTAGTGATTCATTAACATTACAGTTGCCTAGTACTTTTTCATATAAATCAGTAATACAAGGTGGCGCAAAAGTAATCCTCCTATCAGAAAATGCTATAAATTTTGCGATTGGCGCCTAATGTCAGTTCTGTTTTGACATTCTTGTAGTAAACACATGCGAAATACACGTTAATAAACAATGTTACGCTACACTGCTTCAGAACGCGGAATATTGGTGACTATTTATTTGACCAATAATCGGTCGTGAATTTCGTCGCAGATTTCCTGGCCGTCCAACGCCTACTTGTGAAACACTGCGACGCTTAGCCGCTCGCCTCGAAGAGACTGGCACAAAACCAGATGCTGCCAGGCAGACCCCGGAGTAGCCGTTATGCAGAGAATATTGCTGCTGTAGCCAGGGATGTCATGGAAACGCCGTCGACATCGACCAGACGACGTGCCACGCAAATGGGTATCAGTCGACGGTCTTTACAGCGAATTTTGGTATAAGATTTGAAGATGTTTCCGTACAAAGTCCAGACGGTGCATCAGCTGTTAACTGCTGACCGCCAATCGCGTCTAACATACGCTCAAGCCATCCTTGATCACCACCAATAGGTTATTTTTGCGCCACCCTGTATCATCCCCTTCAGGCTCGTGTTCATCAATTAACAAAGTTATCACTACAGATAACAGCAGCTCAAGTCGGAATGGACAGATATATAACCGTGGTAAAGCGTGGGCGAAGCTCTAATTCTTTTAAAATTTCATCAGCTCCAAAGATGTCTAGGGATAACAGCGCATCTTCTACCAATCGTCAAAATTGTTTTTCATTATTGCCAGACAAAAACGAAAAGCCCGCTGCATTATCCCAAAAGTCTTTTAAGCTACCATCTATCTTTGAGAGAAAAAAAATTAGAACGTGCTTCTAACAAAAACTACTGTCGACTATTGGTCAAAATACTTTTTATATTATTCCAATTAAACGAGGTAATATTGATTAAACTAAAATCCAAATATAAAAAGAAAAAGATTTGCGAAAAATTGTGACACAATTTGAAAAAAATAAAACAAATTTTTACACATACCAACTTAAGAGTGCTGAAGGCCTACAGATAGTATTAAAGGGCATAGATTCATATGTTGAACCCGAAGAAGTAAAATGTGCACTTATCGACCAAGGATTTAAGGTAAAAAATTTTACCAACATAATCACCAGAGAAAAGGTCCCCCAACTCCTATTTCGGGTTAACCTGGAACCGAATGACACACAATTTCCACACATCCAATTTATAGCGTAAAGTATCTCTTACACCGAAAAATCACAGTTGAAGAGCCACGTAAGCGTTCAGGTCCCGTACCGTGCCATAATTGCCAAGAATATGGCCATACGAAAACTTACTGCAAGTTACCTACAGTGTGTTATCTGCGGTGAATTGCATGGTACTGCTACCTCCACTAAGCTAAAAGATCAAGCAGAAAAAAATGTAGTAATCACACCGCTAACTATAGAGGGTGCCCTGTATATTCTTTCGTTAAACAGGCTATGGGTCAAAAACCCAAATTAACCCCAGCTCAACTAGTAAACGCGAAATTCGCCACTTTTGCTCAAATGATCCAACCAGTTATTTCACGCGTATCGTATGCTGATGCTGCTAAGATTAGTTGTATTCCCACACAAAATGTTCCACCGCCAAATGATTCAACGAATTCAAACTCAAGCTTTAACTTTAGTCGCCTTGAAGCTACTATTGAGAACCAACTATAAACTTTACTACAAATATGACAAGTATGATGCAAGAAATGCTGCGAATGCAGAATAAACTGCTTCAAGCATTAGTTAACAAACCATGAACACGTTAAAAATATGTGTCTGGAACGCAAACAGCATTCTCCAACATAACGAACTTGAGCAGTTCCTCATGGAAAAAAATATTGATATAATGTTGGTTTCTGAGACTCATTTGACCTCAAGAAGCTTATTTAAAATAAATGGTTACACTTTATATGATACAAAGAACCCGAGAGGGAAAGAATGCTTTGGATCAGCAATTCTAATTAAGTCAAGACTCAAACACTATGTCCTTGACAACGTTAGTGAAGAATATTTTCAAGCAACGAATATTTTCGAAGAAAATTTTTGTGCGAATTTCGTGATTTCATCAATTTACGCACCTCCCAGATTTTCAGTTACCGAAGATCGGTATGAGAAGTTCTACAAATCACTTGGATCTTGTTTCGTGGCGTCACGAAAAATATTCAAAGGGACTTAATTCACGTAGAGGCCTCTCTAGATCTGTCCTTCGATCACTCTCCAACAATAGTTACAATTTTCAACCAACTAAGGAGTGATTTAACTAACTCATATGTGAAGATGATTAATGGAATTAACTGGCTGGCGGTCAAAAAATATCTTAGTAGTCACTGCGTAGAAAACATTCAGCTTAGATCATCCGATGATATGGAATTTAACATTGCCAATCTTAACGAAAAAATTAAACAGTCTGCTGAACATGCCACTACCTCCTATCCGCAAACCGGCTTTAACAGAATTTATTCTACGGAAATTGAACGTCTTGTATGTGAAAAAAGGAGAGCTAGAAGAGAATGGCAACAACACAGACCACCCCTAAATAAAATCATCAGACTTAAGGAAAGTACTAATCGTCTCAAAGAGCTGCTATCGTCGGAAAAACTGCATTACTGGAAAAGTATTTAGAAGGTCTTGATGTAACGTCCGCATCTACTTACTATTTATGGCGCGCAACTAGAAATTTTAAAAGGCCCGTTGATCTTAAATCACCACTGAATACTGCGACCGGAGGCTGGGCAAGAAGCAGTAGTGAGAAAGGTAACTTATTTTCTGAGCATTTAAAATCTGTATCCACTTACAATTTATGTACGGGTGCTGCTAATTTACCGAGTGTAGTTTCTCTACCACCTCGTCCCTTAAGGTTTAAGATGCGTGAAGTACAAAAACTAATTGCTGAGCTTAATCCGAAGCAAGCTCCATGTATTGATGGAATTAGTAACAAGATGCTGATGAACTATGAGAATCCTGCTATTTATTTTTAATGCCATTTCACGAATGCAGTATTTTTCACATAGCTGGAAACTTGCCAAGATAAAAATGATTCCGAAGTCGGGCAAAGATCTTACCAAGGCTGAGTCATATAGGCCTATAAACTTACTATCAACAATCTCAAAGCTTTTCGAAAAGCTGCTCATGACAAAATTGTCCAGAATTTTAGCTGATAATGGGTGCATCCCAGGTTATCAATTTGGATTTAGAAGTCACCCTTGCACTATTGAGCAAACGCATAGATTGGTTCAACTTATAAGGTGGACATTTGAAGAAAAGAAGTATTGTTCTGACCTTTTTATTGATGTTTCTCAGGCCTATTTTTAAAATTGAAGACATATCTGCCAATAAACATACAAAAACTTTTGGAAAGTCATATTATTTGTAGGAAGTTCACTGTTATGGAAGGAGAGTTCACGAGTGTGCCCGAATCTATATCTTCCGGTGTGCAACAGGGTAGTAGTTTGGGGCTAGTCTTGTATATAATATATACTGGTGATATGCCTGTGCGCTACATTATCAACATTTCTACATTTGCCGATGATGCACCCTGTATGAGTATTTACGAAAACTCTGAGTGTTTTTTTTCCAAAAAGCAGAGTTGTAAAAGAATGTAGCAATAAATATTCAAATCTTAAGTATAAATATAATTAATTAGGTCCGACCAGTGTCGGACGTAAGCTTAGTGATAGTAATTAATAATTAATTAATGTCGTATTAAGCACAAACATCTGGAGCAATGTTTATTAGAGCCGTATTGTCCGTCTTTTTAAGCGGATGTATCCAGTAAAATTCAAGATGTTACGAGCAAGGGGATTAAGATGGGACTCGAGTTTTGTTAAGAATTTGCCTGCGTATCTTGCAATTTCTTCAGTCGCTAGTGGAAGTTTTAAATCACGATGTAAATTTGAATTCTTAATATACCATGGAGCGGATGTTATTAGCCTCAAAATTTTGTTTTAGCACCTGTCTTCTATGTCACTATCTCTTTCCTAAAAGAAGAAAAAATAAAAACAAAATAATAGATTTCGACTTGTATTTTACACGTGTAGCTTTCAGAAACAAAATGGTTGTAAAATAATCACGCCTTTTACTTGTAATGTAACACTTTTAAGTTTTGAGAAATAGGGTTCTAGTCGTCCAAAAATATTTTCTAGTCAACAACAAATTATTGTCCATAAGATTAAGGTGAACCCAAATATAAGTGCTCGGAAGCTGCAATCACATATTGAAAGGGAAGTATTAGTCTTTTCATCCAGAAACAATCCGTCGGGAATTCTGTGCAAAAAAACACTGATTTAACATTAAAACAAATAATAAATATTGTGAAATTTTTTATTAAATAAATTCTTGCAAATATAAGTACAGAGAGTTAAAAAAAATGAGATAAGCAAGAGATATTTGTGGCCAAGTTTATTCATTGTGAAGAATCCTGTCGCGTCGGAGGTGATATTTTAATTTTTTACACATAATTGTAACACAAAAATAAAGTTTATTTGTTTAAATTTAATTAAATCAGTAGACAATATAGTTTTTCGTTGCCATTAACTATGTATGTCAACTTTTTGTACTGTTCTACCTGTAATAAATTGAATAAAATTGCATTTCAGTACAGAAAAAACAAAACAAACTGTGTTGTTCATTAATTAAACCTTCTTTTGCATTTAATACTTGCATTATTTTTTGAATTAATCACTTTTTGAAACTAAACAAACAAAAATTGAAAACGCTCCGCCACTAAAATAACAACTTACAAAAACGTAGTTACGATCGAAATGCAGAATACATAGAATCGAAAGAGAAATCGAGGAACGGAACGCAGAATACCAAAGTTGCCAAACGGAGAAACTTTCGTTTCGAATAGAAACGCAGAATAGGGGTGATCAAAATATTTTGCATATTGCATACTTACTTCTGCATTATTATTTTAAAAATTTTATTTTTCATTCTCTTAAAATTAAATAAATAAAAGAATAGGTTACCTTTAACCGAAATAATATTTTATTTTATGTACTATGAAAAGTTGCATACTTATTTCAGTGATACACTGTATAATTTAACTGCCAGTTCATAGAAGTCATGTGAAAATTCTCGTCTGGCTATTTATATTTAAAACAAAAACAAAGCACTCAAAATTTGTTTTTGTTTTTTCATTCTTTATTTAAAATTTTTTTAACAAGAAACTTTCGAGTTAGTTTTTATTAACCATCATATTAAGTCTTACGATATTTTGATTTCTAAAAACTTCGCGTTTTTTACAAAAAAGTTGGTAGCCGAAAGTATTGGTATAATAAGGATTCACAGGCAATTTTTTTAAAACAATGTTGTTACCCAATGTATATTGCGTAAAGTCCATTATTTTATCTCTTTTGATACTATTTTGCTTTCTGCAGATATCTGGACTAGCAGCAATGTGAGGTAATTGCTCTTTCCTAAATGCAATCAAATGAAGTTTTTTCTCATCAGCCATTTGTTTTAACGTTCTTTGCATTAAAACACCAATAAAAAATGCTTTCACAACATGTTGCAGGTTAGTCGATCCTTCAATCTTGGCGTAAATATCACGTATACCAACCACTTTGCAAATAGATTGAATAGCTCGATGACAGACCAATCCGTATCCTTCGGGTTGCTTTGAAGCAAAAATTTTAGTTTTTCCAAAAACACTATAAAAGTCATGAAATACCGTTCTGTTATCACATAGTTTAATTCTCATTATTTTTTGACCTGCTCTGTTTTTCGATTTTCTTAATGCTGTACGCGCTTCTGTTGCTTTAGCAGTAGAATATCCAGTCAAACCTCTTCCGTTTCCTGTAATACTCTTTACAGAAAATCTTCGTTTTCTTCCCATATTGCCTTTCATGATAAAAACTATTTTATTTTCCAAGACTTTCGTATCAAATCCTTCGAAATTGTCATCACCAATATTATCAGGTTGTCCAATGCTTCTCCCAGGCATTTTGGAACCAGACCAACCGCGATCAGCAGGACTTAATTTAATTACACGAAACCCCCCAATTGAATCGCGAATTTTTAGGACATCGTTTTGTCTTACTGTATCTTCTGGAAGTACTTGTTGATGTTCCAGTTCTTTTCCTTTTATTATAGTCGAGTTTAATCCAGGCCACAGGATATTTTTCTTTCCAACACCAATTATTTGTCCATTATTGAGATCTTTAGCGATTTTTTTTCCAGTTCCTTTTCCTCTACCGCGCTTTTTGCCAGCATTACTAACAGCTGTGACTCCCCTCCACAGATCAGTGGCTGGAACTACAAATAAATTATATATAAAACATTTTGTTTATCCATATTAGAAAATTGGAGTAAAATATAAAATTCGAATTGATACCTCATCGTAGTTGGCATATTTCGACGTTGAATTGATTAAAGAATACCTGCTTGTTATTCCTTTAACATACTTTCGAAATACATGAACAGCGATAAGGCGCATTATTTGTTTTTTATTTGTAATTTTTTAGATATCAGGTATAGAAATATTCTACCAAGATTATTTAGAATGAGATATAAATTATATAGGATATAAATATTAGATTCAATTAATTACTTTTTTTTGAATAATAATAAATATTTTTTTTTATAATTTTAAAATTGTTTAATGGAATATTAATAAATACGTAGAAAAAATTTTGATGGCAAGGTAATGAGTTAAAGTCATAATAAACATATGAATAACATCCTTTACACTACTTATATATTCACGTTTTGATTCATTACTTTAACATGGCGACGTCATTGTATGCAAGTACTTACAAACTTTCATTACAAGTAATAACTTACAGCCTAACCCACGATGTCGATCGACAACTCGATCGACTGACAAGTCACTCACTAGAGTTCGTTTGAGCGACCCCCTAAATGTCGACTTGCCGGTCGTCAAGCATTACGTTGTTAACGTAATGCATTTTGTCATTGTCAAATTAACATATTGCCATATCAAAAATTGCACAAATAAAACACTACTTTACAAATAAAAAGCTCTGAAATGTAAAAAGTGTACCATAAAAAAACAACTCTATGCTCCTTAAAGTTGCTATAAATGTAAACAAAAAAAAACATACCTATCGTCGCTGTTTTAAATAACCGACCTGACATTTTTTTGAAAAATGGGTTAAGTCCTCTACTAGACTTTATAAGTCATAATACACATTGTCTACAATGTCCATGACTGTAAGCATTACTTTTGTGCCTATATAGGTAAAAAGATTTCTAACGCAGCCGTAAGAATGAATGTATAAAACAACCATAAAAGCTGCTCTCCTGTTAAATTTTTAAAATGTTAGTTAGGTCAGTTAGTTAAAACAGCGACGACATGTATGTTTCAATATTGTAACACAATAAAAATGTTAATTTTTTTTTTTTTTGGCAGCTGGTGACTACAATGCAAAACATACCTACTGGGGATCGCGTCTTGTTACACCTAGAGGTCGAGCCTTGTTCAATACAATTTAAATGGGCTTAGATGTCATTTCGAGTGGGGAGCCTACTTACTGGCTTACTGACGTAAGAAAAATTCCAGATGTTATAGATTTTGCCGTCACGAAAAATATTCATAGGGACTTAATTCATGTAGAGGCCTCTCTAGATCTGTCCTCCGATCACTCTCCAACAATAGTTACAATTTTCAACCCACTAAGGAGTGATTTAACTAACTCATATGTGAAGATGATTAATGGAATCAACTGGCTGGTATTCAAAAAATATCTTAGTAGTCACTGCGTAGAAAACATTCAGCTTAAATCATGCGATGATATTGAATTTAATATTGCCAATCTTAACGAAAATATTAAACAGGCTACTGAACACGCAACTACCTCCTATCCGCAGACCGGCTTTAACAGAATTTATTCTACGGAAATTGAACGTCTTGTATGTGAAAAAAGGAGAGCTAGAAGAGAATGGCAACAACACAGATCACCCCTAAATAAAATCAGACTTAAAGAATGTACTAAACGACTCAAACAGCTGCTATCATCGGAAAAAACTGCACTACTGGAAAAGTATTTAGAAGGTCTTGATGTAACGTCGCATCTAATTACTCTTTATGGCGCGCTACTAGAAATCTTAAACGACCCGTTGATCTTAAATCACCATTGCGTACTGCGACCGGAGGCTGGGCAAGAAGTGATAGTGAGAAAGGTAACTTATTTTCTGAGCATTTAAAATCTGTATTCACTCCCAATTCATGTACGGGTGCTGCTGATTTACCGAGTGTAGTTTCTCTACCCCCTCGTCCCTTAAGGTTTAAGATGCGTGAAGTACAAAAAGTAATTGCTGAACTCAACCCGAAGAAAGCTCCAGGTATTGATGGCATTAGTAACAAAATGCTCATGAACTTGCCTCATATTGCAATAAGAATCCTGCTATTTACTTTTAATGCTGTTTTAAGAATGCAGTATTTTCCACATAACTGGAAACTGGCCAAGATCAAAATGATTCCAAAGGCGAGCAAAGATCTTACCAAGACTGAGTCATATAGGCCTATAAGCTTACTATCTACAATCTCAAAGCTTTTCGAAAAGCTGCTCATGACTAAATTGTCCAAAATTTTAACTGATAATGGGTGCATCCCGGACCATCAATTTGGCTTTAGAAGTCAGCACAGCACGATTGAACAAACGCATAGACTGGTCCAAGTTGTAAGAAGAACATTTGAAGAAAAGAAGTATTGTTCTGCTCTCTTTATTGATGTTTCTCAGGCATTTGATAAAGTATGGCACGAAGGCCTAGTTTTAAAATTGAAGACATATCTGCCAATAAACATTCAAAAGCTTTTGGAAAGTTATATTATTGATAGGAAGTTCACTGTTGTGGAAGGAGAGTTCACGAGTGTGCCCGAATCTATATCTTCTGGTGTGCCCCAGGGGAGTATTCTGGGTCCTGTCTTGTATTTAATATATACTTGTGATATGCCTGTGAGCAATAATATCCATATTTCTACTTTTGCCGATGATACAGCCTGTATGAGTGTGCACGAAAACCCTTATGAGGCATCCCGCAATCTCCAGGAACAACATATCACTCAGCTGGAAATATGGTTGAACTTATGGAGAATTAAAGTCAATGAACAAAAGTGTGTCCATATAACGTTCACCCTAAGAAGAGATACTTGCTCCCCCATTCGAATCAACAATCATAATATTCCTCAACATTCCCAAGTGAAATACCTTGGTATACACCTTGATCGAAGACTTACATGGAAACATCATATTGACTCTAAGTTAACTCAGATGAAACTTAAGTTAACTCAAATCTATTGGTTGATTGGCAGAAACTCAACACTCAGCTTAGACTGCAAACTTTTACTGTACAAGTCGCTTTTGAAGCCAATATGGTGCTACGGAATTCAGTTATGGGGCACTGCTTCAGCTTCCAATGTCGAGAGAATCCAACGAAGGCAAAACAAAATTTTACGGTTAATAACATCGGCTCCATGGTACATCCAAAATTCTATTATACATCGTGATTTAAATATGCCACTAGTGACTGAAGAAATTGCAAAATACGCTTGCTCGTAATATTTTGAACTTTACTGCGCACATCCGCTTAAAAAAGAGGGACACACGGGCTCTTATACCTAACACTCCAGATGGGACTACTTGAAAATACTTTGCCCCCCCCCCTTTTTTTTTGATTATCACTACTAATGTATTATTTATAACTACCACTAAGTTTATGTCCGACACTGGTCGGGCCTTATATTTTTTTTTTTATAGATTTAAGATTTGAATACTTATTGTTAATTCACATATGAAGATACAATAAATAAATACATGCATTACAAAAAAAAAAAAACTTTTTTATAAATACATAAATTTGTGTATAATACCGGGTTTTGTGCTAGTGTATTCAAAATGGACTTAACAATTGCTGTTTATTTTTGGGACGAAATTGTGGAGGAGGAGCAGGTGTCGCGCAGACAATTGCGAGATTATTCAAATGTTTTATATATGCCAACGAACGAGTAAGTAAATATGTATAAATAGTAAACATTCATGTACATAACAATATATTATTTTAGATTTGTGGCAAATTTTCGAGTGTTCAAAGAAATCTTCATCCTGTTGTTAGAAACGTTACAGCAGAAATGGATACCAGCTTCTGGTACCATCAAAATTCACCGGATATCAAATTGGCTACATTTTTGCGCTTCTTGGCCACAGGGAGTTACCAACGCTCTATTGGCAATGAGACCATTTCCTCAACAGCTAGATCAACAGTGCAAAGAACAATTCGTGAATGTTTGCAGCTGTTTGAAGACTGAATTTGCCCGCAATGGATTCAGATGCCACTGCCTGAAGAGGAGTGCTTAATAAAGGAAATCTTTTTTGATCGAACGAAGTAAAACGTTTATATTACAACAGATAAGGCTACTATAGCATAAACGCAATGATGGTAAGTATATTTACGCGAGAATGATGTTTTAAATCCTAAAGAATTGTTTATTTGAGATTTGTGACCATAAGATGACCATCATGTTTGTTGACGCTAGGCATCTCGGTTCCAATCATGATGCGTTCATATGAGAGCACAGTTCAGCCAACCAGTGGTTACAAGATTCCTTTGAAAGGGGGAAACGCAATGCTTGGATACTAGGTAATGTATGTATATGGTATACATACATATGTGTGATAGAAAAAGCATCTTTAAAGTTATGAAAATGTTAAAGAAAATGAGTATTATGAAAATAATTTTTTTCTTTATTATAAGCGACGGCGGTTACAAACTGAAACCTTATCTCTTGACGCCATTAAGGAATCCAAGAGATGATTATAAAAGACACTTTAATACGAAGCACACGAGTACACGCAACGTATGCGATGCTTCGGTGTACTAAAAAATAGATTTAGGTCTATTCTTAACCTGACCAGACATCCCGATTTTCACAGCTCGATCCCGCCTCGAATTTATATCCCGCTTTTTAGAGTTTTGAAATTTTCAATCTATTATTCGATCTTTATTAAAATGTAACATAAAAATTCATTCGAAATATTTTTTAGGTGTCGTTGCTTAATTATCCAAAAACCTGCGTGTCTCGCTAAGCCCCATAAAAATAAGTTTTGAGATGAAAAGAAAAAAGTTGTATGCTAGAAGTGCCACGCTTGCGATTCAATCTTCACTATTTTGTAGAATACAATTCTCATTATTAACATAAATAGTCATGAAGAGTTTCAAACTTCTTACTGCAAGATATTTTGTTAAGTTGTTTCCAAGATATTTTGTTAAGTAAACATTTTCTCTATTTAAGAGGAGCCAAGCTCCCCTGTGCAATCCCGATTATTTTTCATCATCAGCGGAATTTCAAGTTTGTGCTTTTAGCAGATACAAAGATACGAGTATTAATAAATTAATATCTAATTTACCTAGGAGGTGACAGAGTTTTTGCTTCATTATTGACTCCATTTTATAAAACTTTTCTGGTTATTGGCATTACTGCTTGCTAAAAAATTTCAAAATTTCGATTTTTTTTTTGGCTTAAAAAATATCTTGAAATAAATTATTCTTTTATGTGGAAGCACCATGCCAACCTTAGATATTAAAAAATTTTAAATACTTTGCTTCTTCTAGACAATCAGTAATAAAATGTGGGCAAATTAGCAATATCAGTTCATTGGTATTATTTTTGAAGACAAACAAAAATTTGCAACTTATGAGATGCATCACGTCATTTCTGAAATTGTTCCCAGAAACAATGCACATTATCAATAGAGTTTGTCCCTACAAAATTTCCAAGTTCCTATATATCTCAAAGTAAATATTTTCTATGTGACACACCCTAATTTCACGTTTCTTGCTGCATTACACGCAAAGCTATTCCAAAATTAAAAAAATATATATATATTGGAGGTGCAACGTCCACTTTTATTTTGTTCAGAAGTTTTCTTCTTGAACAGCTTATAAGGACAATGGAGCTGTCACGCCCACTTGTCCACTACTTAATACTATTTCTTAAATTACTACGAATATTAAAAAAATTTCACCATTCGGTCCAGCCGTTCTCCGATTTTAGATAAATTAAAAAAGTCGGCGTGACCAATTTATTTTGCGTAAAAACTTAAGTTAGGTTATGCCAAATAGTAAAAAAATGACGAAATCGGTGCAGCTGTTCTTAATTCATGCGATTGCCAACAAACGACATTTGATTTTATTTATGTAGAAAAATAAAGTCTTGTTTATAAATGTTTTTGTTTGAGCTGAAAACTATGTTTTCTACATCCTGCTTTCTAAGAGATACTTATTTTGAAATTCCGCTTTTTGGCGGTATTTTCTTCTAAATCCCGCTTTTTCATCAATCATATCCCGCTTTTTGCAAAAACCAACTGGTCACGTTATCTATTCTGGACTCAAGAGAACTCCATTACTCCCTGGAAACATCTACAAAAATTATAAATGCTTGTTGTGCGGTTCACAATATGTGTATTAAGTACAGATTTGATGAAGAAGCGGTTGAAATAGAAGTAAGTGATGTTAGTGCCGTCGAGGAAGAAAACGAAGGAGAAGAGATTACAGCGGTTGCAGTTCGTAGAAGCGTTGCTATCAACTTTAAAAAGTTATGTTTTGCCAAACGGGCCTTTTCAGGGCCACCATACATTTCATAAATTTTTTATTATAAATTGTTTTTTATATGCTAAATTAATTTATATATCCTTACCTTAATATAGAAAGGCTCTAACTCATTATTTTTTTGAAATCAAGTTCTTTTATATTTCTATAGAACATCTAATATATCGAAAACTGGAAATATACTATATCTTTATGTGTATATATATTTGTATACTTATTTACTTACTATTATTATTTAGTTATGTACTTGTTTGTTAGTTAATTTTATAAATTATTTCTTTAATGTTTTATTTATTTATTTAACTAATTACTTCTCTATGTAATTAGCTAGTTAGTTTATTTAATTACACCCTTAAGCATAATGAAAAACTGACATGCAGTTAGCACAAGTGACGAAGTTGGACTAGTTGTTAACGAGTTTCTCCATAAAGTAACTCGTTAACAACTAGTTTAATTTCATCACTTATGCTAACTTCATGCCTGTTCTTCATTACGCTTAAGGGTTATTATGTATGATAGGCAGAGTTTACATCTGTGTGTCATATGCCCAAAAGCGCGTAACCACTAATTACTAATAAAAAACTGTTTGATTCAGACACGTATTTATTAAGTTAACCAGTTACATACATAACTAATAGACAGTCTCATAGAATCCAACATGATTGGAAACTAATTAAACTTGTTGTGACAGGGGTTAACTTGGGGCTAAATATGGTCAATCCAAAATTTAATAAAACAAATTATATTTATTTTTGGAAACTGTTGAAATCAATAAATACATGTCTGAATCAGTTCCCGTTGTACATTCATAGCGAACAGACGTATTAGCGGAGTTTTAATTACATACTAAACAAAAAAAAAATCATACGAAAAAATATTCGGAATACATATTGTTATTGATAAATAGGCTGAATTCATAAATGCAGTTTGCAATGCAACACTGAAATGCGTAGTGTTCATAAATACAGCAGAGTTATTTTTGACAATACCGCGAGTTCATTATTACAAGGCAATGCTTTTCAATGCGCAACATCTATCAAATTTGTGCATTGTTTTCATTTATGATTCTTCTTCCTTGGTATATTTTTTATCATTATAAGACAATCAGAAAGCGGGTTTGAAGAGATTAGCGCATGTTTGCTGAACATTCATTAAAAAAATTAATTTTACAAAATTTATACTTAATGAAACAATTAAACAACTTTTGCGAGTTCATAAATGAACTAAAATGCATTTCATTGATTGTCAAAATAGTGTTGCCATAAATTATTGCTTTGCCTTGTAAATTAATTTATTTGCAGTGTTGGATTGCAAGCTTCATTTATGAAGTCAGCCATAAGCTTTATTTGCTTTGCTATTATTTTTTGCAGTCATAAATAACAAAAACAAAAAATAACCGCAAACAAAAAAACACAAATAAAGTGCCCTTGAGGAATACTCTATATGAGTACATCAAAAACAAATAATTGTGAAGTGAGTTATAACGGCCTATTTTACTGTGAGTTCTGATGTTTCAAATGATAACAATCAAACCCTGATGATAGACTTAATGTGAGTTCTGAAGCTCTTAATAAAAACAAAATAAATAACAAACCTGATAATAGACTTTTTTAACGGCAAAGCCACTTTTTCGTCAATGATCAACTTCGCTTTGTCCAATGTCAACTAGTGATTCGTTAACATTACCGTTGCCTAGTACTTCTATATTTAACTCAGAGATATCATCCGCTACGTGGTCATCACTTAACCAATTTTTTACTGAAGATAAGAGCAGCCCAAAACCCAAGGTCGAAGTCGGAATGGACAGTGTGGTAAAGCGCGAAGCCCAAATGCAAAAAAATTGCATCTGCTCCAAAAATATCTAGGGATAACAGTGCATCCTCTACTAACCGTCAAAACCGTTTTCAAATATTGCAAGATGACAACAACAAACCCGATGTATCCACGAACATAACATCCAAGCCGCCACCAATCTATTTGAGAGAAAAAAAAATTCAAACGCTCTTATTAAAAAATTAATCTCGGTCATTGGTGAGAATAAATTTCAAATTGTTCCAATAAAACGTGGTAGCATTGATGAAACGAAAATTCAAATTTATGAAGAAAAAGATTTTCGCAAAATGATTACTGAATTTGAAAAAAGTAAAAAAAAAACCTTCTAAACTTCTACTTCTAAAAGTGCTCAAGGCCTGCAGATCATATTGAAGGGCATATTCTTATATATATATTATATTCTTATGTTGTTCCCGAGGAAATAAAAGATGCACTCGTCCTCCAGGGATTTAAGGTAAAAAATGTATCTAACATAATAAATAGGGAGAAGATTCCTCAACATTTATTTCGCGTCGAACTTAAGCCAAAAATGAGACTCATCAGTTCTGGTCGCGTACAGTGCCATAATTGTCAAAAATATGGCCATACGAAAACTTACTGCAAGTTACCTACAGTGTGTGTTATCTGCGGTGAATTGCATGGTACTGCTAGCTGCACTAAGCCAAAAGATCAAGCAGAAAAAAAATGTAGTAATTGTGGAGGTAATCACACAGCTAACAATAGAGGGTGCCCTGTATATTCTTTCGTTAAACAGGCTATGGGTCAAAAACCCAAATTAACTCCAGCTCAACCAGTAAACGCGAACTCCGCCACTTTTGCTCAAATGAGCCAACCAGTTACTTCACGTGTCAGGGTTGTCAACTTTGAAATTTCAAAACGCACCAAAATGGAGAAAAAAACGCGCCATTTGCAAAAAAACGCACCAAGCTTAGAATTTCTTTTTGTTAGTTTAAAATGTTTATTGAATTAATTTTACATAAAAAGTACATTTTTTGTGTTAAAAATTTAACAGTAAAACAGGCTTTTACAGTTCAGGGTTAAAAAAATAAAACCTAAAAAAACTTAGCAAAATTTTTTACTGTATATTAATTTGTACTGCATAGAGAATATTTTTTTTAGTTCCATAAATTCAGTACAAAACTTTTTAAAGAGTTCAACGATTAATAGGAAGGATTCAAAACTAATAAAAGTTCATTATCTACAATTTTAGTCAAATCTTTTTAATTTTTTTTATCAGAAATTTAATGTATCCATATTAAATATATAACAATAAAAACAAATAGCCTTTTACAATATACATGTATGTACATGTGCTCTTAATTATGAAAGTGGTCTAAGTCATACGCATTTTTGATTCGATATAGTGAAATAAATATATATTAATCGAGACTAGTACAACTCTAAATTTAACTGTTGCATAATAAAAAATATTTTTGGATTTTTTCCGATGTAATCTACTAAATATTTCGACCAAAAAATATGTGACTTTTACAATTTTCATAGTTAAGGGCACATATATATCCTTGCATTCATTCGTACAATATGATATATTTTTGTACATTAATTTTATAAATTTAAAAAGAGACCAAAAATTAATTATTCCATATTATTAAAGTTAATATTTTCTTCATTATTGTTATCATCGGGCCATAAAACAGATTTCATTTCAAATTGTGATATTTTTTATATTAATTATAAATATAAATTATAGTAATTAACACTTATTAGAAAGTTGGTAAGTTTCACAACAAGAATTTTTTAGTTTAAACCCAATGTTGTGTTAAAAATTAAAAAACGCACCGAAATTAAAAAAGCGCACCACGCACCAACTAAGGAATTTTTCGCACAAAAAATTTCAAAAAGCACCCAAAATGGTGCGAAACGCACCAAGTTGACAACGCTGTCACGTGTATCGTATGCCGATGCTGCTAAGGCTAGTTCTATTCCGACACAAAGTGTTTCACCGCAAAATAATTCAACAAATGCAAACTCAAACTTTAATTTTAATCGCCTTGAAGCCACTATTGAAAATCTTGTGCAAACTATCAACAACTTTACAACAAATATGACAAGCATGGTGCAAGAAATGCTACTAATGCAGAATACACTGCTTCAAGCATTAATTAACAAGCCATGAACACGTTAAAAATATGTTTCTGGAACGCAAACGGCATTCGCCAACATAAAAATGAACTTGAGCACTTCCTTACGGAAAAAAAATATTGACATAATGTTGGTCTCGGATACTCATTTGACTTCGAGAAGCTTTTTCAAAATTAATGGCTACACTATATATGACACAAAGGACCCTAGAGGGAGAGCATGCGGTGGATCTGCAATTTTAATTAAGTCAAGACAAGCACTATATCCTTGACAACGTTAATGAAGAATATATGCAAGCTACGAATATTTTTGTAGAAAATTTTTGTTCGAATATAGTGATATCATCAGATTTTCAGTTACAGATTTTCAGTTATAGAAAAGTTCTACAAATCGCTTGGATCTTGTTTCGTGGCAGCTGGAGACTACAATGCAAAACATACGTACTGGGGTTCGCGCCTTGTAACACCTAGAGGTCGAGCTTTGTTTAATACAATTTCAAAAATGGGATTGGATGTTATTTCGAGTGGGGAGCCCACTTACTGGCCTACTGACGTACGAAAAATTCCGGATGTTATAGATTTTGGCGTCATGAAAAATATTTCTAGGGATTTAATTCATCTTGAAGCTTCTCTAGATCTCTCCTCCGATCACTCTTCGACTATCTTTTCAATCTGTAACACACTAAGAAGTGACTTAGCTCAACCATATATGAAGATGATCAATCGTGTTAATTGGCTGGGATTAAAAAATATCTTAGTAGTCATTGCACGGAAAATATTACGCTAAGAACACCCAATGATATTGAATCTAGCATTGCCTATATTAATGAAAATATTAAACAGGCTGCTGAGCATGCCACTACCTCCCATCCGCAGACTGGGTTTAATAAAATTTATTCTAGAGATATTGAACGTCTCGTGTATGAAAAAAGAAGAGCTAGAAGGGAATGGCAACAGCACAGATCACCCCAAAATTAAATCAGATTTAAAGAGTGTACTAAACGACGAAAAAACTGCATCTCTTAAAAATTATCAGAAGGTCTTGATGTCACACAAGCATCAAATTACTCTTTGTGGCGCACTGCTAGGAAGCTTAAAACATCCGTTGAGTTTAAGCCACCTCTGCGCACATCTACTGGAGGTTGGGCAACAAGCGACACGGAAAAATGTAAAATATTTGCTGAGCACTTAAAATCCGCATTTACGCCAAACACATGTACTGGTGTTTCTGATTTGCCGAGTGTAGTTGCTTTACCCTCTCGACCCTTAAAGTTTAAGATGCGTGATGTACAAAAAGTAATTGCTGAACTCAAACAAAGCTCCAGGTATTGATGGAATTAGTAACAAGATGCTGATGAACTTACCGCATATTGCAATAAGAATCCTGCTGTTTATTTTTAATCCCATATTACGACTGGAGTATTATCCACAACACGGAAGCTTGCCAAGGTAAAAATGATTATAAAGCCGGGCAAAGATCTTACCAAAGCAGAGTCATATCGCCAATATGTTTGCTGTCAACTCAAAACTCATCGAAAAGCTGCTCATGACAAAATTGTTCCCGTGTCTAACAGATAATATGTGCATACCGCATTATGAATTTGGTTTTAGAAGTCAGCATAGCACCATTGAACAAACGCATAGATTGGTTCAATTTATAAGGAAAACATTCGAAGAAAAGAAAGCGATACGAACTTTAGCCCGTTCAAATCACAAATATAGAAACAAATGGAGTTCGAATAATAATTAAAATTAACTAAAAATTAATAGCCATGGGCCTGTGGCAAAAATTAAATAAAAATATACTTAATAGTAACAAACCAAAACAGTTTGTCTTAAGTAGAACAAAAAATAAGCCAATTAAGTAACATGTGTATAATTAGTAAAAAGAACAAAACGACATTGGTAAGACTGTTGTAAATATAGTGATGGTAAAATTGAGCTTACAATACAAAAAAGCTTTCAGCAAATTGAAATACGATGAATCAAAACAATTCACATATTCCATTTGCAATAAAATGCTAAGTATATAAAGCAGAAATCTACATCAACTGACACCACACACAGTGGACCAAACACAAAAGAATGCTGATGATGAAGGTTTAGTGGCCTTCGAAAACGGCTGGCTGTTCCGTTCTACTATGTGTTGTTAGTCAGAATATTTACAACAGACTTTGGTGTTATTTGTTCATTAATAATTATCACATGTAATTTGGCTTAAAAAGCGATACGAACTTTAGCCCGTTCAAATCACAAATATAGAAACAAATGGAGTTCGAATAATAATTAAAATTAACTGAAAAGAAGTATTGTTCTGCCCTGTTTATTGATGTTTCTCAGGCGTTTGATAAAGTATGGCACGAGGGCCTAGTTTTAAAATTAAAGAAACATGTATCTATTTTTAATATATATTGTGATATGCCTGTGAGCAATAATATCCTCACCTCAACATTTGCCGATGATAGAGCCTGTATGAGTGTGCACGGAAATCCTTATGGAGCAACCCGCTATCTCCAGGAACATATTACCCTGCTTGGAAATATGGTTGATCTTATGGAGAATTAAAGTCAATGAACAAAAGTGTCTTCATATAACGTTTACCTTAAGAAGAGATACTTGGTCCCCCATTCGAATCAACAATCAAAATATTCCTAAATATTCCCAAGTGAAATACCTTGGTATACACCTTGATCGAAGATCATATTGACTCTAAGTTAACTCAGATGAAACTTAAGTTAACTCAAATATATTGGTTGATTAGCAGAAACTCAACACTCAGCCTAGACTGCAAAGTTTTACTATACAAGTCGCTTTTGAAACCAATATGGTGCTACGGAATTCAGTTATGGGGCACTGCTTCAGCTTCCAATGTCGAGAGAATCCAACGAAGGCAAAACAAAATTTTATGGTTAATAACATCGGCTCCATTGTACATAAAAAAATTCTAATATACATCGTAATTTAAATATGCCACTAGGGACCGAAGAAATTGCAAAATACGCAGGCAAATATTTAACAAAACTCGAATCACATCCTTATCCGCTTGCTCGTGGTATTTTGAACTTTACTGGACACATCCGCCTAAAAAAGAGGGACACACGGGCTCTTATAGTTAACACTCCAGATGGGACTACTTGAAAATACTTTTTCCCCCTTTTTTGATTATCACTACTTATGTATTATTTATAACTATCACTAAGTTTATGTCCGACACTGGTTGGGCCTAATAATTATATTTTGGATTTAAGATTTGAATTCTTATTGTTAGTTCATTTTTGAAGATACAATAAATAAAAACATGTAGTAAAAATAATTTCTGAATCAAACAGTTCTTCATTAGTAATTAGTGGTTACGCTTTTTTTGGCACAAGGGACACAAATGTAAGCTCGGTCTTAGTTTTTATATAATAATAAAAAAAATTATTAGAAATCTATTTTAAGGATATGTTTATGAAAAATTAATAAAACACAATATGTACATACAGACACATGTACATTTCAAATTAATTTTAAATTTTATGAATATTTGGGTTACTTATTTGTAATTTGTAGGTTTTTACAGTGAATGTCACTTAAAATCGTACAGTATGCTAGTAACAGATATTTTGTAAATAAGATTCAAATAAACATTTCAAAAATATTTTTGTTGTTTGGTTTATATTTAGTTTGTTTGTATTTACTGAAAAATATGGCAGCATTATTATTTTTACATGAAAATAACTTTAAAATTGGGCAACCCCATCATTACAAAGAAAAACAACGCGTCAGCTAAAATCGTACATTTGAAATACCATTAGATTTTCTGTTATTTAAGACAAAAGTTTTAGGTTAAATTAGAGGTTTAGTAGAGAAACAGTCGGATTAGTGAAGTTTACATAAAAAAATAAAATTTAGAAGCAATCTATATATATATATAAAGAAGTGTACATTTTGATTGTCACTCCATAACTCGAGAACGGCTGCATAAAAAAATGGCTGAATACGTTTTGTAGAGCATGCAGGATGGTTTTTAAATTGTTTAAATTATCCGGTTCGGAACCGGTTTTTACATTTGGCACGGATTTTCAAACCGTTAAACCAATTTTAAAAATACTTTCACCAATGGAAAGCTACATTACCAGTGTCAAACATAGGCTATTTTTTTATATGGTTCGGAATCGGTTTTTTTTATTTCGTACGGATTTTTGGAGAAAAAAATATTTTCGTTTCGGGTTTGATTGTTTGACAAGTTTTAAATCCGGTTTTTATTCTATTTTCTTATTTTTTTGTCGGTTTTTTTACGGCTTTTTTGTTTCTTTTTTTTAAATTATTGAGTTGAGTTGGTAAAATAATCATAAGATTTAAAAAATAGTTTCAAAAATAATTCTTTTAAAATTTAAATTTTTCCGACATTACTTGATGTGAGGCGTGCGAGTTGACGGAAATAACTGTCATAATAACTAGGACGAGGAGGACGATACGGGGAAATTTCAGCCTCTCAGAAATAAATTGATTTTAATGAAATTTATAGATCTTTTTCTAAAAAGTCACAAAATGACGTTTTCTAAACTAGGACCAGGAGGAAGTAAGGGGACAATTTCTGAGTTTCAACTCGATTTTGGTGAAATTTAAAATATAGATACCCCTTCGCTTAGGAGGAGACATACTGTATGTACTTTCTCATAAGTAACACAAGCAAAGGGCAAGGGATAACTCCTGCTCCTTCGAAACTTTGAAATCGATTTTAATGAAATTTAAAGCATAGGTATAGCTTCATTTAGAAGAAGGCACATGCTATGTACCCAATGTATCTAATTTCTGCCCTTCCAACACTTTGAAATCAATATAAATGAAATTGGAAAGACGATGGGGTAGCGAAGCACACCGGGTGTAGCTAGTTTGATATAAAAAACGTTCAACATGAAACAAACTAGTGAAAGTGAAAGACAATTGGTAATTTTTCATTATAAGAACGGAAAATCTTTATCAGAAATAGTTAAACGCAGTCGAAGCACCATCCAGTACATAATTAAAAGGTATAATAGAGAAGGCCGTATAACAAATAAAGTAAGAAAACGTTCGGATAAAAAGCTAAGTCCATTCGACGAACGTTGGATAATTAGAAAAGTTAAGCAAGATCCAAGAATTTCTGCCCCAAAATTAGCTACTGAACTCAAAATATTTTTGCAAAAAGATGTTAGCCTCTACTGTCCGAAGAACCCTTCATAATCATGATTAGCATGGACGCATTGCAAGAAACAAACCTTTTACAAATGAGCGCAATAGACGTAGAAGATTATTTTATGCCAATGAGTACCTGAAACATCCAACAGAATCCTGGAATGACGTCATATTCACTGACGAATCAAAATTGAATATATTATCTTCTGATGGAAAAATTACAGTGTGGAGAAGACCGAAGGAAGAGACGGATGTTGCAAGTTTACGATCGACAGTAAAACATGCTGGTGGTTCGCAAATGGTGTGGGGATACATGTCAGCTGCTGGGGTGGGAAACTTAGTATTTGTATAGGGCATCATGGATAAATATGCATATCTAAGAATTTTGAAAGAAAATCTAAAACAATCTGCTGAAAAAATGGGTATTTTAAACAGTTTTAAATTGTATGCTGATAACGACCCGAAGCACTCATCGCACGTTGCTCGACTTTGGCCTATATACAACTGTCCTAAAGTAATTCAAACGCCAGCCCAATCACCAGATATTTTTTTTTTTTTTTTTTTTTTAATGCATGTATTTATTTATTGTATCTTCATATGTGAACTAACAATAAGTATTCAAATCTTAAATCTATAAAAAAAAAATTATTAGGCCCGACCAGTGTCGGACATAAACTTAGTGGTAGTTATAAATAATACATTAGTAGTGATAATCAAAAAAAGGGGGGGGGGGGGGAAGTATTTTCAAATAGTCCCATCTGGAGTGTTAGGTATAAGAGCCCGTGTGTCCCTCTTTTTTAAGCGGATGTGTCCAGTAAAGTTCAAAATATTACGAGCAAGCGGATAAGGATGTGATTCGAGTTTTGTTAAATATTTGCCTGCGTATTTTGCAATTTCTTCAGTCACTAGTGGCATATTTAAATCACGATGTATAATAGAATTTTGGATGTACCATGGAGCCGATGTTATTAACCGTAAGATTTTGTTTTGCCTTCGTTGGATTCTCTCGACATTGGAAGCTGAAGCAGTGCCCCATAACTGAATTCCGTAGCGCCATATTGGCTTCAAAAGCGACTTGTATAATAAAAGTTTGCAGTCTAGGCTGAGTGTTGAGTTTCTGCCAATCAACCAATATATTTGAGTTAACTTAAGTTTCATCTGAGTTAACTTAGAGTCAATATGATGTTTCCATGTAAGTCTTCGATCAAGGTGTATACCAAGGTATTTCACTTGGGAATGTTGAGGAATATTTTGATTGTTGATTCGAATGGGGGAGCAAGTAACTCTTCTTAGGGTGAACGTTATATGGACACACTTTTGTTCATTGACTTTAATTCTCCATAAGTTCAACCATATTTCCAACTGAGTGATATGTTCCTGGAGATTGCGGGATGCCTCATAAGGGTTTTCGTGCACACTCATACAGGCTGTATCATCGGCAAAAGTAGAAATATGGATATTATTGCTCACAGGCATATCACAAGTATATATTAAATACAAGACAGGACCCAGAATACTACCCTGGGGCACACCAGAAGATATAGTTTCGGGCACACTCGTGAACTCTCCTTCCACAACAGTGAACTTCCTATCAATAATATAACTTTCCAAAAGCTTTTGAATGTTTATTGGCAGATATGTCTTCAATTTTAAAACTAGGCCTTCGTGCCATACTTTATCAAATGCCTGAGAAACATCAATAAAGAGAGCAGAATAATACTTCTTTTCTTCAAATGTTCTTCTTACAACTTGGACCAGTCTATGCGTTTGTTCAATCGTGCTGTGCTGACTTCTAAAGCCAAATTGATGGTCCGGGATGCACCCATTATCAGTTAAAATTTTGGACAATTTAGTCATGAGCAGCTTTTCGAAAAGCTTTGAGATTGTAGATAGTAAGCTTATAGGCCTATATGACTCAGTCTTGGTAAGATCTTTGCCCGCCTTTGGAATCATTTTGATCTTGGCCAGTTTCCAGTTATGTGGAAAATACTGCATTCTTAAAATAGCATTAAAAGTAAATAGCAGGATTCTTATTGCAATATGAGGCAAGTTCATGAGCATTTTGTTACTAATGCCATCAATACCTGGAGCTTTCTTCGGGTTGAGTTCAGCAATTACTTTTTGTACTTCACGCATCTTAAACCTTAAGGGACGAGGGGGTAGAGAAACTACACTCGGTAAATCAGCAGCACCCGTACATGAATTGGGAGTGAATACAGATTTTAAATGCTCAGAAAATAAGTTACCTTTCTCACTATCACTTCTTGCCCAGCCTCCGGTCGCAGTACGCAATGGTGATTTAAGATCAACGGGTCGTTTAAGATTTCTAGTAGCGCGCCATAAAGAGTAATTAGATGCGGACGTTACATCAAGACCTTCTAAATACTTTTCCAGTAGTGCAGTTTTTTCCGATGATAGCAGCTCTTTGAGTCGTTTAGTACATTCTTTAAGTCTGATTTTATTTAGGGGTGATCTGTGTTGTTGCCATTCTCTTCTAGCTCTCCTTTTTTCACATACAAGACGTTCAATTTCCGTAGAATAAATTCTGTTAAAGCCGGTCTGCGGATAGGAGGTAGTGGCGTGTTCAGCAGCCTGTTTAATATTTTCGTTAAGATTGGCAATATTAAATTCAATATCATCGCATGATCTAAGCTGAATGTTTTCTACGCAGTGACTACTAAGATATTTTTTGAATACCAGCCAGTTGATTCCATTAATCATCTTCACATATGAGTTAGTTAAATCACTCCTTAGTGGGTTGAAAATTGTAACTATTGTTGGAGAGTGATCGGAGGACAGATCTAGAGAGGCCTCTACATGAATTAAGTCCCTATGAATATTTTTCGTGACGGCAAAATCTATAACATCTGGAATTTTTCTTACGTCAGTAGGCCAGTAAGTAGGCTCCCCACTCGAAATGACATCTAAGCCCATTTTTGAAATTGTATTGAACAAGGCTCGGCCTCTAGGTGTAACAAGACGCGATCCCCAGTACGTATGTTTTGCATTGTAGTCACCAGCTGCCACGAAACAAGATCCAAGCGATTTGTAGAACTTCTCATACTGATCTTCGGTAACTGAAAATCTGGGAGGTGAGTAAATTGATGATATCACGAAATTCGCACAAAAATTTTCTACGAAAATATTCGTTGCTTGCAAATATTCTTCACTAACGTTGTCAAGGACATAGTGCTTGAGTCTTGACTTAATCAGAATTGCTGATCCACCACATGCTCTCTCTCTCGGGTCCTTTGTATCATATAAAGTGTAACCATTTATTTTAAATAAGCTTCTTGAGGTCAAATGAGTCTCAGAAACCAACATTATATCAATATTTTTTTCCATGAGGAAGTGCTCAAGTTCATTTTTATGTTGGCGAATGTCGTTTGCGTTCCACAAACATATTTTTAACGTGTTCATGGTTTATTAACTAATGCTTGAAGCAGTGTATTCTGCATTCGCAGCATTTCTTGCATCATACTTGTCATATTTGTAGTAAAGTTGTTTATAGTTAGCACCATATTCTCAATAGTAGCTTCAAGGCGACTAAAGTTAAAGCTTGAGTTTGAATTCGTTGAATTATTTGGCGGTGGAACATTTTGCGTGGGAATTGAACTAGTCTTAGCAGCATCAGCATACGATACACGTGAAGTAACTGGTTGGCTGATTTGAGCAAAAGTGTCGGAGTTCGCGTTTACTTGTAGAGCTGGAGTTAGCTTGGGTTTTTGACCCATAGCCTGTTTAACGAAAGAAAATACAGGGCACCCTCTATAGTTAGCTGTGTGATTACCTCCACAATTACTACATTTTTTTTCTGCTTGATCTTTTGGCTTAGTGCAGCTAGCAGTACCATGCAATTCACCGCAGATAACACACACTGTAGGTAATTTGCAGTAAGTTTTCGTATGGCCATATTCTTGGCAATTATGGCACTGTACGGGACCTGAACGCTTACGTGGCTCTTCAACTGTGATTTTTCGATGTAAGAGATACTTTACGTTATAAGCTGGATGGGCTTCATTTTTTTTTAATTGTATGTCATTCGGCTCCAGTTCAACCCGAAATAGGGGTTGGGGGACCTTTTCTCTATTAAATATGTTGGTAACATTTTTTACCTTGAATCCTTGGTCGACAAGTGCACATTTTACTTCTTCGGGTTCAACATATGAATCTATGCCCTTTAATACTATCTGTAGGCCTTTAGCACTCTTAAGTTGGTATGTGTAAAAATTTGTTTTATTTTTTTCGAATTCACTAACAATTTTTCGGAAATCTTTTTCATTATATATTTGGATTTTAGTTTCATCAATATTACCTCGTTTAATTGGAATGATGTGAAAAGTATTTTCACCAATGGTCGACAGTAGTTTTTTTATAAGCGCGTTAGAATTTTTTTCTCTCAGATAAATAGGTGGTGGCATAAAAGACTTTTGCGATGATGTAGAGGGCTTGTCGTCGCTGTCTTGCAATAATGAAAAACGATTTTGACGATTGGTAGATGATGCGCTGTTATCCCTAGACATCTTTGGAGCAGATGAAATTTTTGAAGAATTTGGGCTTCGCCCACGCTTTACCACTGTTATATATCTGTCCATTCCCACTTGTACCTTGGGTTTTGAGCTACTGTTATCTGTAGTGATAACTTGGTTTAGTGATGAAGGCGAGTCCGATGCGGATGATATCGCAGACTTAAATGAAGAAGTACTAGGCAATGGTAATATTAACGATTCACTAGTTGGCATTGGACAAAGCGAAGTTGATCGCTGACGAAAAATTGGCTTTGCCGTTAAAAAAAGATTTTCATCAGATTTATTATTTATATTTTTTTCATTAAGAGTTTCAGAACTCACAGTAAAATAAGCATTTCTGCCGTTAGAACTCACTTCAAAATTTTTTTCCTTTGAGGTACTCATACAGAGTATTATTCCTCAAGGGAACTTTGTTTGTGTTTACGGTTTTTTTTTTGTTTTTGCTATTTCTTGCTATGTAAAAAATATTAGTAAAGCCAATAAGCTTATTTATCAAGGTGAATATGTATTACGAATATTTTTTGTATAATTTTTGATTTTGTTGTTTTTTATATTTGTTTCGTATGTATGTATGTAAAAAAAAATCCGCTTTAATGTCTCTTCACTATGAAGGTTCAACGAGAACGTAATTGTTTTTGCAACTACATACGTATGTCCAATGTACATTTTAAATAAGTATGTACATGAGGAAAAGTTAATTTTAAACAAGACAAACATTTGCTTTGCTTTTTTCATGCATACTTATGTACATACATGCATATGTATGTTTGTAAATAAAGTTTTTTTGGTTCGTTTTTTAGGCAATTTTTTGTTTTTATCTATTCCATGTATCTAATTTTAATCGGATAATCCTGGCAGGGATTAAGTTCCCCTCAAGTCAGCCTAGTACCATATGTCTCTATGTCAATACTCTTTCTCCAGCGACAATTGCACTAGTTAAAATGTCGACAACTTTCCTTTATGTGCGAGTAAAGATACGTTAGAGATAACAGTTCTAGTGTATTTCTGGTAATATTGTCAATGAACGCGTCAATAGATTGATTTTCCTTTTAATTATGCTGTGCAATAATATTAAAAAAAATATATGTAGACGAGGGTTACTAAAATCTACTAGTGAATCTTTGGTTCAAATATCTCCATATGGTCGTAAAAAAACTACCTTCTCAATAGTGCTAAAGTCTACTGGTAGATTTTCAATTACAACATTATGTTATATGTCAATAGGCGATTACATTGTCTGGGATACACCTAATCAGTACCACTATTGACAATGTCACAAGAAAATCACTATAATTTTACTATTGACATCGAGCGAGGAAATATCGATATTGTAGACTAGAGCCCCTAAAATTTACTAGTGAATCTTTGGTGTCAATGTCTCCATGTGGTCCCAAAACAACTACTTAATTAGTAGTGCTACAGTCTAGTGGTGGATTTTCAATGAAAAGGTAATGTTAAATGTCAATAGATGATTACATTGGCTGGGGTACATTTGGTCAGTAGTACTACTGCCAATGTCACTAGTAAATCATTACAATTTCACTATTCGCACTTTCTGCAGGGTCTTGTTGAAGTTATACATATATGTATATGTTTCTACGTTTTTATGTACATATGTAAATAACACAATTTATGTACATATAGGTATGTAAATATGTATATATGTATTTAATATTTTTTCAGCCTTTTACTAGCTTTAAGTTTCACCTAATAAAGAACATATTTCACATTGGAATAAAATATTATACGAGAAATAAAATTTAAAATATGTAAGATTGTCCAATGAAGGATTCCAAAAAAATGATAAGCAAGCTAAACAATGCGTTTTTTACCTATTTTTTTTAATAATGTGCATAGGAACATTCATACATACAAACTAGCATACGTGCATACATATGTACACATTTATGTAAATACATTTCATGTATAAATTGGCATATTGTTCTTAAAAATTCCTCATAGTGCTTCACAAATAAAAATTGTTTTTAAAGACTGTAGGATTGTTGCATTGATTTCTCTTTTCAGTACTAGAAAGCTACATATTTCCTTTTGCAAATGGAGTTTAAAACTTTCTTCAAAAAAACATATTAAGGGTTTTCATGAGAATGTTCAAAAGTCTCGCAAACTGTGCAATTGTGCATTTTTACATTCTCGTAAATAAAATGTCAAAAATTGTATAGAAATTTATTTACACAAACCTGCTAAGTTTGCCCAATAATTTTTACTCGTAAACTTAAGCTGTGCAATTGTGTATTTTGTGAGCAACAACTTCTCGCTTTTTTGGATTTCTTTAGGCATTTTTAGACACACACGCACACTTTTTTATTTTTATAGAAGTATATAAATATGTTTTTAGAATAAAAATTTCTTGAGATTTTCTTATTTTATTTTTATTTAATGAACTTTTTGACGTTTGTTTCAAATTTACATAAACTGTTTGCACAAAAGTTCAAAAGGGGCTTCATGAAACCAGTCTCGCAAGTTTGCCTAATTGCACAAATGGCAATTTTAAGAGTTCTCATGAAAACTCTTATTAATTTTAGTGTGGTATGGCATTTTGATATACATATTAATTAGTAAAAAGTTTCATAATAAAAACTATTATAAATAACATTTCAAGTCAACTTCCACTTGTCGCCAAATTATTTTTTTGCCGCCGATAATAACTTAACTTATGCCTCCCTTGGCTTCTGATCAATTGCCAAATTATGCAAATATGAGCATGTTTTAATGTTTTAATGGACCCTTCAGACAAAATTCGGGATGAGGATAAGTGAATTAAATATTTTAAAATTGTTATAGTAGTATTAGTATGGGGTTTTCATGGGTTTCCATGCTTTTTCACTAATGAATAGTGTGTGTAAAAAAAACTTTTCATATGAAAAGGTTTTGACATTAGTTTACACTTTTTCATTTTTTTTTTTTTTTTAAATGCATGTTTTTAAGAGATTCAGTTTTTTCAGATGCAAGCAACTCTTGGAGTCGTTTAGTGCACTCTTTAAATCTGATTTTATTTTGTGGTGATCTGTGCTGTTGCCATTCCCTTCTAGCTCTTCTTTTTCCACGTACGAGACGTTCAATGTCTGTAGAATAAATGTTATTAAACCTAGTCTGCGGATGGGAGTTAGTGGCATGTTCAGCAGCCTGTTTAATATTCTCGCTGAGATTGGCAATGTTAGATTCAATATCATCGGATGTTCTAAGCGTAATGTTTTCCGTACAATGACTACTGAGATATTTTTTGAACCCCAGCCAATTAACACGATTGATCATCTTCACATATGGGTCAGGTAAGTTACTTCTTCATGGACTACAAATTGTAATGATCGTCGGAGAATGATCGGACGAAAGATCAATAGAAGCTTGAACTTGAATTAAATCCCTAGAGATATTTTTTATGACGCCAAAATCTATAACATCCGGAATTTTTTGTATGTCAGTAGGCCAATAAGTGGGCTCCCCACTCGAAATGACATCCAAGCCCATTTTTGAAATAGTGTTGAACAATGCTCGACCTCTGGGGGTAATAAGACGCGAACCCCAGAACGTATGCTTAGCATTGTAGTCGCCAGCTGCTACAAAACAAGGTCCAAGAGATTTGTAGAAATCCTCATATTGATTCTCAGTGATTGAAAATCTGGGAGGGGAGTAAATTGATGATATAACAAAATTTGTACAAAAACTTTCAATGCCAATATTTGTTGCTTGTAGGTGTTCTTCACAAATGTTATCAAGAACATAGTGCTTGAGTCTTGACTTTATTAGAATTGCTGTTCCACCGCAAGCCCTTCCTCTAGGGTCCTTTGTATCATATATAGTGTAGCCATAAATTTTAAAAAGACTTCTCGAAGTCAAATGAGTCTCAGATACTAACATTACATCAATATTTTTTTCCATGAGGATGTGCTCAAGTTCATTTTTATGTTGGCGAATGCCGTTTGCGTTCCAGAAACATATTGTTAACGTGTTCATGGCTTATTAATTAATGCTTGAAGCAGAGTATTCTGCATTCGCAGCATTTCTTGCATCATGCTAGTCATATTTGTTGTAAAATTGTTTATAGTTTGCACCAGATTTTCAATAGTAGCTTCAAGGCGATTAAAATTAAAGCTTGCGTCAGTATTTTTTGAATTATTTGGCGAGGAAACATTTTGTGTGGGAATTGAATTTGTCTTAGCAGCATCTGCATACGATACACGGGAAGTAACTGGTTGGCTCATTTGCGCAAAAGTGGCAGAGTAAGCTTTTGCTGATTGAGCTGGAGCTAATTTAGGTTTTTGCACCATAGTCTTCTTTACGAAAGAGTACACAGGACAACCTCTAAAGTTAGCGGTGTGATTACCTCCACAATTACTACATTTTTTATCACTTTGATCTTTTGGCTTATTGCAACTAGCAGTGCCGTGTAATTCGCCGCACACAACACAAACAGAGGGTAAATTGCAGTATGTTTTTGTATGGCCATATTCTTGGCAATTATGGCACTGTACAGGACCTGAACGCTTATGTGGCTCTTCAACTGTGATTTTCCGGTACAAGATGTATTTCAAATTATAAATTGGATGCGTCTCATTTTTTTTCAATTTTATATCATTAGGCTCAAGTTCAACACGAAATAGGGGTTGGGGAATCTTCTCTCTGTTTATTATATTGGACACATTTTTTACCTTAAACCCCTGGAGGACGAGTGCATCTTTTATTTCTTCGGGAACAACATAAGAATCTATGCCCTTCAATACGATCTGCATGCCTTTAGCGCTCTTAAGCTGGTATGTGTAGAAGCTTGTTTTATTTTTTTCAAATTCAGCAACCATTTTGCGGAAATCTTTTTCGTCATAAATTTGGACTTTAGTTTCATCGATGTTGCCACGTTTTATTGGAACAATGTGAAATTTATTCTCACCAATGACCGAAATTAATTTTTTAATAAGGGCATTTGAATTTTTTTGTCTCAAATATATTGGTGGCGGCTTGGATATTTTATTCGAGGCTACCTCGGGTTTGTCGTTGTCATCTTGCAAAATTTCGAAGCGGTTTTGGCGATTAGTTGAGGCTGCGCTGTTATCCCTAGACATTTTTGGAGCAGATGAAATTTTTGAAGAATTCGGGCTTCGCCCACGCTTTACCACGGTTATATATCTGTCCATTCCGACTTGTACCTTGAGTTTCGAGCCGCTGTTATCTGTAGTGATAACTTTGTTAAGTGATGAACACGAGCCTGAAGTGGATGATATTACTGGCTTATATGAAGAAGTACTGGGCAACTGTAATGTTAATGCATCATTACTATTTGGCATTGGACAAAGCGAAGTTGATCGCTGACGAAAAAATGGCTTTGACGTTAAAAAAAGACTTTCATCAGATTTATTATTTATATTTTTTTCATTAAGAGTTTCAGAACTCACAGTAAAATAAGCATTTCTGCCGTTAGAACTCACTTCAATTTTTTTTTTGTATTTGAGGCACTCATACAAAGAATTCCTCAAGGGATATTCGTTTGTGTTTTTTTTTTGTTTGCGGTCTTTTTTTGTTTTTATTATTTATGATTGTTTATTTGTTTAGAGGTACACATATATAGCATTCCTCAATATCACTTTGTTTAATTTTTTTTGTTTGCGGTTTTTTTTTGTTTTTGTTATTTTTACTATGTAAAAATATTAGCAAAGCATAAAGCTTATTTATTAAAGACAGTATGTACCTATTACGAATAATATGTACTACGAATATTTTTTGTTTGTTTAATTTTTTGTAAGAAAAATTCCGCTAATCGACTGTTCGCTATGAAGGTACCACGAGAACTTTGACACTTTTTCATGAAACGAGAATCAGTAATGACGTGTGACTGTGAAAACGTTTTGTTTCATTCCAATTGCTTTTTTTTCATATGAAATCCCAGCAAAAAATTACAAATTACCATTAGAACTAGTTGCCATATAATGACTTACTTTTCTGATTGCCAATTTTCATTACTCGCTTACAAATCACATTACCTAAAATTTAAAAAATGACGTGCAAGTTGCTAAATGAAGAGAATGATTTTTTTAGACGAAATATATTACGTGAAATGTTGACAAATAAAAAAAATGTAAGTACTTCTCAAGAATCGATTATTTTAGTCTCACGCCTTGTTAAAATCATTAAGTTGGTAATCCAGTAGGGAAGTGCTTCCACCAAAAATGCTTAATTCCAAACTCGATTACCTTTTCTGAAATTTTTTGCTGGGATCATTTCAATTTTGTTTTAACTTTTTCACTAAACTAGAATCAGAAACACTATGATAAGATGAAAAAAGCTTTCATTTCACATTATCACAGAACCAGAATCGACCCCCAGGAGAGCGATAGGGGAAATTTCTGCTCCGAGGAAATATCTAATCGATTGTAATGAAATTTAGAACATAGATAGATCTGCGTCTAAAAACTCACATAGGCTATGAAAATTTTCAAAAGTATGACCAGAGAATATGAGAAAAGTTATGCATCCCCTAAACAATTAAAACGATTTTAAAGAAACTTTGAAGTTAGATAGATCAGCATCTAAAAATTCACATACTCTTTGTTTTTTTAAGCTAGGACGAGGAGAGCGAGAGGGGAAAATGTTTGCCCCTCTGAAACGTTCAGACCGATTTTAATGAAATTTAGAACATAGATAGATGTGCGTCTAAAAATTCACATATGCTATGAAAATTTTCAACAGTAGAACCTGGAGGGCAATAGGGGGAATTTCTGCCTCTCCGAAGAGATTCTAATGATATTTAGAACATAAATAGATCTGCATCTAGAAATTCATATTTGACTAGGAGGGCGAGAGTGGGAAATTTGTGCCCCTCCGAAACGATTAATTCGATTTTAATGAAACTTAGAACATAGATAGATCTGCGTTTTAAAATAAATAATATAATAATATAATATATACATTTTCAAAAGCAAGAGCAGGAGGGCGACAGGAGGACATTTCTGCCTTCTAGAAACAATTAAACCGATTTTAAGGAAATTTATAGATCTGCGTATAAAGTCACAAAATGGAAAAAAAACATTTCCTAAATTAGGACCAGGAGGAATTAAGGGGGCAATTTCTAGATGTCAACTCGATTTTGGTGTAATTTGAAATATAGATACCCCTTCAATGAAATTTAAAGCATATGTATCCCTTCATTTAGAAGAAGACATAAGCTATGTACTTAATTTATCTAATTTCTGCCTCTCCAACACTTTCAAATCGATATAAATGAAATTGAAAAGACGATGGGGGTAGCGAAGCACACCGAGTGTAGCTGGTTAATTAACAAAAATATTTCATTCAATAAGAATTGAAATTACTGAACTTAAGCCCGAATAAAATAATAAGGTTTAAGACCTCTAGGCGAATTTTCGTTCTAAAAGGTGTTTTATTTCAAAAACTCAATTAGTTTTTTTCAACAGGTTAAAACTTGCCATCATAATAGAGTAAATTAGAATTGTTTCAGAGAAATTATTAATCAAATCTTTGATTAATTAAAATATTACTATTTCATATATTATTTAGGGCCTTATTTTGTAAAACGCAACGCATTTTGCGTTTTTTTTGTATATAACATTTATTCCATATAAAATTTGTCAACGATTGATGTTGCGTTTTACAAAATTATGTCCTTACTTATAAGCTCTAATGCACACATATATATATATATATTTTTTTTTAATGCATGTTTTTTTATTTATTGTATCTTCAAATATGAACTAACAATAAGTATTCAAATCTTAAATCTATAAAAAAATTATTAGGCCCGACCAATGTCGGACATAAGCTTAGTGATAGTTATTAATAATACATAAGTAGTGATAAGCAACAAAAAGAAAAAAGTGTTTTCAAGCAGCTTCATCATCTAGAGTGTTGAATATTAGAGCCCGTGTATCTCTCTTTTTTAAGCGGATGTGCCCAGTAAAGTTCAAAATATTACGAGCAAGCGGATTAGGATGTGACTCGAGTTTTGTTAGATATTTGCCTGCGTATTTTACAATTTCTTCAGTCACTAGTGGCATATTCAAATCACGATGTATATTTGAATTTTTGATGTACCATGGAGCCGATGTTATCATGCGTAAAATTTTATTTTGCCTTCGTTGAATTTTCTCTACATTTGAAGCTGAAGCAGTGCCCCATAGTTGAATTCCGTAACACCATATTGGCTTTAAAAGCGACTTGTATATTAAAAGTTTGCAGTCTAGGCTAAGTGTTGAATTTCTACCAATCAGCCAATGTACCTGAGTTAATTTAAGTTTCATTTGAGTTAACTTAGAGTCAATGTGATGTTTCCATGTAAGTCGTCGATCAAGGTGTAAACCAAGATATTTCACATGTGAATGTTGAGGAACAACTTGATTGTTAATCCGAATGGGGGAGCAAGTATCTCTTCTTAGGGTGAACGTTATATGGACACACTTTTGTTCATTGACTTTAATTCTCCATAAGTTTAACCAAAGCTTCATCTGGCTAATGTGTTCCTGGAGTTTGCGGGATGCCTCATCAGGGTTTTCGTGCATACTAAGGCAGGCTGTATCGTCGGCAAATGTGGAAGTATGGATACTACTGCTCACAGGCATATCGCAAGTATAAATCAAGTATAAAACTGGTCCCAGTATGCTCCCCTGTGGCACACCGGATGAAATAGTTTCAGGCCTACTCGCAGTCTCCTTCCACAACAGTGAACTTACGGGAAATAATGTAACTTTCTAAAATATTTAAAATGTTTATTGGTAAGTAAGTCTTCAATTTTAAAATTAGGCCTTCATGCCACACTTTATCAAATGCCTGGGAAACGTCAATAAAGAGCGCAGAACAATACTTTTTTTCCTCAAAAGTTCTTCTTATAAATTGAACCAGTCTGTGAGTTTGTTTAATGGTGCTATGCTGACTTCTAAAACCAAATTGATGGTCTGGTATGCACCCACTACTAATTAGAATTGGGGACAATGTTGTTTTGAGCAGTTTTTCGAAAAGCTTTGACATAGTTGATAGTAGACTTATTGGCCTATATGACTCAGCCTTGGTTAGATCTTTGCCCGGCTTTGGAATCATTTTAACCTTGGCAAGCTTCCAGCTGTGTGGATAATACTCCAGTCGTAAAATGGCATTAAATATGAATAATAGGATTCTCATTGCAATACTAGGCAAGTTCATAAGCCTCTGGTTACTAATTCCATCAATACCCGGAGCTTTCTTCGGGTTGAGTTCGGCAATTAATTTTTGTAAATCACGCGTCTTAAACTTTATGTGTTGAGGGGGTCGAGCGACTACATTCGGCAAATCAGCAACACCAGTATATATGTTTGGCGTAAAAATGGATTTTAAGTGCTCAGCAAATATTTTACCTTTTTCAGTATCGCTTCTTGCCCAACTTCCGGTAGATGTGCGTAGAGGTGGCTTATACTCAATGGGTGTTTTAAGCTTTCTAGCAGCGCGCCACAAAGAGTAATTAGACGCTGGTGTGACATCAAGACCTTCCAGATAATTTTTAAGAAATGTAGTTTTTTCAGACGCAAGCAACTCTTGGAGTCGTTTAGTGCACTCTTTAAATCTGATTTTATTTTGTGGTGATCTATGCTGTTGCCATTCCCTTCTAGCTCTTCTTTTTTCACGTACGAAACGTTCAATGTCTGTAGAATAAATTTTATTAAACCCAGTCTGCGGATGGGAGATAATGGCATGTTCAGCAGCCTGTTTAATATTCTCGCTGAGATTGGCAATGTTAGATTCAATATCATCGGATGTTCTAAGCGTAATGTTTTCCGTACAATGACTACTGAGATATTTTTTTAACCCCAGCCAATTAACACGATTGATCATCTTCACATATGGGTCAGGTAAGTTACTTCTTAAGGGACTACAAATTTTAATGATCGTCGGAGAGTGATCGGACGAAAGATCAAGAGAAGCTTGAACTTGAATTAAATCCCTAGAGATATTTTTTATGACGCCAAAATCTATAACATCCGGAATTTTTTGTATGTCAGTAGGCCAATAAGTGGGCTCCCCACTCGAAATGACATCCAATCCCATTTTTGAAATAGTGTTGAACAATGCTCGACCTCTGGGGGTAATAAGACGCGAACCCCAGAACGTATGCTTAGCATTGTAGTCGCCAGCTGCTACAAAACAAGGTCCAAGAGATTTGTAGAAATCCTCATATTGATTCTCAGTGATTGAAAAGTAAATTGATGATATAACAAAATTTGTACAAAAACTTTCAATGCCAATATTTGTTGCTTGTAGGTGTTCTTCACAAATGTTATCAAGAACATAGTGCTTGAGTCTTGACTTTATTAGTATTGCTGATCCACCGCAAGCCCTTCCTCTAGGGTCCTTTGTATCATATATAGTGTAGCCATAAATTTTAAAAAGACTTCTCGAAGTCAAATGAGTCTCAGATACTAACATTACATCAATATTTTTTTCCGTGAGGAAGTGCTCAAGTTCATTTTTATGTTGGCGAATGCCGTTTGCGTTCCAGAAACATATTGTTAACGTGTTCAATGGCTTATTAATTAATGCTTGAAGCAGAGTATTCTGCATTCGCAGCATTTCTTGCATCATGCTAGTCATATTTGTTGTAAAATTGTTTATAGTTTGCACCAAATTTTCAATAGTAGCTTCAAGGCGATTAAAATTAAAGCTTGCGTCAGTATTTTTTGAATTATTTGGCGGGGAAACATTTTGTGTGGGAATTGAATTTGTCTTAGCAGCATCTGCATACGATACACGGGAAGTAACTGGTTGGCTCATTTGCGCAAAAGTGGCAGAGTAAGCGTTTGCTGATTGAGCTGGAGCTAATTTAGGTTTTTGCACCATAGTCTTCTTTACGAAAGAGTACACAGGACAACCTCTGTAGTTAGCGGTGTGGTTACCTCCACAATTACTGCATTTTTTATCACTTTTTTTTATCACTGATCTTTTGGCTTATTGCAACTAGCAGTGCCGTGTAATTCGCCGCACACAACACAAACAGAGGGTAAATTGCAGTATGTTTTTGTATGGCCATATTCTTGACAATTATGGCACTGTACAGGACCTGAACGCTTATGTGGCTCTTCAACTGTGATTTTTCGGTACAAGAGGTATTTCAAATTATAAATTAGATGCGTCTCATTTTTTTTTCAATGTTATATCATTAGGCTCAAGTTCAACACGAAATAGGGGTTGGGGAATCTTCTCTCTGTTTATTATATTGGACACATTTTTTACCTTAAACCCCTGGAGGACGAGTGCATCTTTTATTTCTTCGGGAACAACATAAGAATCTATGCCCTTCAATACGACCTGCATGCCTTTAGCGCTCTTAAGCTGGTATGTGTAGAAGCTTGTTTTATTTTTTTCAAATTCAGCAACCATTTTGCGGAAATCTTTTTCGTCATAAATTTGGACTTTAGTTTCATCTATGTTTCCACGTTTTATTGGAACAATGTGAAATTTATTCTCACCAATGACCGAAATTAATTTTTTAATAAGGGCATTTGAATTGTTTTGTCTCAAATAGATTGGTGGCGGCTTGGATATTTTATTCGAGGATACCTCGGATTTGTCGTTGTCATCTTGCAAAATTTCGAAGCGGTTTTGGCGATTAGTTGAGGCTGCGCTGTTATCCCTAGACATTTTTGGAGCAGATGAAATTATTGAAGAATTCGGGCTTCGCCCACGCTTTACCACGGTTATATATCTGTCCATTCCGACTTGTACCTTGAATTTCGAGCCGCTGTTATCTGTAGTGATAACTTTGTTAAGTGATGAACACGAGCCTGAAGGGGATGATATTACTGGCTTATATGAAGAAGTACTAGGCAACTGTAATGTTAATGCATCATTACTATTTGGCATTGGACAAAGCGAAGTTGATCGCTGACGAAAAATTGGCTTTGACGTTAAAAATAGACTTTCATCAGATTTATTATTTATATTTTTTTCATTAAGAGTTTCAGAACTCACAGTAAAATAAGCATTTCTGCCGTTAGAACTCACTTCAATTTTCTTTGTATTTGAGGCACTCATACAAAGAATTCCTCAAGGGATATTTGTTTGTGTTTTTTTATGTTTGCGGTCTTTTTTTTGTTTTTGTTATTTATGATTGTTTATTTGTTTAGAGGCACACATATATATAGTATTCCTCAATATCAATTTGTTTAATTTTTTTGTTTGCGGTTTTTTTTGTTTTTGTTATTTTTACTATGTAAAAATATCAGCTTATTTATTAAAGACAGTATGTACCTATTACGAATAATATGTACTACGAATATTTTTTGTTTGTTTAATTTTTTGTAAGTAAGAAAAATTCCGCTAATCGACTGTTCGCTATGAAGGTACCACGAGAACTCGACACATATATATGTTCACACAAGTTCCTATACGTTTCAATCAAAAACAATTCCATGAATTTAAATATTATACATATATGAATTTTCACGTTTGACTTTAAATAACTCGCAATTTAAAATCAAAAATGCGTGTTTGCTGCGCACACAGCAATCAGCATGTATGTGTCCAAAAATAAGTTTTTTTGTTTGTGTCGAAAACACATGACACGTTTTTAAGCATTCTATAAGCGTTCAAACGTTTATATTTACATTACATTTACATTACATCTACGATGTCTGCAGTCGACTAACGAGGCTTTTAAACATAGCATGTGTTATTTCTCTGTATGTAGTACAAACGGCAATTTTGATTTATAGGCTTTTTATACTGACACACATTTCAGTGAAATGCATAGATGTAAGAAAAGTGAAACATGAGTTTACATTGACAACATCTAACATCTCAGTAGCCAAAAAGACAACAGTTTTGTTAGGAAAATTGTAAAAAATGGATTTTGATGTAACATTAACAATTTGACTAGTTGTTGTTTTGCAAAAACAAACCCTGTTAATAATGCATTGCATTTTTTTTAATACATATTTACATATGTATGTATATTTATTTATTGTATCTTCAAAAAACGAACTAACAATAAGTATTAAAATTTTAAATCTAAATATAATATTAGTCCCGACCAGTATCGGACATAAACTTAGTGATAGTAATTAAAAATAGATACATACGTAAGAGTAGTACTAAGCAAAAAAAGAACGCACGGTGTCATGGGATACCAGGTAGGAACGTAGTTCCTTACGGTTTACTTGCCTTATAAAATGGTCCTTACCCACTAGTAGGCTTAGTTTTTAATAAAATATATAGTATTTGTGTCCTTCCAGACTCAAATCTATCCATGTTTTAAATTTCATTACAATTAGACAGATAGTATCAGAGGCAGAAGTTCCCCTTACTTCCCTTCGCGGTCCTATTTTTAAAACACGTAGTCAAAATCAGATATATAGTTTCAAATAGTAATGGCTCGATTATGGATGGCAACCGAACTTTGGTTGCGTTGCTAGTTGCCGAAATGATATTACGGATGGCAAGTGGCAACTAACAGCTGGTAATTTCAGTTGCCATATTGGCAACCACAAATTTGTAGTTGCTGCATAGTTTAAAAGAAAAAATTTAAAAATTTAACAGTAATTGCAATATTAGCGGAGTTCGATGTTTGATGCAAATTGTCTTGCGTTAGTGCAAATGCGAAATATCGTAGCTTTTCTATCAAATCCAACAACAAAATACATACACAATCCAAAGAACACCTACGATATTTTGCATTTGCACTTACGCAAGACAATTTGCACCAAACATCGAACTCCGCTATTATTTTTATTTTTGAATTTCTTCTATGCATATTTAAAGATATTATGCTTTACAGCTAAAACAGAGACTGTTCAAACTTATTTCAGGCAACAACATTTACTCACAGCAGAGGCGGTAATTCTAAAGAGTCGTCTAATAGATTAAACTTTTGTACTTCTTTTTTTTCTTCACCAATAATTAATTCCACTTAACTAATATTTTTATGATCAGTAATGCTTTTAAGCACTTTTACTCAATAATTTTCTTTTTAGCACATGTATTTCTTATATTTTAAATATTTGTTTATATTATTTTCAGTTGCCAATCTGTCATAATCGTATTTTCGACAACTTTTTGGCAACTGGAGGAAGTTGCCATACATAATACAAATTTTAAGTTCAGTTGCGTTGCCAGTTAACTCGGCAACTGAAGTTCGGCTCAATCCATAATTGAGCCATAAGACATTTCCCCCCTACCGAACCTCGTGGTTCTATTTTTGAAAAACTCTACAGCATATGTCCTCTTTTAGACTCAGATCGATCTATGTTTTTAATTTAATCACACTCAGAGAGATAGTATCAAAGAGGAATACATTTTCCCCTACCTCCCCTCGTACTCTTATTTTTGGAAAAGCCTACAGCCTATGTCTTCTTTTAGATTCAGATCGTTCTATGTTTTCAATTTCATTAAAATCAGATAGATAACTTCAAAGAGGAACACATTTCCCCCTACCTCCCATACCTTACGACATGGTTTGCTTTTAAATGTTTTATAAAATCTTATCTGCGCCCGGTGAAAGATAACAAAAATACAGCAGAAATACCAAAAAATCCCATTTTTCGGGATTTTATGAAATCTTTTTGGGAATTGCCGGGAACTGAAAAGAAAATTCTATGTGATTTTACTTTTTGTGTATTTATTGCATAATTTGCCACTTAAGTGAGAATTTTAAGCCAAAAATATTGATAAAAGCGAATTTTATAGCATTCCTTTGTGTAAGACCTCTGTCTTCTCGGAAAACTCTTTATATGTTGTAAGCAGATTCAAGTAATTAGAAAAAAATTAGTACAAGTTTATTTTTATAGGAAATTAATACTTATTTATTTTTTTATTGTTGCTTGTTTGTAGCTGTTATAATTTAATATCTTGGTGTAACATTCATGTATGTAGTTATGCAGCTACGTCTAATTTTGAAAAATACTTGAGATAATACTCGTAATTATACTTGTACACTATGGTATCCAAAAAATTTTTTTTAGGGCTTAAGCATAATTTGAAACCTTATAGCGTCAAGTATTTTTGGGATTTTTTCAGATTTTCGGAAGAGGTTTAGAGGTCGCACAAGTCGAAGTTTTGAAAAAAAATCGAGTTTGCTGGCAATTTTTTGTATTTTCTTCATAACTTTAACCACAAACATAATTTTCTGAACTTTTTAGTAACTATTTAAAAGAAAAATGTCCAAGCTTTATTTTTGTGTGCAAAAATTATGGGTTTTTAATGAATTGGTTCTTTTAGGTAACCTACATTACAATTTTTCGTAATTTTTCCACACATTTTGTAAATTACGCTTTATAACTTTTAAATTTTTATAAAAATTAAAAAAACTAATGATGTAAGTTAAGAGGGTAATTAGTTTTAAAAAATTTTAAACAAAAATTCTTGATTTTCCTCTTACCGTTCCTGAGTTATACCCGTTTTTAGGGTTTAATTTTGATTTTTTTTGTTCGGTATAAAATTAAACTGGTTAAAAAAATTTATCTCATATTTTTTTTTACCAATAAACCATAAAAAAAGATATACGGTGTCATAGAAACCAATTTTGTCAGAATTGGTTTTGAAAACGACAAGATAAAATGCTTTGGTGTCTGAAAACCAATTCTGTCGGTTTTATATTCGAACTAGAATTTTGATGACGTTTTTCAGTTTTCATTTTCGTGCTTTTTTATTTTTTATTTTTTTTATTAAAATTAGGTAAATTTAACATTTGTGAACGCAGTAACAATACCAAATTATTATTTTGCATTTCACTGCTGCTAGTGCAGGGAACCTTTACCCAAAATCTTCTTAGAAAAATAGATTCGCTAATTTTTTTTGCAGAAATTTAAATAAATTTACTTATTTATTAGCATATTTGCTTCATGAAAGAACTATTTTCACATACATTGCATACTTAAAATCATGGCATTTATACCATAACTATACCGATGAAATTATAAATGCTCGTAAATACTAGTTTTTATGTCTTTTATGTGTCCCGTCAATGCAACTAATTGTGCAATTAATCTTATATTTCTTGTAAAAATAGTCTCTTAGTCTGCGTTTATCATTGCTGTCCGTTTCCAATCGTACACACTGTGGACAAATAAATGAACCGCTCCGCAAAGTTGAGCACATCACCTTATATTGTTGTCACAGTGCTTCTACCTAGACTAGGGTTGCCAGTTTTGAAATCGTAGAAATCAGTACGTGAGAGAAAAAAAATCAGTACAATTGAAAAAAAATCAGTACATAAATTTATTCAATATAAAAGGCTTTAACTAGGAATGTAACTAATACCAGTTTAGCGCATGCGAATGCGAATACTACATTTTAATTTTTGCGAAAGCGAATGCAGATATTACAATACGTTAAAAAATCACATGAAAATAAATTTATATAAGAACATGAAGTTGTATTACATATGTACATGGATGTACTACATATAGCATTTTATTTAAAGTGGGTCTCGCATTGAGCAAATATGTATTAATTTATTAAAAACACGAAATCATAAAACAGAAAGATACATACATATGTTTGTATATGAAATTAATGAGTGACACTTGTTTCGCGTGGAATTTACTACAACAATGACTAGTTAATATTGTTTGCGATTAAAATTGTTTGTGCGAAGTAATGAATGATGCTCAAAACATTTTTTAAAAGTTTAAACAGACTAGACTTAAGTAGAAAATACTGCTGCCGAAAATACAATGCCTTTTCTTTTTCAAAAAATTAAATAGGTATATTTCCAAACACCGCTGGACTTTAGTTTAATTTTGATGCTTATGAGAACTTTTTTATAGAAAAGCTTTCTGATAAAGCTTTGAAGAATGCCTTACTTATAAGTCAGCTACGTCCAAGCTATGTGCACACTGTGCAAACTTTTATAAAGAGTTTTTTGTGCTTTCACATCGACGAGATGACAACTTTCTTAAATAAAATTACTTGCCGACTTAAAAATTGTTTGCAGTTCGTTCAAAAATGCCAACTATGCACAGATATTGAGCATTTGCAAAGCATGTACAACAGTTGATCACCCATACGCAGAAAAAATTCGCAGAACTTCTGCATAAATTTGCTAAATCTACGAACATACCCTATATGTATATTTTTCATGCCGGCTTAAAATAATTTTCGTTTTTTTTACGTTTGTTAATGGCAATTTTTTTCGTAAAAGTACAAAATTTTTTGTCTTAAATATTCGCATACATTTTAGCAAATGCAAATAGCAAAAATAAGCGAAAAAATTGCAAATGCGAACATTCGTTACATTCCTAGCTTTAACCATTCTTAAAACAAAACATGAATTCAATGTATACTTTGTACCAATGCATATGTAATTAATAAAATAATATTTTCAAAAAAATTTTCGAAAAAGAAACTTTAAATTCATTATTTGCATGTATCAGAAATCACTTATAGCAAATCTTTCTTGCAAATTTAAATTTAAAAAATCTCAATAGAATTAAAATTAATTTAAACTAAAATTTATATGATATCTGACAGTTTTGGCAGAATTTGCTGGAGCATTATATGGAAACCACTTTGAAAATAAATTCGCCTTAAAGCGAACGTAAAGTACAGATCACTGGTGATTCAAAGAAAATAAATAAACACTGTGACAGGCTTTCTTATACATTGATCATAATTAATATATAAAAACAGTACATACATGAAACAATCAGTACATTTGCGTACTGATTTGCTAGTTATGCATACATCAGTACTTTAAACAAAAATCAGTACATGTACTGGCAAAATCAGTACGACTGGCAACCCTAACCTAGACTTATATCCTTCCCGACTGTTTTTTTGATAACATCGGTTCGAAAAAAACCGCAAGGGGATAAAAGAACTTAAATACGAAATGCTTACTTGTTTAAAATATAATTAGCTACAAATCTGCAAAGCAGCCTTCATCAAAAACCACAATAAAACAATACATGTACGCTGTCTCCGGCAGCTCAAGTAAATTGATGCAATAATCCCTCAGAAATTGTTCTCGTCATTATTTCTACGCGCTGTTCTTCTAATAAGAAAACTGTTGCAACTGCAGTTGCCAATTTAATTTATTTATAGCACCTTATTCCTTAATTTAATAATAAATAATAAAGTATAATTAATTTTCTTGCTATTTTAATGAAACCAATATTTTTTTTATATTTCCCTCAAAAAATAAAATGAAAATTTGCAAACAATAAGCAAATGTGAGCAACAGCTTATTCGATCATTGGTTTCGAAATTAACAAAACCAACTTAGTTTCATGACACCAAATGAAACCAACATTGGTTTTCAAAAACGACAATCAGCAAAACCGACATGGTTTCTGTGACACCCCTGATAAATTGCTTATAAAAAATTCAGCGGTTTTATTAGCTTTTATTTTTACTCAGGTAGCGGTTTTTCAGGGGCTTTTCTAGACCTTAGGGAACAGAAATATATTGTCAGTAGCACTAAATTGTTCTCGAGAGCGAGTAAACAAGCCCCAATTTATCGGTTACTGAAAACAATATTTCTTCGCACGTATTTTAGAATCTGTCGACGTCGAACTGTCGAAAGTGAACGTTCGACGACGCAGAAGTGAAGCGCGTAGTTTCGAATAGCCCTCATTAATTTGTTGTAAATAATATATATGACCTCATTTTTATGTTCTTTACTAAAGAGTATGTTATTTTATGTTATGGATGAATTTAGGGACGTTTTCAATAAAAACACAAAAGTACTTTTTTATATTAATTTTACTGCTGTTTTTTCTTTGGTGTACTTCTTTTGCAAACTCAATATCTGGCTACCCTATAAATTAATAATGGAGAGTTTTTAAATTAAGAATGGAATGTTTTAAAATAATGTTATAGATTTTCGTTTTAAAATTAAAAATATTTTTTTTTTTTATCAAAATGCCCTTACATAGTGTCCACACCTGATGATTTTATATCAGACCTCGTAATATGACTCCGGCAGAGCAACTGTTATTTCTTCATTAATATCTATACAAAGGGGTAGACGTTGATGATTTTATATTATGAAGAATCAAAAAATATTTGAAAAATACTTGCCAAAAATAAATAATTTGCGTGTTGTTTAATTTTTTGGTCACAAATTATTCAGCCCAATCATAAACAAAAATTCCGCTCGAGTTTTCCCACTTTTCCCTTTTCACCTATTATGAGTGTGTTTTTCCCTCTTTTTACCAAATGCGGGAATAAAAAAAACTTCCCGGGGAAAAAAGTAGGTATCATGAACGCAGTTGAACTTGCTTTTTTCACTAAAATCTTTCACTTGCAAAACAGAAGGGAGTCTACATAAAAATACACTTAATGCTCCATTAAACAAGAATTTATATACCCAGCTAAAAAAATATGTATGGAGCATATATGATATCCCATATATGGTTCGGATCCGAAAAATGAGGGTATATGGACATATATGATCATAAATATTCATACATTTTCATACATGAATGTGTATTCCCTATATAGTATGCAAAGTTCATATTAATTAAAAAAGCGCCCTGCTGTGCAATAAATTAAATTATTAAAGTTATTTTTTGTAAGATTTCGTGGAGAAAGGTTGTGTTTAATAAAACATTTGTTCGAAAAAAAATAATTCAAAACAAACTAAAAGACATTTCATTCGACATTTTAAGAGAAAATATGAGTCGATTATTAAAAAAACACAAAACACACATTCGTAAACAATATATAATTTAAAAAATCACATTAAAATCTAGTGCAATTATAAAAGAAAAAATAATCCATTTATATGAACTTTGTTTCTTAATATATCTGAGGATTCCGTTACTTTTTATAAAATTAATAATAATTGAATGACTGAATTGTCTTTTTGATTATTTGATTTATTAAATAGGCACACAATATATAAAATCCTATAAGAATGATTTTTTTTATTACACGAGTTTTTATTTTTTAAACCTTGAGGCTCTACGCATATAAACTTTGAATAGACTTCCAATTCACCAGTGATAAAAAAGAGAGAAAAAGATGGAATTGAAAAAATTCAAGCCTTTTTGATTGCAAATTCGATCTTATGTAAGATATCATGTATGCATACATTTTTATATGGCGCCATATATTACATCTTGTTTCTATGGATCTATGGATCCGCATATATGAGCTCATATATTATAATACATTTCATATATTAGTCCATATATCAATTCATATATAATACTTTTCGTATCTATAATCCCATACATTTCTATACATGAATTCATACATATTCAAATATAGTTATATACATTCATATATGTATTACAAATATATGGACCATATATAATTTTTTTAGCTGGGTACTTACATAAACTTCTATTTATAGTTCTTGTATGTGGAAAAACACAAATAATGCCCAAATAAAGCATTTATAAACTTATTTTTACATATTTTTACAAGTTGGTGAATGTTAATAATTTTGTTTACTCTCTCACTACAAAAAAAGGGAGAAACAAAATGTCAACAAACAAGCAAAACAACGAGCTTCGTACTGCAGTGATGTCACGTATTACTCTTTTTTGTTCCCAAGGAATTTATGATTGGAGGAATTTTTTCTCGAGAAAATTATTTTCCGTGAGAAATGAATTCCGAGAGAATATTCATGATTGGCCTGATTGTTGTGCCGCATTTCTTAAACGAAAATTGTTTAACAAATAAACGTTAAATGCACAATAACACATAAAATGACATTTGATATCAAGATGAATTCATCAGGCCGTTAGCTCTGATGATTATATCATAACGCTACCATAATATTAAAAAATTTAGTCTATACGTGATGAATTTTCATCATGATATCAATTTGACATTCATCATGATACAAATACATCAGGTGTGGACACTATGTTATGAACAATTTTCGATCTTCTGTAGTCCAAACAACTAATGGAACAAATTTTCATTTGGGTTATGACGAGCATTCAGCAAAAAATTTCGCAAGGTGTTCATAAAGGCTGTGATACACTATCATACACAGTCGTTCGATCTGTCAAAAAAAAAACGTGTGTGCTCAAAAAGTATGATAGTGTGGATTAATATTTGACATGTGTGACAGATTTTTTGACAAGTCTGTCCGATTTCCAAAAGTTTATGAATATTTTCATAAAATGATAATTTCTATTAGTTGATAAGAAAACAGCAAATTCTGATTCCTTTATTTAAAGATAGAGAGATACATTTTTAAAATCACATTTTGCGTAATTATGCAAAATAATTAAACAAAAAATTATTTGAAATGTTTTTTAATCTTTTTTGTGGAATAGTGTGGCACCTATGAGAGATTTTGTTGCGATTTTTTTGGAGTGTAACAGAATTCAATCCGATTTTCCAGTGAATGAATCGTACGACTGTGTATGATAGTGTATCACGGCCTTAACATGCCGACCACACGAGCAATAATCTTGGCAATTATTGCCGTGGCAACTGTCAAATTCGATTGCCGACACAAGATATTAGCGTGTGGACCGTATGAATATGAGTTCAAATGTATATCCAGCAACAAATGTTAAAATATATTACTGAGCAACAATGGATGACTTCATAAATGCAGCTTGCAATGCAACACTGAAATGCGTAGTGTTTTTAACTATTGGAGTTAATATATATCGGACGCTGAACTTAGTTTAAAAAAGATAATAGGACGCTTACTTTTTGTCAGTTGAAACGGTAACTAACTTTTATTACTTATGCTAGGAAAAAAACTTTTTTATATACATATTTACAAGGTTGTATTAAATTCGCAGGATGGTGGGTTGTATTTAAATCGTAGGATCTAGGGCTGCCACAGAGGTCCCCCCAGAAACGGGTCTACAGGAAACGTTTAGGAAAATGAACGTGCCGACCGGAACGTGTGACTTTCATGTGGTCACTTGTCGGTGATACCAACCGATTTTCACTATTTGCCGTTTGTTTGTCCAAACTCTCGGTAACCGTACTAGGCGCTGGTGCATTAACTGATACATCATTGTCGTTTTTCGGTGAAGTATTAGAGTGCTCCTTCAAATCGGTCGTCGTAAAAGCAGCCTTAAGGCGGTCGATTGATACATTCACTTCGCGCTGATGCATTTGAATTTTGAAATATTTTTCAGACTTACTTAAAACTTTGAACGGACCTTCGTATGGAGACTCCAGTGGCGAACGGACACGATCAACCCGTACAAAAACGTATTGGCAATCCTCCAATTGAGGCTGAATAAATACCTTATTGTTTCCGTGAATAGATGATCTTGTTGGCTTAAGTGACAGCATGGTATCCCTTAGTAGTTTCACGAATTCAGTTTCATTTGCCGGACTAGCGATATGATGAAAATATTCACCTGGTATTCGAATTTGAGAACCAAATAGCATTTCTGTTGGACTGCAGTCTAAATCCTCCTTAATGGTAGAACAGAGTCCCAGCAATACAAAAGGCAAAACGAAAGACCAATCAGCTGTGCCATGACATTTAATTGCGGCCTTCAAAGTGCAGTGAAATCTCTCCACCATGCCATTCGATTGTGGGTGGTAGGCTGTTGTTTTGAGATGTTGTACGCCAAGCATTCGCATAAGCTCTTCAAAAATTCGGGATTCAAATTGCCTGCCGAAAAGTGCAATCCAACCATTCACTAAGGCAAATGCTATGGTTTCAGCTGTAATATCGGGAATAGCGATAGCCGTAGGCCACCTAGAAAACCGGTCAATACAGGTCAGACAGTAACGATTGTCTCTCGATGTCGGCAATGGGCCTATTATATCGATGTGCACATGATCAAAACGTCTATCAGTTGCGCCAAAATCTTTCAATGCCGATTTGGTATGACGATGTATTTTATTTTTCTGGCACTGAATACACGAGCGTACAAAACTGGATACATCTTTGGACATATTCGGCCACACGAATCTTTTTGACGCAAGTTTTTGTGTTACTTTTCTACCTGGATGTGCCAGGCTGTGTATTTTGCTGATGATTTCATGTCGGAATTGACGTGGCACAAATGGTCTTAGTAACCCGTGACTTATATCGCAGTATAACGCTTGTGCTGATCCCATGATTGGTAGCCTTCTCAAATTTAATGAGTGTTCTGTTGAATCAATTAGTGCTCTAAGCTCAGAGTCCTTACTTTGCTCTTCCGTTAAACGTTCAAAATCGATGCTGGTGTTGATGCTATTAATTCGCGAGAGAAGGTCAGCAACGTTATTGTCGCTACCTGATACGTGGCGAATATCAGTGCAAAATTGGCTTATCAAATCCAACTGGCGTGCTCTTCTTGGAGAAGCTTTTTCCATATTTTGTGTAAACGCGTAAATTAACGGTTTGTGGTCAGTAAAAATCACAAATTGTCGACCTTCAAGCATATATTGAAAGTGACGTAAGCCTTGGTAAACTGCCACTAACTCTCGGTCATACGTGCTGTACTTTTCCTGGGCTTTTGTTAATTTTTTTGAATAAAAACCCAATGGCTCGCTAACGTTGTTAATAATTTGATGAACTACTGCCCCAACTGCATTACTGGACGCATCCGCAGTTAATGTCAAAGGACAGTTTTCGACTGGATGGCTTAATAAAGTTGCATTGACCAATTCGTTTTTACAGGACTCGAAGGCTTCTAATGACTCTGGCGACCATTGAATCGGACTCTTATCGTTCTTCCGATTACCGTTTATGAGGCCTTGCAGTTTTGATTGGTTTGTCGTTGCCTTTTGCATGAATGATCTATAGAAATTAATCATTCCCAAAAACTTTTTTAATTCGCATGCTAGTTTTGGCACCGGAAAATTTTTGATTGCTTGTATTTTGTCTTCGGTAGGTGCGATACCATCAGCAGAAATTAGATGGCCTAAAAAATTTATGCTGTCTTTGCCAAAATCGCATTTTGAAAAATTTATTGTCAAACTATATCGTCGTAAACGCTCAAAAACTGATTTTAGGTGTAGCTCGTGTTGTTCTATATTTTCTGACGCAAGCAAAATGTCGTCAATGTAAGAGAAAACAAAATCGAGACCGCGAAGTACGTCGTGCATATGCCTTTGAAAGGTTTGGGCTGCGTTCCGTAAACCAAAGGTCATAAAGTTGAATTCTTTAAGCCCGAATGGCGTTATTATTGCGGTTTTCGGAATGTCTTCGGGTTCTATCGGAATTTGATGATAAGCGTGTTGCAGATCGATGACGGAAAATATACGTTTCCCATATAAAACTGAACGGACATCTTGAATAAAGGGAATCGGGTAACGATCTGGCAACGTTATTGCATTCAGTGCACGAAAATCGCCACATGGCCTTCACTCGCCGTTGGGTTTCTGTACCATGTGCAATGGGCTGGCCCAGTTACTTTTTGACGCTGCACAAATGCCCTTTTGTATCATAAATTCAAATTCGGCCTTTGCCGCACGTAATTTTTCACCTACTAACTTACGTGGCCTTGCAAACACTGGATTTCCCTTCGTAACAATATGATGTGTTATACTAGACTGCACACCACTCGCATTGGCGTTGAAAGATGTTAGGTCTTTATACTCGTCTAAAAGTCTTGAGTAGTTGTTGTTTGCGTCGTACGAAAAAATATTAAAAATTTCAGTTTGAACAGTTTCGCCTTTTGCTTCCAGCATCGTCATTCTGTCAAGCAACGATTTCCTTTTAACGTCTACCAGTAAATCGTAGTTTCTTAAAAAGTTGGAGCCTATTATAGGGGATGAAACATTCGCTATAATAAAATTCCATTCAAAAACACGGCGTAAGCCAAGAGATAGTTTTAAACGTCTTAAACCGTATGTACGTATTTTTGAGCCATTTGCGGCGAAAAGTTGTTGTGTGTGGGCTGGTTTACGTTTGTCGACTTGGCGTGGTGGGATTACTGACACGTCGGCGCCAGTATCGATTAAAAATTTGTATGTTGTGTTGTTGTCAAAAACCCTAAGTCTCGCTATTGTGCCGTTAGAAAATCCTGGCTTGCTCTGTGAGAAACCAGGAAAACAATCTAGTTTTTTTAATGTTGGTCTTACTTACAGGGATCACGGCACTTTTGAGCTTTTTCACCGAATTTACTGTGATACCAGCAATAACCTCCATCAGTAGGGGGTTTAGACGCACTTCTTTTGTTACCTCGATTGTGATGTCTTGAAAGTGAACGTTGGCGGTCGTGCCGTTTATTTAAGAGTTGCTCCATACCCTTTTCTAACCTGGCCATACGCTGACTGACTTCGGCAATTGTAGGATTCTGAGTAGAATTTGTTTTGACCGAGCAAACTTGTTTGTAGTCACTTACTTCCAGAATTTTGTCTGCAAGCTTAGCAAGTGCAGGTAATTCAACATCAGATGCTTGTAAAATCGCTCGCACATGAGGTGGCAGTCGATACACCACAAAGACTTCAAAAAATCATCGCTGACGCGGTCTTTGGCTAAACTGCTCAATTCATTAAGTAGCTGTGTAGGGCGTCGGTCACCCAAATCTATGTCAGAGAGAAGTTTCTGGATTTTCTTTTGTTCGCTGTCGCAAAAACGTTCAATGATACATTTTTTCAAGTGTCCATACTTCTCATTGTCGGGTGGCTGCAAAATAGCGTCAGAAATTTGAGCAAGTACGTTGGACTCGATTGCTGCTACGACCGTATTGAACTTTGTACTGTCGGTTGTTATGCCAGCAATTCCAAATTGGGCCTCGACTGGGGCAAACCAGATTTCCGGACGTTCAGCCCAAAATGGTGGTACTTTAACCGCCACTCTGCTAACTACAACTCCTGACGCATTGGATGTAGATGCATCAGCTGAATCGTTTGCTTTTTCTGCTCCTCTTTATCATTTGCCATGTTTATTTATTAAAAAATACTTTTTTGGTTTTTAAAACACGGGGTCACCACTTTAACTATTGGAGTTAATATATATCGGACGCTGAACTTAGTTGAAAAAAGATAATAGGACGGTTACTTTTTGTCAGTTGAAACGGTAACTAACTTTTATTACTTATGCTAGGAAAAAAACTTTTTTATATACATATTTACACGGTTGTATTAAATTCGCAGGATGGTGGGTTGTATTTAAATCGTAGGATCTAGGGCTGCCACATGTTCATAAATACAACAGAGTTATTTTTGGCAATGCCGCGAGTTCATTATTGCAAGGCAATGCTTTTCAATGCGCAACATCTTTCAAATTTGTGCATTGTTTTCATTTATGATTCTTTTTCCTTGGTATGTTTTTTTATCATTATAAGCCAATTCGAAAGCGGGTTTAAAAAGATTAGCGTATGGTTGCTTAACATTCATTAAAAAAATTAATTTTACAAAATTTATACTTAATGAAACAACTAAACAACTTTTGCGCGTTCATAAATTAACTAAAATGTATTTGATTGATTGTCAATATAGTGTTGCCATAAAGTATTTCTTTGCCTTGAAAATTAATTTCTTTGCAGTGTTGGATTGAAAGCTGCATTTATGAAGTCAGCCAATCTCTTAACACATGCTCAAATACAAATTATATTGAATTTCAACGTAAATGTAGAAAACAAAAGTTTTAACTAATAAACCCAATAAAAGTTCAAATTAAAATTAAAAAAGGATAAAATTATTGATAATTGAAGTATTTATGTGAATAAAAGCAAATATAAGTTTAAAATTTTTAAGCGCACTAATAATCCCAAATTAATATTTTACTTATTAAGTAAAATATTTTTTTTTATTATTAAAAATACATTGAAATTGATTATTGAGGGGTTTAGCTGGATCCTATGCGCATTTCACTGCTGCTAATGCAGATTATCAGGGAACCTTTACCCAAAGTTTCTTAGAACAACTAGAGTTATTATGTTATAAACTTTCATTTAAACAAATGAGAAGCTCAACAACAAATAACAAAGTTGAAACAAGAACTCAATAATCAACATGTTTTTTTTATTTTCTTACTTTACCATTAATACATTGGCTGACTTTTTTTCAGCTTCAAATTGTATTTGTAAGAGTAAGTAAAAAGAAAATAAATGTAATTAACAACAACAGCTATTTAAGTATAGAGTGTTGCCACACAAGTATTTTTTGACCAATGTATTAATGTTAAAGTAAGAAAATAAAAAAACATGTTGATTATTGAGTTCTTGTTTCAACTTTGTTATTTGTTGTTGAGCTTCTCATTTGTTTAAATGAAAGTTTATAACATAATAACTCTAGTTATTCTAAGAAACTTTGGGTAAAGGTTCCCTGATGATCTGCATTAGCAGCAGTGAAATGCGCATAGAATCCAGCTAAACCCCTCAATAATCAATTTCAATGTATTTTTAATAATAAAAAAAATATTTTACTTAATAAGTAAAATATTAATTTGGGATTATTAGTGCGTTTAAAAATTTTAAACTTAAATTTTAACAATTCCCATAAAGAAACAACTAGTTGTTAAATTGACTGCACCTGGTCAAAAAATACTTGTGTGGCAACACTCTATACTTAAATAGCTGTTGTTGTTAATTACATTTATTTTCTTTTTACATACTCTTACAAATACAATTTGAAGCTGAAAAAAAGTCAGCCAATGTATTAATGGTAAAGTAAGAAAATAAGAAAACATGTTGATTATTGAGTTCTTGTTTCAACTTTGTTATTTGTTGTTGAGCTTCTCATTTGTTTAAATGAAAGTTTATAACATAATAACTCTAGTTGTTCTAAGAAACTTTGGGTAAAGGTTCCCTGATGATCTGCATTAGCAGCAGTGAAATGCGCATAGGATCCAGCTAAACCCCTCAATAATCAATTTCAATGTATTTTTAATAATAAAAAAAAATAGTTTACTTAATAAGTAAAATATTAATTTGGGATTAATAGTGCGTTTAAAAATTTTAAACTTAAATTTTAACAATTCCCAAAAAGCAAATATATTTGAATATGCATACGTGTTCACCCCTCTAGATACATTGTTGAACAGAAGCAATTTGACGTCATCATTCTGCCGGCGTTATTGCTTGTGTTAAGACACAGCAAATTTCTCGTGTGGTCGTAGTGTTACACCTCGATTTTTAAAATTTGTAATAATTTTATTTATTTATTTATTATACATATTATACAAAGTAAATTTGCATAATATGGTGTTGCACAGATATTGACGGGGTAACTAGTCCATATGCCCAAGATGGTATTAACAGTATTTTAAAAGGTTTTGTGACTGACTGTACATGACCTATGCCTTCACATAGGAGTAGCGACGTGTTTGTTAAAGAAATTCCACAAAAAACCGCAAATTATACGGTTATCCGTGGCAGATCAGTCAACCAGTGCAAGCAAGACGAAAAACTCTCGAAGGCCAAACAACATGCACAAGCCTGACCGCACTTAAGAAATAATTACGATGACGCAAGAGATGTTCCTAGACCCAGAGCTGCTTTACGACTGAAATTTGTAATAATTTTAAGATTTTGTGCTCAAGGCAGAGAAAAAAGTCGTGGCAAAATTATCGGCGGCGGCGGCGCAGTAGTTTTGTGTCCGGCGGCGGCGCGCCAAGAGAATTTTCGCACACGCAAATAAGCATATGAAAATTTAAAGAGAAAATTAAAACTGAAAAACTATTTTCAAAATTTTTTCTTCGAAATTTGTCTTTTTGAGCAGATAAAATCTCGGCTGGTTTTGAGCCGATACAATCGGCGGCGACTTGATATACAGTAAAATAACCAGCGGCGGCGCGCCGTAAGCTTCGATCCGGTCGACTTGTTTCTGTGGCTCAAGGATCATACAGTGTAATGGACAATAGGTGCGTTCGAGAACTCAAAAATTTGTACAAATGTTTACTATTTTCTACTGGATTGCGTTCGAGTACACCAAGGCCTATTTATCAGGCCAATGCAATCGTCCTGATGATATTCTGTGTTTTCGTGTTTTAACTGTCAAAAGCTGTTTGCACCATACACTTTAGTTCATGTTTGTGTGTTTCTAACAACTGAAACACAAAATTTTTTGTGTTGCTGTGTTTTTGTTGAGTTGCTTCGACCTAATAAATAGGCCTTGGAGTACACAAAATCCAGTAAAAGAGAGGGCGAACTGAGAGCGAAAAATGACAGTAAATTTACTGAGTAAATGCAAATTTTAACTGGACAAATTTTTGCCAGTAAAATGAAACCATTTGTTTTTCAATATAAACAAACAGAAACAAAGGGAAACAACAGTTTTTGGGTTTTGATGAAATTTTAAAAATAACAAAAAACAAATGTATTAAGTTATAAACAATATTACATTTATTTAAGTTTTATGCCAGAAAAATATTCAGGGAATGTTATGTATTCCACAGGAAATTAAAACGTGTGGAATTTTCATAGAATTGTTGGAAATATGTATTTATAAAAACAATTTCCGAACGATGTAATTTTACGTGGAATGCAGAACATAATCGTTTGTTTTTAAACGTGAATAAAGTTAATAGATTTTTATAGTTAAAATTTTTTTTATACATATCGTCGGACGGTTACTGGTTCACCGAATGGAACATTCAAAAAATTTAGTTATTGATCGATTATAAATGATTAATGAGTAAATTTCTTAAATTTGTTTTCAGTTTTTCGATATCTTGAATATATAAGGATATATAAAGTTCTTTTCCCCTTTGTATTTCTTTTAATAAATGCACTCATTGGAACTATTTGAAAGGAAGTGAACAATATTTTTGTGATGATTGGTATAAGCGGCAACACACATTTTTGTCCTTTTCTGTACATCGTAATAACTATTCACGTCGAGGGTAAAAAATTTAGAAACTTTAACGGCCTGACGCGCAATGTCGGTAAGTAAGCTATAGAAAGTTTCTTGTCGATATCGTGATCCAGGCAAGTAAGTTCAAATAAAAACATATGTATCTATTACTTTTGTTATTAAAGAAAATATATTGTGGTGCATTTTTATAAAACAAATGAAAAAAACATTCTTCATCGATTTTCTTAAAAACACATAAGCCCAATTCACAATCTTGTGCAAATTGTATTGCATCGTTGCATGTGCAAAATCATTATACAATTATACAGGTAACCGCGAAGAGCCAGCTGTTTTGCTTGTTTCGTGATTTGATCTGCCAAATGGTGTTTATGTTTTACCAACACACGCGCACAGTTCCTATTAAAACTGTACTAATACAAACATGCTTTGCAAAGCCAAGAGAAAACGCAAATACATGTATATTGTTTTCTCTTGGTTGTCTCTCTTGTCAATCACAAAACAGCAACAAAAATCACTGATGCTTTATTTGTTGTACATTTGTTGTAGACTCGCGGCTACCTGTATTATTGTATCATGTGCAAAATGGTATAGTATATTGGTACTCACCAATAAGAATTGTTAAGTGGTGAGTTTCAATATACTATACCATTTTGCACATGCAACGATGCAAGACCATTTGCACAAGATTGTGAATTAGGCTATAATTTTTCCAAGCTGCTGGCCAGTAACTATCCAAATTCCAAATTCTGATTTGGAAGCACTAACAACTCAGGGAAGCAATGCATTGTTTACTTGATCACAAAAGCTTCGAAAACTGCTTCTGGAAAGCACTAACATAAGGCCGGCTCTCTAACAAAATATAGAAAAAAGTAAAAAAAAAAATTGCAAGCTACTCACCACTTAACAATTCTTAGCAGGTAATGTTAAAGTTAGCCATTGTATGTCAGGTGGATACCGCGAGTAAGGGAGACAATGTTAGAGAATCACTTGCTGTTGCGCATGAATTAGAAAATTTTTTTGTGCGTGATGAGCCAGCTAGAAACAATATATTCTTCAGCTTCTAAAAAGCCATAATTTTTTGCCTTACCAAAGTGCTTCACAGAAGCAATAATATATACATATGTATGTATAGTTTTGTATGTAAATGTATGTAAATACTCAAAAGAGGAGTAGGAATACGCCAAAACTACTCCAAATATATGAAAAAAGGGTTGGACTAAATGGTCCAACTTTGCATTACATCGGCCTAACCCCAAAACTACTCCATATTGCATTGAATGTTTGTGTGAAAACGACATAATCCATGACTGCTTTACATGGGACCATGATGTAACTAGTCTGTTTCATCTAGATTGGACCACGTAGTGCAATATTATATGCAGGGGTTTTCATATACATACATATGTATGTATAATTTTTTTAGCGCCAAATTGTCAATCAGCTGTTATATATATTTTACTGGATTTTACAATTTTTCCGTTCGCGTACTTTTAGATGCAAACTTTTTTATTGAGACTAATTTCTTTAAATTACTCAGTATTACTCAGTTACTGGATTTTACTGGAAAAGTACTCAAACGCACCTATTAATATACACTTGGTCATAATCAGTGTGACCAGGTTTTAAAATAACATTAAGCTAAATCACGTTTGAAAAAGAGCTAAAATAAGCTAAAAACTTAAGTTTGAGGACAAAAAATAAAGCTAAACTTTTTTCGACTTCTTTCACTTTGCAATAGTTACTTATTGCTAAAACAACGTTAAATATATTGTTACGTTTAAATTTTATTAAACGCGTGAGTTCTTATGATTGCTCAAAAATAAAAATAAGTAACACACAATTTTTATTTATTCGTCCCGAATAGGCACATCATCGATTTTCTCTCTCTTCGTTTTCTATACGCCTTGTAATTACGTTGGAGACGACTTCCTCTTCCATACTTGTAGGCTTTAGTTCTAGCTCTGCCTCGTCTTTCAACTGGGATTTGTGTTACCATCCGCTGGAGGTGACTACTTCGTTGACATTTGTGGCCCCTGGTACTGACTCTGCTTCCTGTTTCCACTACAGCTTGCCTTGCGCTGAAGATGACAAGTTCTTCCACATTTGCAGCCCATGGTACTGAATCTGCCTGGTTTTTCCACTACAGCTTACCTTGCCGTACGCTGTAGATGACAACTCCTTCCACATTTATGGCCTTTGGCTCTAACTCTACCTTGTCCTTTGACTAGAGCTTGCCTTACCATTCCACATTTATGGCCATTGTCTCTGACTCTACTTTGTCCCTTGACTAGAGTTTGCCTTACCACACGCATGAGGTTCTTTATAGAAGTTGTCTTCTTCTTCCTGACTGTAGCAATTTCTTTACCCTGAGCAAGCGAGACCATTTCGCCCATAGCTTGTTCCGCTGTTTCACAGACCACATGTACATCTTCTACGTCACTAGCTTCATTTTCTTTGCTGGCAGCTTCTGGCTCACGTGCAACTTGTTCACACTGTCCACTGCTAATTTCATCTTCTGCCTTCAGTCTTTGGTCAACGTTTTCCTCTTTGCCAGAAATGTCATCAAAGCCAGTATTATTTTCTTCAGATATACTGACTTGCATTTCTACACCACATGCCCGTCTTTTTATGGCCTCAGAAATTACTTGAAGTTTCAAATTTGTGGGCTTTATAGCTCTAGAAGACTCTTGAATTTCAGCCTTCATTGCTCTAGAAGACTCCTGAAGTCTCTCATCCATTTGGCCTAGAAGTTTGTCGTTGTTTGCTCTAGAAGTTTCTTGAAGCATTGTTTCCATTTTCTCCATCATGGTGGCCAACATTGCGCTGATGTCTGTACTGGTTGCGGCTGCACGAGTACATACCTCAATTTCTTCTTTTTCATCGAACTCATAGCTTTCTATGTCGATGTTGCGCCGCTGGAACTCTTCCAACAATCTTTCCTGTAGTTCGACCTTATTACCAGTTGTTGGCAAGTCCAGATTGTTTAACTCTTTCTTGAGTTGCTCCACCTTAAGCTCTCGAAATTTCATTCTTCCTCGTATTACAAATTCATTATTCTCTAATTTATTATTTTTATTTTAGTTTTGCAATCCCACTTCTGACACCAAATGTTACGTTTAAATTTTATTAAACGTGTGAGTTCTTTTTATTGCTCAAAAATAAAAATAAATAACACACAATTTTTATTTGCTATTGTTCTTCCTTTTATTCTTAACGAAGCAAATTACAACTTGTCTTTACTTAACTACTTATCGTTATTATCCACTTTCAACGAGGTCTTAACTCGACTACTTTCTGATTAGCACTGCTCTGTTCTCGCACATGCTGCCTCTTTTTATAGTACAGGAACGGGTTCTCAAATGTTCGCCCGATAGATGGCGTAATAACATGTCTGTACTTAGTAATGGCATCTATGCACGTGGCTATCTGTATTGTCATTTACTATTGGTAGCCAGATGTTTAAACAGTCCTCTAGCACAATCGGGAAAATTCAGGTTGCTGCTTCTAGGCGTTTATAGATAATTCGATTGGCCGTAATTTTTTAATTTCAAAGTAACGACTCTCATGTTGGCAATGCGGTGTGCTACTGGTAGTACAGGGTGGTTACCATAAGTGCTCGCACTTTTATTTGTATGTGTGCATGACTGTAGCTATGTACACAATTATTGTTGTTGCTATAGTGTTTGCACGTGAATATGTGTATGCGTTTAGTGCTTTAGTTAAATACTCTAGATAGTTCTTTGCATTAACCCGTAGGAATATTTTTACGTAACAATATATTTACATACACAAACACATTTTTCCATTATTTGAAGTAAAAAATAAATTAAAATATTTATTCATTTCTATATTTGAGTTTTAAAGAAACACAAAACAAAAACTTCCCAAAATAAGCATAACCAGTCTATAAATATGTACAAACATTTATACTAAAATACGAAACAATTTTTTTTTTAAGTGAATTAGTGCCATTTACAGTAAATCTATTTCTAATTTTAGTTTTAAGTAAATTGTAATCAATATCCTGTTTTTAAATTTTGCCATTTCTCTTATTAATACGCAATTTACATTTTGCATTTTTCAAACTATTTTCCAATGAAAAAATTTTATATATTTAAATATTAACAAATTTTAATTTTGTAACCTCCGTCCAAAAAAGAGGAGTTATAAGTTTGTAGTGTCTGTCTGTGTATCTGTATGAGTCCACGTACAGACCAAACGGCTGGATCAATTTTGATTTAGTTTTTTCAGTTTGCAGGTTGACTTGATCGAGAATATTCTTAGCTATGAAGAAAATCGATCCAGCCGTTTAGAAGATATGACATCTTTTCAAGATATTTTTAGTTGAATCTTTGACCTTGACGCCATAGCTCCCAAACGGCTAGACCGATTTTAATTTTGTTTTTGTCGTTTAAAAAGTGACTTGATCTCGTCTATACTTGAAGAAAATTGATCCAGCCGTTTGGTCAGTACGTTTGGGGTCTTAAAATTTTTAATTTTTGTTATTATAACTTTTTTATGTCTTTAACATATTTTTTTGAGAACATGCAATTTAGATTAAAAAACGCTAAAAGCTAAATGAGTTTTTAAAAAAGGCTAAAAAATAAGCTCAATGAAAATTTTGCAGCTAAATCCCAAAAAACTAAGCTAAACTTAGCCCAAAATAAGCTAATATGGTCACGCTGGTCATAATCAAGACATATCAAACAGGTACACGTATCAGGCATATTGCCCATCCGCTGATACTAAAAACAACATGCAATTCGTCTGGCTTCAAAAAACCCCATCTGTCAAAAACAGTTGACTAAAATACCATTACATACATATTTATAAAAACACATTTTACTATCTATGTGCATCTACTATCAACAACACAGAAAATAATATTTGTAAAATAAATGTAATTAAAATGATGAAAGACGGTTCTATTGTATATTGGTTTATTTCCTGTACAAAAAGAGTTAATCTTATATTTACAGTACAGAAACGGATTTAATTACAAAGAATTAAAAAAATTAAAAGCAATTGCAATTATTACATTCGAATTAGATGTTAATTAATAAAAATATATAAAAAATATAATTTTTTTTTAATGCATGTTTTTTTATTTATTGTATCTTCAAATATGAACTAACAATAAGTATTCAAATCTTAAATCTATAAAAAAATTATTAGGCCCGACCAATGTCGGACATAAGCTTAGTGATAGTTATTAATAATACATAAGTAGTGATAAGCAACAAAAAGAAAAAAGTGTTTTCAAGCAGCTTCATCATCTAGAGTGTTGAATATTAGAGCCCGTGCATCTCTCTTTTTTAAGCGGATGTGTCCAGTAAAGTTCAAAATATTACGAGCAAGCGGATTAGGATGTGACTCGAGTTTTGTTAGGTATTTGCCTGCGTATTTTGCAATTTCTTCAGTCACTAGTGGCATATTCAAATCGCGATGTATATTTGAATTTTTGATGTACCATGGAGCCGATGTTATCATGCGTAAAATTTTATTTTGCATTCGTTGAATTTTCTCTACATTTGAAGCTGAAGCAGTGCCCCATAGTTGAATTCCGTAACACCATATTGGCTTTAAAAGCGACTTGTATATTAAAAGTTTGCAGTCTAGGCTAAGTGTTGAATTTCTACCAATCAGCCAATGTACCTGAGTTAATTTAATTTTCATTTGAGTTAACTTAGAGTCAATGTGATGTTTCCATGTAAGTCGTCGATCAAGGTGTAAACCAAGATATTTCACATGTGAATGTTGAGGAACAACTTGATTGTTAATCCGAATGGGGGAGCAAGTATCTCTTCTTAGGGTGAACGTTATATGGACACACTTTTGTTCATTGACTTTAATTCTCCATAAGTTTAACCAAAGCTCCATCTGGCTAATGTGTTCCTGGAGTTTGCGGGATGCCTCATCAGGGTTTTCGTGCATACTAAGGCAGGCTGTATCGTCGGCAAATGTGGAAGTATGGATACTACTGCTCACAGGCATATCACAAGTATAAATCAAGTATAAAACTGGTCCCAGTATGCTCCCCTGTGGCACACCGGATGAAATAGTTTCAGGCCTACTCGTAAAGTCTCCTTCCACAACAGTGAACTTACGGGAAATAATGTAACTTTCCAAAATATTTAAAATGTTTATTGGTAAGTAAGTCTTCAATTTTAAAATTAGGCCTTCATGCCACACTTTATCAAATGCCTGGGAAACGTCAATAAAGAGCGCAGAACAATACTTTTTTTCCTCAAAAGTTCTTCTTATAAATTGAACCAGTCTGTGAGTTTGTTCAATGGTGCTATGCTGACTTCTAAAACCAAATTGATGGTCTGGTATGCACCCACTACTAATTAGAATTGGGGACAATGTTGTTTTGAGCAGTTTTTCGAAAAGCTTTGACATAGTTGATAGTAGACTTATTGGCCTATATGACTCAGCCTTGGTTAGATCTTTGTCCGGCTTTGGAATCATTTTCACCTTGGCAAGCTTCCAGCTGTGTGGATAATACTCCAGTCGTAAAATGGCATTAAATATGAATAATAGGATTCTCATTGCAATACGAGGCAAGTTCATTAGCATCTGGTTACTAATTCCATCAATACCCGGAGCTTTCTTCGGGTTGAGTTCGGCAATTAATTTTTGTAAATCACGCGTCTTAAACTTTATGTGTTGAGAGGGTAGAGCGACTACATTCGGCAAATCAGCAACACCAGTATATATGTTTGGCGTAAAAACGGATTTTAAGTGCTCAGCAAATATTTTACCTTTTTCAGTATCGCTTCTTGCCCAACTTCCGGTAGATGTGCGTAGAGGTGGCTTATACTCAATGGGTGTTTTAAGCTTTCTAGCAGCCGCCACAAAGAGTAATTAGACGCTGGTGTGACATCAAGACCTTCCAGATAATTTTTAAGAGATGCAGTTTTTTCAGACGCAAGCAACTCTTGGAGTCGTTTAGTGCACTCTTTAAATCTGATTTTATTTTGTGGTGATCTATGCTGTTGCCATTCCCTTCTAGCTCTTCTTTTTTCACGTACGGAACGTTCAATGTCTGTAGAATAAATTTTATTAAACCCAGTCTGCGGATGGGAGATAATGGCATGTTCAGCAGCCTGTTTAATATTCTGGCTGAGATTGGCAATGTTAGATTCAATATCATCGGATGTTCTAAGCGTAATGTTTTCCGTACAATGACTACTGAGATATTTTTTGAACCCCAGCCAATTAGCACGATTGATCATCTTCACATATGGGTCAGGTAAGTTACTTCTTAAGGGACTACAAATTGTAATGATCGTCGGGGAGTGATCGGATGAAAGATCAAGAGAAGCTTGAACTTGAATTAAATCCCTAGAGATATTTTTTATGACGCCAAAATCTATAACATCCGGAATTTTTTGTATGTCAGTAGGCCAATAAGTGGGCTCCCCACTTGAAATGACATCCAAGCCCATTTTTGAAATAGTGTTGAACAATGCTCGACCTCTGGGGGTAATAAGACGCGAACCCCAGAACGTATGCTTAGCATTGTAGTCGCCAGCTGCTACAAAACAAGGTCCAAGAGATTTGTTGAAATCCTCATATTGATTCTCAGTGATTGAAAATCTGGGAGGGGAGTAAATTGATGATATAACAAAATTTGTACAAAAACTTTCAATCCCAATATTTGTTGCTTGTAGGTGTTCTTCACAAATGTTATCAAGAACATAGTGCTTGAGTCTTGACTTTATTAGAATTGCTGATCCACCGCAAGCCCTTCCTCTAGGGTCCTTTGTATCATATATAGTGTAGCCATAAATTTTAAAAATACTTCTCGAAGTCAAATGAGTCTCAGATACTAACATTACATCAATATTTTTTTCCGTGAGGAAGTGCTCAAGTTCATTTTTATGTTGGCGAATGCCGTTTGCGTTCCAGAAACATATTGTTAACGTGTTCATGGCTTATTAATTAATGCTTGAAGCAGAGTATTCTGCATTCGCAGCATTTCTTGCATCATGCTAGTCATATTTGTTGTAAAATTGTTTATAGTTTGCACCAGATTTTCAATAGTAGCTTCAAGGCGATTAAAATTAAAGCTTGCGTCAGTATTTTTTGAATTATTTGCCGGGGAAACATTTTGTGTGGGAATTGAATTTGTCTTAGCAGCATCTGCATACGATACACGGGAAGTAACTGGTTGGCTCATTTGCGCAAAAGTGGCAAAGTAAGCGTTTGCTGATTGAGCTGGAGCTAATTTAGGTTTTTGCACCATAGTCTTCTTTACGAAAGAGTACACAGGACAACCTCTGTAGTTAGCGGTGTGGTTACCTCCACAATTACTGCATTTTTTATCACTTTGATCTTTTGGATTATTGCAACTAGCAGTGCCGTGTAATTCGCCGCACACAACACAAACAGAGGGTAAATTGCAGTATGTTTTTGTGTGGCCATATTCTTGGCAATTATGGCACTGTACAGGACCTGAACGCTTATGTGGCTCTTCAACTGTGATTTTTCGGTACAAGAGGTATTTCAAATTATAAATTGGATGCGTCTCATTTTTTTTCAATTTTATATCATTAGGCTCAAGTTCAACACGAAATAGGGGTTGGGGAATCTTCTCTCTGTTTATTATATTGGACACATTTTTTACCTTAAACCCCTGGAGGACGAGTGCATCTTTTATTTCTTCGGGAACAACATAAGAATCTATGCCCTTCAATACGATCTGCATGCCTTTAGCGCTCTTAAGCTGGTATGTGTAGAAGCTTGTTTTATTTTTTCAAATTCAGCAACCATTTTGCGGAAATCTTTTTCGTCATAAATTTGGACTTTAGTTTCATCTATGTTTCCACGTTTTATTGGAACAATGTGAAATTTATTCTCACCAATGACCGAAATTAATTTTTTAATAAGGGCGTTTGAGTTTTTTTGTCTCAAATAGATTGGTGGCGGCTTGGATATTTTATTCGAGGATACCTCGGGTTTGTCGTTGTCATCTTGCAAAATTTCGAAGCGGTTTTGGCGATTAGTTGAGGCTGCGCTGTTATCCCTAGACATTTTTGGAGCAGATGAAATTTTTGAAGAATTCGGGCTTCGCCCACGCTTTACCACGGTTATATATCTATCCATACCGACTTGTACCTTGAGTTTCGAGCCGCTGTTATCTGTAGTGATAACTTTGTTAAGTGATGAAGACGAGCCTGAAGGGGATGATATTACTGGCTTATATGAAGAAGTACTAGGCAACTGTAATGTTAATGCATCATTACTATTTGGCATTGGACAAAGCGAAGTTGATCGCTGACGAAAAATTGGCTTTGACATTAAAAAAAGACTTTCAATAGATTTATTATTTATATTTTTTTCATTAAGAGTTTCAGAACTCACAGTAAAATAAGCATTTCTGCCGTTAGAACTCACTTCAATTTTTTTTGTATTTGAGGCACTCATACAAAGAATTCCTCAAGGGATATTTGTTTGTGTTTTTTTTTATGTTTGCGGTCTTTTTTTGTTTTTGTTATTTATGATTGTTTATTTGTTTAGAGGCACACATATATATAGTATTCCTCAATATCAATTTGTTTAATTTTTTTTGTTTGCGGTTTTTTTTTGTTTTTGTTATTTTTACTATGTAAAAATATCAGCAAAGCATAAAGCTTATTTATTAAAGACAGTATGTACCTATTACGAATAATATGTACTACGAATGTTTTTTGTTTGTTTAATTTTTTGTAAGTAAGAAAATTTCCGCTAATCGACTGTTCGCTATGAAGGTACCACGAGAACTCTAAATATAATTAAGAAATAAATATATATGTATGTATGTATATTAAAAGATAGCACATAATATAATATAAAAGAATTACCTACACATTTTTATTTAAAGGAATTAACTACAAATCTTTTGAAACTATTAGCGTTGCTGTTCAATTGCTGACATAGTGGAAGATTATTCCAAAGTCTAGCGGCATGCACATAAAATTGCCATTCGGAGACTAGGTATTGATGTCGAGGTATTATAATGTTTCGGTTTCGTGGCGATTGACAAAAACGTATATTTTCAAAAATGTATTTGGGAGTTTGAGTGTGTATTATTTTATGCAGAAAAACTAGAGTGCGGATTTTTAACAGGCTATCGAAGCTTACTCCATAAAGGTTTTTAGAAACCGTATAATATTGCTAAATAAAACATTTAATTTTCTACGACTAACAGACGCGCAGTTTGCAAATAATTCACACCCATACAATAACGAAGGAACCAAATATGTCTTGGCAAAAAATATTCTAATTCTGATGGGTGTAAAGCATTGTGTAGACCAGAGAGTTCGTAACTTAAAATATGATTGACCAACTAGTGAGTTTACATGATCTGTCCAAGTCAAAGGTTATTAAAAATTATTCCTAAATTTTTTGCTCTCTTAACTATTTCAATTTTCTCACCATTTAAAACGATATCCCCATAAATAAAAGGATCTATAGTTTTTTTTACAGATAACAATACATTAAGATTTTTTAGGGTTCAAACAGAGCCCATTTGCATTAGCTCAGATATAAATTTGATTTAATTCATGATTTAAGTGTGAGATGCCTGTGGCAATGTTTTCAGCTGCGATACTTAAAGTAAGTTGTATGTCATCTGCATAAAGATGGATATTACACTTTGAAAGTATTTTTGGAAAGTCATTTGCATATATTGAAAATAAAAGTGGACCTTAGATGGAGCCCTGAGGCACTCCCCTTTTAAGTGTAAATTTGTCTGACCAAATATTGTTTGCAAGAACCGATTGTGTTCGATTTGAAAGGTATGATGAAATAAGTTTAACTGATGTAGCTGAAAATCTGAAAAAGTGTTTTAATTTGTTAATTAATGTGGCATGGTCTACCGTGTCAAATGCCTTGGAGTGGTCAAGAAGTACCAAGAAATTTATGTCCCCGTTCTCCAAACCCTGCCGTATGTGTTCACCTACTTCAACAACAGCCGTAACGCAGCTATGACTTTCGCTTATACAAAATTTTTTCCAGTATTTTCGAAAGAAAGCATGAGATGGCTATTGGTCTATATTCACCATTTTCTTTGGGTAAAGGAATAATTTTTGCATGTTTCCAATTTGAAGGAAACGTAGAAGACGTAATAATATTGTTTAAAAATTGAGTGACGTATGGGAGAATTAGAGGCATAAGTATTATCATAAATTTAGGATGTAAGTTGTCAGTTCCCACTGCGTTTGATTTTATTAGTGAGCACGTAGACATGACGTCAAATTGTGATATACATGAAAATCGAAAATAATTGCCGTTTACATCATTATCTGTATTTGTGGCGGATGAGGAAAAATTATAAAACAACGGATTTGCTTGGATAACAGGAGCTTTAGTGAACGTTTTATTAAGCATGTTTGCATCTAAATTTATGTCTATGTTGTTCAACTGCCAATACCTATTTCGCGAATAGTATTCCAGCTTTGTCGAGAATCAACTGCAGTACTGAATCGTGTGGAATAATATTCGGTTTTAGCAAGTCTTATATGTTTATTAACGTTGTTTCTAGCAGCTGTGTATAGCAATTTCATATCGAAAGTTTTATACCTTTTCCACCTGGCATATGCCAAGTCCCTTTGATGTATGGTTTCTTTTATAGTGTTTGAGAACCATGGTTTATGTTTAGGTGATATCTATTTATTTTAATTTGAAATTTATTTGCTGGTGGTTCAGCGTTGTCTATATGCATTTCATTGTTGCTGTAACAAATCATCAGCAGACTTCAACCACACATCCTGAATAGTCACAAACCTCTTATCTTATGCACAGACTTTCAAGAACTATTTGAGAATTCACATATAATAATATTTTTGAAAATCACAAAAGAAAAATAAGCGTAGTAGGCTTAGAAACTAACACAAAAACTATTTGAATCTATTTTATTTTTCTACACCTTTATACAATAAGAAATCCATTGGATAACAATAAAAGTAATTATAAGGCAAAATGAAAAATAAAATCTAAATTTAACATTTAAGAAATTTATTATTCGACATATTGTCAGAAGTTTATTTTAATTTGAAATTTATTTGCTGGTGGTTCAGCGTTGTCTATATGCATTTCATTGTTGCTGTAACAAATCATTAGCAGACTTCAACCACACATCCTGAATAGTCACAAACCTCTTATCTTATGCACAGACTTTCAAGAACTATTTGAGAATTCACATATAATATTTTTGAAAATCACAAAAGAAAAATAAGCGTAGTAGGCTTAGAAACTAACACAAAAAACCCAGCAAATAATTTATATTCTGCTATGTAAATATGTTATGTAAATATTCTGTTGACCAACGCGTCCAGAACTCATGCTTCAGTTCGGAAACAAGTCTCCATCGTGTTGCAAGAGAACTGGATGAGGTTGCAGCCCTGGAGTGGTTCTCCAATTAGAAAATGTCCTGGTGTTAATGGCCGTTAAATCGTTAGGGTCCGTTGATAATGGGGTCAATGGTCGCGAGTTTAAAATTGCTTCGATTTCAATTATAACTGTTTCGAATTCCTCGTGCGTGAGGGACGCTGTTAACATACTTCTTAACAAAAGATGCTTTGCAGATTTGACTGCTGCTTCCCATAGTCCACCAAAGTGAGGTGCTTTCGGTGGTATGAATTTGAACTCAATGCCATCCTTACTACATGCTCGAACAATCACCTCTTGGGAAGTGTCAGCAAATATGGCCATGTTTAGTTCATCTAGCTGATTTAGGGCGCCAACAAAATTTGTAGCGTTATCTGAGTATATTGTTTGACAACGTCCTCGACGTGCTATAAACCTCTTGAGGGCCCCAATGAATGCTTCAGTGGTAAGGTCAGTCACTACCTCTAAGTGAACAGCCTTCGTTGCGAAAGAAATAAATACCGCTACATACACCTTATGCGGTATTTTACCTCTTATCTTGTAGTGGACCCAGAATGCTCCACAGTAATCCACTCCTGATTTTATGAATGGGAGAGCTGGAGTTACTCTGCTTACCGGTAGCTCACCCATAACTTGATTTAGTAACCTTGACTTCGATCTTGTGCATCGCACACAGTTCTGGACGTTTCTGGCCACTGATTTTTCCTTGACAATCCAAAACTGCTGTCTGGATATTGCCAACATTGCTTGAGGACCACAGTGATAGTTGTCAAAATGGACCATTTTCATTATTAGTTTTGTGATCGGATCGTTATGTGGAAGCAGTATTGGATGTTTGGCGTTGTATGAAATGTTTGAAGCTTCTAGTCTTCCTCCAACTAGTAACACGCCTGTTCATCAAGAAAGGGGGACAGTGTACATATAGAACTCGAATTATTTATTTCCTTGTTGTTCTGTAGTCTCATGATTTCTTGCTTAAAATCAGCTATTTGTATGGCTTTAACTATCAGATGCATTTCAGAGGTTAGCTCATGAGGGTTGAGTAGCTTAGTTGATGGCCGACTGTAATTTGATATTTTGGTATTTATAATAAATCGCTGCATGTAGGCTACTATTCTTTGAAGGCACATGAAGGAGTCATGATGATTTATCTTGTATATTATGTGTTCCAGTCCAGTCGACATAGTAGACAGAACGGTAACAGGGTTAGATCTGAATTCTTCAGTGCTGGGTGGTTGTCGTTTTTTATTGAATTCTTTAGGCCAATTGGTTTCGTTGCCATGAATGTGGTCTGCTGGATTTTGGTTTGAGCTGACGTGTCGCCATTGGGTGCTTATAGTTAATTCTTGTATTTTGGTGATTCGATTTGCTACAAACGTGTGCAGTGATGATGGATGTGAATTAATCCAGTGAAGTACTATTTCTGAGTCGGACCAGAAATGTGTTTGATGACCTTCAAGGTGAAGCTCCTTTCTTACTCTTGTGGCTAGCATTGCCCCTAGAACAGCAGCACATAGTTCTAGTCTCGGCAGCGTCAACCTTTTCAATGGAGCAACTCGAGATTTTGCACATAACAGCTTAACAATAATTCTTCCATCTTGTAATCTTGAACGTAGGTAGACGGCAGCTCCATACGCCCTTTCAGATGCATCAACGAATGTATGTAATTGTGTGCGAGTCGTTACCTGACCATTAAAGATGTGTCTTCCGGTATGTACGAGGTTTAGCTCTTTCAGGTTTTCGCGGAATGTTCTCCATTCTGAAATTAATTTTTCCGGCAGTGGATCATCCCATGTAATTTGTAACTCCCACAGTTTCTGTATAAAGCATTTTGCAGCCACTACTACTGGCCCTGCAATGCCCAGTGGATCGAAAAGTTTTGCCACATCGGATACAATTGAATGCTTAGTTATTTTTTGGTTGTCTTGGATGTTTGTCTTCAGAAAAAACTGATCTGACTTTGGATTCCATGTTAATCCCAGCACCTTAGTTGATTGATTGTCGAAGTCTAAATTAACTTCCAGATCTTCCAGAGGAATACCCTTTAGTAGTTGAGAATGATTTGCATACCATTTTCTTGGGTTGAATCCGGCTTCGTGGAGCAAGTGTGTGAGTTCCTGCTGTATCTGAATTGCTGTGCTTAGACTATCTGCTCCACTTATGCCGTCATCCACATAGAAATTATCTTTTAATGTATACGCCCCTAGCGGGTATCTTTCCGTTTTCTTCGGCCAATTGTTGTAAGCACTTTGTTGCAAGGTACGGTGCTGAGGATTTTCCATACGTTACTGTATTCAGCATGTACGTTGAAATAGCTTCGGCTGGATTCCTTCTCCAAAGGACTAATTGCATGTTACGGTCCGCTGGATGAACTAAAACTTCACGGTACATTTTCTCAATGTCCGTGCAAAATACGAATCTTGGCATTCGAAAACGTAGTAACATGCCGAATAGGTCGCCTTGCGTAGCAGGACCGATGTGTAAAATGTCGTTCAACGATAGTCCTGAGGCGGATTTTGCCGAGGCATCGAATACCACAGGAAGCTTGGTGGTGCTACTTTCTAGTTTTAGCACACAATGATGAGGAATATAAAAGTGGGGTGATTGGACCTCGTCGTCATTGATGCGAATCATGTGGCCCAGTGCCTCGTATTGATCCATGAACTCAATGTATTGGGATCTCAGGTCCTTATCTTTGAATAGTTGTAGCTCTAACGCATGAAATCTTGAGATTGCTATGCTCTTTGTCTCACCTAGAGCACTTGGATTGTTTGAGAATGGTAGTCTGACAATAAAACGTCCGTCTTGATTTCTTGATGTATTTTGTATGAAGTGTGTTTCACAAAATTGCTCCTCAATTGTAAATTCACTGCTTGATTCAAAGTTGTCTACCTTCTAAAACTGTTGTAACAATTCGCTTGTGTCACCATACACTGCACATACTGCAGTTTCGCTGGCCTTCTTGTTTAATTTTCCACTGAGAACACAACCCAATTTTGTTTTTTGTAATGTTGGTAGATCATTATCTAATGAGTGATTCAAATCCCTTAATGGCTGAACAGGGATGATACTGGGAAGAACGAAGGCCTCAAGCCAAGTTTTGTGCTCACTTATTGTTGACTGGAGACTCACATTAACACGTTGATTAGACTTCTTTGATTGACTTCCAATGCCTTCTATCCGTATGATAGCTTCTGCAGGCTTAATGTTTAAGCGTTTCACTAGTCTGGTGGTTACAATGTTGATCTGAGAACCGGAGTCCAGTAGTGCCTTAAACTCACCGATTTGTCCATTGTTACCCTGTATTCTGACTCGAGCAGTTGCCAATAATACATAACCCTGTTGGGTACCAGATTTCTGTAGAGATGCCACTGTTGATGGAGCGGAAGTCTTCTTGACGCTTTGCTGTGCGTTGTCCGACATGGCTTGATCAATGTGCACTAATGTATTGTGTTTTTGCTCGCATTTGGTGCAATGTTGTGATGGGCACATCTTGGCAACATGGCCTGGTTTGAGGCAATTTATACATAATTTGTTTGTTTTTATATACTGCAGTCTTTTGTCTATAGACTGACCTATAAACCTTTGACATCTGTATAATGGATGCAGGTTTTCGTCGCAACAGCCGCATTTCTTGTCCCTTTTGTCCCTTGTGATTGAACTTGCAGCAAGTTGTTTGTTTTTCTGCCCCATTGCTTCCAAAGACTGAAATCTGGTTTCAAGAAATTTGAGAAATTCTGTTAGTGCTGGAATTTCCTTTGGGCATGACAATGATTGCTCATACAACATGTACGTTCCTTTATCTAGCTTATTCATGACTATGTGAAGGACTATAGGGCTCCATGAGGTTGTGTCTACCCCTAAATTGTTGAGTGCTGCTAGAGTTTCTTGTATGTTATCGTGCAAGGTTTTAATTGCAGAAGCAGATGGATTTTCCAATAATTTGCTTTGCCCTGTGAGTTTATCTAGTAGCGTGAATGTCAAAACTCTCATGTTATTATACCTTTTTTGAAGCAAATTACATGCTGTTGTATAATACCATAAAAGAAGATTCTTGTTGAGTTGGTGATACGGTTACCTCGTATCTTTCTTAGACCTTAATGTACTTGTCCTCAATGACGGTTTCTTCTAACATGTACTGGTTGAGGTTATGTTCTAAGTTATCGGCACAAATTTTTCCATGTAGCTGTTGCATGGTGTTGGTGTGACTATCTATATTCCTTAGTTTTGATTTAATGTATAAGAGGGAAATTCCGGAATCTTCTTCCAGCAGTTCATCCAACTTATTGTTGATGATGGTAATAAGAATTTGTAGCTTAATTACTAACCCGTGCCTTTCTGCTGGCACCCTTGGTTGTTTGTGGTCTGACGTGTTGCTTGCAGTGCCTGCTAATGACCTCAGTGTTGCCATGGCAGCATCAATCTCTTCTATGGCCTCGCTGTGCCTTTGGCCAATTTTTTCATGTAGGCCACTTTGTATATATGGATGCTCCTGTGTAACCGATGCTGTTCTCCGAATCGTATTGCCGTTTTTATCAAATGTTTGCCATAAGAGTGCCAACTCCTGGGTCTTCCGTTCGTAGTACTCCAGAGTTCTTCTCTCCTTGGGCGTTTTTTTTGCGGTAGCAATTAACTTATTAATTTCTACCGCCAAGTCATCTTGCCGCATTTCGTTCCCGCTTGTGGAACTCGTCATAGACAATTGCTTAACCATAAAAACAAGCCAATTTTTGAAATTAAATAGACATTATGTCAAATAAATATACCTCTGTATTTCATGTATGAAAATACATATATATTTTATTTTTCTTTTTGCTTTTTAAATGCTTTTATTATTGCCCAATGTGGCAGCTAATGGTAAAAAGGTGCTGGCAAGTAAAATAGATGCACAGTTGAATAAAGATGCTTGTTTTGTAAAGATTTTTGTTTGCAGTTTTCAAACTTATTATGTTTGTATATTGTGATTCTCAATATCATGATACAATTATAACAGGTACGTGCACAAGCCCAGCCTGTCACTCTATACATTGCAGATAATTGTCAAACTTTGTTTACAAGCTACAAAAATGTTAGTGTATGTGTGTGAATAAAATGATTACAGTCTTGCCAATGATTTCATACATGGCTGTGTCTCCAATTACACATTGAAGAAAATTACACTACACATCTTTTGTGTAGGTTAAAATGAAAACAAAAATAAATAAAAATAAAACCCAAAGTAGAATTACACACAGATTATACAAGAATTTAATTACATGGCCTACACATGTGAGTAGAAATTACACACTGTCTAACTACACACAGATTGGCAACACTGAATAACTATAATCATGCAGGAATGCCGCGTCTGCAATTGTACTTTAGTTACCCTGTAATTGTTATTTTTAAAAACAAAAGGCATCTGTTTCTGACAATTATTCGTTTGTTTATACCAACAAAATACATGTTTTTTTTGGTGTTGTATTTTTGTTGTAGTCGTGCATGTACCTAGTATAATTGTATCATGCTCAATATAGTATTAAAAGTCTTACTATAAACATACGGAGTTTGTTTACTAAATTCAAAAATTTTTCAGGTTGAAGTCTACTGACGAGTTCCACAAGCGGAAACGAGATGCATATAGACAATTGCTTAACCATAAAAACAAGCCAATTTTTGTAATTAAATAGACATTATGTCAAATAAATATACTTCAGTATTTCATGTATGAAAATACATATATATTTTATTTTTATTTTTGCTTTTTAAATGCTTTTATTGTTGCCCAATGTGGCAGCTAATGGTAAAAAGGTGCTGGAAAATAAAAAAGATGCACAGTTGAATAAAGATGTTTGTTTTGTAAAGATTTTTGTTTGCAGTTTTCAAACTTATTATGTTTGTATATTGTGATTCTCAATATAGTATTAAAATTCTTACTATAAACATACGGAGTTTGTTTACTAAATTCAAAAATTTTTCGGGTTGAAGTCTACTGACCAGTTCTACAAGCGGGAACGAAATGCATATAGACAATTGCTTAACCATAAAAACAAGCCAATTTTTGAAATTAAATAAAGACATTATGTCAAATAAATATACTTCAGTATTTCATGTATAGAATGTTAACTATAAAATTTGGATTTTTGTGACTATGTTACGAGAATACAAAATTAAGACGGAGTCACAAGAGTAAATATAGAACTCTGTCATAACAAAAGTTGTGACTGACTTGAGACTTTTTCTGTGAATAGGCATGTTAATCAAATAGAATTTAAGGATAGTTTCCAAATTGCTAATCAGTTTAACCTTTTCTTTATAAATAGCATAAAAGATATAAGAGGTAGTATAGAAGATGTGCAATATATAAATCAAGTACCTGTGATAACTAGCAAATTAAATTTTCGTGCAATAAATATTCAAGAACTATTAGATATACATATGTAAAAAGATGAAAAAGAAACCAGACTTCAACAAAGTATCAATAAACATTATTTTAGATAATTGGAATTTCATAGGAAATAAACTACGTTATATAATAAATGAATCTTTAGAAACAGGAATTTTTCCTGTGTCATGGCAAGAGTCAATGGTAGCTCCAATTGAGAAAGTTAAACAAATCCTAAAAAGTGTAGAATACCGCCCAATAAATACTTTAAAAACGTGTGAAAAAATAATCGAACAAGTTGTAAAAATACAATTGGAAAGTTATATGGAGAAAAATAAGTTATTCTCAAAATATCAATCAGGATGCCGAAAAATTTTTTCTTGTGAAACCAAAATAGATAAAAATAATAAAGTAATGGCAATCTTCCTAGATTTTAAAAGGGCTTTCGAAACAATTGACCGAGATATATTGCTACAAAAACTATACATGTATGGAGTAAAAGACAAAAAACTAAGATGGTTTAAAAGTTATTTAACGGCAAGAAGACAAAAAACTAAAGTGAATAATAAAATATCAACTATATTGAACAATGGTTTTGGAGTGCCTCAGAGTTCTATTCTGGGCGCATTATTAAGTGCGTTCGAGAACTCAAAATTTGTAAAAATGCTTACTATTTTTTTACTGTATTGCGTTCGAGTACACAAAATCCAGCAAATGAGAGGTCGAATCGAGAGAGAAAAATGACAGTTCATTTACTGAGTAAATGCAAGTTTTTACTGGACAAAATTTTTGCCAGTAAAATCCAGTAAAACGAAACCATATGTTTTTAAATATAAACAAACAAAAATTTTTAGTTTTTGATGAAATTTTTAAAATAACAAAAAAAGAAATGTATTACGTTATAAGCATTATAACATTTATTTAAGATGCTAGAAAAATATTCAGGGAATGTTATGTATTCCACAGGAAATTAAAACGTGTGGAATTTTCATAGAATTGTTGGAAATATGTATTTATAAAAACAATTTCCGAACGATGTAATTTTACGTGGAATGCAGAACATAATGGTTTGTTTTTTAACGTGAATAAAGTTAATAGATTTTTATAGTTAAAATTTAGTTTATACATATCGTCGGACGGTTACTGGTTCCCCGAATGGAACATTAAAAAAATTTAGTTATCGATCGATTATATATGATTAATGTGTAAATTTCTTAAATTTGTTTTCAGTTTTTCGATATCTTGAATATATTAGGATATATAACCTTTATATCAACAGCAGAAATGCTTTACGCACGTCCACAGCAGCATACCTGGGTATGTACATACGTTTTGTATGGCGAATGGTACGTCGTTAGCATAAAAATGCTAACTACGTATCTACCTGGTTTGTTGGAATTTCCGAATTATTTTTTTAGTTTGTTAGAAATGGACAAAAGGCTAAAAAATTTTATGATAACCAATTTCATCCTCACAGTCATTGTTTGTTGAAAAAAGTGGTTGTATAGGTAGACGACATACGTATATAATAAATATATAATATAGGCAGGTAGAAACATTTATTGTTGCGGAAATTTCATTCTTTGTAGTATCGTCAGAAAATTTAGTTTACATTTGTGATTCGAAGTGAAAAGACGTTTCTGTTTATTTTGTGGAAATAAAAAAATATTAAAAGTGAAATGGCTGATGGCTTACTCCGCGACAACTAAGCGCACTTTCGTACGAAGAACAACAAGCATATATTCGGCAAGCGCTTGAAGAGAGCCAAGAAGAAACAAGTGACCACGATTCAATAGCTGGTGACGAGGCTTTAGGTGATATTGGTGGAGATGACTCAGACGTTGAAGAACCCATGTTACCAGAATATGACCCAGAGGGCGACAGTGATTCTGATGATCTTGAAGATGCACCAATTGAAACTGGCGAAGTTTTTACTGCCATAAATGGTAATGTTTGGTCCTCGATACAACCACAACCTGTAAGATTCCGTACGCACAACATTCTAAGAAGTGCAGAATCTGGACCAGTACGGGCAACGCAGGGTTTGACCATTGCAGAATCGTTCCAATTGATAATGTCAAACGAAATATGCGACATAATTATTCGTGAATCAAATCGAAAGGCAAGGCAATTTTATGATATTGACAACGCAAAACATCCAACAAGAGAACCGAGATCATGGATTCGCATAACAAAAAGTGAATTTGATGCATATTTGGGCCTACTTTTGCTAAGTGGCGTTACACATTCTGGTTACGTGCATACGAAAGATTTGTGGAAAACTACTTCACATCCACTATATCGTGCCGCAATAAGTGTACGACAATTTTGGGAAATAAGCCGCTTCATACGTTTTGATAATGGAAACACACGCCAGCAACGAAAACAAACTGACAAAGCAGCAGCAATATCGGACGTTTTTTTGATGCTTAACAGCTTTCTTCGTAGATATTACGTGGCTGGAGCCAACGTCACCGTAGATGAACAATTGTATGCTTATCGTGGTGGAACTGGCTTCACGCAATACATACCATCAAAACCTGCCAAATATGGAATAAAAGTGTGGTGGGTGTGCGACTCCATTTCTTCCTATCCATTGCAACAATGAATATTGTTGAAAATTGTTGAAAATCTAAATAACTAAATTGAATATAATTTTTCAATGCAGGGACAAAGCTATACAGGAATGGCACCGTCTGATGAACGTGAAAGAAACGTTGGCGAAAGAGTAGTAAAGGATTTATGTGTCAACCTTTTTGCTGGAAGTGGAAGAAATATTGTATGTGACAACTTTTTCACTAGCTACAACTTGGCAAAAACTTTGATGTTAGACAACAATTTATCTATATTGGGTACTTGCAACAAAAGGCGTACATTCGTGCCAGCAGCATTTGCCAACCCGAAACGACGTGAGGCTGAATCATCAATGTTTGGGTTCTGTAATCACGTTACGATGTGCTCGTACGTTCCCAAGAAAAACAAGGCAGTTGTAATGTTGTCCACTACTCATTATACAACAGAAACGACCGGTCCTAAGAAGAAGCTATTGCTTATATTGGACTACAACAAAACCAAAGGTGGCGTTGATAACATGGACAAGTGCTTGTCCGAATTTAGTACGAAGCGGCGCACAAATAGATGGCCTCTGGCTTTCTTTTATAATATTGTGGACGTTGCTGCGTTTGCTGCATACGTAATATACATTGACAACAACACTCACCTGAAGACATCTACAAGCCGCCGTAGGATGTTTCTCCATCAGCTTAGCGAGCAATTGTGCAAGCCAGAAATTTTTCAACGCGCAACGCCATCGAAGCCATGAAAGGTGGGAGCATCGGAGTTGTGGATGCTGAGGCACATGCATCGGAGGAACGTGATAGTACGGGCCGGCTAAAAGTAAAGGGGAATTGCTACATCTGCTCGAAACGACGCCCTACTCGTAAAGCATGCACATTATGCAACAAACCAATGTGCGCAGAGAATTCCAAAGAGTTACCTCAATGCGATAGATATATTTGAATTTCAATAATTTTAAGCAAAAATAATTAAAACTGACATTATATAATAATAATAATAAAAATATTAACAAAACTTAGCTCAAAATAAAATATTCTTTTATATTATATTGTCATATTTGCATGCGTTTTACTATACATACCCAGAAATGTATTCTGTTGACTTAATTGTGCAACTTTGTAAATGGGCTTTATCTTCCGAACGGATGATATAATCCAAACCAAACTTGGAACTATTGCGTAAAACAGTTTTGACTAGGATACCAAGAAATTTCAAGTCGATCCGGTTATCCAGTTTAGAGCTACAGCATTTTCAAAACTAAAAACATACCCAGGTATGTTGCCGTTGACATAAAGCATAAAGTTCTTTTCCCCTTTTTGAAAGGAAGTGAACAATATTGTTGTGATGATTTGTATAAGCGGCAACAAGCATGTTTGTCCTTTTCTGTACATCGTAATAACAAAGGACAGGGGTTTCATGCAAATGCGTTTTTACCCTTAACCCTGATAATGACAAGAACGAAATATCTTTACGAAACAATGAATTTGCGTAAAAATGGCATCGATTTGTTGGTGCATATTTTTGCATATTATGCTGAAAATTCATATTTTTGCATAATTTGGTCATAAATGCATATTTTTGTCTCATATTTTTTGGTATATTTTTGTCATATTTTGTCAAAGTTCAAATTTCAAAAAATATTGTTGACAAATTATTTATGCATTTCTGTAGAACTATATTACAAACACACACATCTGCAAAATTTAATGGAAATTGTAATTTTAATGATTTTAAGAGGAAATTATCTGCTGTTAAAGCCGAAAGTAGTGTAAGAATGCTGTGGAAACTTGATATTTTTTTTTAATGACAACATATTATATAAAAAGAATTATTTAAATCTGAGTCGATTACATCGACATACGTTAAAAGGCCTTTTTCAAAAGCTTTCTAAGAATAAATTGATAAAACTTCACATTCCGAAATATAAATAACAAAACTTAAAAATTTTATAAACCCCCGAAGATACATATATAGAAAAGATGCGATATCTTCTAAGCGGCTGGACCGATCAACACTCTCGATCAGGTAACCTTTCAAACAAGAAAAACTAAATCAAAATCGGTCCAGCCGTTTGGCATGTACGTATACTCGTACAGACATACAGATACACAGACACACCCTACAAACTTATAACATCCCTTTTTTTAGTCGGGGGTTAAAAATAGTAGAATTCTTAAATAAAAATAAATATATAACAACACTTTGCTTTTCCTATTTACGTATCGCTCCTTTACTGCAATCAAAACATATCTCGTAAAATTAGTGTTTAGAGTTAATAATGCCGAAAGAAATCATTATCATATATAATCTTGTGTACAAATTTAATGTAAAAGGCTTGTACACGCACCTCTTTATTTAGTTGTATGTAAACTGAAAATTTTTCTTTTGAATAAAAAGTTTTTTAAATATATGCATATGTTATTGTTTTTAGTGCATATTTTGCCTTTTCCAGTTCTCGTGGAACCTTCATAGTGAAGAGACATTAAAGCGGATTTTTCTTTACATACATACATACGAAACAAATATAAAAAACAACAAAATCAAAAATCATACAAAAAATATTCGTAATACATATTCACCTTGATAAATAAGCCTATTGGCTTTACTATTATATTTTACATAGCAAGAAATAGCAAAAACCAAAAAAAACCGTAAACACAAAGTTCCCTTGAGGAATAATACTCTGTATGAGTACCTCAAAGGAAAAAAAATTGAAGTGAGTTCTAACGCCAGAAATGCTTATTTTACTGTGAGTTCTGAAACTCTTAATGAAAAAAATATAAATAATAAATCTGATGAAAATCTTTTTTTAACGGCAAAGCCAATTTTTCGTCAGCGACCAACTTCGCTTTGTCCAATGCCAACTAGTGAATCGTTAACATTACCATTGCCTAGTACTTCTTCATTTAAGTCTGCGATATCATCCGCATCGGGCTCGCCTTCATCACTAAACCAAGTTATCACTACAGATAACAGTAGCTCAAAACCCAAGGTACAAGTGGGAATGGACAGATATATAACAGTGGTAAAGGGTGGGCGAAGCCCAAATTCTTCAAAAATTTCATCTGCTACAAAGATGTCTAGGGATAACAGCGCATCAGCTACCAATCGTCAAAATCGTTTTTCATTATTGCAAGACACCGACGACAAGCCCTCTACATCATCGCAAAAGTCTTTTAAGCCACCACCTATTTATCTGAGAGAAAAAAAATTCTAACGCGCTTATAAAAAAAACTACTGTCGACCATTGGTGAAAATACCTTTCACATCATTCCAATTAAACGAGGTAATATTGATGAAACTAAAATCCAAATATATAATGAAAAAGATTTCCGAAAAATTGTTAGTGAATTCGAAAAAAATAAAACAAATTTTTACACATACCAACTTAAGAGTGCTAAGGGCCTACAGATAGTATTAAAGGGCATAGATTCATATGTTGAACCTGAAGAAGTAAAATGTGCACTTGTCCACCAAGGATTCAAGGTAAAAAATGTTACCAACATATTTAATAGAGAAAAGGTCCCCCAACCCCTATTTCGGGTTGAACTGGAGCCGAATGACATACTTTTTTTTTAATGCATGTTTTTTTTATTTATTGTATCTTCAAATATGAACTAACAATAAGTATTCAAATCTTAAATCGATAAAAAAATTATTAGGCCCGACCAATGTCGGACATAAGCTTAGTGATAGTTATTAATAATACATAAGTAGTGATAAGCAACAAAAAGAAAAAAGTGTTTTCAAGCAGCTTCATCATCTAGAGTGTTGAATATTAGAGCCCGTGTATCTCTCTTTTTTAAGCGGATTTGCCCAGTAAAGTTCAAAATATTACTAGCAAGCGGATTAGGATGTGACTCGAGTTTTGTTAGATATTTGCCTGCGTATTTTACATTTTCTTCAGTCACTAGTGGCATATTCAAATCGCGATGTATATTTGAATTTTTGATGTACCATGGAGCCGATGTTATCATGCGTAAAATTTTATTTTGCCTTCGTTGAATTTTGTCTACATTTGAAGCTGAAGCAGTGCCCCATAGTTGAATTCCGTAACACCATATTGGCTTTAAAAGCGACTTGTATATTAAAAGTTTGCAGTCTAGGCTAAGTGTTGAATTTCTACCAATCAGCCAATGTACCTGAGTTAATTTAAGTTTCATTTGAGTTAACTTAGAGTCAATGTGATGTTTCCATGTAAGTCGTCGATCAAGGTGTAAACCAAGATATTTCACATGTGAATGTTGAGGAACAACTTGATTGTTAATCCGAATGGGGGAGCAAGTATCTCTTCTTAGGGTGAACGTTATATGGACACACTTTTGTTCATTGACTTTAATTCTCCATAAGTTTAACCAAAGCACCATCTGGCTAATGTGTTCCTGGAGTTTGCGGGATGCCTCATCAGGGTTTTCGTGTATACTAAGGCAGGCTGTATCGTCGGCAAATGTGGAAGTATGGATACTACTGCTCACAGGCATATCACAAGTATAAATCAAATATAAAACTGGTCCCAGTATGCTCCCCTGTGGCACACCGGATGAAATAGTTTCAGGCCTACTCGTAAAGTCTCCTTCCACAACAGTGAACTTACGGGAAATAATGTAACTTTCCAAAATATTTAAAATGTTTATTGGTAAGTAAGTCTTCAATTTTAAAATTAGGCCTTCATGCCACACTTTATCAAATGCCTGGGAAACGTCAATAAAGAGCGCAGAACAATACTTTTTTTCCTCAAAAGTTCTTCTTATAAATTGAACCAGTCTGTGAGTTTGTTCAATGGTGCTATGCTGACTTCTAAAACCAAATTGATGGTCTGGTATGCACCCACTACTAATTAGAATTGGGGACAATGTTGTTTTGAGCAGTTTTTCGAAAAGCTTTGACATAGTTGATAGTAGACTTATTGGCCTATATGACTCAGCCTTGGTTAGATCTTTGTCCGGCTTTGGAATCATTTTCACCTTGGCAAGCTTCCCGCTGTGTGGATAATACTCCAGTCGTAAAATGGCATTAAATATGAATAATAGGATTCTCATTGCAATACGAGGCAAGCTCATCAGCATCTGGTTACTAATTCCATCAATACTTAGAGCTTTCTTCGGGTTGAGTTCGGCAATTAATTTTTGTAAATCACGCGTCTTAAACTTTATGTGTTGAGGGGGTAGAGCGACTACATTCGGCAAATGACATACAATTAAAAAAAATTACTGAAAGGAAATGAATGAACGACATACAATTGAAAAAAAAATGAAACCCATCCAGTTTATAACGTAAAGTATCTCTTACATCGAAAAATCACAGTTGAAGAGCCACGTAAGCGTTCAGGTCCCGTACAGTGCCATAATTGCCAAGAATATGGCCATACGAACACTTACTGCAAGTTACCTACAGTGTGTGTTATCTGCGGTGAATTGCATGGTACTGCTAGCTGCACTAAGCCAAAACATCAAGCAGAAAAAAAAATGTAGTAATTGTGGAGGTAATCACACAGCTAACTATAGAGGGTGCCCTGTATTTTCTTTCGTTAAACAGGCTATGGGTCAAAAACCCAAGTTAACTCCAGCTCTACAAGTAAACGCGAACTCCGACACTTTTGCTCAAATCAGCCAACCAGTTACTTCACGTGTATCGTATGCTGATGCTGCTAAGACTAGTTCAATTCCCACGCAAAATGTTCCACCGCCAAATAATTCAACGAATTCAAACTCAAGCTTTAACTTTAGTCGCCTTGAAGCTACTATTGAGAATCTGGTGCTAACTATAAACAACTTTACTACAAATATGACAAGTATGATGCAAGAAATGCTGCGAATGCAGAATAGACTGCTTCAAGCATTAGTTAATAAACCATGAACACGTTAAAAATATGTTTCTGGAACCCAAACGGCATTCGCCAACATAAAAATGAACTTGAGCCCTTCCTGGTGGAAAAAAATATTGATATAATGTTGGTTTCTGAGACTCATTTGACCTCAAGAAGCTTATTTAAAATAAATGGTTACACTTTATATGATACAAAGGACCCGAGAGAGAGAACATGTGGTGGATCAGCAATTCTGATTAAGTCAGGACTCAAGCACTATGTCCTTGACAACGTTAGTGAAGAATATTTGCAAGCAACGAATATTTTCGTAGAAAATTTTTGTGCGAACTTCGTGATATCATCAATTTACTCACCTCCCAGGTTTTCAGTTACCGAAGATCAGTATGAGAAGTTCTACAAATCGCTTGGATCTTGTTTCGTGGCAGCTGGTGACTACAATGCAAAACATACGTACTGGGGATCACGTCTTGTTACACCTAGAGGTCGAGCCTTGTTCAATACAATTTCAAAAATGGGCTTAGATGTCATTTCGAGTGGGGAGCCTACTTACTGGCCTACTGACGTAAGAAAAATTCCAGATGTTATAGATTTTGCCGTCACGAAAAATATTCATAGGGACTTAATTCATGTAGAGGCCTCTCTAGATCTGTCCTCCGATCACTCTCCAACAATAGTTACAATTTTCAACCCACTAAGGAGTGATTTAACTAACTCATATGTGAAGATGATTAATGGAATCAACTGGCTGGTATTCAAAAAATATCTTAGTAGTCACTGCGTAGAAAACATTCAGCTTAGATCATGCGATGATATTGAATTTAACATTGCCAATCTTAACGAAAATATTAAACAGGCTGCTGAACACGCCACTACCTCCTATCCGCAGACCGGCTTTAACAGAATTTATTCTACGGAAATTGAACGTCTTGTATGTGAAAAAAGGAGAGCTAGAAGAGAATGGCAACAACACAGATCACCCCTAAATAAAATCAGACTTAAAGAATGTACTAAACGACTCAAAGAGCTGCTATCGTCGGAAAAAACTGCACTACTGGAAAAGTATTTAGAAGGTCTTGATGTAACGCCCGCATCTAATTACTCTTTATGGCGCGCTACTAGAAATCTTAAACGACCCGTTGATCTTAAGTCACCATTGCGTACTGCGACCGGAGGCTGGGCAAGAAGTGATAGTGAGAAAGGTAACTTATTTTCTGAGCATTTAAAAACTGTATTCACTCCCAATCCATGTACGGGTGCTGCTGATTTACCGAGTGTAGTTTCTCTACCCCCTCGTCCCATAAGGTTTAAGATGCGTGAAGTACAAAAAGTAATTGCTGAACTCAACCCGAAGAAAGCTCCAGGTATTGATGGCATTAGTAACAAAATGCTCATGAACTTGCCTCATATTGCAATAAGAATCCTGCTATTTACTTTTAATGCTATTTTAAGAATGCAGTATTTTCCACATAACTGGAAACTGGCCAAGATCAAAATGATTCCAAAGGCGGGCAAAGATCTTACCAAGACTGAGTCATATAGGCCTATAAGCTTACTATCTACAATCTCAAAGCTTTTCGAAAAGCTGCTCATGACTAAATTGTCCAAAATTTTAACTGATAATGGGTGCATCCCGGACCATCAATTTGGCTTTAGAAGTCAGCACAACACGATTGAACAAACGCATAGACTGGTCCAAGTTGTAAGAAGAACATTTGAAGAAAAGAAGTATTGTTCTGCTCTCTTTATTGATGTTTCTCAGGCATTTGATAAAGTATGGCACGAAGGCCTAGTTTTAAAATTGAAGACATATCTGCCAATAAACATTCAAAAGCTTTTGGAAAGTTATATTATTGATAGGAAGTTCACTGTTGTAGAAGGAGAGTTCACGAGTGTGCCCGAATCTATATCTTCTGGTGTGCCACAGGGTAGTATTCTGGGTCCTGTCTTGTATTTAATATATACTTGTGATATGCCTGTGAGCAATAATATCCATATTTCTACTTTTGCCGATGATACAGCCTGTATGAGTGTGCACGAAAACCCTTATGAGGCATCCCGCAAACTCCAGGAACACATAAGCCAGATGGAGCTTTGGTTAAACTTATGGAGAATTAAAGTCAATGAACAAAAGTGTGTCCATATAACGTTCACCCTAAGAAGAGATACTTGCTCCCCTATTCGAATCAAGAATCAAAATATTCCTCAACATTCCCAAGTGAAATACCTTGGTATACACCTTGATCGAAGACTTACATGGAAGCATCATATTGACTCTAAGTTAACTCAGATGAAACTTAAGTTAACTCAAATATATTGGTTGATTGGCAGAAACTCAACACTCAGCTTAGACTGCAAACTTTTACTGTACAAGTCGCTTTTGAAGCCAATATGGTGCTACGGAATTCAGTTATGGGGCACTGCTTCAGCTTCCGATGTCGAGAGAATTTAACGAAGGCAAAATAAAATTTTACGCATGATAACATCGGCTGCATCGTACATCAAAAATTCAAATATACATCGCGATTTGAATATGCCACTAGTGACTGAAGAAATTGTAAAATACGCAGGCAAATATCTAACAAAACTCGAGTCACATCCTAATCCACTTGCTCGTAATATTTTGAACTTTACTGGGCACATCCGCTTAAAAAAGAGAGATACACGGGCTCTTATATTCAACACTCTAGATGATGAAGCTGCTTGAAAACACTTTTTTCTTTTTGTTGCTTATCACTACTTATGTATTATTAGTAACTATCACTAAGTTTATGTCCGACATTGGTCGGGCCTAATAATTTTTTTATAGATTTAAGATTTGAATACTTATTGTTAGTTCATATTTGAAGATACAATAAATAAAAAAACATGCATTAAAAAAAAATTTAAATACAAATAAAAGTTTAATAAAGTGTTTATTCTGTTTATTTCGCAATCAATAGTCTTGTTCTTAATAATTTTTATGTTTAAATTAATTTCGTTTATGAAAGCAATTTCTTTATAAATTTAATGTTAATAAATTTTACATTCATACATGTTAATAGGTTTTATTTATTCAAGCTAAAGTTTTTTTATTTTATTTCCTTTTTCTTTATTTTAACAATTCAATTTATGCTTATGCAACTACTGTTGGTGTATCTGTTGTTGGTGTGTTTGTTGTTGTTTGTATGTTTGTAGGTGTTTCTGTAACTCCTCCCCCTTAGTATAGAGCGAAGATAAGAAGTATTGACGGTCGGGAGTGACAGTACTGGTGGTAGGGAATTCGTTTATGGTGTATTTTGTTTTATATTTTGTTAAGAAAATTATAATTATTGCACTAATTATTGCAACTATTAGGGTGTAGTTTATGTATTTGTGTAATTCTGTGTTGTTTGATGAGATTTCTATTGCTAATTTATTTTTTAGATGGTAATCTTTTAGTTTGGGAATGCTTAAGTTTTCTACTGTGGACAAAGGTTTTATCTTTATTTGTGGAGATGGGTTTGGGATAAATTTGTCCCAATATATATTTGGATTGTCTTTGTATGTAATTTCATTGATAGTAATGTCGCAGTTTTTAAAATGTAATAACATGTTTCCTTCGATAATATGTTCGTTCAAATCACATGAAGTTTTAATTTTTGTTGGTGGTAAATTTGTTGTTAATACTAGTCCTAGTTCAAGTTGTATGACTTTAGCTATCTCGCCTACATCATTCAGTTTACATTTTGCTTCTAAGTTATGTACAATTTTTCCAAAACATGAGGACTTTTCTATTGTTTCTTGTTGTTAACTTTCTTTTTTTTTGCATAAATTGTCGAAATACTGTATTTTCTCGTTATTATAAATTGTGTATGGTGTTATTATTCTCTTTTGTTATGTTCATAGGTATAGGGATTGTGTGGGAAATTGTGTATTGGTCATGAGGGATGTGTGGAATAAGAATGTTGAAAATATTTGTGTTATTGTAGTAGGCTTGTAATTCTAGGAGTTCGTATAAGTGTTCTATGGTATTGACTTTAATAGACTGGGTTTTCAGTTTGCTTTCGATTTCATCTAATTCATCTATATTTAAGATCATTTTTGGTATAATGTTAAGTCTGGATAAAGTCATTGCTTCGGAAATACTTGTAATATGATTTGATAGTAAATCAATATGATAATTGATTTGATTTAAGTACTGAATATCGTTAATGAGTCTTGAGTTGGATGAAATGCTATTTTGTGAGTGTTGTAATGACTGTACTATAATGTCTTGTTCATTATTTATGTGGCTTGTAATGTTTTCTATTCTTTCAAGAATTTTAGTGTTAAATGTTTTGTTTATTTGTTTCAGCCTGTAAGTTTGATTTCAAGTTAAATATTGAGTCGTTAATACGAGAAGCGTCATCGCTGTCCATGTTTCCCGTGATAAATTTCACAGCCGATCCTATACCATTAAACAATCCTCTTTTGGTGCGGTGTCTCGGTATTATTGAGTTTAATTTATCTTTGAGGTCTATTAATTTGTGTTGTGTTGTTTTCAAAGAGCCTTTGTTGTAATATGATCGTGTGAAGTGTTTTAATGATTCCTCAATTTTAATGATATTGTTGCTATATGATTGTAGTTTTATGATATGTATAAGGTTGGTGTAATCTGTTGTTGTCTTGGCTGTTCCCAATTTTATTTGTACAAGACCCTGCGTATCGGTCAGATTTCGTAGGTTTAATGTTTGTGCATGTATTATGGTAATTAATCTGAAATAGGTAAAATATAGTTTAGTTTTCAAAATCGTCTTTTCTTTATTTTTGATTTGTGCAATTTTTTGTTTAGTGTAGTTATTAAAGTTACTCTATTGTTCTTTTGTACTTTATGCCTAGAAAATCTTGGTGTTAGCTTATTATAGCTATTGCTATTTACGGCGCGGTACAGGAGTTAGAAAATGATTTTCGTAACAAAATAATCGATACTATTACAGTTATAAATTTAATTTTGTTTTGATTTCCTTGTACTTAAGAGCAGATTACGAAAATAAACGAAACAAAATGTTTGATTTTGTTTTGCTTCGTTCTTTGAAGTGAGTGGCACAAAAACAAAACAAAAACATTGAGAACGAGAACAAGTGTGCTGGCATAACATTCCAGTTTGTTGGTTAGAGAGGCAGAGGGAGTGGTTGGCATTATTTTTTAATACAGCAGCACAAAACCAGTCCACACACAACTTAAAAAATAGCAAATGCTAAAAGAATGCAAAAAACACTAATAAACACAAAGCTGTGTGCACGTATGTATACATTTTTATGCCAGATGAATTCAGCGTTACCGTTGGTGCTACTCTTTAGTAGCTACTTTTAGCAATTTGCCACTTTTTCGACTGCTTGGATACTATTGTGCTACCTTTACAAAATGCACCCAAATTTTACACTTTTTCTAATTTTTGCCACTTTTTGATACTTTTTACTGAACGAAAATATACTTTTTGGACTTTCGGTTTTATTAATATATTCAAAAATTGTTTTAGTTAAATTATGTAGTGAAGTTTCGAGAAGAATTAATAGAAGCGATAAAAGACTGATTTTATTAAAGTATTTATATGGATCCCATAAAGTCCTACTTTTAACTAACTTTAAGTTGTAATAATGGCCCTAAGTTTTTTTTTTATATAGCTAAGTAGCAATTGCTATAACCGGGTGTCCTAAGGCACCTCTCATCTTTTTTTTTTTTTCTTTTACATTCTTTCCTGTAAATATAGTCGTTTTCTTCGTAATCTAATGGGTCTTGTCTATTTTTTTGTCTATGCGTTTGTCTGTGTCAGTTTGTAATTTATTCTTAATAGTCATATAGTTGAGTTTGAAATTGATTTATTTTGGAAAGATATTCGTGTTCGTTACTGAATGTGATTTGGCGGTCAAATTTGTAAGTTCTACCGTAGAAAAGTTCAAAGGGTGTTAATTTTGTAGAAGAATAGATTGCATTGTTGTAGGTTATGAGGGTCTCTGTTAGAATATCGTCGTGATCCATTTCTAGCTTTTTCTCTTTAACTTTTTCTATTATTAATCTGTATATTTCGGTTAGCGTTGAGTGGAGTCTCTCTACAGGGGCATTGCTACTTGATTGTTGGAAAGACGTAAAATGTAAGTTAATTTGATATTGTTGACAAAAATCTTTAAATATATTTGAATTGAACTCGGTTCCTTGATCACAGATAGTTTCATTAGGGATTCCATGCATGCTCAGAAAGTGTTTTAAAGACTTAATTGAGCAGAGGCTATTCCTGGCTGTTAAAGTATATGCGGCGGCAAATTTAGAAAATTTATCTATAATTGTTAAAATATTTTTCCCGTTAATTGTATAAATGTATATATGTAGTATGTCTAGTGGTTTAACAGGTGTAGGGGTTTTTTCGAATTTAGTTTTTGGAGGGTGTCTGTCATACTTTAGCTTTTGGCATGGATTACAATTATTTATTGTTTGAATTATTTTTGATTTCATGTATGGGAAATGATATTCACGTTTAAGGTGATCGAATGTTTCTTGTATTCCTCTGTGGTTATTGTTTTCATGGTAGTCTTGAATGATTTTATCCTGATTATCATTTTCTTTTATGTCTTTTACTATTTCAGTGCATCTAACTAAACGGAAAATTTTTGCGTATACATTTTGAATTATAGCAAAAGATTCATCGTCTGTGAAAATTGCTGTAGTTTTATTAGGGGCTAGGTGGTTTTTTAAAATGTCTGTTATAATTTCTTCTGTGTAAGTAGGATATGTAAAGGTTTTTCTATGTTTATTCTTAAAGATTACTTCGAGTTTTACGCGAGGATTAATATTTCCTTTTTTAAATAAAGCTTGTAAATTGAACTCATTTATTGGTTTTTCCGAAATAGGCATGCCGTCATCGCAGTTTTCTTCTGCCGAGTGAATGGTACTTCCCGAGGTGGCTTGATTAGATAGTGTGTCAAATGTATTAATATTTTGAGTTTCTGAAGGGTCTGTTTTTATTCGGCTAAAGGCGTCAGCGTTGGTATTTAGCTTCCCTTTTTTATATATGATCTCGTAGTCGTATTCTTCTAACTTTAATCGCCAACGAATTAATTTTGAATTTGGTTCTTTAAGGCTCATGATCCATGTAAGGGGTTTATGATCTTTTATGATTCTAAAACGGTGACCGAATAGATATGTCCGAAAGTATTTAGTAGCCCAAACTATGGCTAAAGCTGAAAGTCCATACCATCCGTTCTTTGCATATGCGTTGTATGCGTTGCTGTACGTTCTCTCCGATTCTAAATTCAAGTTACATGCAATATGTCTTATGCTCAAGTATTTTTGTTGCTTTAATGCAAAAAGAGAGAATATTTAAATTCACCACACAAACATTTGGCTATAAAAGAGAGCATGATGCAAGCGACGGATTCAAAAGTAGAAAGTAAACCTTTATCCATCCTATGCGTCTACACGTTCTTTGCGTTTTGTTCTGTAACTTGCCACATACAATTACCTTGATTCTACTTTTTGACACATGCATAAAACGCAACTACGCATTCAACGGATGGTATGGACCTTCAGCTTAAGAGTTCCTTCTCTATTGTGGAGTAATTGATTTCTGATGTTGTGAGTGTGCGACTTGCATAGCAAATTGGCTTCTCATTTCCTATGGGACCTTGCGATAGGATAGCTCCAATCGCGAAATTACTTGCGTCGGTTGTGAGGTTGAAAGGTTTGGAAAGGTCTGGATATTGTAAGATTGGGTCATTAGTTAGAAGGCTTTTACAAATTTCGAGTCTTTTTATATTTATCGTCGACTATAATAGTTTTATTTTTCTTTAGACATGTTGTGAATGGTTTAGTTATCTTAGCGAAATCCTTTATAAATTTACGATAATAACCTAATAAGCCCAGGAATGATTTTATTTCTTTTTGGTTTGTAGGAATCGGAAAATTTTGGATGTCTAATATTTTATCGGGGTTTGGTTTTACTCCTTCAGTGGTTACAATATGGCCTAAAAATGCACATTCCTTATGTAGGAATTCTGATTTGTCCAGCTGAATTTTGAGGTTGGCTTCACTGAGGGCTTCAAAAACTTTATTTAAGTTTTCGGTATGTTCCTGGAGTGAAGTTGAGTAAACGATGATATCAGCTAAGTAAACTAAACATACAGTTCCTATTAGGTCTTTCAAGATGCAATCCATCACTCTTTGAAATGTGGATGGTGCGTTTTTATGGCCACATGGCATTCTAACAAACTCGTAGTGTCCTCCTTCTACTGTGAAGGCAGTCTTAGTGATATCTTTTGCATTCATTTCTATTTGGTGAAAACCACTTGCCAGGTCTAATGTACTAAAATACATACATTTACCTAGTTTGTCTAATATTAATTAATTAATGTTTGGTATTGGGTATCTATCAGAGATCGTTTTTTCGTTTAACTTCCTATAGTCTATTACTAAACGCCATTTACATTTCCCACTAGCATCTGCTTTCTTGGGAACTATCCACACCGGTGCACTCCAAGGTGAGTAGCTTTCACGTATGATGCCTTGATTTAACATTTCAGATATTTGTTTTTTCACATCTGCTTTGTGGATATGTGGGTATCTATAGGACTTGCTGTAAATTGTGACGACAAAAGGCGCATCCCTTGTTTTTGTGCCCACAAAATGAATTACGTATTATTTTATTTATCTTATTTACATGATATTAAATTTATACAAACATAAGAATATAATATTTAGAATAGCTCTACCTACTTTGGCTATCTGCTAACAGTTTATTTTGTATTTTAGTATTTTCCTTAGTTACTTCATGAATTAATCAAAGTTATGTCTTAAGATTTCGTATTAACTGAATTTGAAATTAACCGAAAACTTATGTTAACGAACATTTATACCATCACTGTTAGGTATGTTTTAAATGGTAGTTTCCCTGCTGTGTGCAGCACTGATCGATACAACCATTCGCTACCTAACGAATGCTGGTGCATTGAACAGCCAATCACAGCACGACGCGTGGATGATATGCGAGTATGGTTGTATGTGTATCATTGCATGTGAACACAAATAGTATATAAAGCCGCACATTAGGCAATTTGAGTTAGTTAGCTGCTAGCTCATCGTGTGTAAGCTCGATTATTATTAATTGGCGAGTTAACAATAATAATAATAGGAATTACCCATCGAAGAGTAGGAAATTGAATTGTACAGTGCGAATCCAGTACAATTCAACTTTCCTATGAATAGTAACTAACATAAGAGATTATTTTTACAGTGGAGTTAGCTGCTAGCTCATGCCAACTCGCGCTCTTTACTGTTTAAGTAAAATTAAGAGAACCATTGGTAAATAAAGAGTTGTACGTATTATAACGAGTAAGAAACGGATTGACTTTTTTACTACGATATAATAAAAATCTGGTAACGACCCTGGACACCGCTGAGCATACCCCAGCATAAGAGCAGAAAACGTGTCGTTACAGTGGCGCCCGAGCAGGGACTCTAAGTCCAATAAAATTGGACAAATTAATGAAGATTACATTTAAATCAATTTCGATAATAAATATGAAGTTGTAAAATTTTGAAAAACAAAATTTTAATAGAGACTATAAATAAAATAAAAATTCCAAGAAGGAAGTGTCCAAACTAAGATGAAAAAAAGCTTCAACACAGAAATGTTGAAGACATCTTGGGTTTATACCCTAAAACGGGAAGAATTAATCACATATCTGAGCCAATTTGAGCAAAGCACCACAGGAAATGTGGAAGAGCTGAGAAAGCGGTTCTGTAAATTCATCACCTCCGAACATCATGAGACCACGGGAGACAAATTGCTACAGCTGCAAAACCAACACGAGGCGGCAGCAGCATCTACGAGCCTCCGTGCACCTGAGACCACTCATCCCACTCCAACGTCGCCAGCCAGGTCGATAGAAAGACTAAGTACCCCCCCCCGTACCGGAGGTTAACATTCACATAATTTTAGTAGAAATTGTTCGTAAATGGGGTTTGAAGTACGATGGCGGCAGAGACCCAGTCGGTTTTATTGAGTGCATCGAAGAATTAGCAGGTATGTACCAAATTGAATTGAATCAAGTCGTGAAAGTAGTCGCTGAATGCTTTCGAGATAAAGCTTTGATGTGGTATCGAAATAATAATAAGCACTGGGACCAGTGGCAGGCGTTCAAAACAGATTTTTATAGATTTTTCTTACCATCAAGATATTTTGAGAAGCTCGAGGAGCACGCGAGTCTTTCAAGGATTACGCTCTGGCACTACAAAACCTTATGCGGCATATAAACCTCTCGTCAGAACAGAAGCTCGAACGAATATTCCGTAACGCACTTCCAGACTACCAGTGGTACATTCGCCGCCGAGACTTGACTACTCTAGATGACCTCCTAGACCTTGCCGATGAACTGGAAAGTATCCCTAGCACATCTCATCCTGCTAGAGGAGAGCACCATCGACTGGTAGAAGAGCAAGCTACCTACCGAAAACGTGCCCATCGCAAGCCTCAATCGAAAAGTCACAAAGAACAACTTGAAAATCAAACGCAGCTGGTATGGGAAGAAAATAAAATACGGGATACGATACTTATTGAGAATAAATTAGTAGGCAGCACTTTGGACACCGGAGCCATCCGGAGTTTCATTCATCCTCACCTCATTCAAAAACTTATTCATCGGCCTATCTACGCACATACCGAAATAGATGTAATTTTGGCTGATGGCTCCAAAACAATCATCTACCGATCCCTGAGGATAAAGGTGACCTTGGGTAAAAAGACAGCAGACTGCGAATTCCTGGTGATGGAAGAAATCACCAAAGATATCATATTAGGGTTGGATTTGCTTCGCATCCTTGAAACCAGCATCATGTGCGCCGGGTTAGTGGTTCATAGTAAAAAAAGGCAACCCGAAACCTCGGACCCAAGGGATCACTCTGCTCAGGTAAGAAGAAACCAAATTAATGCAGATTTTTTAGATGAATCTACATCATGGGTTGACGCTGACCCCAATGTCCAACAACAACGTATCGACAAATTTTTAAAGGAAGAACTATCTAAATTCCAACACATCAAAGGACTAGCTAATGTAGCGTGTCATACAATCGTCATGAAAGACGACCGACCTATCAAGATTAGGTACGCTCCACGAAACCCTGCAATGCAAGCCATTACTGACCAGGAAGTTAACAAACTGATGCAGCAATGCTGCATCGAACCCTCCCATAGCCCGTACAGCTTTGCCGTTACACTGGTGAAGAAAAAGAACGGCACGTGGCGTACTTGTATGGATTTTCGACAGTTGAACGCTAGATCGATACCAGACGCCTACCCTTTGCCTAGAATAGACACTATTCTTGATCGATTGCGGAATGCCAAATTCATCAGCAGCCTGGACTTGAAAGACGCTTATTGGCAGATTCCCATGGACGAGGAAAGGTTGTGTGTTAATATGGATGTGTAACTAGTATGTAGTGTGTTGAGAAGTTCTATAGCCCAATTATTATTTTTATCCAGCTGTACAGGGGGTCCAGCTTATAACTAGGCGTTCAAAGGAACTGCCAGAAAAAGTGAGAATTCAATAATTAAACAAGGCAAGTTATTGCCGGTTTATGTTCATTCATTAAAATCTGATTTATTCCGTGTTTTACTCTACTTATATACTATTTTACATTTTATTATTTTTGTGTTTCTTTATGTCTTTACTTTTGCTGACCATCTATAATATAATAATTTTGTAATGAAAACAAAAGTGTGTCATTTAAATTTAATACAGTAAGCGTTTTGTTAATTATTACAATGAACTGTGTTGCAATGCAATTATATTATGATACAGTGTATTACAGTAAGTGAGGTACACTACACCCTCACCCTTAAGAGAAAAATTATGTAAGTAATTTTTCTTACCATTCTCATAGTAAAGTTACAATATTTAAAAAATGTTTTTAATGTATATGATTTTCTTAAAATAATAATGTTTTAGTGTATAAGAAAAATATAAAATATAAATAGATTTATTTTGGTATATAATAAAATTTTTAAAATTGTTATAAAATATGTCTAAGTTATAAAATTTTTTTTTTTTGTTTTTTTTTATAATTTTATTTGATTACAGATAAAATTTTGTTTAGTATATATTATTTTTTTTACAGTTTATATTAATAGTATTCTTATGAAATTTATTTTTATTTACATATATATTTACATATATAATTATCTTAGAATTTATATTTATAAATTTTTGTAGGGTTTGAAATTATTGTTGTGTATTTCTTTTGGTTTTCCTTCATATTCTATTGTAGTGTTTACACCGTTTCTACTTAATATTTTATAAGGTCCCTTGTATGGGCTTTGATTTTTCTTTCTATTTTCTACTTTAACTAGTACTAAATCTCCTATCTTTAAATTAAGTCTATTTTCATATTTATTGTTTATTTTTCGTACATTTGTCACAATATGACACAAATTTCTTTACCATTTTTGACATGTTTTTCCAAATATATTTTTGTTTTAATTTGATGATAGTTTTTCTAATTCCTAAGTGGCCTGCGTGTGTGGCATTGTGGTATTCGTCAATTAGTTTGTATTGCAATATTGCATCTGTTATTTTTGTTGGGGCATTGTATATTAATATTTTTAGTTGAGGACTTTTGTTATTTATATTTATCTTGGCATATAATCTTTTATTTCTTCTTTTGTATATATTTTGAATATTTCATCATTATTTGATAGCGCTAATTCTTTTATATTCTCTTTCTTCATTTTAGATATCAGTTTCCTCAGAATCGAATCTAGTTTCGCTGAGTTATCGCTGAATCTTGCTAGCTTATTAATTTCATTATTAATTTCATTGTTCATATTTTGGGTATGTAACTTCTTCATAGTCGAATCTGGTTTCGATGAATTATCATTACATCCTATGTTCATATTTTCGGTACGCAATTTCTTCATATTCGAATCTGGTTTCGATGAATTATCATTACGTCCTATGTGCACAATATTATTTTCAATAAATATATCCTTCTCATTTATATTTTCAAGCTTGTTAAATTTCAATTTCTTCATATTTTTGATGTCATTGATGGATATGCATTCCCATATTTGAAGTTGATCAGACTTCTGAGAATCATATTTTTCCATATTTCTTTCTCTTGCGCGCGCATTATTTTCATATATAAATATTATTGTTATTTGCCTCATTATTTTCTTTTATATTTGCCTCATTATTTTCTTTTATATTTGCCTCATTAGTTTTATTTTTAATTGCCCTTGTAGTTACTAATAATTTTCTTTAATTTCTCTAAGACAGTTGAAAATTCTAAATCTGATTATTAAAAATTTGCCGTTTAAAATTCTGTCATTAAGATTCCTAATTGATGGTTCTATTATGTCGTCAATATTTATTAATAATTTCTGTACGTGTGTGTAGTTTTTTATGTAGACTGTATGTAGTGTTGTCTAAGGTCATGGTTTTGGAATATAGAGTTTTTTTCATTGTTCTTTTCCTATAATATATAAGTGAATGCACTTTGTTTATCAATTCTATTTTTGCATAGTCGTCACTAATATTTTTGTGATAATTAGCAAGTTTTTTTTTGTAGTTTTTTTTTTTTTTGTTTTTTACTTTCGTCATTGTTAATGTTTTGTAATTTAATATCTCACGGTTTTTAATTATGTCAGTGTGAAAGTGAGTATTTTTTGTGTTTAAAATTTGTAGATAAACATGTGTATAATTTTTTTTTGATGTTTTTAGTAAATGAATCATAATTATATTTTTATAAAAGTTAAAATTTTTTGTTAAAAAAATAACAATTTATTCTAATATTAAGAAAAGTTAAGTATGTATAAAATTTAATAATAAATGCTAAAATTTTTTTTTGTCATTTACATAAACGTGTTGTATTTTAATTGGTGTGCTGACTTTACTGAAGTACTTTTCCGCTTTAGAAAGTGTGATTTTGTTGGTAACTTCAAAAACTTATTTCGAATGCAAAATTCTACATTTATTGAAGGCAACTTGTTGCTTTGTGTTGCAAAGATATTGTAAAGCTTTTGAAGGTATGCTATATTTGACATGTTGTTGCTTCGTGTTGAAAGGTATTGCAAGCTTTTTGTAGGTATTTTGTATTTGTTGAAGACATCTCTTAAATCTTTTTTGACATTTCTCTATAGCCACAGGTTACAGTAAATTCTTTTTAATTAAAGTATGTTTTAAGGCCGGGATAAAATTTGATTGTTCGTCTTTTTATAAGTAGCTTTTTATTTTTGTCGCAATGTAATTTTTGGTCCGCAGGATCTTGTCCTCAGGATCATGGTTGCAGGATCGAAGTTTCAGTATCTTCCTCTCAGGATCGTGGTTGCAGGATCGTGGTCACAGGATGGTAGTTGCAGGATTCTCAGGATCGTAGTTGCAGTTTTAGGTTTTTGTCCGCAGGATCTTGGTTGCAGTGATCTAAGGATCTAAGTCACAGATTCGTGTTTGCAGGATCGCCATGTAAAGGTTGTGTGTTAATATGGATGTGTAACTAGTATGTAGTGTGTTGAGAAGTTCTATAGCCCAATTATTATTTTTATCCAGCTGTACAGGGGGTCCAGCTTATAACTAGGCGTTCAAAGGAACTGCCAGAAAAAGTGAGAATTCAATAATTAAACAAGGCAAGTTATTGCCGGTTTATGTTCATTCATTAAAATCTGATTTATTCCGTGTTTTACTCTACTTATATACTATTTTACATTTTATTATTTTTGTGTTTCTTCATGTCTTTACTTTTGCTGACCATCTATAATAGAATAATTTTGTAATGAAAACAAAAGTGTGTCATTTAAATTTAATACAGTAAGCGTTTTGTTAATTATTACAATGAACTGTGTTGCAATGCAATTATATTATGATACAGTGTATTACAGTAAGTGAGGTACACTACAATATCAATGGCGCGTTATGCCATTCGGGATACATTTTGCCCCCGTAACGTTCCAGCGGGCTTTAGATCAAGCCATTGGACCCGAACTAGAGCCTCATGCTTTTGCCTATTTGGATGACATTATAGTGATCGGTGCCACCTTCGAAGAACACCTAAGAAACTTGAAGGAAGTTTTGAAGCATCTACGTGCTGCTAATCTACGTATCAACCCCGATAAATGAGTTTTTTGCAGCCGAAACAAAATATTTAGGTCACATTGTCACTAACGAGGGCATAAAAACTGACCCTGACAAGATCGCTACCATAGCTGAGATGTGTCCTCCAGTAAATGTAAAAGAGGTGCGACGATTCCTTGGCATCACATCGTGGTACCGGCGTTTTGTCCCCGAGTTTGCCACGCTCACGCAACCGCTCACAATGCTGCTGAAAAAGGGACGACATTGGAAATGGGGAAATGAGCAACAGCAGGCTTTTGAGACACTCAAAGCAAAGTTGACCAAGGCAGCGGTTCTCGCTTGTCCAGACTTCAACCAACCGTTCATTTTGCAAATTGATGCCAGCGAGTATGGACTGGGAGCAGTCCTGACACATTTCGAGGGACAGGAGCATGTAATAGCATATGCCAGTCGCCATCTCAACAAGGCAGAAAAAAAGTATTCAACAACCGAAAAGGAGTGCCTAGCAATTCTGTGCGGTATACGCAAGATGCGTCCGTATCTCAAGGGATATGCATTTGAGGTTGTTACTGACCACTTGTCCCTAAAGTGGTTGAATGATATCGACAATCCTTCGGGCAGACTAGCCAGATGGGCTTTGGAACTGCAGCAGTATACTTTTACAGTCACGTACAGAAAGGGTAAACATAATGTGGTAGCAGATGCTTTGTCACGCCATCCCGTGGAAGTGGCAAAAATAGCGCAAGCATCAGCAACCTGCCCGTGGCTGAAAAACTTGACGGAAAGCGTGGTAAAATATCCCGAAAAGTTCGCTGAGTACGCGATAGTCAACAACCAACTCTATCGACACTATTCACGTGAGACGAACGATGAAGACAGCACCCCATGGAAGCTCTGTGTATGTACCACGCTACGAAACCAGGTTATAAAGGAGGCCCATGATCAACCTGCGGGCGGTCACTTGGGCATTAGAAAGACTACCCACCGGGTCACCAGCAGGTACTATTGGCCAAAAATGATAAGAGATATAACGCGTTATGTCCGCAGTTGTGAGAAGTGCCAACGCTACAAGACAGCTTAACAACAACCAGCGGGACAGATGTTAACAAGAGTACCCGATGAGCCATGGTCACTCGTATGTGCCGATTATGTGGGACCCCTACCACGTACACGTCATGGAAACACCGTACTGTTGGTGTTCTTTGATAATTTTTCTAAGTGGTGCGAATTAATCCCGGCACGCAGGGCCACTGCAGAGGGAGTAGTGAAGGCATTCCGGGAGCGTATAGTGGCCCGTTATGGAGTGCCAAAAGTGTTCCTCACCGATAACGGTAGTCAGTTCTCATCATCCATTTTGCGAAAGTACTTGGCTGATCTCGGTGTAAGACAACAGTTTACCGCTCCATACACGCCCCAAGAGAATCCGGCAGAACGCGCCAACCGCACCATCAAACAGATGATAGCCCAGTTCTCCGGCTCTAACCATAACCGATGGGATGAGTTACTACCGGAAATTATGCTTGCAATAAATACCGCAGTTTCGGAATCTACCGGTTATTCCCCGGCCTACATAACACAAGGACGTGAGCCTAGAATACCAAGCGCCGTTTATGATCAGGTTACAATTGAAACGGGTGCACGACCGGTACAACCAACGGAGCGGGCCAAGGAGCTACGAGAAATATTCTCCATAGTCCGCTCAAACCTGAATAAAGCAGCCACGAAACAACAGTACCACTATAATTTACGACGCCGCCGATGGCAACCTCAAGTTGGGGATCAACTTCTGGTTCGCCAACACCACCTCTCTGAAGCCATCGATAATTTTGCAGCTAAATTAGCTCCGAAATTTGGGAGACCGTTTGTCGTTAAGGGATTCGTGTCCACTGTAATTGTCGAAGTTATCGAGTTGGCTAACAATAAGACCCGTACCGCGCACTTGAGCGAATTAAAACCGTTCATCACAGCCCGAAACTAATATTTTATTTTTTCCCTCTGTTTCTTCTCTAGACCAGTCGCAGCAATTAATTTGACAACTCACAAAAAAAAAAAGAAAAAAACCCAAAAGGGCAAACATGAATCCCAAAAACAAGAAATTCGAAGAAACGTGCCGAAAGTTTCGTAAGAATTTTGAGCGAGAGCAAGCCAAAATAAAGATGACCATCTTCATAGAGGAAGACGTTATCCCCGACCCTTGTCATGTTAAACATGGCCGGCCAGTGAGTCGACCTACCGTCCACAACCGCAGAGCCACGACTCAAGCATGGCGGCCCCAGCAAAACAAGACTGGTTCGCCATCGTGAGCCGAGTCGTCCAGATCCTGTAGGCACGAAAATGATGACTCACCTCCACCATTTAGGGAGACTGAGATGACACCTCCACCTCCACCATTTATTGAAACTGAGATGACACCTCCACCTCCACCATTTATTGACACTGAGATGACACCTCCACCTCCACCATTTATTGAAACTGAGATGACACCTCCACCATTTATTGACACTGAGATGACACCTCCACCTCCACCATTTATTGAGACTGAGATGCCATCTCCGCCTCCACCACTTATTGAAACCGAGATGCCACCTCCGCCTCCACCATTTATAGAGGTTGAGATTCCACATCCACCGCCACTGCTCATAGATGCGGAACTGCCGTCACCACCACCTCCCGTCGAAGGTGACTCACCGTTTACCATCCCACTATTAAACCAATGTTGGGAACCAGCTCCGGAACTGCTGGATGACTTTACTTGCGATTTAGATGACTGCCAAACCACGTTCCTCGAGAGTGGAGACAGCTGGGAATGGGGTGATATTACCGGTTGTGACAGTCAGCTGCTGGAAGAACTTCGCCGCTCGTTTTTTGGGCACAATGACGTCACCATCAGTTCAGTCACCGTCCACCATCACCACCGTCGCCCCAGTCCCAATCTACCTTGGACGGTGAAGATGATAACGAAAAGCAACCGAAACCACCGAAACGCAAAGGGCTGGGACTGGTGGACGTCACCGATGCTCAATATCAATATTTTGGTTCTCAGTGTTACGAGCGCCAGCTGCGAGTCCGGCTGCTGGTGCCCGGAAAACAGCCAGAATACCCTAAAATCAAGCCGCACGACACATCGAGGAAGTCTCCAACAAGTGCGGTTACGTACTCATACTACGAGCCGAAGTCACCGCACGAGTTAGCACCGCACAATACATCCCCGAAATTACCGGACACACCGGGCAGAAAATGGTTCAGCCCCTTAAGAAATATTAACTCGCCACCTCTCACGCTAAATGACAATGAAGTGGGGGATGTTGACATGTATTCATCTGGTACGGCAGCGCCGTCATCCACAATCCAGAACAAAGCCGAGGGAGATCCACCTGATCGAACCCAAAATGCACCAGATTGTAGCAGCCCTTGTGAGGTTGCATTGACCACCGGTCCGCCAGACGTCCAACAGCTCGTCAAAGAAAAATTAAAGACCAGGCCAGCACGCCAGCGGCTCCGGTTCATCTCCAACAGTGCCGGACAACGATTCCGGATAAACATTTCCGGCGTAGGATCCGTTCGGGTATGGAAGCTTCCCTAAAAAAAAACCCTCCCAGCACGAAGGGGAGCAGTGTGACAACAAAAGGCGCATCCCTTGTTTTTGTGCCCACAAAATGAATTACGTATTATTTTATTTATCTTATTTACATGATATTAAATTTATACAAACATAAGAATATAATATTTAGAATAGCTCTACCTACTTTGGCTATCTGCTAACAGTTTATTTTGTATTTTAGTATTTTCCTTAGTTACTTCATGAATTAATCAAAGTTATGTCTTAAGATTTCGTATTAACTGAATTTGAAATTAACCGAAAACTTATGTTAACGAACATTTATACCATCACTGTTAGGTATGTTTTAAATGGTAGTTTCCCTGCTGTGTGCAGCACTGATCGATACAACCATTCGCTACCTAACGAATGCTGGTGCATTGAACAGCCAATCACAGCACGACGCGTGGATGATATGCGAGTATGGTTGTATGTGTATCATTGCATGTGAACACAAATAGTATATAAAGCCGCACATTAGGCAATTTGAGTTAGTTAGCTGCTAGCTCATCGTGTGTAAGCTCGATTATTATTAATTGGCGAGTTAACAATAATAATAATAGGAATTACCCATCGAAGAGTAGGAAATTGAATTGTACAGTGCGAATCCAGTACAATTCAACTTTCCTATGAATAGTAACTAACATAAGAGATTATTTTTACAGTGGAGTTAGCTGCTAGCTCATGCCAACTCGCGCTCTTTACTGTTTAAGTAAAATTAAGAGAACCATTGGTAAATAAAGAGTTGTACGTATTATAACGAGTAAGAAACGGATTGACTTTTTTACTACGATATAATAAAAATCTGGTAACGACTCTGGACACCGCTGAGCATACCCCAGCATAAGAGCGGAAAACGTGTCGTTACAAAATGGGGATGTAGACTTTTGTGATTATCTTGTGTTTAATTTTATTAGTAAAGGTAAGGGGCTGGTTTTCTAGTAGAAAGATATCTTCGAATTCTTTACATATTTTTGTGATAACTTTTCGTTCTTCTGAATTCAAATGTTCAATTCTCAGACTTTCTATTAATTAAGAATTTTGATCAAAGGAATGCTCGAAGTTAATGTTGTTAATCTCTATACAATGGCCGTCCAACGCCTACTGGTGAAACACTGCGACGTTTAGCCGCTCGCCTCGAAGAGACTGGCACAACACGAGACTCTGCCAAACGTGGCAGACCCCGGAGTAGCCGTTATGCAGAGAATATTGCTGCTGTAGCCAGGGATGTCATGGAAGCGCCGTCGACATCGACCAGGCGACGTGCCACGCAAATGGGTATCAGTCGACGGTCTTTACAGCGAATTTTGGTATAAGATTTGAAGATGTTTCCGTACAAAGTCCAGACGGTGCATCAGCTGTTAGCTGCTGACCGCCAATCGCGTCTAACATACGCTCAAGCCATCCTTGATCACCACCAAGAGGTTATTTCTGCGCCACCCTGTATCATCCCCTTCAGGCTCATGTTCATCAGTTAACAAAGTTATCACTACAGATAACAACAGCTCAAAACCCAAGGTACAAGTCGGAATGGACAGATATATAACCGTGGTAAGGAGTGGGCGAAGCCCTAATTCTTCTAAAATTTCATCAGCTCCAAAGATGTCTAGGGATAACAGCGCATCTTCTACCAATCGTCAAAATTGTTTTTCATTATTGCCAGACAAAAACGACAAGCCCGCTGCATTATCCCAAAAGTCTTTTAAGCCACCACCTATCTTTGAGAGAAAAAAAATTAGAACGTGCTTCTAACAAAAACTACTGTCGACTATTGGTCAAAATACTTTTTATATTATTCCAATTAAACGAGGTAATATTGATTAAACTAAAATCCAACTATAAAAAGAAAAAGATTTGCGAAAAATTGTGACACAATTTGAAAAAAATAAAACAAATTTTTACACATACCAACTTAAGAGTGCTGAAGGCCTACAGATAGTATTAAAGGGCATAGGGCATGTTGAACCCGAAGAAGTAAAATGTGCACTTATCGACCAAGGATTTAAGGTAAAAAATTTTACCAACATAATCACCAGAGAAAAGGTCCCCAACTCCTATTTCGGGTTAACCTGGAGCCGAATGACACACAATTGAAAAAAATGAAACCCATCCAATTTATAGCGAAAAGTATCTTTTACACCGAAAAATAACAGTTGAAGAGACACGGAAGCGTTCAGGTCCCGTACCGTGCCATAATTGCCAATAATATGGCCATACGAAAACTTACTGCAAGTTACCTACAGTGTGTTATCTGCGGTGAATTGCATGGTACTGCTACCTCCACTAAGCTAAAAGATCAAGCAGAAAAAAAAGTAGTAATCACACCGCTAACTATAGAGGGTGCCCTGTATATTCTTTCGTTAAACAGGCTATGGGTTAAAAACCCAAATTAACTCCAGCTCAACTAGTAAACGCAAAATTCGCCACTTTTGCTCAAATGATCCAACCAGTTACTTCACGCGTATCGTATGCTGATGCTGCTAAGACTAGTTCTATTCCCACACAAAAAGTTCCACCGCCAAATGACTCAACGAATTCAAACTCAAGCTTTAACTTTAGTCGCCTTGAAGCTACTATTGAGAACCAACTATAAACTTTACTACAAATATGACAAGTATGCATGAATGCAGAATACACTGCTTCAAGCATTAGTTAACAAACCATGAACACGTTAAAAATATGTTTCTGGAACGCAAACAACATTCGCCAACATAAAAACGAACTTAAGCAGTTCCTCATGGAAAAAAATATTAATATAATGTTTGTTTCTAAGACTCATTTGGCCTCAAGAAGCTTATTTAAAATAAATGGTTACACTTTATATGATACGTGGAAACATAGATGAAACTAAAGTCCAAATTTATGACGAAAAAGATTTCCGCAAAATGGTTGCTGAATTTGAAAAAAATAAAACAAGCTTCTACACATACCAGCTTAAGAGCGCTAAAGGCATGCAGATCGTATTGAAGGGCATAGATTCTTATGTTGTTCCCGAAGAAATAAAAGATGCACTCGTCCTCCAGGGGTTTAAGGTAAAAAATGTGTCCAATATAATAAACAGAGAGAAGATTCCCCAACCCCTATTTCGTGTTGAACTTGAGCCTAATGATATAAAATTGGACAAAAAATGAAACGCATCCAATTTATAATTTGAAATACCTCTTGTACCGAAAAATCACAGTTGAAGAGCCACATAAGCGTTCAGGTCCTGTACAGTGCCATAATTGCCAAGAATATGGCCATACAAAAACTTACTGCAATTTACCCTCTGTTTGTGTTGTGTGCGGCGAATTACACGGCACTGCTAGTTGCAATAAGCCAAAAGATCAAAGTGATAAAAAAATGCAGTAATTGTGGAGGTAATCACACCGCTAACTACAGAGGTTGTCCTGTGTACTCTTTCGTAAAGAAGACTATGGTGCAAAAACCTAAATTAGCTCCAGCTCAATCAGCAAACGCTTACTCTGCCACTTTTGCGCAAATGAGCCAACCAGTTACTTCCCGTGTATCGTATGCAGATGCTGCTAAGACAAATTCAATTCCCACACAAAATGTTTCCCCACCAAATAGTTCAAAAAATACTGACGCAAGCTTTAATTTTAATCGCCTTGCAGCTACTATTGAAAATCTGGTGCAAACTATAAACAATTTTACAACAAATATGACTAGCATGATGCAAGAAATGCTGCGAATGCAGAATACTCTGCTTCAAGCATTAATTAATAAGCCATGAACACGTTAACAATATGTTTCTGGAACGCAAACGGCATTTGCCAACATAAAAATGAACTTGAGCACTTCCTCACGGAAAAAAATATTAATGTAATGTTAGTATCTGAGACTCATTTGACTTCGAGAAGTCTTTTTAAAATTTATGGCTACACTATATATGATACAAAGGACCCTTGAGGAAGGGCTTGCGGTGGATCAGCAATTCTAATAAAGTCAAGACTCAAGCACTATGTTCTTGATAACATTTGTGAAGAACACCTACAAGCAACAAATATTGGCATTGAAAGTTTTTGTACAAATTTTGTTATATCATCAATTTACTCCCCTCCCAGATTTTCAATCACTGAGAATCAATATGAGGATTTCTACAAATCTCTTGGACCTTGTTTTGTAGCAGCTGGCGACTACAATGCTAAGCATACGTTCTGGGGTTCGCGTCTTATTACCCCCCAGAGGTCGAGCATTGTTCAACTCTATTTCAAAAATGGGCTTGGATGTCATTTCGAGTTGGGAGCCCACTTATTGGCCTACTGACATACAAAAAATTCCGGATGTTATAGATTTTGGCGTCATAAAAAATATCTCTAGGGATTTAATTCAAGTTCAAGCTTCTCTTGATCTTTCGTCCGATCACTCTCCGACGATCATTACAATTTGTAGTCCATTAAGAAGTAACTTACCTGACCCATATGTGAAGATGATCAATCGTGTTAATTGGCCGGGGTTCAAAAAATACCTCAGTAGTCATTGTACGGAAAACATTACGCTTAGAACATCCGATGATATTGAATCTAACATTGCCAATCTCAGCGAGAATATTAAACAGGCTGCTGAACATGCCATTATCTCCCATCCGCAGACTGGGTTTAATAAAATTTATTCTACAGACATTGAACGTCTCGTACGTGAAAAAAGAAGAGCTAGAAGGGAATGGCAACAGCACAGATCACCACAAAATAAAATCAGATTTAAAGAGTGCACTAAACGACTCCAAGAGTTGCTTGCGTCTGAAAAAACTGCATCTCTTAAAAATTATCTGGAAGGTCTTGATGTCACACCAGCGTCTAATTACTCTTTGTGGCGCGCTGCTAGAAAGCTTAAAACACCCATTGAGTATAAGCCACCTCTACGCACATCTACCGGAAGTTGGGCAAGAAGCGATACTGAAAAAGGTAAAATATTTGCTGAGCACTTAAAATCCGTTTTTACGCCAAACATATATACTGGTGTTGCTGATTTGCCGAATGTAGTCGCTCTACCCCCTCAACACATAAAGTTTCAGACGCGTGATTTACAAAAATTAATTGTCGAACTCAACCCGAAGAAAGCTCCGGGTATTGATGGAATTAGTAACCAGATGCTTATGAACTTGCCTCGTATTGCAATGAGAATCCTATTATTCATATTTAATGCCATTTTACGACTGGAGTATTATCCACACAGCTGGAAGCTTGCCAAGGTTAAAATGATTCCAAGCCGGGCAAAGATCTAACCAAGGCTGAGTCATATAGGCCAATAAGTCTACTATCAACTATGTCAAAGCTTTTCGAAAAACTGCTCAAAACAAAATTGTCCCCAATTCTAATTAGTAGTGGGTGCATACCAGACCATCAATTTGGTTTTAGAAGTCAGCATAGCACCATTAAACAAACTCACAGACTGGTTCAATTTATAAGAAGAACTTTTGAGGAAAAAAGTATTGTTCTGCGCTCTTTATTGACGTTTCCCAGGCATTTGATAAAGTGTGGCATGAAGGCCTAATTTTAAAATTGAAGACTTACTTACCAATAAACATTTTAAATATTTTGGAAAGTTACATTATTTCCCGTAAGTTCACTGTTGTGGAAGGAGACTTTACGAGTAGGCCTGAAACTATTTCATCCGGTGTGCCACAGGGGAGCATACTGGGACCAATTTTATATTTGATTTATACTTGCGATATGCCTGTGAGCAGTAGTATCCATACTTCCACATTTGCCGACGATACAGCCTGCCTTAGTATGCACGAAAACCCTGATGAGGCATCCCGCAAACTCCAGGAACAAATTAGTCAGATGGAGCTTTGGTTAAACTTATGGAGAATTAAAGTCAATGAACGAAAGTGTGTCCATATAACGTTCACCCTAAGAAGAGATACTTGCTCCCCCATTCGGATTAACAATCAAGTTGTTCCTCAACATTCACATGTGAAATATTTTGGTTTACACCTTGATCGACGACTTACATGGAAACATCACATTGACTCTAAGTTAACTCAAATGAAACTTAAATTAACTCAGGTACATTGGCTGATTGGTAGAAATTCAACACTTAGCCTAGACTGCAAACTTTTAATATACAAGTCGCTTTTAAAGCCAATATGGTGTTACGGAATTCAACTATGGGGCACTGCTTCAGCTTCAAATGTAGAGAAAATTCAACTAAGGCAAAATAAAATTTTACGCATGATAACATCGGCTCCATGGTACATCAAAAATTTAAATATACATCGCGATTTGAATATGCCACTAGTGACTGAAGAAATTGTAAAATACGCAGGCAAATATCTAACAAAACTCGAGTCACATCCTAATCCGCTTGCTCGTAATATTTTGAACTTTACTGGGCACATCCGCTTAAAAAAGAGAGATACACGGGCTCTAATATTCAACACTCTAGATGATGAAGCTGCTTGAAAACACTTTTTTCTTTTTGTTGCTTATCACTACTTATGTATTATTAATAACTATCATTAAGCTTATGTCCGACATTGGTCGGGCCTAATAATTTTTTTATAGATTTAAGATTTGAATACTTATTGTTAGTTCATATTTGAAGATACAATAAATATCGGGTGTTTTTTTTTAGAGGTATAGAACTTCGAATTGAAATAAAACACAAGAAAATCGTTTTAATGTCCATCAATTTGGCTTAATTGGAAGGATAATTTTATGCCATTAATGTTTAAATATGATTTCGGGCATGTGGCCGCCGCGGCTGGCTCGAATAAAGCCAATTCTACAGGTCCAATTTTCAACCACTTTTTCGAGCATATGGGGCCGTATGTTGGCAATAACGCCACGAATGTTGGCTTCCAAGTCCCGTAACGTTTCTGGTTTGTTGGCGTAGACGAGCGACTTCACATATCCCCAAAGAAAATAATCCAATGGTGTCAAATCACACCGGTCTCCATTAACGGTAACTGACTCTCCAGCATTATTTCGGAAGAAGTATGGCCCAATGACTCCACCAGCCCATAGAGCACACCAAACAGTCAGTTTTTGTGGATGTAATGGCGTCTCAAGGGTCTCATGTGGATTTTCTTCACTCCAAATGCGGCAATTTTGCTTGTTGACGTAGCCATTCAACCAAAAATGAGCCTCATCACTGAACAAAATTTTGCGATGAAAATCAGCATCGAGATCAATCTCATTTTCGGCCCATACACCAAAATCACGACGCATTGCATGGTCTCGCGGCTTTAATTCTTGCACAAGCTGGATCTTGTAAGGTCGCAAGCCAAGATCTTTGCGCAAAATCTTCCATAAAGTTGATGGACAAAGCTCCAATTGCTGTGCACGGTGGCGAATCGATTCATTCGGGTCCTCTTCAACACTTTGCTCTACAGCGGCAATTGTTTCTTCGGTGCGCACTGTTCGACGTCTCTGCGGATGCGTATTATCACATAGAGTAAACGTAGTGCGAAAACGATCCATGGTTAACCGAATTAATTGCTCTGATGGACGATTATGTCGACCATAAAATGGACGGAGCTTGCGGTAAACTTCGCGAACTGAACCATTATTTTCGAAATAAATTTGCACGATTTGCAAGCGTTGTTCTTTTGTCAACCTGTTCATGATGAAATGGTAAACCAAACTAAATATTAATCACTTGACAGCTGACAAAACGGCCGCCAGTTAAAAAAGTGATGCCAACTTAAAGTTCTATACCTCAATAAAAAACACCCATTAAAAAAAAACATGCATAAAAAAAAAAATTATATGATACAAAGAACCCGAGAGGGAAAGAATGCTTTGGATCAGCAATTCTAATTAAGTCAAGACTCAAACACTATGTCCTTGACAACGTTAGTGAAGAATATTTGCAAGCAACGAATATTTTCGAAGAAAATTTTTGTGCGAATTTCGTGATTTCATCAATTTACGCACCTCCCAGATTTTCAGTTACCGAAGATCGGTATGAGAAGTTCTACAAATCACTTGGATCTTGTTTCGTGGCGTCACGAAAAATATTCAAAGGGACTTAATTCACGTAGAGGCCTCTCTAGATCTGTCCTTCGATCACTCTCCAACAATAGTTACAATTTTCAACATACTAAGGAGTGATTTAACTAACTCATATGTGAAGATGATTAATGGAATCAACTGGCTGGCAGTCAAAAAATATCTTAGTAGTCACTGCGTAGAAAGCATTCACCTTAGATCATCCGATGATATTGAATTTAACATTGCCAATCTTAACGAAAAAATTAAACAGTCTGCTGAGCATGCCACTACCTCCTATCCGCAGACCGGCTTTAACAGAATTTATTCTACGGAAATTGAACGTATTGTATGTGAAAAAAGGAGAGCTAGAAGAGAATGGCAACAACACAGACCACCCCTAAATAAAATCATCAGACTTAAGGAAAGTACTAATCGTCTCAAAGAGCTGCTATCGTCGGAAAAACTGCATTACTGGAAAAGTATTTAGAAGGTCTTGATGTAACGTCCGCATCTACTTACTATTTATGGCGCGCAACTAGAAATTTTAAAAGGCCCGTTGATCTTAAATCACCACTGAATACTGCGACCGGAGGCTGGGCAAGAAGCAGTAGTGAGAAAGGTAACTTATTTTCTGAGCATTTAAAATCTGTATCCACTCACAATTTATGTACGGGTGCTGCTAATTTACCGAGTGTAGTTTCTCTACCACCTCGTCCCTTAAGGTTTAAGATGCGTGAAGTACAAAAACTAATTGCTGAGCTTAATCCGAAGCAAGCTCCATGTATTGATGGAATTAGTAACAAGATGCTGATGAACTATAAGAATCCTGCTATTTATTTTTAATGCCATTTCACGAATGCAGTATTTTTCACATAGCTGGAAACTTGCCAAGATAAAAATGATTCCGAAGTCGGGCAAAGATCTTACCAAGGCTGAGTCATATAGGCCTATAAACTTACTATCAACAATCTCAAAGCTTTTCGAAAAGCTGCTCATGACAAAATTGTCCAGAATTTTAGCTGATAATGGGTGCATCCCAGGTTATCAATTTGGCTTTAGAAGTCACCCTTGCACTATTGAGCAAACGCATAGATTGGTTCAACTTATAAGGAGGACATTTGAAGAAAAGAAGTATTGTTCTGACCTTTTTATTGATGTTTCTCAGGCCTATTTTTAAAATTGAAGACATATCTGCCAATAAACATACAAAAACTTTTGGAAAGTCATATTATTTGTAGGAAGTTCACTGTTATGGAAGGAGAGTTAACGAGTGTGCCCGAATCTATATCTTCCGGTGTGCCACAGGGTAGTAGTTTGGGGCTAGTCTTGTATATAATATATACTGGTGATATGCCTGTGCGCTACATTATCAACATTTCTACATTTGCCGATGATGCACCCTGTATGAGTATTTACGAAAACTCTGAGTGTTTTTTTCCAAAAAGCAGAGTTGTAAAAGAATGTAGCAATAAATATTCAAATCTTAAGTATATATATAATTAATTAGGTCCGACCAGTGTCGGACGTAAGCTTAGTGATAGTAATTAATAATTAATTAATGTCGTATTAAACACAAACATCTGGAGCAATGTTTATAAGAGCCGTATTGTCCGTCTTTTTAAGCGGATGTATCCAGTAAAATTCAAGATGTTACGAGCAAGGGGATTAGGATGGGACTCGAGTTTTGTTAAGAATTTGCCTGCGTATCTTGCAATTTCTTCAGTCGCTAGTGGAAGTTTTAAATCACGATGTAAATTTGAATTCTTAATATACCATGGAGCGGATGTTATTAGCCTCAAAATTTTGTTTTACCACCTGTCTTCTATGTCACTATCTCTTTCCTAAAAGAAGAAAAAATAAAAACAAAATAATAGATTTCGACTTGTATTTTACACGTGTAGCTTTCAGAAACAAAATGGTTGTAAAATAATCACGCATTTTACTTGTAATGCAACACTTTTAAGTTTTGAGAAATAGGGTCCTAGTCGTCCAAAAATATTTTCTAGTCAACAACAAATTATTGTCCATAAGATTAAGGTGAACCCAAATATAAGTGCTCGGAAGCTGCAATCACATATTGAAAGGGAAGTATTAGTCTTTTCATCCAGAAACAATCCGTCGGGAATTCTGTGCAAAAAACACTGATTTAACATTAAAACAAATAATAAATATTGTGAAATTTTTTATTAAATAAATTCTTGCAAATATAAGTACAGAGAGTTAAAAAAAATGAGATAAGCAAGAGATATTTGTGGCCAAGTTTATTCATTGTGAAGAATCCTGTCGCGTCGGAGGTGATATTTTAATTTTTTACACATAATTGTAACACAAAAATAAAGTTTATTTGTTTAAATTTAATTAAATCAGTAGACAATATAGTTTTTCGTTGCCATTAACTAGGTATGTCAACTTTTTGTACTGTTCTACCTGTAATAAATTGAATAAAAATTGCATTTCAGTACAGAAAAACAAAACAAACTGTGTTGTTCATTAATTAAACCTTCTTTTGCATTTAATACTTGCATTATTTTTTTAATTAATCGCTTTTTGAAACTAAACAAACAAAAATTGAAAACGCTCCGCCACTAAAATAACAACTTACAAAAACGTAGTTACGATCGAAATGCAGAATACATAGAATCGAAAGAGAAATCGAGGAACGGAACGCAGAATACCAAAGTTGCCAAACGGAGAAACTTTCGTTTCGAATAGAAACGCAGAATAGGGGTGATCAAAATATTTTGTATATTGCATACTTACTTCTGCATTATTATTTTAAAAATTTTATTTTTCATTCTCTTAAAATTAAATAATTAAAAGAATAGGTTACCTTTAACCGAAATAACATTTTATTTTATGTACTATGAAAAGTTGCATACTTATTTGAGTGATACACTGTATAATTTAACTGCCAGTTCATAGAAGTCATGTGAAAATTCTCGTCTGGCTATTTATATTTAAAACAAAAACAAAGCACTCAAAATTTGTTTTTGTTTTTTCATTCTTTACTTAAAATTTTTTTAACAAGAAATTTTCGAGTTAGTTTTTATTAACCATCATATTAAGTCTTACGATATTTTGATTTCTAAAAACTTCGCGTTTTTTACAAAAAAGTTGGTAGCCGAAAGTATTGGTATAGTAAGGATTCACAGGCAATTTTTTTAAAACAATGTTGTTACCCAATGTATATTGCGTAAAGTCCATTATTTTATCTCTTTTAATACTATTTTGCTTTTTGCAGATATCTGGACTAGCAGCAATGTGAGGTAATTGCTCTTTCCTAAATGCAATCAAATGAAGTTTTTTCTCATCAGCCATTTGTTTGTACGTTCTTTGCATTAAAACACCAATAAAAAATGCTTTCACAACATGTTGCAGGTTAGTCGATCCTTCAATCTTGGCGTAAATATCACGTATACCAACCACTTTGCAAATAGATTGAATAGCTCGATGACAGACCAATCCGTATCCTTCGGGTTGCTTTGAAGCAAAAATTTTAGTTTTTCCAAAAACACTATAAAAGTCATGAAATACCGTTCTGTTATCGCATAGTTCAATTCTCATTATTTTTTGACCTGCTCTGTTTTTAGATTTTCTTAATGCTGTACGCGCTTCTGTTGCTTTAGCAGTAGAAAATCCAGTCAATCCTCTTCCGTTTCCTGTAATACTCATTACAGAAAATCTTCGTTTTCTTCCCATATTGCCTTTCATGATAAAAACTACTTTATTTTCCAAGACTTTCGTATCAAATCCTTCGAAATTGTCATCACCAATATTATCAGGTTGTCCAATGCTTCTCCCAGGCATTTTGGAACCAGACCAACCGCGATCAGCAGGACTTAATTTAATTACACGAAACCCCCCAATTGAATCGCGACTTTTTAGGACATCTTTTTGTCTTACTGTATCTTCTGGAAGTACTTGTTGATGTACCAGTTCTTTTCCTTTTATTATAGTCGAGTTTAATCCAGGCCACAGGATATTTTTCTTTCCAACACCAATTATTTGTCCATTATTGAGATCTTTAGCGATTTTTTTTCCAGTTCCTTTTCCTCTACCGCGCTTTTTGCCAGCATTACTAACAGCTGTGACTCCCCTCCACAGATCAGTGGCTGGAACTACAAATAAATTATATATAAAACATTTTGTTTATCCATATTAGAAAATTGGAGTAAAATATAAAATTCGAATTGATACCTTATCGTAGTTGGCATATTTCGACGTTGAATTGATTAAAGAATACCTGCTTGTTATTCCTTTAACATACTTTCGAAATACATGAACAGCGATAAGGCGCATTATTTGTTTTTTATTTGTAATTTTTTAGATATCAGGTATAAAAATATTCTACCAATATTATTTAGAATGAGATATAAATTATATAGGATATAAATATTAGATTCAATTAATTACTTTTTTTGAATAATAATAAATATTTTTTTTATAATTTTAAAATTGTTTAATGGAATATTAATAAATACGTAGAAAAAATTTTGATGGCAAAGTAATGAGTTAAAGTCATAATAAACATATGAATAACATCCTTTACACTACTTATACATTCACGTTTTGATTCATTACTTTAACATGGCGACGTCATTGTATGCAAGTACTTACAAACTTTCATTACAAGTAATAACTTACAGCCTAACCCACGATGTCGATCGACAACTCGATCGACTGACAAGTCACTCACTAGAGTTCGTTTGAGCGACCCCCTAAATGTCGACTTGCCGGTCGTCAAGCATTACGTTGTTAACGTAATGCATTTTGTCATTGTCAAATTAACATATTGCCATATCAAAAATTGCACAAATAAAACACTACTTTACAAATAAAAAGCTCTGAAATGTAAAAAGTGTACCATAAAAAAACAACTCTATGCTCCTTAAAGTTGCTATAAATGTAAACAAAAAAAAAAAAACATACATATCGTCGCTGTTTTAAATAACCGACCTGACTTTTTTTTGAAAAATGGGTTAAGTCCTCTACTAGACTTTATAAGTCATAATACACATTGTCTAAAATGTCCATGACTGTAAGCATTACTTTTGTGCCTATATAGGTAAAAAGATTTCTAACGCAGCCGTAAGAATGAATGTATAAAACAACCATAAAAGCTGCTCTCCTGTTAAATTTTTAAAATGATAGTTAGGTCAGTTAGTTAAAACAGCGACGACATGTATGTTTCAATATTGTAACACAATAAAAATGTTAAACTTTTTTTTTTTTGGCAGCTGGTGACTACAATGCAAAACATACCTACTGGGGATCGCGTCTTGTTACACCTAGAGGTCGAGCCTTGTTCAATACAATTTCAAAAATGGGCTTAGATGTCATTTCGAGTGGGGAGCCTACTTACTGGCTTACTGACGTAAGAAAAATTCCAGATGTTATAGATTTTGCCGTCACGAAAAATATTCATAGGGACTTAATTCATGTAGAGGCCTCTCTAGATCTGTCCTCCGATCACTCTCCAACAATAGTTACAATTTTCAACCCACTAAGGAGTGATTTAACTAACTCATATGTGAAGATGATTAATGGAATCAACTGGCTGGTATTCAAAAAATATCTTAGTAGTCACTGCGTAGAAAACATTCAGCTTAAATCATGCGATGATATTGAATTTAATATTGCCACTTAACGAAAATATTAAACAGGCTGCTGAACACGCAACTACCTCCTATCCGCAGACCGGCTTTAACAGAATTTATTCTACGGAAATTGAACGTCTTGTATGTGAAAAAAGGAGAGCTAGAAGAGAATGGCAACAACACAGATCACCCCTAAATAAAATCAGACTTAAAGAATGTACTAAACGACTCAAAGAGCTGCTATCATCGGAAAAAACTGCACTACTGGAAAAGTATTTAGAAGGTCTTGATGTAACGTCGCATCTAATTACTCTTTATGGCGCGCTACTAGAAATCTTAAACGACCCGTTGATCTTAAATCACCATTGCGTACTGCGACCGGAGGCTGGGCAAGAAGTGATAGTGAGAAAGGTAACTTATTTTCTGAGCATTTAAAATCTGTATTCACTCCCAATTCATGTACGGGTGCTGCTGATTTACCGAGTGTAGTTTCTCTACCCCTTCGTCCCTTAAGGTTTAAGATGCGTGAAGTAAAAAAGTAATTGCTGAACTCAACCCGAAGAAAGCTCCAGGTATTGATGGCATTAGTAACAAAATGCTCATGAACTTGCCTCATATTGCAATAAGAATCCTGCTATTTACTTTGAATGCTGTTTTAAGAATGCAGTATTTTCCACATAACTGGAAACTGGCCAAGATCAAAATGATTCCAAAGGCGAGCAAAGATCTTACCAAGACTGAGTCATATAGGCCTATAAGCTTACTATCTACAATCTCAAAGCTTTTCGAAAAGCTGCTCATGACTAAATTGTCCAAAATTTTAACTGATAATGGGTGCATCCCGGACCATCAATTTGGCTTTAGAAGTCAGCACAGCACGATTGAACAAACGCATAGACTGGTCCAAGTTGTAAGAAGAACATTTGAAGAAAAGAAGTATTGTTCTGCTCTCTTTATTGATGTTTCTCAGGCATTTGATAAAGTATGGCACGAAGGCCTAGTTTTAAAATTGAAGACATATCTGCCAATAAACATTCAAAAGCTTTTGGAAAGTTATATTATTGATAGGAAGTTCACTGTTGTGGAAGGAAAGTTCACGAGTGTGCCCGAATCTATATCTTCTGGTGTGCCCCAGGGTAGTATTCTGGGTCCTGTCTTGTATTTAATATATACTTGTGATATGCCTGTGAGCAATAATATCCATATTTCTACTTTTGCCGATGATACAGCCTGTATGAGTGTGCACGAAAACCCTTATGAGGCATCCCGCAATCTCCAGGAACAACATATCACTCAGCTGGAAATATGGTTGAACTTATGGAGAATTAAAGTCAATGAACAAAAGTGTGTCCATATAACGTTCACCCTAAGAAGAGATACTTGCTCCCCCATTCGAATCAACAATCATAATATTCCTCAACATTCCCAAGTGAAATACCTTGGTATACACCTTGATCGAAGACTTACATGGAAACATCATATTGACTCTAAGTTAACTCAGATGAAACTTAAGTTAACTCAAATCTATTGGTTGATTGGCAGAAACTCAACACTCAGCTTAGACTGCAAACTTTTACTGTACAAGTCGCTTTTGAAGCCAATATGGTGCTACGGAATTCAGTTATGCGGCACTGCTTCAGCTTCCAATGTCGAGAGAATCCAACGAAGGCAAAACAAAATTTTACGGTTAATAACATCGGCTCCATGGTACATCCAAAATTCTATTATACATCGTGATTTAAATATGCCACTAGTGACTGAAGAAATTGCAAAATACGCTTGCTCGTAATATTTTGAACTTTACTGGGCACATCCGCTTAAAAAAGAGGGACACACGGGCTCTTATACCTAACACTCCAGATGGGACTACTTGAAAATACTTTCCCCCCCCCCCCCTTTTTTTTTGATTATCACTACTAATGTATTATTTATAACTACCACTAAGTTTATGTCCGACACTGGTCGGGCCTTATATTTTTTTTTTATAGATTTAAGATTTGAATACTTATTGTTAATTCACATATGAAGATACAATAAATAAATACATGCATTACAAAAAAAAAAAAAAAAAAAACTTTTTTATAAATACATAAATTTGTGTATAATACCGGGTTTTGTGCTAGTGTATTCAAAATGGACTTAACAATAGCGGTTTATTTTTTGGACGAAATTGTGGAGGAGGAGCAGGTGTACATAACAATATATTATTTTAGATTTGTGGCAAATTTTCGAGTGTTCAAAGAAATCTTCATCCTGTTGTTAGAAACGTTACAGCAGAAATGGATACCAGCTTCTGGTACCATCAAAATTCACCGGATATCAAATTGGCTACATTTTTGCGCTTCTTGGCCACAGGGAGTTACCAACGCTCTATTGGCAATGAGACCATTTCCTCAACAGCTAGATCAACAGTGCAAAGAACAATTTGTGAATGTTTGCAGCTGTTTGAAGACTGAATTTGCCCGCAATGGATTCAGATGCCACTGCCTGAAGAGGAGTGCTTAATAAAGGAAATCTTTTTTGATCGAACGAAGTAAAACGTTTATATTACAACAGATAAGGCTACTATAGCATAAACGCAATGATGGTAAGTATATTTACGCGAGAATGATGTTTTAAATCCTAAAGAATTGTTTATTTGAGATTTGTGACCATAAAATGACCATCATGTTTGTTGACGCTAGGCATCTCGGTTCCAATCATGATGCGTTCATATGAGAGCACAGTTCAGCCAACCAGTGGTTACAAGATTCCTTTGAAAGGGGGAAACGCAATGCTTGGATACTAGGTAATGTATGTATATGGTATACATACATATGTGTGATAGAAAAAGCATCTTTAAAGTTATGAAAATGTTAAAGAAAATGAGTATTATGAAAATAATTTTTTTCTTTATTATAAGCGACGGCGGTTACAAACTGAAACCTTATCTCTTGACGCCATTAAGGAATCCAAGAGATGATTATGAAAGGCACTTTAATACGAAGCACACGAGTACACGCAACGTATGCGATGCTTCGGTGTACTAAAAAATAGATTTAGGTCTATTCTTAACCTGACCAGACATCCCGATTTTCACAGCTCGATCCCGCCTCGAATTTATATCCCGCTTTTTAGAGTTTTGAAATTTTCAATCTATTATTCGATCTTTATTAAAATGTAACATAAAAATTCATTCGAAATATTTTTTAGGTGTCGTTGCTTAATTATCCAAAAACCTGCGTGTCTCGCTAAACCCCATAAAAATAAGTTTTGAGATGAAAAGAAAAAATTTGTATGCTAGAAGTGCCACGCTTGCGATTCAATCTTCACTATTTTGTAGAATACAATTCTCATTATTAACATAAATAGTCATGAAGAGTTTCAAACTTCGTACTGCAAGATATTTTGTTAAGTTGTTTCCAAGATATTTTGTTAAGTAAACATTTTCTCTATTTAAGAGGAGCCAAGCTCCCCTGTGCAATCCCGATTATTTTTCATCATCAGCGGAATTTCAAGTTTGTGCTTTTAGCAGATACAAAGATACGAGTATTAATAAATTAATATCTAATTTACCTAGGAGGTGACAGAGTTTTTGCTTCATTATTGACTCCATTTTATAAAACTTTTCTGGTTATTGGCATTACTGCTTGCTAAAAAATTTCAAAATTTCGATTTTTTTTTGGCTTAAAAGATATCTTGAAATAAATTATTCTTTTATGTGGAAGCACCATGCCAACCTTAGATATTAAAAAATTTTAAATACTTTGCTTCTTCTAGACAATCAGTAATAAAATGTGGGCAAATCAGCAATATCAGTTCATTGGTATTATTTTTGAAGACAAACAAAAATTTGCAACTTATGAGATGCATCACGCCATTTCTGAAATTGTTCCCAGAAACAATGCACATTATCAATAGAGTTTGTCCCTACAAAATTTCCAAGTTCCTATATATCTCAAAGTAAATATTTTCTATGTGACACACCCCAATTTCACGTTTCTTGCTGCATTACATGCAAAGCTATTCCAAAATTAAAAAAAATTCATATATATTCGAGGTGCAACGTCCACTTTTATTTTGTTCAGAAGTTTTCTTCTTGAACAGCTTATAAGGACAATGGAGCTGTCACGCCCACTTGTCCACTACTTAATACTATTTCTTAAATTACTACGAATATTAAAAAAATTTCACCATTCGGTCCAGCCGTTCTCCGATTTTAGATAAATTAAAAAAGTCGGCGTGACCAATTTATTTTGCGTAAAAACTTAAGTTAGGTTATGCCAAATAGTAAAAAAATGGCGAAATCGGTGCAGCTGTTCTTAATTCATGCGATTGCCAACAAACGGCATTTGATTTTATTTATGTAGAAAAATAAAGTCTTGTTTATAAATGTTTTTGTTTGAGCTGAAAACTATATTTTCTACATCCTGCTTTCTAAGAGATGCTTATTTTGAAATTCCGCTTTTTGGCGGTATTTTCTTCTAAATCCCGCTTTTTCATCAATCATATCCCGCTTTTTGCAAAAACCAACTGGTCACGTTATCTATTCTGGACTCAAGAGGACTCCATTACTCCCTGGAAACATGTACAAAAATTATAAATGCTTGTTGTGCGGTTCACAGTATGTGTATTAAGTACAGATTTGATGAAGAAGCGGTTGAAATAGAAGTAAGTGATGATAGTGCCGTCGAGGAAGAAAACGAAGGAGAAGAGATTACAGCGGTTGCAGTTCGTAGAAGCGTTGCTATCAACCTTAAAAAGTTATGTTTTGCCAAACAGCCCTTTTCAGGGCCACCATACATTTCATAAATTTTTTATTATAAATTGTTTTTTATATGCTAAATTAATTTATATATCCTTACCTTAATATAGAAAGGCTCTAACTCATTATTTTTTTGAAATCAAGTTCTTTTATATTTCTATAGAAAATCTAATGTATCGAAAACTGGAAATATACTATATCTTTATGTGTATATATATTTGTATACTTATTTACTTACTATTATTATTTAGTTATGTACTTGTTTGTTAGTTAATTTTATAAATTATTTCTTTAATGTTTTATTTATTTATTTCACTAGTTACTTATCTATGTAATTAGCTAGTTAGTTTATTTAATTACACCCTTAAGCATAATGAAAAACTGACATGCAGTTAGCAAAAGTGACGAAGTTGGACTAGTTGTTAACGAGTTTCTCCATAAAGTAACTCGTTAACAACTAGTTTAATTTCATCACTTATGCTAACTTCATGCCTGTTCTTCATTACGCTTAAGGGTTATTATGTATGATAGGCAGAGTTTACATCTGTGTGTCATATGCCCAAAAGCGCGTAACCACTAATTACTAATAAAAAACTGTTTGATTCAGACACGTATTTATTAAGTTAACCAGTTACATACATAACTAATAGACAGTCTCATAGAATCCAACATGATTGGAAACTAATTAAACTTGTTGTGACAGGGGTTAACTTGGGGCTAAATATGGTCAATCCAAAATTTAATAAAACAAATTATATTTATTTTTGGAAACTGTTGAAATCAATAAATACATGTCTGAATCAGTTCCCGTTGTACATTCATAGCGAACAGACGTCTTAGCGGAGTTTTAATTACATACTAAACAAAAAAAAAATCATACGAAAAAATATTCGGAATACATATTGTTATTGATAAATAGGCTGACTTCATAAAGGCAGTTTGCAATGCAATACTGAAATGCGTAGTGTTCATAAATACAGCAGAGTTATTTTTGACAATGCCGCGAGTTCATATTACAAGGCAATGCTTTTCAATGCGCAACATCTATCAAATTTGTTCATGGTTTTCATTTATGATTCTTTTTCCTTGGTATATTTTTTTTATCATTATAAGGCAATCAGAAAGCGGGTTTGAAGAGATTAGCGCATGTTTGCTGAACATTCATTAAAAAAATTAATTTTACAAAATTTATACTTAATGAAACAATTAAACAACTTTTGCGAGTTCATAAATGAACTAAAATGCATTTCATTGATTGTCAAAATAGTGTTGCCATAAATTATTGCTTTGCCTTGTAAATTAATTTCTTTGCAGTGTTGGATTGCAAGCTTCATTTGTGAAGTCAGCCATAAGTTTTATTTGCTTTGCTATTATTTTTTGCAGTCATAAATAACAAAAACAAAAAATAACCGCAAACAAAAAAACACAAATAAAGTGCCCTTGAGGAATACTCTATATGAGTACCTCAAAAACAAATAATTGTGAAGTGAGTTATAACGGCCTATTTTACTGTGAGTTCTGATGTTCCAAATGATTACAATGAAACTCTGATGATAGACTTAATGTGAGTTCTGAAGCTCTTACTGAAAATAATATAAATAAAAAATCTGATGATAGTCTTACTTTGAGTTCTGAAGCTCTTAATAAAAACAAAATAAATAAAAAACCAGATAATAGACTTTTTTAACGGCAAAGCCACTTTTTCGTCAATGATCAACCTTGCTTTGTCCAATGCCAACTAGTGATTCGTTAACATTACTTAACATTACATTAGTACTCCTACATTTAACTCAGAGATATCATCCGCTACGTGGTCATCACTTAACCAAGTTTTTACTGAAGATAAGAGCAGCCCAAAACCCAAGGTCGAAGTCGGAATGGACAGATATATAACTGTGGTAAAGCGAGAAGCCCAAATTCGTCTAAAATTGCATCTGCTCCAAAAATATCTAGAGATAACAGCACATCCTCTACTAACCGTCAAAACCGTTTTCATATATTGCAAGATGACAACAACAAACCCGATGTATCCACGAACATAACATCCAAGCCGCCACCAATCTATTTGAAAAAAAAAAATTCAAACGCTCTTATTAAAAAATTAATCTCGGTCATTGGTGAGAATAAATTTCAAATTGTTCCAATAAAACGTGGTAACATTGATGAAACGAAAATTCAAATTTATGAAGAAAAAGATTTTCGCAAAATGATTACTGAATTTGAAAAAAGTAAAAAAAAAACCTTCTAAACTTCTACTTCTAAAAGTGCTCAAGGCCTGCAGATCATATTGAAGGGCATATTCTTATATATATATTATATTCTTATGTTGTTCCCGAGGAAATAAAAGATGCACTCGTCCTCCAGGGATTTAAGGTAAAAAATGTATCTAACATAATAAATAGGGAGAAGATTCCTCAACATTTATTTCGCGTCGAACTTAAGCCAAAAATGAGACTCATCAGTTCTGGTCGCGTACAGTGCCATAATTGTCAAAAATATGGCCATACGAAAACTTACTGCAAGTTACCTACAGTGTGTGTTATCTGCGGTGAATTGCATGGTACTGCTAGCTGCACTAAGCCAAAAGATCAAGCAGAAAAAAAATGTAGTAATTGTGGAGGTAATCACACAGCTAACAATAGAGGGTGCCCTGTATATTCTTTCGTTAAACAGGCTATGGGTCAAAACCCCAAATTAACTCCAGCTCAACCAGTAAACGCGAACTCCGCCACTTTTGCTCAAATGAGCCAACCAGTTACTTCACGTGTCAGGGTTGTCAACTTTGAAATTTCAAAACGCACCAAAATGGAGAAAAAAAACGCGCCATTTGCAAAAAAACGCACCAAGCTTAGAATTTCTTTTTGTTAGTTTAAAATGTTTATTGAATTAATTTTACATAAAAAGTACATTTTTTGTGTTAAAAATTTAACAGTAAAACAGGCTTTTACAGTTCAGGGTTAAAAAAATAAAACCTAAAAAAACTTAGCAAAATTTTTTACTGTATATTAATTTGTACTGCATAGAGAATATTTTTTTTAGTTCCATAAATTCAGTACAAAACTTTTTAAAGAGTTCAACGATTAATAGGAAGGATTCAAAAGTAATAAAAGTTCATTATCTATAATTTTAGTCAAATCTTTTTAATTTTTTTTATCAGAAATTTAATGTATCCATATTAAATATATAACAATAAAAACAAATAGCCTTTTACAATATACATGTATGTACATGTGCTCTTAATTATGAAAGTGGTCTAAGTCATACGCATTTTTGATTCGATATAGTGAAATAAATATATATTAATCGAGACTAGTACAACTCTAAATTTAACTGTTGCATAATAAAAAATATTTTTGGATTTTTTTCCGATGTAATCTACTAAATATTTCGACCAAAAAATATGTGACTTTTACAATTTTCATAGTTAAGGGCACATATATATCCTTGCATTCATTCGTACAATATGATATATTTTTGTACATTAATTTTATAAATTTAAAAAGAGACCAAAAATTAATTATTCCATATTATTAAAGTTAATATTTTCTTCATTATTGTTATCATCGGGCCATAAAACAGATTTCATTTCAAATTGTGATATGAACACTTATTAGGAAGTTGAGCACTTCCTTACGGAAAAAAAATATTGACATAATGTTGGTCTCTGATACTCATTTGACTTCGAGAAGCTTTTTCAAAATTAATGGCTACACTATATATGACACAAAGGACCCTAGAGGGAGAGCATGCGGTGGATCTGCAATTTTAATTAAGTCAAGACAAGCACTATATCCTTGACAACGTTAGTGAAGAATATATGCAAGCTACGAATATTTTTGTAGAAAATTTTTGTTCGAATTTAGTGATATCATCAATTTATTCACCTCCCAGATTTTCAGTTACAGATTTTCAGTTATAGAAAAGTTCTACAAATCGCTTGGATCTTGTTTCGTGGCAGCTGGAGACTACAATGCAAAACATACGTACTGGGGTTCGCACCTTGTAACACCTAGAGGTCGAGCTTTGTTTAATACAATTTCAAAAATGGGATAGGATGTTATTTCGAGTGGGGAGCCCACTTACTGGCCTACTGACGTACGAAAAATTCCGGATGTTATAGATTTTGGCGTCATGAAAAACATTTCTAGGGATTTAATTCATGTTGAAGCTTCTCTAGATCTCTCCTCCGATCACTCTCCGACTATCTTTTCAATCTGTAACACATTAAAAAATATCTTAGTAGTCATTGCACGGAAAATATTACGCTAAGAACACCCAATGATATTGAATCTAGCATTGTATATATTAATGAAAATATTAAACAGGCTGCTGAGCATGCCACTACCTCCCATCCGCAGACTGGGTTTAATAAAATTTATTCTAGGGATATTGAACGTCTCGTGTATGAAAAAAGAAGAGCTAGAAGAGAATGGCAACAGCACAGATCACCCCAAAATTAAATCAGATTTAAAGAGTGTACTAAACGACGAAAAAACTGCATCTCTGAAAAATTTTCTGAAGGTCTTGATGTCACACAAGCATCAAATTACTCTTTGTGGCGCGCTGCTAGGAAGCTTAAAACATCCGTTGAGTTTAAGCCACCTCTGCGCACATCTACTGGGAGTTGGGCAAGAAGCGACACGGAAAAATGTAAAATATTTGCTGAGCACTTAAAATCCGCATTTACGCCAAACATATGTACTGGTGTTTCTGATTTGCCGAGTGTAGTTGCTTTACCCCTCGACCCTTAAAGTTTAAGATGCGTGATGTACAAAAAGTAATTGCTGAACTCAAACCAAAGAAAGCTCCAGGTACTGATGGAATTAGTAACAAGATGCCGATGAACTTACCGCATATTGCAATAAGAATCCTGCTGTTTATTTTTAATGCCATATTACAACTGGAGTATTATCCACAACACGGAAGCTTGCCAAGGTAAAAATGATTATAAAGCCGGGCAAAGATCTTACCAAAGCAGAGTCATATGGCCAATATGTTTGCTGTCAACTATGTCAAAACTCATCGAAAAACTGCTCATGACAAAATTGTTCCCGTGTCTAACAGATAGTATGTGCATACCGGATTATCAATTTGGTTTTAGAAGTCAGCATAGCACCATTGAACAAACGCATAGATTGGTTCAATTTATAAGGAAAACATTCGAAGAAAAGAAAGCGATACGAACTTTAGCCCGTTCAAATCGCAAATATAGAAACAAATGGAGTTCGAATAATAATTAAAATTAACTAAAAATTAATAGCCATGGCCCTGTGGCAAAAATTTAATAAAAATATACTTAATAGTAACAAACCAAAAAAGTTTGTCTTAAGTAGAACAAAAAATAAGCAAATTAAGTAACATGTGTATAATGAGTAAAAAGAACAAAACGACAATGGTAAGACTGTTGTAAATATAGTGATGGTAAAATTGAGCTTACAATACAAAAAAGCTTTCAGCAAATTGAAATACGATGAATCAAAACAATTCACATATTCCATTTGCAATAAAATGCTAAGTATATAAAGCAGAAACCTGCATCAACTAACACCACACACAGTGGACCAAACACAAAAGAACGCTGATGATGAAGGTTTAGTGGCCTTCGAAAACGGCTGGCTGTTCTGTTCAATTATGTGTTGTTAGTCAGAATATTTGCAACAGACTTTGGTGTTATTTGTTCATTAATAATTATCACATGTAATTTGGCTTAAAAAGCGATACGAACTTTAGCCCGTTCAAATCACAAATATAGAAACAAATGGAGTTCGAATAATAACTAAAATTAACTAAAAATTAATAGCCATGGGCCTGTGGCAAAAATTAAATAAAAATATACTTAATAGTAACAAACCAAAAAAGTTTGTCTTAAGTAGAACAAAAAATAAGCAAATTAAGTAACATGTGTATAATTAGTAAAAAGAACAAAACGACAATGGTAAGACTGTTGTAAATATAGTGATGGTAAAATTGAGCTTACAATACAAAAAAGCTTTCAGCAAATTAAAATACGATGAATCAAAACAATTTACATATTCCATTTGCAATAAAATGCTAAGTATATAAAGCAGAAATCTAAATCAACTGACACCACACACAGTGGACCAAACACAAAAGAACGCTGATGATGAAGGTTTAGTGGCCTTCGAAAACGGCTGGCTGTCCCGTTCAACTATGTGTTGTTAGTCAGAATATTTACAAAAGACTTTGGTGTTATTTGTTCATTAATAATTATCACATGTAATTTGGCTTAAAAAGCGATACGAACTTTAGCCCGTTAAAATCACAAATATAGAAACAAATGGAGTTCGAATAATAATTAAAATTAACTAAAAATTAATAGCATTGGGCCTGTGGCAAAAATTAAATAAAAATATACTTAATAGTAACAAACCAAAAAAGTTTGTCTTAAGTAGAACAAAAAATAAGCAAATTAAGTAACATGTGTATAATTAGTAAAAAGAACAAAACGACAATGGTAAGACTGTTGTAAATATAGTGATGGTAAAATTGAGCTTACAATACAAAAAAGCTTTCAGCAAATTGAAATACGATGAATCAAAACAATTCACATATTCTATTTGCAATAAAATGCTAAGTATATAAAGCAGAAATCTACATCAACTGACACCACACACAGTGGACCAAACACAAAAGAATGCTGATGATGAAGGTTTAGTGGCCTTCGAAAACGGCTGGCTGTTCCGTTCTACTATGTGTTGTTATTCAGAATATTTACAACAGACTTTGGTGTTATTTGTTCATTAATAATTATCACATGTAATTTGGCTTAAAAAGCGATACGAACTTTAGCCCGTTCAAATCACAAATATAGAAACAAATGGAGTTCGAATAATAATTAAAATTAACTGAAATGAAGTATTGTTCTGCCCTGTTTTTTGATGTTTCTCAGGCGTTTGATAGAGTATGGCACGAGGGCCTAGTTTTAAAACTGAAGAAATATGTATCTATCTTTAATATATATTGTGATATGCCTGTGAGCAATAATATCCTCACCTCAACATTTGCCGATGATAGAGCCTGTATGAGTGTCCACGAAAATCCTTATGAGGCATCCCGCAATCTCCAGGAACATATTACCCTGCTTGGAAATATAGTTGAACTTATGGAGAATTAAAGTCAATGAACAAAAGTGTCTCCATATAACGTTTACCTTAAGAAGAGATACTTGGTCCCCCATTCGAATCAACAATCAAAATATTCCCAAGTGAAATACCTTGGTATACACCTTGATCGAAGGAATGGAAACATCATATTGACTCTAAGTTAACTCAGATGAAACTTAAGTTAACTCAAATATATTGGTTGATTGGCAGAAACTCAACACTCAGCCTAGACTGCAAAGTTTTACTATACAAGTCGCTTTTGAAACCAATATGGTGCTACGGAATTCAGTTATGGGGCACTGCTTCAGCTTCCAATGTCGAGAGAATCCAACGAAGGCAAAACAAAATTTTATGGTTAATAACATCGGCTCCATTGTACATAAAAAAATTCTAATATACATCGTAATTTAAATATGCCACTAGGGACCGAAGAAATTGCAAAATACGCAGGCAAATATTTAACAAAACTCGAATCACATCCTAATCCGCTTGCTCGTGGTATTTTGAACTGGACACACCCGCCTAAAATAGAGGGACACACGGGCTCTTATAGTTAACACTCCAGATGGGACTACTTGAAAATACTTTTTTCCCCCTTTTTTGATTATCACTACTTATGTATTATTTATAATATTTGAATGATACGGCAAGCTGTAAAGTAGAATGATACGATTTTACTAATTCTACCTTTAGTTTTTATATAATAATAAAAAAAATTATTAGAAATCTATTTTAAGGATATGTTTATGAAAAATTAATAAAACACAATATGTACATACAGACACATGTACATTTCAAATTAATTTTAAATTTTATGAATATTTGGGTTACTTATTTGTAATTTGTAGGTTTTTACACATATACAGTGAATGTCACTTAAAATCGTACAGTATACTAGTAACAGATATTTTGTAAATAAGATTCAAATAAACATTTCAAAAACTTTTTTGTTGTTTGGTTTATACTTAGTTTGTTTGTATTTACTGAAAAATATGGCAGCATTATTATTTTTACATGAAAATAACTTTAAAATTGGGCAACCCCATCATTACAAAGAAAAACAACGCGTCAGCTAAAATCGTACATTTGAAATACCATTAGATTTTCTGTTATTTAAGACAAAAGTTTTAGGTTAAATTACAGGTTTAGTAGAGAAACAGTCGGATTAGTGAAGTTAACATAAAAAAATAAAATTTAGAAGCAATCTATATATATATATATAAAGAAGTGTACATTTTGATTGTCACTCCATAACTCGAGAACGGTTGCATAAAAAATGGCTGAATACGTTTTGTAGAGCATGCAGGATGGTTTTTAAATTGTTTAAATTATCCGGTTCGGAACCGGTTTTTACACGGATTTTCAAACCGTTAAACCAATTTTAAAAATACTTTCACCAATGGAAAGCTACATTACCAGTGTCAAACATAGGCTATTTTTTTATATGGTTCGGAATCGGTTTTTTTATTTCGTACGGATTTTTGGAGAAAAAAATATTTTCGTTTCGGGTTTGATTGTTTGACAAGTTTTAAATCCGGTTTTTATTCTATTTTCTTATTTTTCTGTCGGTTTTTTGACGGTTTTTTCGTTTCTTTTTTTTTTAAATAATTGAGTTGAGTTGATAAAATAAGCATAAAATTTAAAAAATAGTTTCAAAAATTATTCTTTTAAAATTTAAATTTTTCCGACATTACTTGATGTGAGGTGTGCGAGTTGACGGAAATAACTGTCATAATAACTAGGACGAGGAGGGCGATACGGGGAAATTTCTGCCTCTCAGAAACAAATTGATTTTAATGAAATTTATAGATCTTCTTCTAAAAAGTCACAAAATGGCCATAGACGTTTTCTAAACTAGTACCAGGAGGAAGTAAGGGGACAATTTCTGAGTTTCAACTCGATTTTGGTGAAATTTAAAATATAGATACCCCTTCGATTATGAGGAGACATACTGTATGTACTTTCTCATAAGTAACACAAGCAAAGGGCAAGGGATAACTCCTGCTCCTTCGAAACTTTGAAATCGATTTTAATGAAATTTAAAGCATAGGTATAGCTTCATTTAGAAGAAGGCACATGCTATGTACCCAATGTATCTAATTTCTGCCCTTCCAACACTTTGAAATCAATATAAATGAAATTGGAAAGACGATGGGGTAGCGAAGCACACCGGGTGTAGCTAGTTTGATATAAAAAACGTTCAACATGAAACAAACTAGTGAAAGTGAAAGACAATTAGTAATTTTTCATTATAAGAACGGAAAATCTTTATCAGAAATAGTTAAACGCAGTCGAAGCACCATCCAGTACATAATTAAAAGGTATAATAGAGAAGGCCGTATAACAAATAAAGTAAGAAAACGTTCGGATAAAAAGCTAAGTCCATCCGACGAACGTTGGATAATTAGAAAAGTTAAGCAAGATCCAAGAATTTCTGACCCAAAATTAGCTACTGAACTCAAAATATTTTTGCAAAAAGATGTTAGCCTCTACTGTCCGAAGAACCCTTCGTAATCATGATTAGCATGGACGCATTGCAAGAAACAAACCTTTTACAAATGAGCGCAATAGACGTAGAAGATTATTATTTGCCAATGAGTACCTGAAACATCTAACAGAATTCTGGAATGACGTCATATTCACTGACGAATCAAAATTGAATATATTATCTTCTGATGGAAAAATTACAGTGTGGAGAAGACCGAATGAAGACATTGATGTTGCAAATTTACGATCGACAGTAAAACATGCTGGTGGTTCGCAAATGGTGTGGGGATGCATGTCAGCTGCTGGGGTGGGAAACTTAGTATTTGTAGAGGGCATCATGGATAAATATGCATATCTAAGAATTTTGAAAGAAAATCTAAGACAATCTGCTGAAAAAATGGGTATTTTAAACAGTTTTAAATTGTATGCTGATAACGACCCGAAGCACTCATCCCACGTTGCTCGACTTTGGCCTATATACAACTGTCCTAAAGTAATTCAAACGCCAGCCCAATCACCAGATATGAACGTAATTGAACATCTTTGGGAAATTTTGTATAGGAAAATTAGAAATCATACCATATCTAACAAAAGTGATTTGCGCATCGCTCTCCAGAAGAAATGGATCAAAATTAGTGCCGAAACGTGCAGAAATCTTGTAGACTCCATGCCTAGACGGCTACAGGCCCTTAAAAGCAGCAACGGATATCCAGCAAAATATTAAAATTGTTTTATTCCAGTAATTTTACCATGTACGATTTTAATTGATATATACGATTTTATGTGATATATGAATTATGTTTTTTTTTTTAATTTTTAGTGGTATTTTTCTATATGAACTACATTTTTTTTATTGAAATAAATTTCATTTACCTGAATAAATAAAAAAAGATTAATTTCCTTTACATAAAGTGTGATTTTTATGTATATTACTATATAATATTTTGCGTAGTCGCTCTGTACGATTTTAAGTAACATCCACTGTAATATTATATTTGTATACATATCGTCCTGTAAAACGCAAACCACCAAATGGGTTTTCCCTGAAACGAAAAATCGACATTCAAATGAAATAAAATAGCTTATTAAATAAACAAATAACTATATATCGTCACATAAAATGCAAAAAACGATTGGTTCTTATTGATAATCTCTTAATAATCTCTACGACTTTGTAAATTAATGGAGCATGTTAATAGTAGTCAATTGTTGCCGAAAAAGAGTGGACAAGGGAACATTTTTACTGTCGTCTTGATGTGACGTCGACGACGCCATTCTCTGTAAGGGAGAATATATATGCAAATAATTATATATGTAAATACCTACAAATGATTTGACGGTTAAACTATTTTAAAGTAATTAATAAATCAAAGCTAATATTAATAAATAAAGTTAAAATTAAAAAATAAAAGATAAATAATTAAAAATTAAAATAATTCCAAGTTTAACCATAGTTCCATCTGGATAATGTGTTCCTGGAGTTTGCGGGATGCCTCATCAGGGTTATCGTGCATACTAAGGCAGGCTGTATCGTCCGCAAATGTAGAAGTATGGATACTACTGCTCACAGGCATATCACAACTATAAATCAAATACAAAACTGGCCCCAGTATACTCCCTTGTGGCACACCGGATGATATAGTTTCAGGCATACTCATAAAGTCTCCTTCCAAAACAGTGAACTTACGGGAAATAATGTAACTTACCAAAGTATTTAAAATGTATATTGGTAGGTAAGTCTTCAATTTTTTAAATTAGGTCTTCATGCCACACTTTATCAAATGCCTGAGAAACGTCAATAAACAGCGCAGAACAGTACTTTTTTTTTTAAAAATTTCTTCTTATAAATTGAACCAATCTATTAGTTTGATCAATGGAGCTATGCTGACTTCTAAAACCAAATATACACCCACTACTAATTAGAATTGTGGAAAATTTTGTCTTAAGCAGTTTTTCGAAAAGCTTTGACATTGTTGATAGTAGACTTATTGGCCTATATGACTCAGCCTTGGTAAGATCTTTGCCCGGCTTTGGAATCATTTTGACCTTGGCAAGCTTCCAGCTGTAAAATGACATTAAAAATGAATAACATAATTCTAATTGCAATACCAGGCAACCTCATCGGCATCTGGTTACTAATTCCATCAATACCCTGAGCTTTCTTCGGGTTGAGTTCGGCAATTAATTTTTGTAAATCACTCGTCTTAACCTTTATGGATTGAGGAGGTAGAGCGACTAAACTCGGCAAATCAGCAACACCAGTACATATGTTTGGCGTAAAAACGGATTTTAAGTGCTCAGCAAATATGTTACCTGTTTCAGTATCGCTTCTTGCCCAACATCCGGTAGAAGTGCGCAGATGTGGTTTATACTCAACGAGTATTTTAAGCATTCTAGCAGCGCTCCACAATGACTAATTAGATGCTGGTGTGACATCGAGATTTTCCAGATAATTATTAAGAGATGCACTTTTTCATATGCAAGCAGCTCTTGGAGTAGTTTAGTGCACATTTTAAATCTAATTTTATTTTGGGGTGATCTATGCTGTTGCCATTCCCTTCTAGCTCTTCTTTTTGCACGTATGAGACGTTCAATGTCTGTAGAATAAAATCTGTTAAACCCAGTCTGCGCATGGAAGGTAGTGGCATGTTCAGCGGCCTGTTTAATATTTTCGTTAAGATTGGCAATGTTAGATTCAATATCATCTAGTGCTTTTAGCTTAATATTTTCCATACAATGACTACTGAGGTATTTTTTGAACCCCATCAATTAACACGATTGATCATCTTCACATATGGGTCAGGTAAGTTACTTCTTCGTGCGAGAGTGATCGGACGAGAGATCAAGAGAAGCTTGAACTTGAATTAAATCTCTAGAGATATTTTTTATGACGCCAAAATCTATAACATCCGGAATTTTTTGTATATCAGTAGGCCAATAAGTGGGCTCCCCACTCGAAATGACGTCCAATCTAATTTTTGAAATTGTGTTAAACAACCCTCGACCTCTGGGTGTAAGAAAGTTAGTTTGGAAAGTTTGCTTGAAAACTTAAAAATTTGGAAAAAAAAACTAAAATTGTATTTTTCTATGGGATTTTACATTTCTATTTATTTATTTTTTTAAACATATTCACCACAAACTTCGTACGAATAACGTCTTAAAGGTACATTCAGACGTGACATAACCATAGCCATCGAAAACAGAAGTTCGAACCAAACTAATGGGCAACACTGTATTTGATTATATCGTCGCTGTTTTAACTAACCGACTTTTTTTTTTTTTTTTTTTTTAATGCATGTATTTATTTATTGTATCTTCATATATGAACTAACAATAAGTATTCAAATCTTAAATCTATAAAAAAAATTATTAGGCCCGACCAGTGTCGGACATAAACTTAGTGGTAGTTATAAATAATACATTAGTAGTGATAATCAAAAAAAAAAAGGGGATGGAAAGTATTTTCAAGTAGTCCCATCTGGAGTGTTAGGTATAAGAGCCCGTGTGTCCCTCTTTTTTAAGCGGACGTGTCCAGTAAAGTTCAAAATATTACGAGCAAGCGGATTAGGATGTGATTCGAGTTTTGTTAAATATTTGCCTTTTTCATTTTTATGTTGGCGAATGCCGTTTGCGTTCCAGAAACATATTTTTAACGTGTTCATGGTTTATTAACTAATGCTTGAAGCAGTGTATTCTGCATTCGCAGCATTTCTTGCATCATACTTGTCATATTTGTAGTAAAGTTGTTTATAGTTAGCACCAGATTCTCAATAGTAGCTTCAAGGCGACTAAAGTTAAAGCTTGAGTTTGAATTCGTTGAATTATTTGGCGGTGGAACATTTTGCGTGGGAATTGAACTAGTCTTAGCAGCATCAGCATACGATACACGTGAAGTAACTGGTTGGCTGATTTGAGCAAAAGTGTCGGAGTTCGCGTTTACTTGTAGAGCTGGAGTTAACTTGGGTTTTTGACCCATAGCCTGTTTAACGAAAGAAAATACAGGGCACCCTCTATAGTTAGCTGTGTGATTACCTCCACAATTACTAAATTTTTTTTCTGCTTGATCTTTTGGCTTAGTGCAGCTAGCAGTACCATGTAATTCACCGCAGATAACACACACTGTAGGTAACTTGCAGTAAGTTTTCGTATGGCCATATTCTTGGCAATTATGGCACTGTACGGGACCTGAACGCTTACGTGGCTCTTCAACTGTGATTTTTCGATGTAAGAGATACTTTACGTTATAAACTGGATGGGTTTCATTTTTTTCAATTGTATGTCATTCGGCTCCAGTTCAACCCGAAATAGGGGTTGGGGGACCTTTTCTCTATTAAATATGTTGGTAACATTTTTTACCTTGAATCCTTGGTCGACAAGTGCACATTTTACTTCTTCGGGTTCAACATATGAATCTATGCCCTTTAATACTATCTGTAGGCCTTTAACACTCTTAAGTTGGTATGTGTAAAAATTTGTTTTATTTTTTTCGAATTCACTAACAATTTTTCGGAAATCTTTTTCATTATATATTTGGATTTTAGTTTCATCAATATTACCTCGTTTAATTGGAATGATGTGAAAAGTATTTTCACCAATGGTCGACAGTAGTTTTTTTATAAGCGCGTTAGAATTTTTTTCTCTCAGATAAATAGGTAGTGGCTTAAAAGACTGTTGCGATTATGTAGAGGGCTTGTCGTCGGTGTTTTGCAATAATGAAAAACGATTTTGACGATTGGTAGCTGATGCGCTGTTATCCCTAGACATCTTTGGAGCAGATGAAATTTTTGAAGAATTTGGGCTTCGCCCACGCTTTACCACTGTTATATATCTGTCCATTCCCACTTGTACCTTAGGTTTTGAGCTACTGTTATCTGTAGTGATAACTTGGTTTAGTGATGAAGGCGAGCCCGATGCGGATGATATCGCAGACTTAAATGAAGAAGTACTAGGCAATGGTAATGTTAACGATTCACTAGTTGGCATTGGACAAAGCGAAGTTGATCGCTGACGAAAAATTGGCTTTGCCGTTAAAAAAAAGATTTTCATCAGATTTATTATTTATATTTTTTTCATTAAGAGTTTCAGAACTCACAGTAAAATAAGCATTTCTGCCGTTAGAACTCACTTCAAAATTTTTTTCCTTTGAGGTTCTCATACAGAGTATTATTCCTCAAGGGAACTTTGTGTTTACGGTTTTTTTTGGTTCTTGCTATTTCTTGCTATGTAAAAAATAATAGTAAAGCCAATAAGCTTATTTATCAAGGTGAATATGTATTACGAATATTTTTTGTATGATTTTTGATTTTGTTGTTTTTTATATTTGTTTCGTATGTATGTATGTAAAAAAAAATCGCTTTAATGTCTCTTCACTATGAAGGTTCAACGAGAACGTAATTGTTTTTGCAACTACATACGTATGTCCAATGTACATTTTAAATAAGTATGTACATGAGGAAAAGTTAATTTTAAACAAGACAAACATTTGCTTTGCTTTTTTCATGCATACTTATGTACATACATACATATGTATGTTTGTAAATAAAGTTTTTTTGGTTCGTTTTTTAGGCAATTTTTTGTTTTTATCTATTCCATGTATCTAATTTTAATCGGATAATCCTGGCAGGGATTAAGTTCCCCTCAAGTCAGCCTAGAACCATATGTCTCTATGTCAATACTCTTTCTCCAGCGACAATTGCACTAGTTAAAATGTCGACAACTTTCCTTTATGTGCGAGTAAAGATACTTTAGAGATAACAGTTCTAGTGTATTTCTGGTAATATTGTCAATGAACGCGTCAATAGATTGATTTTCCTTTTAATTATGCTGTGCAATAATATTAAAAAAAATATATGTAGACGAGGGTTACTAAAATCTACTAGTGAATCTTTGGTTCAAATATCTCCATATGGTCGTAAAAAAACTACCTTCTCAATAGTGCTAAAGTCTACTGGTAGATTTTCAATTACAACATTATGTTATATGTCAATAGGCGATTACATTGTCTGGGATACACCTAATCAGTACCACTATTGACAATGTCACAAGAAAATCACTATAATTTTACTATTGACATCGAGCGAGGAAATATCGATATTGTAGACTAGAGCCCCTAAAATTTACTAGTGAATCTTTGGTGTCAATGTCTCCATGTGGTCCCAAAACAACTACTTAATTAGTAGTGCTACAGTCTAGTGGTGGATTTTCAATGAAAAGGTAATGTTAAATGTCAATAGATGATTACATTGGCTGGGGTACATTTGGTCAGTAGTACTACTGACAATGTCACTAGTAAATCATTACAATTTCACTATTCGCACTTTCTGCAGGGTCTTGTTGAAGTTATACATATATGTATATGTTTCTACGTTTTTATGTACATATGTAAATAACACAATTTATGTACATATAGGTATGTAAATATGTATATATGTATTTAATATTTTTTCAGCCTTTTACTAGCTTTAAGTTTCACCTAATAAAGAACATATTTCACATTAGAATAAAATATTATACGAGAAATAAAATTTAAAATATGTAAGATTGTCCAATGAAGGATTCCAAAAAAATGATAAGCAAGCTAAACAATGCGTTTTTTACCTATTTTTTTTAATAATGTGCATAGGAACATTCATACATACAAACTAGCATACGTGCATACATATGTACACATTTATGTAAATACATTTCATGTATAAATTGGCATATTGTTCTTAAAAATTCCTCATAGTGCTTCACAAATAAAAATTGTTTTTAAAGACTGTAGGATTGTTGCATTGATTTCTCTTTTCAGTACTAGAAGCTACATATTTCCTTTTGCAAATGGAGTTTAAAACTTTCTTCAAGAAAACATATTAAGGGTTTTCATGAGAATGTTCAAAAGTCTCGCAAACTGTGCAATTGTGCATTTTTACATTCTCGTAAATAAAATGTCAAAAATTGTATAGAAATTTATTTACACAAACCTGCTAAGTTTGCCCAATAATTTTTACTCGTAAACTTAAGCTGTGCAATTGTGCATTTTGTGAGCAACAACTTCTCGCTTTTTTGGATTTCTTTAGGCATTTTTAGACACACACGCACACTTTTTTATTTTTATAGAAGTATATAAATATGTTTTTAGAATAAAAATTTCTTGAGATTTTCTTATTTTATTTTTATTTAATGAACTTTTTGACGTTTGTTTCAAATTTACATAAACTGTTTGCACAAAAGTTCAAAAGGGGCTTCATGAAACCAGTCTCGCAAGTTTGCCTAATTGCACAAATGGCAATTTTAAGAGTTCTCATGAAAACTCTTATTAATTTTAGTGTGGTATGGCATTTTGATATACATATTAATTAGTAAAAAATTTCATAATAAAAACTATTATAAATAACATTTCAAGTCAACTTCCACTTGTCGCCAAATTATTTTTTTGCCGCCGATAATAACTTAACTTATGCCCCCTCGGCTTCTGATCAATTGCCAAATTATGCAAATATGAGCATGTTTTAATGTTTTAATGGACCCTTCAGACAAAATTCGGGATGAGGATAAGTGAATTAAATATTTTAAAATTGTTATAGTAGTATTAGTATGGGGTTTTCATGGGTTTCCATGCTTTTTCACTAATGAATAGTGTGTGTAAAAAAAACTTTTCATATGAAAAGGTTTTGACATTAGTTTACACTTTTTCATTTTTTTTTTTTTTTTAAATGCATGTTTTTAAGAGATTCAGTTTTTTCAGATGCAAGCAACTCTTGGAGTCGTTTAGTGCACTCTTTAAATCTGATTTTATTTTGTGGTGATCTGTGCTGTTGCCATTCCCTTCTAGCTCTTCTTTTTCCACGTACGAGACGTTCAATGTCTGTAGAATAAATGTTATTAAACATAGTCTGCGGATGGGAGTTAGTGGCATGTTCAGCAGCCTGTTTAATATTCTCGCTGAGATTGGCAATGTTAGATTCAATATCATCGGATGTTCTAAGCGTAATGTTTTCCGTACAATGACTACTGAGATATTTTTTGAACCCCAGCCAATTAACACGATTGATCATCTTCACATATGGGTCAGGTAAGTTACTTCTTAATGGACTACAAATTGTAATGATCGTCGGAGAATGATCGGACGAAAGATCAATAGAAGCTTGAACTTGAATTAAATCCCTAGAGATATTTTTTATGACGCCAAAATCTATAACATCCGGAATTTTTTGTATGTCAGTAGGCCAATAAGTGGGCTCCCCACTCGAAATGACATCCAAGCCCATTTTTGAAATAGTGTTGAACAATGCTCGACCTCTGGGGGTAATAAGACGCGAACCCCAGAACGTATGCTTAGCATTGTAGTCGCCAGCTGCTACAAAACAAGGTCCAAGAGATTTGTAGAAATCCTCATATTGATTCTCAGTGATTGAAAATCTGGGAGGGGAGTAAATTGATGATATAACAAAATTTGTACAAAAACTTTCAATGCCAATATTTGTTGCTTGTAGGTGTTCTTCACAAATGTTATCAAGAACATAGTGCTTGAGTCTTGACTTTATTAGAATTGCTGTTCCACCGCAAGCCCTTCCTCTAGGGTCCTTTGTATCATATATAGTGTAGCCATAAATTTTAAAAAGACTTCTCGAAGTCAAATGAGTCTCAGATACTAACATTACATCAATATTTTTTTCCATGAGGATGTGCTCAAGTTCATTTTTATGTTGGCGAATGCCGTTTGCGTTCCAGAAACATATTGTTAACGTGTTCATGGCTTATTAATTAATGCTTGAAGCAGAGTATTCTGCATTCGCAGCATTTCTTGCATCATGCTAGTCATATTTGTTGTAAAATTGTTTATAGTTTGCACCAGATTTTCAATAGTAGCTTCAAGGCGATTAAAATTAAAGCTTGCGTCAGTATTTTTTGAATTATTTGGCGAGGAAACATTTTGTGTGGGAATTGAATTTGTCTTAGCAGCATCTGCATACGATACACGGGAAGTAACTGGTTGGCTCATTTGCGCAAAAGTGGCAGAGTAAGCTTTTGCTGATTGAGCTGGAGCTAATTTAGGTTTTTGCACCATAGTCTTCTTTACGAAAGAGTACACAGGACAACCTCTAAAGTTAGCGGTGTGATTACCTCCACAATTACTACATTTTTTATCACTTTGATCTTTTGGCTTATTGCAACTAGCAGTGCCGTGTAATTCGCCGCACACAACACAAACAGAGGGTAAATTGCAGTATGTTTTTGTATGGCCATATTCTTGGCAATTATGGCACTGTACAGGACCTGAACGCTTATGTGGCTCTTCAACTGTGATTTTCCGGTACAAGATGTATTTCAAATTATAAATTGGATGCGTCTCATTTTTTTTCAATTTTATATCATTAGGCTCAAGTTCAACACGAAATAGGGGTTGGGGAATCTTCTCTCTGTTTATTATATTGGACACATTTTTTACCTTAAACCCCTGGAGGACGAGTGCATCTTTTATTTCTTCGGGAACAACATAAGAATCTATGCCCTTCAATATGATCTGCATGCCTTTAGCGCTCTTAAGCTGGTATGTGTAGAAGCTTGTTTTATTTTTTTCAAATTCAGCAACCATTTTGCGGAAATCTTTTTCGTCATAAATTTGGACTTTAGTTTCATCGATGTTGCCACGTTTTATTGGAACAATGTGAAATTTATTCTCACCAATGACCGAAATTAATTTTTTAATAAGGGCATTTGAATTTTTTTGTCTCAAATATATTGGTGGCGGCTTGGATATTTTATTCGAGGCTACCTCGGGTTTGTCGTTGTCATCTTGCAAAATTTCGAAGCGGTTTTGGCGATTAGTTGAGGCTGCGCTGTTATCCCTAGACATTTTTGGAGCAGATGAAATTTTTGAAGAATTCGGGCTTCGCCCACGCTTTACCACGGTTATATATCTGTCCATTCCGACTTGTACCTTGAGTTTCGAGCCGCTGTTATCTGTAGTGATAACTTTGTTAAGTGATGAACACGAGCCTGAAGTGGATGATATTACTGGCTTATATGAAGAAGTACTGGGCAACTGTAATGTTAATGCATCATTACTATTTGGCATTGGACAAAGCGAAGTTGATCGCTGACGAAAAATTGGCTTTGACGTTAAAAAAAGACTTTCATCAGATTTATTATTTATATTTTTTTCATTAAGAGTTTCAGAACTCACAGTAAAATAAGCATTTCTGCCGTTAGAACTCACTTCAATTTTTTTTTTGTATTTGAGGCACTCATACAAAGAATTCCTCAAGGGATATTCGTTTGTGTTTTTTTTTTGTTTGCGGTCTTTTTTTGTTTTTATTATTTATGATTGTTTATTTGTTTAGAGGTACACATATATAGCATTCCTCAATATCACTTTGTTTAATTTTTTTTGTTTGCGGTTTTTTTTTGTTTTTGTTATTTTTACTATGTAAAAATATTAGCAAAGCATAAAGCTTATTTATTAAAGACAGTATGTACCTATTACGAATAATATGTACTACGAATATTTTTTGTTTGTTTAATTTTTTGTAAGAAAAATTCCGCTAATCGACTGTTCGCTATGAAGGTACCACGAGAACTTTGACACTTTTTCATGAAACGAGAATCAGTAATGACGTGTGACTGTGAAAACGTTTTGTTTCATTCCAATTGCTTTTTTTTCATATGAAATCCCAGCAAAAAATTACAAATTACCATTAGAACTAGTTGCCATATAATGACTTACTTTTCTGATTGCCAATTTTCATTACTCGCTTACAAATCACATTACCTAAAATTTAAAAAATGACGTGCAAGTTGCTAAATGAAGAGAATGATTTTTTTAGACGAAATAGATTACGTGAAATGTTGACAAATAAAAAAAATGTAAGTACTTCTCAAGAATCGATTATTTTAGTCTCACGCCTTGTTAAAATCATTAAGTTGGTAATCCAGTAGGGAAGTGCTTCCACCAAAAATGCTTAATTCCAAACTCGATTACCTTTTCTGAAATTTTTTGCTGGGATCATTTCAATTTTGTTTTAACTTTTTCACTAAACTAGAATCAGAAACAATATGATAAGATGAAAAAAGCTTTCATTTCACATTATCACAGAACCAGAATCGACCCCCAGGAGAGCGATAGGGGAAATTTCTGCTCCTCCGAAAATATCTAATCGATTGTAATGAAATTTAGAACATAGATAGATCTGCGTCTAAAAACTCACATAGGCAATAGGAGAAAATTTATGCATCCCCTAAACAATTAAAACGATTTTAAAGAAACTTTGAACTTAGATAGATCTGCATCTAAAAATTCACATACTCTTTGTTTTTTTAAGCTAGGACGAGGAGGGCGAGAGCGGAAAATGTTCGCCCCTCTGAAACGTTCAGACCGATTTTAATGAAATTTAGAACATAGATAGATGTGCGTTTAAAAATTCACATATGCTTTGAAAAGTTTCAACAGTAGAACCTGGAGGGCAATAGGGGGAATTTCTGCCTCTCCGAAGAGATTCTAATGATATTTAGAACATAAATAGATCTGCATCTAGAAATTCATATTTGACTAGGAGGGCGAGAGTGGGAAATTTGTGCCCCTTCGAAACGATTAATTCGATTTTAATGAAACTTAGAACATAGATAGATCTGCGTTTTAAAATAAATAACATAATAATATAATATATACATTTTCAAAGGCAAGAGCAGGAGGGCGACAGGAGGACATTTCTGCCTTCTAGAAACAATTAAACCGATTTTAAGGAAATTTATAGATCTGCGTATAGTCACAAAATGGAAAAAAAAACATTTCCTAAATTAGGACCAGGAGGAATTAAGGGGCAATTTCTAGATGTCAACTCGATTTTGGTGAAATTTGAAATATAGATACCCCTTCAATGAAATTTAAAGCATATGTATCCCTTCATTTAGAAGAAGACATAAGCTATGTACTTAATTTATCTAATTTCTGCCTCTCCAACACTTTCAAATCGATATAAATGAAATTGAAAAGACGATGGGGGTAGCGAAGCACACCGAGTGTAGCTAGTTAATTAACAAAAATATTTCGTTCAATAAGAATTGAAATTACTGAACTTAAGTCCGAATAAGAAATTATTTCTGATTAAAATTCACTACAGTTCAATTAAATCTAAAAAATGTCTCAAATAATAATAAGTTTTAAAACCTCTAGGCGAATTTTCGTTCTAAAAGGTGTTTTATTTCAAAAACTCAATTAGTTTTTTTCAACAGGTTAAAACTTGCCATCATAATAGAGTAAGTTAGAATTGTTTCAGAGAAATTATAAATCAAATCTTTGATTAATTAAAATATTACTATTTCATATATTATTTAGGGCCTTATTTTGTAAAACGCAACGCATTTTGCGTTGTTTTTGTATATTACATTTATTCCATATAAAATTTGTCAACGATTGATGTTGCGTTTTACAAAATTATGTCCTTACTTATACGCTCTAATACACACATATATATGTTCACACAAGTTCATATACGTTTCAATCAAAAACAATTCCATGAATTTAAATATTATACATATATGAATTTTCACGTTTGACTTCAAATAACTCGCAATTTAAAATCAAAAATGCGTGTTTGCTGCGCACAAAGCAATTAGCATGTATGTGTGCAAAAATAAGTTTTTTTGTTTGTGTCGAAAACACATGACACGTTTTTAAGCATTCTATAAGCGTTCAAACGTTTATATTTACATTACATTTACATTACATCTACGATGTCTGCAGTCGACTAACGAGGCTTTTAAACATAGCATGTGTTATTTCTCTGTATGTAGTACAAACGGCAATTTTGATTTATAGGCTTTTTATACTGACACACATTTCAGTGAAATGCATAGATGTAAGAAAAGTGAAACATGAGTTTACATTGACAACATCTAACATCTCAGTTGCCAAAAAGACAACAGTTTTGTTAGGAAAATTATAAAAAATGGATTTTGATGTAACATTAACAATTTGACTAGTTGTTGTTTTGCAAAAACAAACCCTGTTAATAATGCATTGCATTTTTTTTAATACATATTTACATATGTATGTATATTTATTTATTGTATCTTCAAAAAACGAACTAACAATAAGTATTAAAATTTTAAATCTAAATATAATATTAGTCCCGACCAGTATCGGACATAAACTTAGTGATAGTAATTAAAAATAGATACATACGTAAGAGTAGTACTAAGTAGTAGTAGTAAGTAAGTATGTAGTACAAAAGGCAATTTTGATTTATAGGCTTTTTATACTGACACACATTTCAGTGAAATGCATAGATGTAAGAAAAGTGAAACATGAGTTTACATTGACAACATCTAACATCTCAGTTGCCAAAAAGACAACAGTTTTGTTAGGAAAATTGTAAAAAATGGATTTTGATGTAACATTAACAATTTGACTAGTTGTTGTTTTGCAAAAACAAACCCTGTTAATAATGCATTGCATTTTTTTTTAATACATATTTACATATGTATGTATATTTATTTATTGTATCTTCAAAAAACGAACTAACAATAAGTATTAAAATTTTAAATCTAAATATAATATTAGTCCCGACCAGTATCGGACATAAACTTAGTGATAGTAATTAAAAATAGATACATACGTAATAGTACTAAGCAAAAAAAGAACGCACGGTGTCATGGGATACCAGGTAGGAACGTAGTTCCTTACGTTTTACTTACCTTATAAAATGGTCCTTACCGCCTAGTAGGCTTAGTTTTTAATAAAATATATAGTGTTTGTGTCCTTCCAGACTCAAATCTATCCATGTTTTAAATTTCATTACAATTAGACAGATAGTATCAGAGGCAGAAGTTCCCCTTACTTCCCTTCGCGGTCCTATTTTTAAGACACGTAGTCAAAATCAGATATATAGTTTCAAATAGTAATGGCTCGATTATGGATGGCAACCGAACTTTGGTTGCTTTGCTAGTTGCCGAAATGATATTACGGATGGCAAGTGGCAACTAACAGCTGGTAATTTCAGTTGCCATATTGGCAACCACAAATTTGTAGTTGCTGCATAGTTTAAAAGAAAAAATTTAAAAATTAAACAGTAATTGCAATATTAGCGGAGTTCGATGTTTGATGCAAATTGTCTTGCGTTAGTGCAAATGCGAAATATCGTAGCTTTTCTATCAAATCCAACAACAAAATACATACACAATCCAAAGAACACCTACGATATTTTGCATTTGCACTTACGCAAGACAATTTGCACCAAACATCGAACTCCGCTATTATTTTTATTTTTGAATTTCTTCTATGCATATTTAAAGATATTATGCTTTACAGCTAAAACAGAGACTGTTCAAACTTATTTCAGGCAACAACATTTACTCACAGCAGAGGCGGTAATTCTAAAGAGTCGTCTAATAGATTAAACTTTTGTACTTCTTTTTTTTCTTCACCAATAATTAATTCCACTTAACTAATATTTTTATGATCAGTAATGCTTTTAAGCACTTTTACTCAATAATTTTCTTTTTAGCACATGTATTTCTTATATTTTAAATATTTGTTTATATTATTTTCAGTTGCCAATCTGTCATAATCGTATTTTTGACAACTTTTTGGCAACTGGAGGAAGTTGCCATACATAATACAAATTTTAAGTTCAGTTGCGTTGCCAGTTAACTCGGCAACTGAAGTTCGGTTGCCATCCATAATTGAGCCATAAGACATTTCCCCCCTACCATCCCTCGTGGTTCTATTTTTGAAAAACTCTACAGCCTATGTCCTCTTTTAGACTCAGATCGATCTATGTTTTTAATTTAATCACACTCAGAGAGATAGTATCAAAGAGGAATACATTTTCCCCTACCTCCCCTCGTACTCTTATTTTTGGAAAAGCCTACAGCCTATGTCTTCTTTTAGATTCAGATCGTTCTATGTTTTCAATTTCATTAAAATCAGATAGATAACTTCAAAGAGGAACACATTTCCCCCTACCTCCCATACCTTACGACATGGTTTGCTTTTAAATGTTTTATAAAATCTTATCTGCGCCCGGTGAAAGATAACAAAAATACAGCAGAAATACCAAAAAATCCCATTTTTCGGGATTTTATGAAATCTTTTTGGGAATTGCCGGGAACTGAAAAGAAAATTCTATGTGGTTTTACTTTTTGTGTATTTATTGCATAATTTTCCACTTAAGTGAGAATTTTAAGCCAAAAATATTGATAAAAGCGAATTTTATAGCATTCCTTTGTGTAAGACCTCTGTCTTCTCGGAAAACTCTTTATATGTTGTAAGCAGATTCAAGTAATTAGAAAAAAATTAGTACAAGTTTATTTTTATAGGAAATTAATACTTATTTATTTTTTTATTGTTGCTTGTTTGTAGCTGTTATAATTTAATATCTTGGTGTAACATTCATGTATGTAGTTATGCAGCTACGTCTAATTTTGAAAAATACTTGAGATAATACTCGTAATTATACTTGTACACTATGGTATCCAAAAAATTTTTTTTAGGGCTTAAGCATAATTTGAAACCTTATAGCGTCAAGTATTTTTGGGATTTTTTCAGATTTTCGGAAGAGGTTTAGAGGTCGCACAAGTCGAAGTTTTGAAAAAAAATCGAGTTTGCTGGCAATTTTTTGTATTTTCTTCATAACTTTAACCACAAACATAATTTTCTGAACTTTTTAGTAACTATTTAAAAGAAAAATGTCCAAGCTTTATTTTTGTGTGCAAAAATTATGGGTTTTTGGTTCTTTTAGGTAGCCTACATTAAAATTTTTCGTAATTTTTCCACACATTTTGTAAATTACGCTTTATAACTTTTAAAATTTTTATAAAAATTAAAAAAACTAATGATGTAAGTTAAGAGGGTAATTAGTTTTAAAAAATTTTAAACAAAAATTGTTGATTTTCCTCTTACCGTTCCTGAGTTATACCCGTTTTTAGGGTTTAATTTTGATTTTTTTTGTTCGGCATAAAATTAAACTGGTTAAAAAATTTATCTCATATTTTTTTTTACCAATAAACCATAAAAAAAGATATACGGTGTCATAGAAACCAATTTTGTCAGAATTGGTTTTGAAAACGACAAGATAAAATGCTTTGGTGTCATGAAAACCAATGCTGTCGGTTTTATATTCGAACTAGAATTTTGATGACGTTTTTCAGTTTTCATTTTCGTGCTTTTTTATTTTTTATTTTTTGATTAAAATCAGGTAAATTTAACATTTGTGAACGCAGTAACAATACCAAATTATTATTTTGCATTTCACTGCTGCTAGTGCAGGGAACCTTTACCCAAAATCTTCTTAGAAAAATAGATTCGCTAATTTTTTTTGCAGAAATTTAAATAAATTTACTTATTTATTAGCATATTTGCTTCATGAAAGAACTATTTTCACATACATTGCATACTTAAAATCATGCCATTTATACCATAACTATACCGATGAAATTATAAATGCTCGTAAATACTAGTTTTTATGTCTTTTATGTGTCCCGTCAATGCAACTAATTGTGCAATTAATCTTATATTTCTTGTAAAAATAGTCTCTTAGTCTGCGTTTATCATTGCTGTCCGTTTCCAATCGTACACACTGTGGACAAATAAATGAACCGCTCCGCAAAGTTGAGCACATCACCTTATATTGTTGTCACAGTGCTTCTACCTAGACTAGGGTTGCCAGTTTTGAAATCGTAGAAATCAATACATGAGAGAAAAAATCAGTACAATTGAAAAAAAATCAGTACATAAATTTTTTCAATATAAAAGGCTTTAACTAGGAATGTAACTAATACCAGTTTAGCGCATGCGAATGCGAATACTACATTTTAATTTTTGCGAAAGCGAATGCAGATATTACAATACGTTAAAAAATCACATGAAAATAAATTTATATAAGAACATGAAGTTGTATTACATATGTACATGTATGTACTACATATAGCATTTTATTTAAACTGGGTCTCGCATTGAGCAAATATGTATTAATTTATTAAAAACACGAAATCATAAAACAGAAAGATACATACATATGTTTGTATATGAAATTAATGAGTGACACTTGTTTCGCGTGGAATTTACTACAACAATGACTAGTTAATATTGTTTGCGATTAAAATTGTTTGTGCGAAGTAATGAATGATGCTCAAAACATTTTTTAAAAGTTTAAACAGACTAGACTTAAGTAGAAAATACTGCTGCCGAAAATACAATGCCTTTTCTTTTTCAAAAAATTAAATAGGTATATTTCCAAACACCGCTGGACTTTAGTTTAATTTTGATGCTTATGAGAACTTTTTTATAGAAAAGCTTTCTGATAAAGCTTTGAAGAATGCCTTACTTATAAGTCAGCTACGTCCAAGCTATGTGCACACTGTGCAAACTTTTATAAAGAGTTTTTTGTGCTTTCACATCGACGAGATGACAACTTTCTTAAATAAAATTACTTGCCGACTTAAAAATTGTTTGCAGTTCGTTCAAAAATGCCAACTATGCACAGATATTGAGCATTTGCAAAGCATGTACAACAGTTGATCACCCATACGCAGAAAAAATTCGCAGAACTTCTGCATAAATTTGCTGAATCTACGAACATGCCCTATATGTATATTTTTCATGCCGGCTTAAAATAATTTTCGTTTTTTTTACGTTTGTTAATGGCAATTTTTTTCGTAAAAGTACAAAATTTTTTGTCTTAAATATTCGCATACATTTTAGCAAATGCAAATAGCAAAAATAAGCGAAAAATTTGCAAATACGAACATTCGTTACATTCCTAGCTTTAACCATTCTTAAAACAAAACATGAATTCAATGTATACTTTGTACCAATGCATATGTAATTAATAAAATAATATTTTCAAAAAAATTTTCGAAAAAGAAACTTTAAATTCATTATTTGCGTGTATCAGAAATCACTTATAGCAAATCTTTCTTGCAAATTTAAATTAAAAAAATCTCAATAAAATTAACATTAACTTAAACTAAAATTTATATGATATCTGACAGTTTTGGCAGAATTTGCTTGAGCATTATATGGAAACCACTTTGAAAATAAATTCGCCTTAAGGCGAATGTAAAGTACAGATCACTGGTGATTCAAAGAAAATAAATAAACACTGTGACAGGCTTTCTTATACATTGATCATAATTAATATATAAAAACAGTACAAAAACAGTACATACATGAAACAATCAGTACATTTGCGTACTGATTTGCTAGTTATGCATAAATCAGTACTTTAAACAAAAATCAGTACATGTACTGGCAAAATCAGTACGACTGGCAACCCTAACCTAGACTTATATCCTTCCCGACTGTTTTTTGATAACATCGGTTCGAAAAAAAAACCGCAACGGGATAAAAGAACTTAAATACGAAATGCTTACTTGTTTAAAATATAATTAGCTACAAATCTGCAAAGCAGCCTTCATCAAAAACCACAATAAAACAATACATGTACGCTGTCTCCGGCAGCTCAAGTAAATTGATGCAATTTTTTTTTTTTAATGCATGTATTTATTTATTGTATCTTCATATATGAACTAACAATAAGTATTCAAATCTTAAATCTATAAAAAAAAATTATTAGGCCCGACCAGTGTCGGACATAAACTTAGTGATAGTTATAAATAATACATTAGTAGTGATAATCAAAAAAAAAAAAGGGGGGGGAAGTATTTTCAAGTAGTCCCACCTGGAGTGTTAGGTATAAGAGCCCGTGTGTCCCTCTTTTTTAAGCGGACGTGTCCAGTAAAGTTCAAAATATTACGAGCAAGCGGATTAGGATGTGATTCGAGTTTTGTTAAATATTTGCCTGCGTATTTTTCAATTTCTTCAGTCACTAGTGGCATATTTAAATCTCGATGTATAATAGAATTTTGGATGTACCATGGAGCCGATGTTATTAACCGTAAAATTTTGTTTTGCCTTCGTTGGATTCTCTCGACATTGGAAGCTGAAGCAGTGCCCCATAACTGAATTCCGTAGCGCCATATTGGCTTCAAAAGCGACTTGTATAATAAAAGTTTGCAGTCTAGGCTGAGTGTTGAGTTTCTGCCAATCAACCAATATATTTGAGTTAACTTAAGTTTCATCTGAGTTAACTTAGAGTCAATATGATGTTTCCATGTAAGTCTTCGATCAAGGTGTATACCAAGGTATTTCACTTGGGAATGTTGAGGAATATTTTGATTGTTGATTCGAATGGGGGAGCAAGTATCTCTTCTTAGGGTGAACGTTATATGGACACACTTTTGTTCATTGACTTTAATTCTCCATAAGTTCAACCATATTTCCAGCTGAGTGATATGTTCCTGGAGATTGCGGGATGCCTCATAAGGGTTTTCGTGCACACTCATACAGGCTGTATCATCGGCAAAAGTAGAAATATGGATATTATTGCTCACAGGCATATCACAAGTATATATTAAATACAAGACAGGACCCAGAATACTACCTTGGGGCACACCAGAAGATATAGTTTCGGGCACACTCGTGAACTCTCCTTCCACAACAGTGAACTTCCTATCAATAATATAACTTTCCAAAAGCTTTTGAATGTTTATTGGCAGATATGTCTTCAATTTTAAAACTAGGCCTTCGTGCCATACTTTATCAAACGCCTGAGAAACATCAATAAAGAGAGCAGAACAATACTTCTTTTCTTCAAATGTTCTTCTTACAACTTGGACCAGTCTATGCGTTTGTTCAATCGTGCTGTGCTGACTTCTAAAGCCAAATTGATGGTCCGGGATGCACCCATTATCAGTTAAAATTTTGGACAATTTAGTCATGAGCAGCTTTTCGAAAAGCTTTGAGATTGTAGATAGTAAGCTTATAGGCCTATATGACTCAGTCTTGGTAAGATCTTTGCCCGCCTTTGGAATCATTTTGATCTTGGCCAGTTTCCAGTTATGTGGAAAATACTGCATTCTTAGAATAGCATTAAAAGTAAATAGCAGGATTCTTATTGCAATATGAGGCAAGTTCATGAGCATTTTGTTACTAATGCCATCAATACCTGGAGCTTTCTTCGGGTTGAGTTCAGCAATTACTTTTTGTACTTCACGCATCTTAAACCTTAAGGGACGAGGGGGTAGAGAAACTACACACGGTAAATCAGCAGCACCCGTACATGAATTGGGAGTGAATACAGATTTTAAATGCTCAGAAAATAAGTTACCTTTCTCACTATCACTTCTTGCCCAGCCTCCGGTCGCAGTACGCAATGGTGATTTAATATCAACGGGTCGTTTAAGATTTCTAGTAGCGCGCCATAAAGAGTAATTATATGCGGACGTTACATCAAGACCTTCTAAATACTTTTCCAGTAGTGCAGTTTTTTCCGACGATAGCAGCTCTTTGAGTCGTTTAGTACATTCTTTAAGTCTGATTTTATTTAGGGGTGATCTGTGTTGTTGCCATTCTCTTCTAGCTCTCCTTTTTTCACATACAAGACGTTCAATTTCCGTAGAATAAATTCTGTTAAAGCCGGTCTGCGGATAGGAGGTAGTGGCGTGTTCAGCAGCCTGTTTAATATTTTTGTTAAGATTGGCAATGTTAAATTCAATATCATCGCATGATCTAAGCTGAATGTTTTCTACGCAGTGACTACTAAGATATTTTTTGAATGCCAGCCAGTTGATTCCATTAATCATCTTCACATATGAGTTAGTTAAATCACTCCTTAGTGGGTTGAAAATTGTAACTATTGTTGGAGAGTGATCGGAGGACAGATCTAGAGAGGCCTCTACGTGAATTAAGTCCCTATGAATATTTTTAGTGACGGCAAAATCTATAACATCTGGAATTTTTCTTACGTCAGTAGGCCAGTAAGTAGGCTCCCCACTCGAAATGACAATTGATGCAATAATCCCTCAGAAATTGTTCTCGTCATTATTTCTATGCGCTGTTCTTCTAATAAGAAAACTGTTGCAACTGCAGTTGCCAATTTATTTTTTTATAGCACCTTATTCCTTAATTTAATAATAAATAATAAAGTATAATTAATTTTATTGCTATTTTAATGAAAACATTATTTTTTTTTATATTTCCTGCAAAAAATAAAATGAAAATTTGCAAACAATAAGCAAATGTGAGCAACAGCTAATTCGGTCATTGGTTTCGAAATTAACAAAACCAACTTAGTTTCATGACACCAAATGAAACCAACATTGGTTTTCAAAAACGACAATCAGCAAAACCGACATGGATTCTGTGACACCCCTGATAAATTGCTTATAAAAAATTCAGCGGTTTTATTAGCTTTTATTTTTACTCAGGTAGCGGATTTTCAGGGCTTTTCTAGACCTTAGGGAACAGAAATATATTGTCAGTAGCACTAAATTGTTCTCGAGAGCGAGTAAACAAGCCCCAATTTTTCGATTACTGAAAACAATATTTCTTCGCACGTATTTTAGAATCTGTCGACGTCGAACTGTCGAAAGTGAACGTTCGAAGACGCAGAAGTGAAGCGCGTATTTTCGAATAGCCCTCATTAATTTGTTGTAAATAATATTTATGACATCATTTTTATGTTCTTTAGTAAAGAGTATGTTATTTTATGTTATGAATGAATTTAGGGACGTTTTCAATAAAAACACAAAAGTCCTTTTTTGTATTAATTTTACTGCTGTTTTTTCTTTGGTGTACTTCTTTTGCAAACTCAATATCTGGCTACCCTATAAATTAATAATGGAGAGTTTTTAAATTAAGAATGGAATGTTTTAAAATAATGTTATAGATTTTCGATTTAAAATTAAAAATATTATTTTGATTAATCAAAATGCCCTTACATAGTGTCCACATCTGATGATTTTATATCAGACCTCGTAATATGACTCCGGCAGAGCAACTGTTATTTCTTCATTAATATCTATACAAAGGGGTAGACGTTGATGATTTTATATTATGAAGAATCAAAAAATATTTAAAAAACACTTGCCAAAAATAAATAATTTGCGTGTTGTTTAATTTTTTGGTCACAAATTATTCAGCCCAATCATAAACAAAAATTCCGCTCGAGTTTTCCCACTTTTCCCTTTTCACCTATTATGAATGTGTTTTTCCCTCTTTTTACCAAATGCGGGAATAAAAAAAACTTCCCGGGGAAAAAAGTAGGTATCATGAACGCAGTTGAACTTGCTTTTTTCACTAAAATCTTTCACTTGCAAAACAGAAGGGAGTCTACATAAAAATACACTTAATGCTCCATTAAACAAGAATTTATATACCCAGCTAAAAAAATATGTATGGAGCATATATGATATCCCATATATACGGTGACCATAATTTTTAAATCAAAATACAGAACAAGGATATATTTAAAAAACAGACACTAAAGTACAAACAATCTTACAGACATATTAACCATATTGAATTTCATGGATTTATTAAATTTGTATTTTTTTTTTTTTTTTTTTTTTTTTTTTGACAAACACAAAATTGAAGGAAATATTAACAAACAAAATTCAAAAAGTAACATAACACTGTAATCATAACGCTAATATACATATGAATATATTTATGTATATGTATGTATGTATATCAGGCGGTCAACTCTGTAATTCGAAATGAAAGAAAATGCTTTCGAATGTACACGTTATAAGCATACAAATACAAATTCGAAAGTATTTTCTTTCGTTTCGAATTACACAGTAGACCCACCAGTACAAAAAATTAATAGCTACATACATAGTTTCTGGACATTATTACTACATAAGTTGTAAAAACTATAAAATTAAAATTAATATTTACTCGTTACATATCAAGAGTATTAAAAAAGTATTAGATTAGAATGTTAAAATACAAAAAAGTTAATTTTGGTATTTTTCTGTGGAATAAAATTGTTTTACTAAGTATTGGTTTCCTTTTAAATATTCTTTAAACTCAGTACAATTTAAATCATAGTTTAATTTAGTAATTAATTGATGATGATATCCATCTTCATTTAAGTTTTTTCACTGGTCCATATATTATTTAAAACAGAAAATACTCTTTCTGTTGGGGTATTGGAACCAGATAAACATAAACTGAATTCGACAACTTTCAACCTACGTTGGAAACTTATGTCTCTTTATTTAAAATGTTTAAACATTTTTACCCACTGCTCTCCTGCAAATTTTTTATTCTAATTCTATTCCTTTAATTTAAAAATTAATAGCTACATACATAGTTTCTGGACATTATTACTACATAAGCTGTAAAAACTATAAAATTAAAATTAATATTTACTCGTTACATATCAAGAGTATTAAAAAAGTTTTAGATTAGAATGTTAAAATACAAAAAAGTTAATTTTGGTATTTTTCTGTGGAATAAAATTGTTTTACTAAGTATTGGTTTCCTTTTAAATATTCTTTAAACTCAGTACAATTTAAATCATAGTTTAATTTAGTAATTAATTAATGATGATATCCATCTTCATTTAAGTTTTTTCACTGGTCCATATATTATTTAAAACAGAAAATACTCTTTCTGTTGGGGCATTGGAACCAAATAAACATAAACTGAATTCGATTCAACCTACGTTGTAAACTTATGTCTCTTTATTTAAAATGTTTAAAAATTTTTACCCACCGCTCTCCTGCAAATTTTTTATTCTAATTCTATTCCTTTAATTTTTCTAAAGAGATATATCTTTTAAAAATAGTTAATTCATCAAATAATTCGATGTCATTTATGTTTAACTCATTTCTTTTATCCATAATGAAAACAAAACTGGATTTAACATCTTTCTACGTAGGAGTTTCAACTTCTTGGTAGGCAGTATCCCCTTCATTTAAGCATTCGATAATAAAAAAATATTTCCTCTCTACGTTGTGGGATTTTAAACTTCAGTTCATTAATAATGAGAGAGACCTCAGTCATAAATATTTTTTGGGACTCAATCTCCGTTATATAATCATGAAATAAAGTAACTTGGCAATGAACGAAGAAAAGCCAGGTTCCTGAAGCGGGATCGTCAAAAATAAGCTTTAAAACATATGATGTCACTAACACAGACAAATTTCGTATTCACGCTCTCAAGGAATAAAATTAAGGAAACAGAACTCATGTTGTTTCTGTATTTTTATAGAACTGCGGCATTTGCATAGTTTATGTATTAAACCCTTTTTCAATGTTGATTAAAATAGTATTGTTGCAGGAACTGCGTTAATTTTTTAAATGCAGTTTGAGTGATGAAAATACAGAACAAATACTGAACAGTAAATAAAATACAGAACATTTCAACCTTATTTCCTAAAGAATAATTTATACAGAACAGAACTCTCAAATACAGAACTGTTCTGTATAATACAGAACGGATGGTCACCGTACCCATATATGGTTCGGATCCGAAAAATGAGGGTATATGGACATATATATTCATAAATATTCATACATTTTCATACATGAATGTGTATTCCCCATATAGTATGCAAAGTTCATATTAATTAAAAAAGCGCACTGCTGTGCAATAAATTAAATTATTAAAGTTATTTTTTGTAAGATTTCGTGGAGAAAGGTTGTGTTTAATGAAACATTTGTTCGAAAAAAAATAATTCAAAACAAACTAAAAGACATTTCATTCGACATTTTAAGAGAAAATATTTTTTTTTTTTTTTTTAAATGCATGTTTATTATATATTGTATCTTCAAATATGAACTAACAATAAGTATTCAAATCTTAAATCTATAAAAAAATTATTAGGCCCGACCAATGTCGGACATAAGCTTAGTGATAGTTATTAATAATACATAAGTAGTGATAAGCAACAAAAAGAAAAAGGTGTTTTCAAGCAGCTTCATCATCTAGAGTATTGAATATTAGAGCCCGTGTATCTCTCTTTTTTAAGCGGATGTGTCCAGTAAAGTTCAAAATATTACGAGCAATCGGATTAGGATGTGACTCGAGTTTTGTTAGATATTTGCCTGCGTATTTTACAATTTCTTCAGTCACTAGTGGCATATTCAAATCGCGATGTATATTTGAATTTTTGATGTACCATGGAGCCGATGTTATAATGCGTAAAATTTTATTTTGCCTTCGTTGAATTTTCTCTACATTTGAAGCTGAAGCAGTGCCCCATAGTTGAATTCCGTAACACCATATTGGCTTTAAAAACGACTTGTATATTAAAAGTTTGCAGTCTAGGCTAAGTGTTGAATTTCTACCAATCAGCCAATGTACCTGAGTTAATTTAAGTTTCATTTGAGTTAACTTAGAGTCAATGTGGTGTTTCCATGTAAGTCGTCGATCAAGGTGTATGCCAAGATATTTCACATGTGAATGTTGAGGAACAACTTGATTGTTAATCCGAATGGGGGAGCAAGTATCTCTTCTTAGGGTGAACGTTATATGGACACACTTTTGTTCATTGACTTTAATTCTCCATAAGTTTAACCAAAGCTCCATCTGGCTAATGTGTTCCTGGAGTTTGCGAGATGCCTCATCAGGGTTTTCGTGCATACTAAGGCAGGCTGTATCGTCGGCAAATGTGGAAGTATGGATACTACTGCTCACAGGCATATCACAAGTATAAATCAAATATAAAACTGGTCCCAGTATGCTCCCCTGTGGCACACCGGATGAAATAGTTTCAGGCCTACTCGTAAAGTCTCCTTCCACAACAGTGAACTTACGGGAAATAATGTAACTTTCCAAAAGATTTAAAATGTTTACTGGTAAGTAAGTCTTCAATTTTAAAATTAAGCCTTCATGCCACACTTTATCAAATGCCTGGGAAACGTCAATAAAGAGTGCAGAGCAATACTTTTTTTCCTCAAAAGTTCTTCTTATAAATTGAACCAGTCTGTGAGTTTGTTCAATGGTGCTATGCTGACTTCTAAAACCAAATTGATGGTCTGGTATGCACCCACTACTAATTAGAATTTGGGACAATTTTGTTTTGAGCAGTTTTTCGAAAAGCTTTGACATAGTTGATAGTAGACTTATTGGCCTATATGACTCAGCCTTGGTTAGATCTTTGCCCGGCTTTGGAATCATTTTAACCTTGGCAAGCTTCCAGCTGTGTGGATAATACTCCAGTCGTAAAATGGCATTAAATATGAATAATAGGATTCTCATTGCAATACGAGGCAAGTTCATAAGCATCTGGTTACTAATTCCATCAATACCCGGAGCTTTCTTCGGGTTGAGTTCGGCAATTAATTTTTGTAAATCACGCGTCTTAAACTTTATGTGTTGAGGGGGTAGAGCGACTACATTTTTATGAGAGAAAATATGAGTCGATTATTAAAAAAACACAAAACACACATTCGTAAACAATATATAATTTAAAAAATCACATTAAAATCTAGTGCAATTATAAAAGAAAAAATAATCCATTTATATGAACTTTGTTTCTTAATATATCTGAGGATTCCGTTACTTTTTATAAAATTAATAATAATTGAATGACTGAATTGTCTTTTTGATTATTTGATTTATTAAATAGGCACACAATATATAAAATCCTATAAGAATGATTTTTTTTATTACACGAGTTTTTATTTTTTAAACCTTGAGGCTCTACGCATATAAACTTTGAATAGACTTCCAATTCACCAGTGATAAAAAAGAGAGAAAAAGATGGAATTGAAAAAATTCAAGCTTTTTTGACTGCAAATGCGATCTTATGTAAGATATCATGTATGCATACAGTTTTATATGGCGCCATATATTACATCTTATTTCTATGGATCTATGGATCCGCATATATGAGCTCATACATTATAATACATTTCATATATTAGTCCATATATCAATTCATATATAATACTTTTCGCATGTATAATCCCATACATTTCAATACATGAATTCATACATATTCATATATAGTTATATATATTCATATATTAAAAATATATGGACCATATATAATTTTTTTAGCTGGGTACTTACATAAACTTCTATTTATAGTTCTTGTATGTGGAAAAACACAAATAATGCCCAAATAAATCATTTATAAACTTATTTTTACAAGTTGGTGAATGTTAATAATTTTGTTTACTCTCTCACTACAAAAAAGGGAGAAACAAAATGTCAACAAACAAGCAAAACAACGAGCTTCGTACTGCAGTGATGTCACGTATTACTCTTTTTTGTTCCCAAGGAATTTATGATTGGAGGAATTTTTTCTCGAGAAAATTATTTTCCGTGAGAAATGAATTCCGAGAGAATATTCATGATTGGCCTGATTGTTGTGCCGCATTTTTTAAACGAAAATTGTTTAACAAATAAACGTTAAATGCACAATAACACATAAAATGACATTTGATATCAAGATGAATTCATCAGGCCGTTAGCTCTGATGATTATATCATAACGCTACCATAATATTAAAAAATTTAGTCTATACGTGATGAATTTTCATCATGATATCAATTTGACATTCATCATGATACAAATACATCAGGTGTGGACACTATGTTATGAACAATTTTCGATCTTCTGTAGTCCAAACAACTAATGGAACAAATTTTCATTTGGGTTATGACGAGCATTCAGCAAAAAATTTCGCAAGGTGTTCATAAAGGCTGTGATACACTATCATACACAGTCGTTCGATCTGTCAAAAACAACGTGTGTGCTCAAAAAGTATGATAGTGTGGATTAATATTTGACATGTGTGACAGATTTTTTGACAAGTCTGTCCGATTTCCAAAAGTTTATGAAAATTTTCATAAAATGATAATTTCTATTAGTTGATAAGAAAACAGCAAATTCTGATTCATTTATTTAAAGATAGAGAGATACATTTTTAAAATCACATTTTGCATAATTATGCAAAATAATTAAACAAAAAATTATTTGAAATGTTTTTTAATCTTTTTTGTGGAATAGTGTGGCACCTATGAGAGATTTTGTTGCGATTTTTTTGGAGTGTAACAGAATTCAATCCGATTTTCCAGTGAATAAATCGTACGACTGTGTTTGATAGTGTATCACGGCCTTAACATGCCGGCCACACGATCAATAATCTTGGCAATTATTGCCGTGGCAACTGTCAAATTCGATTGCCGACACAAGATATTAGCGTGTGGACCGTATGAATATGAGTTCAAATGTATATCCAGCAACAAATGTTAAAATATATTACTGAGCAACAATGGATGACTTCATAAATGCAGCTTGCAATGCAACACTGAAATGCGTAGTGTTCATAAATACAACAGAGTTATTTTTGGCAATGCCGCGAGTTCATTATTGCAAGGCAATGCTTTTCAATGCGCAACATCTTTCAAATTTGTGCATTGTTTTCATTTATGATTCTTTTTCCTTGGTATATTTTTTATCATTATAAGCCAATTCGAAAGCGGGTTTGAAAAGATTAGCGTATGGTTACTTAACATTCATTAAAAAAATTAATTTTACAAAATTTATACTTAATGAAACAACTAAACAACTTTTGCGCGTTCATAAATTAACTAAAATGTATTTGATTGATTGTCAATATAGTGTTGCCATAAAGTATTGCTTTGCCTTGAAAATTAATTTCTTTGCAGTGTTGGATTGCAAGCTGCATTTATGAAGTCAGCCAATCTCTTAACACATGCTCAAATACAAATTATATTGAATTTCAACGTAAATGTAGAAAACAAAAGTTTTAACTAAATAAACCCAATAGAAGTTCAATTTAAAATTAAAAAAGGATAAAATTATTGATAATTGAAGTATTTATGTGAATAAAAGCAAATATATTTGAATATTGTTCACCCCTCTAGATACATTGTTGAACAGAAGCAATTTGACGTCATCATTCTGCCGGCGTTATTGCTTGTGTTAAGACACAGCAAATTTCTCGTGTGGTCGTAGTGTTACACCTCGATTTTTAAAATTTGTAATAATTTTATTTATTTATTTATTATACATATTATACAAAGTAAATTTGCATAATATGGTGTTGCACAGATATTGACGGGGTAACTAGTCCATATGCCCAAGATGGTATTAACAGTATTTTAAAAGGTTTTGTGACTGACTGTACATGACCTATGCCTTCACATAGGAAGTAGCGACGTGTTTGTTAAAGAAATTCCACAAAAAACCGCAAATTATACGGTTATCCGTGGCAGATCAGTCAACCAGTGCAAGCAAGACGAAAAACTCTCGAAGGCCAAACAACATGCACAAGCCTGACCGTACTTAAGAAATAATTACGATGACGCAAGAGATGTTCCTAGACCCAGAGCTGCTTTACGACTGAAATTTGTAATAATTTTAAGATTTTGTGCTCAAGGCAGAGAAAAAAGTCGTGGCAAAATTATCGGCGGCGGCGGCGCAGTAGTTTTGTGTCCGGCGGCGGCGCGCCAAGAGAATTTTCGCCGACGCAAATAAGCATATGAAAATTTAAAGAGAAAATTAAAACTGAAAAACTATTTTCAAAATTTTTTCTTCGAAATTTATCTTTTTGAGCAGATAAAATCTCGGCTGGTTTTGAGCCGATACAATCGGCGGCGACTTGATATACAGTAAAATAACCAGCGGCGGCGCGCCGTAAGCTTCGATCCGGTCGACTTGTTTCTGTGGCTCAAGGATCATACAGTGTAATGGACAATAGGTGCGTTCGAGAACTCAAAAATTTGTACAAATGTTTACTATTTTCTACTGGATTGCGTTCGAGTACACCAAGGCCTATTTATCAGGCCAATGCAATCGTCCTGATGATATTCTGTGTTTTCGTGTTTTAACTGTCAAAAGCTGTTTGCACCATACACTTTAGTTCATGTTTGTGTGTTTCTAACAACTGAAACACAAAATTTTTTGTGTTGCTGTGTTTTTGTTGAGTTGCTTCGACCTAATAAATAGGCCTTGGAGTACACAAAATCCAGTAAAAGAGAGGGCGAACTGAGAGCGAAAAATGACAGTAAATTTACTGAGTAAATGCAAATTTTAACTGGACAAATTTTTGCCAGTAAAATGAAACCATTTGTTTTTCAATATAAACAAACAGAAACAAAGGGAAACAACAGTTTTTGGGTTTTGATGAAATTTTAAAAATAACAAAAAACAAATGTATTAAGTTATAAACAATATTACATTTATTTAAGTTTTATGCCAGAAAAATATTCAGGGAATGTTATGTATTCCACAGGAAATTAAAACGTGTGGAATTTTCATAGAATTGTTGGAAATATGTATTTATAAAAACAATTTCCGAACGATGTAATTTTACGTGGAATGCAGAACATAATCGTTTGTTTTTAAACGTGAATAAAGTTAATAGATTTTTATAGTTAAAATTTTTTTTATACATATCGTCGGACGGTTACTGGTTCACCGAATGGAACATTCAAAAAATTTAGTTATTGATCGATTATAAATGATTAATGAGTAAATTTCTTAAATTTGTTTTCAGTTTTTCGATATCTTGAATATATTAGGATATATAAAGTTCTTTTCCCCTTTGTGTTTCTTTTAATAAATGCACTCATTGGAACTATTTGAAAGGAAGTGAACAATATTTTTGTGATGATTGGTATAAGCGGCAACAAACATTTTTGTCCTTTTCTGTACATCGTAATAACTATTCACGTCGATGGTAAAAAATTTAGAAACTTTAACGGCCTGACGCGCAATGTCGGTAAGTAAGCTATAGAAAGTTTCTTGTCGATATCGTGAGCCAGGCCCGTAAGTTCAAATAAAAACATATGTATCTATTACTTTTGTTATTAAAGAAAATATACTGTGGTGCATTTTTATAAAACAAATGAAAAAAACATTCTTCATCGATTTTCTTAAAAACACATAAGCCCAATTCACAATCTTGTGCAAATTGTATTGCATCGTTGCATGTGCAAAATCATTATACAATTATACAGGTAACCGCGAAGAGCCAGCTGTTTTGCTTGTTTCGTGATTTGATCTGCCAAATGGTGTTTATGTTTTACCAACACACGCGCACAGTTCCTATTAAAACTGTACTAATACAAACATGCTTTGCAAAGCCAAGAGAAAACGCAAATACATGTATATTGTTTTCTCTTGGTTGTCTCTCTTGTCAATCACAAAACAGCAACAAAAATCACTGATGCTTTATTTGTTGTACATTTGTTGTAGATTCGCGGCTACCTGTATTATTGTATCATGTGCAAAATGGTATAGTATATTGGTACTCACCAATAAGAATTGTTAAGTGGTGAGTTTCAATATACTATACCATTTTGCACATGCAACGATGCAAGACCATTTGCACAAGATTGTGAATTGGGCTATAATTTTTCCATGCTGCTGGCCAGTAACTATCCAAATTCCAAATTCTGATTTGGAAGCACTAACAACTCAGGGAAGCAATGCATTGTTTACTTGATCACAAAAGCTTCGAAAACTGCTTCTGGAAAGCACTAACATAAGGCAGGCTCTCTAACAAAATATAGAAAAAAGTAAAAAAAAAATTGCAAGCTACTCACCACTTAACAATTCTTAGCAGGTAATGTTAAAGTTAGCCATTGTATGTCAGGTGGATACCGCGAGTAAGGGAGACAATGTTAGAGAATCACTTGCTGTTGCGCATGAATTAGAAAATTTTTTTGTGCGTGATGAGCCAGCTAGAAACAATATATTCTTCTTCTTCTAAAAAGCCATAATTTTTTGCCTTACCAAAGTGCTTCACAGAAGCAATAATATATACATATGTATGTATAGTTTTGTATGTAAATGTATGTAAATACTCAAAAGAGGAGTAGGAATACGCCAAAACTACTCCAAATATATGAAAAAAGGGTTGGACTAAATGGTCCAACTTTGCATTACATCGGCCTAACCCCAAAACTACTCCATATTGCATTGAATGTTTGTGTGAAAACGACATAATCCATGACTGCTTTACATGGGACCATGATGTAACTAGTCTGTTTCATCTAGATTGGACCACGTAGTGCAATATTATATGCAGGGTTTTTCATATACATACATATGTATGTATAATTCTTTTAGCGCCAAATTTTCAATCAGCTGTTGTATATATTTTACTGGATTTTACAATTTTTCCGTTCGCGTACTTTTAGATGCAAACTTTTTTATTGAGAGTAATTTCTTTAAATTACTCAGTATTACTCAGTTACTGGATTTTACTGGAAAAGTACTCAAACGCACCTATTAATATACACTTGGTCATAATCAGTGTGACCAGGTTTTAAAATAACATTAAGCTAAATCACGTTTGAAAAAGAGCTAAAATAAGCTAAAAACTTAAGTTTGAGGACAAAAAATAAAGCTAAACTTTTTTCGACTTCTTTCACTTTGCAATAGTTACTTATTGCTAAAACAACGTTAAATATATTGTTACGTTTAAATTTTATTAAACGCGTGAGTTCTTATGATTGCTCAAAAATAAAAATAAATAACACACAATTTTTATTTATTCGTCCCGAATAGGCACATCATCGATTTTCTCTCTCTTCGTTTTCTATACGCCTTGTAATTACGTTGGAGACGACTTCCTCTTCCATACTTGTAGGCTTTAGTTCTAGCTCTGCCTCGTCTTTCAACTGGGATTTGTGTTACCATCCGCTGGAGGTAACTACTTCGTTGACATTTGTGGCCCCTGGTACTGACTCTGCTTCCTGTTTCCACTACAGCTTGCCTTGCGCTGAAGATGACAAGTTCTTCCACATTTGCAGCCCATGGTACTGAATCTGCCTGGTTTTTCCACTACAGCTTACCTTGCCGTACGCTGTAGATGACAACTCCTTCCACATTTATGGCCTTTGGCTCTGACTCTACCTTGTCCTTTGACTAGAGCTTGCCTTACCATTCCACATTTATGGCCATTGCCTCTGACTCTACTTTGTCCCTTGACTAGAGTTTGCCTTACCACACGCATGAGGTTCTTTATAGAAGTTGTCTTCTTCTTCCTGACTGTAGCAATTTCTTTACCCTGAGCAAGCGAGACCATTTCGCCCATAGCTTGTTCCGCTGTTTCACAGACCACATGTACATCTTCTACGTCACTAGCTTCATTTTCTTTGCTGGAAGCTTCTGGCTCACGTGCAACTTGTTCACACTGTCCACTGCTAATTTCATCTTCTGCCTTCAGTCTTTGGTCAACGTTTTCCTCTTTGCCAGAAATGTCATCAAAGCCAGTATTATTTTCTTCAGATATACTGACTTGCATTTCTACACCACATGCCCGTCTTTTTATGGCCTCAGAAATTACTTGAAGTTTCAAATTTGTGGGCTTTATAGCTCTAGAAGACTCCTGAATTTCAGCCTTCATTGCTCTAGAAGACTCCTGAAGTCTCTCATCCATTTGGCCTAGAAGTTTGTCGTTGTTTGCTCTAGAAGTTCCTTGAAGCATTGTTTCCATTTTCTCCATCATGGTGGCCAACATTGCGCTGATGTCTGTACTGGTTGCGGCTGCACGAGTACATACCTCAATTTCTTCTTTTTCATCGAACTCATAGCTTTCTATGTCGATGTTGCGCCGCTGGAACTCTTCCAACAATCTTTCCTGTAGTTCGACCTTATTACCAGTTGTTGGCAAGTCCAGATTGTTTAACTCTTTCTTGAGTTGCTCCACCTTAAGCTCTCGAAATTTCATTCTTCCTCGTATTACAAATTCATTATTCTCTAATTTATTATTTTTATTTTAGTTTTGCAATCCCACTTCTGACACCAAATGTTACGTTTAAATTTTATTAAACGTGTGAGTTCTTTTTATTGCTCAAAAATAAAAATAAATAACACACATTTTTTATTTGCTATTGTTCTTCCTTTTATTCTTAACGAAGCAAATTACAACTTGTCTTTACTTAACTACTTATCGTTATTATCCACTTTCAACGAGGTCTTAACTCGACTACTTTCTGATTAGCACTGCTCTGTTCTCGCACATGCTGCCTCTTTTTATAGTACAGGAACGGGTTCTCAAATGTTCGCCCGATAGATGGCGTAATAACATGTCTGTACTTAGTAATGGCATCTATGCACGTGGCTATCTGTATTGTCATTTACTATTGGTAGCCAAATGTTTAAACAGTCCTCTAGCACAATCGGGAAAATTCAGGTTGCTGCTTCTAGGCGTTTATAGATAATTCGATTGGCCGTTATTTTTTAATTTCAAAGTAACGACTCTCATGTTGGCAATGCGGTGTGCTACTGGTAGTACAGGGTGGTTACCATAAGTGCTCGCACTTTTATTTGTATGTGTGCATGACTGTAGCTATGTACACAATTATTGTTGTTGCTATAGTGTTTGCACGTGAATATGTGTATGCGTTTAGTGCTTTAGTTAAATACTCTAGATAGTTCTTTGCATTAACCCTGTAGGAATATTTTTACGTAACAATATATTTACATACACAAACACATTTTTCCATTATTTGAAGTAAAAAATAAATTAAAATATTTATTCATTTCTATATTTGAGTTTTAAAGAAACACAAAACAAAATAAGCATAACCAGTCTATAAATATGTAAAAACATTTATACTAAAATACGAAACAATTTTTTTTTAAAGCGAATTAGTGCCATTTAAAGTAAATCTATTTCTAATTTTAGTTTTAAGTAAATTGTAATCAATATCCTGTTTTTAAATTTTGCCATTTCTCTTATTAATACGTTTTTGCATTTTTCAAACTATTTTCCAATGAAAAAATTTTATATATTTAAATATTAACAAATTTTAATTTTTTAACCTCCGTCCAAAAAAGGGGAGTTATAAGTTTGTAGTGTGTGTCTGTGTATCTGTATGAGTCCACGTACAGACCAAACGGCTGGATCAATTTTGATTTAGTTATTTCAGTTTGCAGGTTGACTTGATCGAGAATATTCTTAGCTATTAAGAAAATCGATCTAGCCGTTTAGAATATATGACATCTTTTCAAGATATTTTTAGTTGAATCTTTGACCTTGACGCCATAGCTCCCAAACGGCTAGACCGATTTTAATTTTGTTTTTGTCGTTTAAAAAGTGACTTGATCTCGTCTATACTTGAAGAAAATTGATCCAGCCGTTTGGTCAGTACGTTTGGGGTCTTAAAATTTTTAATTTTTGTTATTATAACTTTTTTATGTCTTTAACATATTTTTTTGAGAACATGCAATTTAGATTAAAAAACGCTAAAAGCTAAATGAGTTTTTAAAAAAGGCTAAAAAATAAGCTCAATGAAAATTTTGCAGCTAAATCCCAAAAAACTAAGCTAAACTTAGCCCAAAATAAGCTAATATGGTCACGCTGGTCATAATCAAGGCATATCAAACAGGTACACGTATCAGGCATATTGCCCATCCGCTGATACTAAAAACAACATGCAATTCGTCTGGCTTCAAAAAACCCCATCTGTCAAAAACAGTTGACTAAAATACCATTACATACATATTTATAAAAACACATTTTACTATCTATGTGCATCTACTATCAACAACACAGAAAATAATATTTGTAAAATAAATGTAATTAAAATGATGAAAGACGGTTCTATTGTATATTGGTTTATTTCCTGTACAAAAAGAGTTAATCTTATATTTACAGTACAGAAACGGATTTAATTACAAAGAATTAAAAAAATTAAAAGCAATTGCAATTATTACATTCGAATTAGATGTTAATTAATAAAAATATATAAAAAAATATAATTAAAAAATAAATATATATGTATGTATGTATATTAAAAGATAGCACATAATATAATATAAAAGAATTACCTACACATTTTTATTTAAAGGAATTAACTACAAATCTTTTGAAACTATTAGCGTTGCTGTTCAATTGCTGACATAGTGGAAGATTATTCCAAAGTCTAGCGGCATGCACATAAAATTGCCATTCGGAGACTAGGTATTGATGTCGAGGTATTATAATGTTTCGGTTTCGTGGCGATTGACAAAAACGTATATTTTCAAAAATGCATTTGGGAGTTTGAGTGTGTATTATTTTATGCAGAAAAACTAGAGTGCGGATTTTTAACAGGCTATCGAAGCTTACTCCATAAAGGTTTTTAAAAAAAGAGGAAACAGAGGAAACATGATCAGATCTTCTCAATCCATACACATACCGTATAATATTGTTAAATAAAACATTTAATTTTCTACGACTAACATACGCGCAGTTTGCAAATAATTCACACCCATACAATAACGAAGGAACCAAATATGTCTTGGCAAAAAATATTCTAATTCTGATGGGTGTAAAGTATTGTGTAGACCAGAGCGTTCGTAACTTAAAATATGATTGACCAACTAGTGAGTTTACATGATCTGTCCAAGTCAAAGGTTATTAAAAACTATTCCTAAATTTTTTGCTCTCTTAACTATTTCAATTTTCTCACCATTTAAAACGATATCCCCAGAAATAAAAGGATCTATAGTTTTTTTACAGATAACAATACATTAAGATTTTTTAGGGTTCAAACAGAGCCCATTTGCATTAGCTCAGATATAAATTTGATTTAATTCATGATTTAAGTGTGAGATGCCTGTGGCAATGTTTTCAGCTGCGATACTTAAAGTAAGTTGTATGTCATCTGCATAAAGATGGATATTACACTTTGAAAGTATTTTTGGAAAGTCATTTGCATATATTGAAAATAAAAGTGGACCTTAGATGGAGCCCTGAGGCACTCCCCTTTTAAGTGTAAATTTGTCTGACCAAATATTGTTTGCAAGAACCGATTGTGTTCGATTTGAAAGGTATGATGAAATAAGTTTAACTGATGTAGCTGAAAATCTGAAAAAGTGTTTTAATTTGTTAATTAATGTGGCATGGTCTACCGTGTCAAATGCCTTGGAGTGGTCAAGAAGTACCAAGAAATTTATGTCCCCGTTCTCCAAACCCTGCCGTATGTGTTCACCTACTTCAACAACAGCCGTAACGCAGCTATGACTTTCGCGGAAACCAGATTGTTTACCAGAAAGCATGTTGTTGATATTTATATATGAAATCATTTGCTTATACAAAATATTTTCCAGTATTTTCGAAAGAAAGCATGAGATGGCTATTGGTCTATATTCACCATTTTCTTTGGGTAAAGGAATAATTTTTGCATGTTTCCAATTTGAAGGAAACGTAGAAGACGTAATAATATTGTTTAAAAATTGAGTGACGTATGGGAGAATTAGAGGCATAAGTATTATCATAAATTTAGGATGTAAGTTGTCAGTTCCCACTGCGTTTGATTTTATTAGTGAGCACGTACACATGACGTCAAATTGTGATATGCATGAAAATCGAAAATAATTGCCGTTTACATCATTATCTGTATTTGTGGCGGATGTGGAAAAATTATAAAACAACGGATTTGCTTGGATCACAGTAGCTTTAGTGAACGTTTTATTAAGCATGTTTGCATCTACATTTATGTCTATGTTGTTCAACTGCGTGCCAATACCTATTTCGCGAATAGTATTCCAGCTTTGTCGAGAATCAACTGCAGTACTGAATCGTGTGGAATAATATTCGGTTTTAGCAAGTCTTATATGTTTATTAACGTTGTTTCTAGCAGCTGTGTATAGCAATTTCATATCGAAAGTTTTATACCTTTTCCACCTGGCATATGCCAAGTCCCTTTGATGTATGGTTTCTTTTATAGTGTTTGAGAACCATGGTTTATGTTTAGGTGATATCTATTTATTTTAATTTGAAATTTATTTGCTGGTGGTTCAGCGTTGTCTATATGCATTTCATTGTTGCTGTAACAAATCATCAGCAGACTTCAACCACACATCCTGAATAGTCACAAACCTCTTATCTTATGCACAGACTTTCAAGAACTATTTGAGAATTCACATATAATAATATTTTTGAAAATCACAAAAGAAAAATAAGCGTAGTAGGCTTAGAAACTAACACAAAAACGATTTGAATCTATTTTATTTTTCTACACCTTTATACAATTAGAAATCCATTGGATAACAATAAAAGTAATTATAAGGCAAAATGAAAAATAAAATCTAAATTTAACATTTAAGAAATTTATTATTCGACATATTGTCAGAAGTTTATTTTAATTTGAAATTTATTTGCTGGTGGTTCAGCGTTGTCTATATGCATTTCATTGTTGCTGTAACAAATCATTAGCAGACTTCAACCACACATCCTGAATAGTCACAAACCTCTTATCTTATGCACAGACTTTCAAGAACTATTTGAGAATTCACATATAATAATATTTTTGAAAATCACAAAAGAAAAATAAGCGTAGTAGGCTTAGAAACTAACACAAAAAACCCAGCAAATAATTTATATTCTGCTATGTAAATATGTTATGTAAATATTCTGTTGACCAACGCGTCCAGAACTCATGCTTCAGTTCGGAAACAAGTCTACATCGTGTTGCAAGAGAACTGGATGAGGTTGCAGCCCTGGAGTGGTTCTCCAATTAGAAAATGTCCTGGTGTTAATGGCCGTTAAATCGTTAGGGTCCGTTGATAATGGGGTCAATGGTCGCGAGTTTAAAATTGCTTCGATTTCAATTATAACTGTTTCGAATTCCTCGTGCGTGAGGGACGCTGTTGACACACTTCTTAGCAAAAGATGCTTTGCAGATTTGACTGCTGCTTCCCATAGTCCGCCAAAGTGAGGTGCTTTCGGTGGTATGAATTTGAACTCAATGCCATCCTTACTACATGCTCGAACAATCACCTCTTGGGAAGTGTCAGCAAATATGGCCATGTTTAGTTCGTCTAGCTGATTTAGGGCGCCAACAAAATTTGTAGCGTTATCTGAGTATATTGTTTGACAACGTCCTCGACGTGCTATAAACCTCTTGAGGGCCCCAATGAATGCTTCAGTGGTAAGGTCAGTCACTACCTCTAAGTGAACAGCCTTCGTTGCGAAAGAAATGAATACCGCTACATACACCTTATGCGGTATTTTACCTCTTATCTTGTAGTGGACCCAGAATGCTCCACAGTAATCCACTCCTGATTTTATGAATGGGAGAGCTGGAGTTACTCTGCTTACCGGTAGCTCGCCCATAACTTGATTTAGTAACCTTGACTTCGATCTTGTGCATCGCACACAGTTCTGGACGTTTCTGGCCACTGATTTTTCCTTGACAATCCAAAACTGCTGTCTGGATATTGCCAACATTGCTTGAGGACCACAGTGATAGTTGTCAAGATGGACCATTTTCATTATTAGTTTTCTGATCGGATCGTTATGTGGAAGCAGTATTGGATGTTTGGCGTTGTATGAAATGTTTGAAGCTTCTAGTCTTCCTCCAACTCGTAACACGCCATGTTCATCAAGAAAGGGGGCAGTGTACATATAGAACTCGAATTATTTATTTGCTTGTTGTTCTGTAGTCTCATGATTTCTTGCTTAAAATCAGATATTTGTATGGCTTTAACTATCAGATGCATTTCAGAGGTTAGCTCATGAGGGGTGAGTAGCTTAGTTGATGGCCGACTGTCATTTGATATTTTGGTATTTATAATAAATCGCTGCATGTAGGCTACTATTCTTTGAAGGCACATGAAGGAGTCATGATGATTTATCTTGCATATTATGTGTTCCAGTCCAGTCGACATAGTAGACAGAACGGTAACAGGGTTAGATCTGAATTCTTCAGTGCTGGGTGGTTGTCGTTTTTTATTGAATTCTTTAGGCCAATTGGTTTCGTTGCCATGAAGGAAAACTGGTCCGTAGAACCATGTGGTGCATTCGCCCAATACCTGGGGGCTTAATCCTCTTGAAATGTGGTCTGTTGGATTTTGGTTTGAGCTGACGTGTCGCCATTGGGTGCTTATAGTTAATTCTTGTATTTTGGTGATTCGATTTGCTACATTTTCTAAGTCGGACCAGAAATGTGTTTGATGACCTTCAAGGTGAAGCTCCTTTCTTACTCTTGTGGCTAGCATTGCCCCTAGAACAGCAGCACATAGTTCTAGTCTCGGCAGCGTCAACCTTTTCAATGGAGCAACTCGAGATTTTGCACATAACAGCCTAACAATAATTCTTCCATCTTGTAATCTTGAACGTAGGTAGACGGCAGCTCCATACGCCCTTTCAGATGCATCAACGAATGTATGTAATTGTGTGCGAGTCGTTACCTGACCATTAAAGATGTGTCTTCCGGTATGTACGAGGTTTAGCTCTTTCAGGTTTTCGCGGAATGTTCTCCATTCTGAAATTAATTTTTCCGGCAGTGGATCATCCCATGTAATTTGTAACTCCCACAGTTTCTGTATAAAGCATTTTGCAGCCACTACTACTGGCCCTGCAATGGCCAGTGGATCGAAAAGTTTTGCCACATCGGATACAATTGAATGCTTAGTTATTTTTTGGTTGTCTTGGATGTTTGTCTTCAGAAAAAACTGATCTGACTTTGGATTCCATGTTAATCCCAGCACCTTAGTTGATTGATTGTCGAAGTCTAAATTAACTTCCAGATCTTCCAGAGGAATACCCTTTAGTAGTTGAGAATGATTTGCACACCATTTTCTTGGGTTGAATCCGGCTTCGTGGAGCAAGTGTGTGAGTTCCTGCTGTATCTGAATTGCTGTGCTTAGACTATCTGCTCCACTTATGCCGTCATCCACATAGAAATTATCTTTTAATGTATACGCCCCTAGCGGGTATCTTTCCGTTTTCTTCGGCCAATTGTTGTAAGCACTTTGTTGCCAGGTACGGTGCTGAGGATTTTCCATACGTTACTGTATTCAGCATGTACGTTGAAATAGCTTCGGCTGGATTCCTTCTCCAAAGGACTAATTGCATGTTACGGTCCGCTGGAAGAACTAAAACTTCACGGTACATTTTCTCAATGTCCGTGCAAAATACGAATCTTGGCATTCGAAAACGTAGTAACATGCCGAATAGGTCGCCTTGCGTAGCAGGACCGATGTGTAAAATGTCGTTCAACGATAGTCCTGAGGCGGATTTTGCGGAGGCATCGAATACCACACGAAGCTTGGTGGTGCTACTTTCTGGTTTTAGCACACAATGATGAGGAATATAAAAGTGGGGTGATTGGACCTCGTCGTCATTGATGCGAGTCATGTGGCCCAGTGCCTCGTATTGATACATGAACTCAATGTATTGGGATCTCAGGTCCTTATCTCTGAATAGTCGTCGCTCTAACGCATGAAATCTTGAGATTGCTATGCTATTTGTCTCACCTAGAGCGCTTGGATTGGTTGAGAATGGTAGTCTGACAACAAAACGTCCGTCTTGATTTCTTGATGTATTTTGTGTGAAGTGTGTTTCACAAAATTGTTCCTCAATTGTAAATTCACTGCTTGATTCAAAGTTGTCTACCTTCTAAAACTGTTGTAACAATTCGCTTGTGCCACTTGTTTCATTTTCACCATACACTGCACATACTGCAGTTTCGCTGGCCTTCTTGTTTAATTTTCCACTGAGAACACAACCTAATTTTGTTTTTTGTAATGTTGGTAGATCATTATCTAATGAGTGATTCAAATCCCTTAATGGCTGAACAGGGATGATACTGGGAAGAACGAAGGCCTCAAGCCGAGTTTTGTGCTCACTTATTGTTGACTGGAGACTCACATTAACACGTTGATTAGACTTCTTTGATTGACTTCCGATGCCTTCTATCCGTATGATAGCTTCTGCAGGCTTAATGTTTAAGCGTTTCACTAGTCTGGTGGTTACAATGTTGATCTGAGAACCGGAGTCCAGTAGTGCCTTAAACTCACCGATTTGTCCATTGTTACCCTGTATTCTGACTCGAGCAGTTGCCAATAATACATAACCCTGTTGGGTACCAAATTGCTGCAGAGATGCCACTGTTGATGGAGCGGGAGTCTCCTTGACGCTCTGCTGTGCGTTGTCCGACATGAATTGATCAATGTGCACTAATGTATTGTGTTTTTGCTCGCATTTGGTGCAATGTTGTGATGGGCACATCTTGGCAACATGGCCTAGTTTGAGGCAATTTATACATAATTTGTTTGTTTTTATATACTGCAGTCTTTTGTCTATAGACTGACCTATAAACCTTTGACATCTGTATAATGGATGCAGGTTTTCGTCGCAACAGCCGCATTTCTTGTCCCTTTTGTCCCTTGTGATTGAACTTGCAGCAAGTTGTTTGTTTTTTTGCCCCATTGCTTCCAAAGACTGAAATCTGGTTTCAAGAAATTTGAGAAATTCTGTTAGTGCTGGAATTTCCTTTGGGCATGACAATGATTGCTCATACAACATGTACGTTCCTTTATCTAGCTTATTCATGACTATGTGAAGGACTATAGGGCTCCATGAGGTTGTGTCTACCCCTAAATTGTTGAGTGCTGCTAGAGTTTCTTGTATGTTATCGTGCAAGGTTTTAATTGCAGAAGCAGATGGATTTTCCAATAATTTGCTTTGCCCTGTGAGTTTATCTAGTAGCGTGAATGTCAAAACTCTCATGTTATTATACCTTTCTTGAAGCAAATTACATGCTGTTGTATAATACCATAAAAGTGTGGTATTGTTACGTTCGGTAGGTAGACTGAAGATTCTTGTTGAGTTGGTGATACGGTTACCTCGTATCTTTCTTAGACCTTAATGTACTTGTCCTCAATGACGGTTTCTTCTAACATGTACTGGTTGAGGTCATGTTCTAAGTTATCGGCACAAATTTTTCCATGTAGCTGTTGCATGGTGTTGGTGTGACTATCTATCTTCCTTAGTTTTGATTTAATGTATAAGTGGGAAATTCCGGAATCTTCTTCCAGCAGTTCATCCAACTTATTGTTGATGATGGTAATAAGAATTTGTAGCTTAATTACTAACTCTTGCCTTTCTGCTGGCACCCTTGGTTGTTTGTGGTCTGACGTGTTGCTTGAAGTGCCTGCTAATGACCTCAGTGTTGCCATGGCAGCATCAATCTCTTCTATGGCCTCGCTGTGCCTTTGGCCAATTTTTTCATGTAGGCCACTTTGTATATATGGATGCTCCTGTGTAACCGATGCTGTTCTCCGAATCGTATTGCCGTTTTTATCAAATGTTTGCCATAAGAGTGCCAACTCCTGGGTCTTCCGTTCGTAGTACTCCAGAGTTCTTCTCTCCTTGGGCGTTTTTTTTTTGCGGTAGCAATTAACTTATTAATTTCTACCGCCAAGTCATCTTGCCGCATTTCGTTCCCGCTTGTGGAACTCGTCATAGACAATTGCTTAACCATAAAAACAAGCCAATTTTTGAAATTAAATAGACATTATGTCAAATAAATATACTTCAGTATTTCATGTATGAAAATACATATATATTTTATTTTTCTTTTTGCTTTTTAAATGCTTTTGTTATTGCCCAATGTGGCAGCTAATGGTAAAAAGGTGCTGGAAAATAAAATAGATGCACAGTTGAATAAAGATGCTTGTTTTGTAAAGATTTTTGTTTGCAGTTTTCAAACTTATTATGTTTGTATATTGTGATTCTCAATATCATGATACAATTATAACAGGTACATGCACAAGCCCAGCCTGTCACTCTATACATTGCAGATAATTGTCAAACTTTGTTTACAAGCTGCAAAAATGTTAGTGTATGTGTGTGAATAAAATGATTACAGTCTTGCCAATGAATTCGTACATGGCTGTGTCTCCAATTACACATTGAAGAAAATTACACTACACATCTTTTGTGTAGGTTAAAATGAAAACAAAAATAAATAAAAATAAAACCCAAAGCAGAATTACACACAGATTATACAATAATTTAATTACATGGCCTACACATGTGAGTAGAAATTACACACTGTCTAACTACACACAGATTGGCAACACTGAATAACTATAATCATGCAGGAATGCCGCGTCTGCAATTGTACTTTAGTTACCCTGTAATTGTTATTTTTAAAAACAAAAGGCATCTGTTTCTGACAATTATTCGTTTGTTTATACCAACAAAATACATGTTTTTTTTGGTGTTGTATTTTTGTTGTAGTCGTGCATGTACCTAGTATAATTGTATCATGCTCAATATAGTATTAAAAGTCTTACTATAAACATACGGAGTTTGTTTACTAAATTCAACAATTTTTCGGGTTGAAGTCTACTGACGAGTTCCACAAGCGGAAACGAAATGCATATAGACAATTGCTTAACCATAAAAACAAGCCAATTTTTGTAATTAAATAGACATTATGTCAAATAAATATACTTCAGTATTTCATGTATGAAAATACATATATATTTTATTTTTATTTTTGCTTTTTAAATGCTTTTATTGTTGCCCAATGTGGCAGCTAATGGTAAAAAGGTGCTGGAAAATAAAAAAGATGCACAGTTGAATAAAGATGTTTGTTTTGTAAAGACTTTTGTTTGCAGTTTTCAAACTTATTATGTTTGTATATTGTGATTCTCAATATAGTATTAAAATTCTTACTATAAACATACGGAGTTTGTTTACTAAATTCAAAAATTTTTCGGGTTGAAGTCTACTGACGAGTTCCACAAGCGGGAACGAAATGCATATAGACAATTGCTTAACCATAAAAACAAGCCAATTTTTGAAATTAAATAAAGACATTATGTCAAATAAATATACTTCAGTATTTCATGTATAGAATGTTAACTATAAAATTTGGATTTTTGTGACTATGTTACGAGAATACAAAATTAAGACGGAGTCACAAGAGTAAATATAGAACTCTGTCATAACAAAAGTTGTGACTGACTTGAGACTTTTTCTGTGAATAGGCATGTTAATCAAATAGAACTTAAGGATAGTTTCCAAATTGCTAATCAGTTTAACCTTTTCTTTATAAATAGCATAAAAGATATAAGAGGTAGTATAGAAGATGTGCAATATATAAATCAAGTACCTGTGATAACTAGCAAATTAAATTTTCGTGCAATAAATATTCAAGAACTATTAGATATACATATGTAGAAAGATGAAAAAGAAACCAGACTTCAACAAAGTATCAATAAACATTATTTTAGATAATTGGAATTTCATAGGAAATAAACTACGTTATATAATAAATGAATCTTTAGAAACAGGAATTTTTCCTGTGTCATGGCAAGAGTCAATGGTAGCTCCAATTGAGAAAGTTAAACAAATCCTAAAAAGTGTAGAATACCGCCCAATAAATACTTTAAAAACGTGTGAAAAAATAATCGAACAAGTTGTAAAAATACAATTGGAAAGTTATATGGAGAAAAATAAGTTATTCTCAAAATATCAATCAGGATGCCGAAAAAGTTTTTCTTGTGAAACCAAAATAGATAAAAAAATAATAAAGTAATGGCAATCTTCCTAGATTTTAAAAGGGCTTTCGAAACAATTGACCGAGATATATTGCTACAAAAACTATACATGTATGGAGTAAAAGACAAAAAACTAAGATGGTTTAAAAGTTATTTAACGGCAAGAAGACAAAAAACTAAAGTGAATAATAAAATATCAACTATATTGAACAATGGTTTTGGAGTGCCTCAGAGTTCTATTCTGGGCGCATTATTAAGTGCGTTCGAGAACTCAAAAATTTGTAAAAATGCTTACTATTTTTTTACTGGATTGCGTTCGAGTACACAAAATCAAGCAAATGAGAGGTCGAATCGAGAGAGAAAAATGACAGTTCATTTACTGAGTAAATGCAAGTTTTTACTGGACAAAATTTTTGCCAGTAAAATCCAGTAAAACGAAACCATATGTTTTTAAATATAAACAAACAAAAATTTTTAGTTTTTGATGAAATTTTTAAAATAACAAAAAAAGAAATGTATTACGTTATAAGCATTATAACATTTATTTAAGTTTGATGCTAGAAAAATATTCAGGGAATGTTATGTATTCCACAGGAAACTAAAACGTTTGGAATTTTCATAGAATTGTTGGAAATATGTATTTATAAAAACAATTTCCGAACGATATAATTTTACGTGGAATGCAGAACATAATGGTTTGTTTTTTAACGTGAATAAAGTTAATAGATTTTTATAGTTAAAATTTAGTTTATACATATCGTCGGACGGTTACTGGTTCCCCGAATGGAACATTAAAAAAATTTAGTTATCGATCGATTATATATGATTAATGTGTAAATTTCTTAAATTTGTTTTCAGTTTTTCGATATCTTGAATATATTAGGATATATAACCTTTATATCAACAGCAGAAATGCTTTACGCACGTCCACAGCAGCATACCTGGGTATGTACATACGTTTTGTATGGGGAATGGTACGTCGTTAGCATAAAAATGCTAACTACGTATCTACCTGGTTTGTTGGAATTTCCGAATTATTTTTTTAGTTTGTTAGAAATGGACAAAAGGCTAAAAAATTTAATGATAACCAATTTCATCCTCACAGTCATTGTTTGTTGAAAAAAGTGGTTGTATAGGTAGACGACATACGTATATAATAAATATATAATATAGGCAGGTAGAAACATTTATTGTTGCGGAAATTTCATTCTTTGTAGTATCGTCAGAAAATTTAGTTTACATTTGTGATTCGAAGTGAAAAGACGTTTCTGTTTATTTTGTGGAAATAAAAAAATATTAAAAGTGAAATGGCTGATGGCTTACTCCGCGACAACTAAGCGCACTTTCGTACGAAGAACAACAAGCATATATTCGGCAAGCGCTTGAAGAGAGCCAAGAAGAAACAAGTGACCACGATTCAATAGTTGGTGACGAGGCTTTAGGTGATATTGGTGGAGATGACTCAGACGTTGAAGAACCCATGTTACCAGAATATGACCCAGAGGGCGACAGTGATTCTGATGATCTTGAAGATGCACCAATTGAAACTGGCGAAGTTTTTACTGCCATAAATGGTAATGTTTGGTCCTCGATACAACCACAACCTGTAAGATTCCGTACGCACAACATTCTAAGAAGTGCAGAATCTGGACCAGTACGGGCAACGCAGGGTTTGACCATTGCAGAATCGTTCCAATTGATAATGTCAAACGAAATATGCGACATAATTATTCGTGAATCAAATCGAAAGGCAAGGCAATTTTATGATATTGACAACGCAAAACATCCAACAAGAGAACCGAGATCATGGATTCGCATAACAAAAAGTGAATTTGATGCATATTTGGGCCTACTTTTGCTAAGTGGCGTTACACATTCTGGTTACGTGCATACGAAAGATTTGTGGAAAACTACTTCACATCCACTATATCGTGCCGCAATAAGTGTACGACAATTTTGGGAAATAAGCCGCTTCATACGTTTTGATAATGGAAACACACGCCAGCAACGAAAACAAACTGACAAAGCAGCAGCAATATCGGACGTTTTTTTGATGCTTAACAGCTTTCTTCGTAGATATTACGTGGCTGGAGCCAACGTCACCGTAGATGAACAATTGTATGCTTATCGTGGTGGAACTGGCTTCACGCAATACATACCATCAAAACCTACCAAATATGGAATAAAAGTGTGGTGGGTGTGCGACTCCATTTCTTCCTATCCATTGCAACAATGAATATTGTTGAAAATTGTTGAAAATCTAAATAACTAAATTGAATATAATTTTTCAATGCAGGGACAAAGCTATACAGGAATGGCACCGTCTGGTGAACGTGAAAGAAACGTTGGCGAAAGAGTAGTAAAGGATTTATGTGTCAACCTTTTTGCTGGAAGTGCAAGAAATATTGTATGTGACAACTTTTTCACTAGCTACAACTTGGCAAAAACTTTGATGTTAGACAACAATTTATCTATATTGGGTACTTGCAACAAAAGGCGTACATTCGTGCCAGCAGCATTTGCCAACCCGAAACGACGTGAGGCTGAATCATCAATGTTTGGGTTCTGTAATCACGTTACGATGTGCTCGTACGTTCCCAAGAAAAACAAGGCAGTTGTAATGTTGTCCACTACTCATTATACAACAGAAACGACCGGTCCTAAGAAGAAGCTATTGCTTATATTGGACTACAACAAAACCAAAGGTGGCGTTGATAACATGGACAAGTGCTTGTCCGAATTTAGTACGAAGCGGCGCACAAATAGATGGCCTCTGGCTTTCTTTTATAATATTGTGGACGTTGCTGCGTTTGCTGCATACGTAATATACATTGACAACAACACTCACCTGAAGACATCTACAAGCCGCCGTAGGATGTTTCTCCATCAGCTTAGCGAGCAATTGTGCAAGCCAGAAATTTTTCAACGCGCAACGCCATCGAAGCCATGAAAGGTGGGCCCATCGGAGTTGTGGATGCTGAGGCACATGCATCGGAGGAACGTGATAGTACGGGCCGGCTAAAAGTAAAGGGGAATTGCTACATCTGCTCGAAACGACGCCCTACTCGTAAAGCATGCACATTATGCAACAAACCAGTGTGCGCAGAGAATTCCAAAGAGTTACCTCAATGCGATAGATATATTTGAATTTCAATAATTTTAAGCAAAAATAATTAAAACTGACATTATATAATAATAATAAAAAAATAATTACAAAACTTAGCTCAAAATAAACTATTCTTTTATATTATATTGTCATATTTGCATGCGTTTTACTATACATACCCAGGTATGTATTCTGTTGACTTAATTGTGCAACTTTGTAAATGGGCTTTATCTTCCGAACGGATGATATAATCCAAACCAAACTTGGAACTATTGCGTAAAACAGTTTTGACTAGGATATCAAGAAATTTCAAGTCGATCCGGTTATCCAGTTTAGAGCTACACCGTTTTCAAAACTAAAAACATACCCAGGTATGTTGCCGTTGACATAAAGGATAAAGTTCTTTTCCCCTTTTTGAAAGGAAGTGAACAATATTGTTGTGATGATTGGTATAAGCGGCAACAAGCATGTTTGTCCTTTTCTGTACATCGTAATAACAAAGGACAGGGGTTTCATGCAAATGCGTTTTTACCCTTAACCCTGATAATGACAAGAACGAAATATCTTTACGAAACAATGAATTTGCGTAAAAATAGCATCGATTTGTTGGTGCATATTTTTGCATATTATGCTGAAAATTCATATTTTTGCATAATTTGGTCATAAATGCATATTTTTGTCTCATATTTTTTGGTATATTTTTGTCATATTTTGTCAAAGTTCAAATTTCAAAAAATATTGTTGACAAATTATTTATGCATTTCTGTAGAACTATATTACAAACACACACATCTGCAAAATTTAATGGAAATTGTAATTTTAATGACTTTAAGAGGAAATTATCTGCTGTTAAAGCCGAAAGTAGTGTAAGAATGCTGTGGAAACTTGATATTTTTTTTTAAATGACAACATATTATATAAAAAGAATTATTTAAATCTGAGTCGATTACATCGACATACGCTAAAAGGCCTTTTTCAAAAGCTTTCTAAGAATAAATTGATAGAACTTCACATTCCGAAATATAAATAACAAAACTTAAAAATTTTATAAGCCCCCGAAGATACATATATAGAAAAGATGCGATATCTTCTAAGCGGCTGGACCGATCAACACTCTCGATCAGGTAACCTTTCAAACAAGAAAAACTAAATCAAAATCGGTCCAGCCGTTTGGCATGTACGTATACTCGTACAGACATACAGATACACAGACACACCCTACAAACTTATAACATCCCTTTTTTTAGTCGGGGTTAAAAATAGTAGAATTCTTAAATAAAAATAAATATATAACAACACTTTGCCTTTCCTATTTACGTATCGCTCCTTTACTGCAATCAAAACATATCCCGTAAAATTAGTGTTTAGAGTTAATAATGCCGAAAGAAATCATTATCATATATAATCTTGTGTACAAATTTAATGTAAAAGGCTTGTACACGCACCTCTTTATTTAGTTGTATGTAAACTGAAAATTTTTTTTTTGAATAAAAAGTTTTTTAAATATATGCATATGTTATTGTTTTTAGTGCATATTTTGCCTTTTTCAGTTCTCGTGGAACCTTCATAGTGAAGAGACATTAAAGCGGATTTTTCTTTACATACATACATACGAAACAAATATAAAAAACAACAAAATCAAAAATCATACAAAAAATATTCGTAATACATATTCACCTTGATAAATAAGCTTATTGGCTTTACTATTATTTTTTACATAGCAAGAAATAGCAAGAACCAAAAAAAACCGTAAACACAAAGTTCGCTTGAGGAATAATACTCTGTATGAGTACCTCAAAGGAAAAAAAAATTGAAGTGAGTTCTAACGTCAGAAATGCTTATTTTACTGTGAGTTCTGAAACTCTTAATGAAAAAAATATAAATAATAAATCTGATGAAAATCTTTTTTTAACGGCAAAGCCAATTTTTCGTCAGCGATCAACTTCGCTTTGTCCAATGCCAACTAGTGAATCGTTAACATTACCATTGCCTAGTACTTCTTCATTTAAGTCTGCGATATCATCCGCATCGGGCTCGCCTTCATCACTAAACCAAGTTATCACTACAGATAACAGTAGCTCAAAACCCAAGGTACAAGTGGGAATGGACAGATATATAACAGTGGTAAAGGGTGGGCGAAGCCCAAATTCTTCAAAAATTTCATCTGCTCCAAAGATGTCTAGGGATAACAGCGCATCAGCTACCAATCGCCAAAATCGTTTTTCATTATTGCAAAACACCGACGACAAGCCCTCTACATCATCGCAAAAGTCTTTTAAGCCACCACTAGACTTGGGTCGAACTCGTTCACTAGTTCATTTTTGCCACAAACCAATGATCAAACCCATGTAATTTAAATGGGTTTGATCAGTGGTTTGTGGCAAAAATGAACTAGTGAACGAGTTCGACCCAAGTCTAGCCACCACCTATTTATCTGAGAGAAAAAAATTCTAACGCGCTTATAAAAAAACTACTGTCGACCATTGGTGAAAATACTTTTCACATCATTCCAATTAAACGAGGTAATATTGATGAAACTAAAATCCAAATATATAATGAAAAAGATTTCCGAAAAATTGTTAGTGAATTCGAAAAAAATAAAACAAATTTTTACACATACCAACTTAAGAGTGCTAAAGGCCTACAGATAGTATTAAAGGGCATAGATTCATATGTTGAACCTGAAGAAGTAAAATGTGCACTTGTCGACCAAGGATTCAAGGTAAAAAATGTTACCAACATATTTAATAGAGAAAAGGTCCCCCAACCCATATTTCGGGTGGAACTGGAGCCAAATGACATACAATTGAAAAAAAATGAAGCCCATTCAGTTTATAACGTAAAGTATCTCTTACATCGAAAAATCACAGTTGAAGAGCCACGTAAGCGTTCAGGTCCCGTACAGTGCCATAATTGCCAAGAATATGGCCATAAGAAAACTTACTGCAAGTTACCTACAGTGTGTGTTATCTGCGGTGAATTGCATGGTACTGCTAGGCACTAAGCCAAAAGATCAAGCAGAAAAAAAATGTAGTAATTGTGGAGGTAATCACACAGCTAACTATAGAGGGTGCCCTGTATTTTCTTTCGTTAAACAGGCTATGGGTCAAAAACCCAAGCTAACTCCAGGTCTACAAGTAAACGCGAACTCCGACACTTTTGCTCAAATCAGCCAACCAGTTACTTCACGTGTATCGTATGCTGATGCTGCTAAGACTAGTTCAATTCCCACGCAAAATGTTCCACCGCCAAATAATTCAACGAATTCGAACTCAAGCTTTAACTTTAGTCGCCTTGAAGCTACTATTGAGAATCTGGTGCTAACTATAAACAACTTTACTACAAATATGACAAGTATGATGCAAGAAATGCTGCGAATGCAGAATACACTGCTTCAAGCATTACTTAATAAACCATGAACACGTTAAAAATATGTTTCTGGAACGCAAACGGCATTCGCCAACATAAAAATGAACTTGAGCACTTCCTCATGGAAAAAAATATTGATATAATGTTGGTTTCTGAGACTCATTTGACCTCAAGAAGCTTATTTAAAATAAATGGTTACACTTTATATGATACAAAGGACCCGAGAGAGAGAGCATGTGGTGGATCAGCAATTCTGATTAAGTCAAGACTCAAGCACTATGTCCTTGACAACGTTAGTGAAGAATATTTGCAAGCAACGAATATTTTCGTAGAAAATTTTTGTGCGAATTTAGTGATATCATCAATTTACTCACCTCCCAGATTTTCAGTTAGCGAAGATCAGTATGAGAAGTTCTACAAATCGCTTGGATCTTGTTTCGTGGCAGCTGGTGACTACAATGCAAAACATACGTACTGGGGATCGCGTCTTGTTACACCTAGAGGTCGAGCCTTGTTCAATACAATTTCAAAAATGGGCTTAGATGTCATTTCGAGTGTGGAGCCTACTTACTGGCCTACTGACGTAAGAAAAATTCCAGATGTTATAGATTTTGCCGTCACGAAAAATATTCATAGGGACTTAATTCATGTAGAGGCCTCTCTAGATCTGTCCTCCGATCACTCTCCAACAATAGTTACAATTTTCAACCCACTAAGGAGTGATTTAACTAACTCATATGTGAAGTTGATTAATGGAATCAACTGGCATTCAAAAAATATCTTAGTAGTCACTGCGTAGAAAACATTCAGCTTAGATCATGCGATGATATTGAATTTAATATTGCCAATCTTAACGAAAATATTAAACAGGCTGCTGAACACGCCACTACCTCCTATCCGCAGACCGGCTTTAACAGAATTTATTCTACGGAAATTGAACGTCTTGTATGTGAAAAAAGGAGAGCTAGAAGAGAATGGCAACAACACAGATCACCGCTAAATAAAATCAGACTTAAAGAATGTACTAAACGACTCAAAGAGCTGCTATCATCGGAAAAAACTGCACTACTGGAAAAGTATTTAGAAGGTCTTGATGTAACGTCCGCATCTAATTACTCTTTATGGCGCGCTACTAGAAATCTTAAACGACCCGTTGATCTTAAATCACCATTGCGTACTGCGACCGGAGGCTGGGCAAGAAGTGATAGTGAGAAAGGTAACTTATTTTCTGAGCATTTAAAATCTGTATTCACTCCCAATTCATGTACGGGTGCTGCTGATTTACCGAGTGTAGTTTCTCTACCCCCTCGTCCCTTAAGGTTTAAGATGCGTGAAGTACAAAAAGTAATTGCTGAACTCAACCCGAAGAAAGCTCCAGGTATTGATGGCATTAGTAACAAAATGCTCATGAACTTGCCTCATATTGCAATAAGAATCCTGCTATTTACTTTTAATGCTATTTTAAGAATGCAGTATTTTCCACATAACTGGAAACTGGCCAAGACCAAAATGATTCCAAAGGCGGGCAAAGATCTTACCAAAACTGAGTCATATAGGCCTATAAGCTTACTATCTACAATCTCAAAGCTTTTCGAAAAGCTGCTCATGACTAAATTGTCCAAAATTTTAACTGATAATGGGTGCATCCCGGACCATCAATTTGGCTTTAGAAGTCAGCACAGCACGATTGAACAAACGCATAGACTGGTCCAAGTTGTAAGAAGAACATTTGAAGAAAAGAAGTATTGTTCTGCTCTCTTTATTGATGTTTCTCAGGCATTTGATAAAGTATGGCACGAAGGCCTAGTTTTAAAATTGAAGACATATCTGCCAATAAACATTCAAAAGCTTTTGGAAAGTTATATTATTGATAGGAAGTTCACTGTTGTGGAAGGAGTAGGGTAGTAGTAGGGTAGTATTCTGGGTCCTGTCTTGTATTTAATATATAAATACTTGTGATATGCCTGTGAGCAATAATATCCATATTTCTACTTTTGCCGATGATACAGCCTGTATGAGTGTGCACGAAAACCCTTATGCGGCATCCCGCAATCTCCAGGAACATATCACTCAGCTGGAAATATGGTTGAACTTATGGAGAATTAAAGTCAATGAACAAAAGTGTGTCCATATAACGTTCACCCTAAGAAGAGATACTTGCTCCCCCATTCGAATCAACAATCATAATATTCCTCAACATTCCCAAGTGAAATACCTTGGTATACACCTTGATCGAAGACTTACATGGAAACATCATATTGACTCTAAGTTAACTCAGATGAAACTTAAGTTAACTCAAATATATTGGTTGATTGGCAGAAACTCAACACTCAGCTTAGACTGCAAACTTTTACTGTACAAGTCGCTTTTGAAGCCAATATGGTGCTACGGAATTCAGTTATGGGGCACTGCTTCAGCTTCCAATATCGAGAGAATCCAACGAAGGCAAAACAAAATTTTACGGTTAATAACATCGGCTCCATGGTACATCCAAAATTCTATTACACATCGTGATTTAAATATGCAACTAGTGACTGAAAAAATTGCAAAATACGCAGGCAAATATTTAACAAAACTCGAATCACATCCTAATCCGCTTGCTCGTAATATTTTGAACTTTACTGGACACATCCGCTTAAAAAAGAGGGACACACGGGCTCTTATACCTAACACTCCAGATGGGACTACTTGAAAATACTTTCCCCCCCCTTTTTTTTTTGATTATCACTACTAATGTATTATTTATAACTACCACTAAGTTTATGTCCGACACTGGTCGGGCCTAATAATTTTTTTTATTTTCATAGATTTAAGATTTGAATACTTATTGTTAGTTCACATATGAAGATACAATAAATAAATACATGCATTATAAAAAAAAAAAAAAGTTTTTTCTTTATTTTTGATTTGTGCAATTTTTTGTTTAGTGTAGTTATTAAAGTTACTCTATTGTTCTTTTGTACTTTATGCCTAGAAAATCTTGGTGTTAGCTTATTATAGCTATTGCTATTTACGGCGCGGTACAGGAGTTAGAAAATGATTTTCGTAACAAAATAATCGATACTATTACAGTTATAAATTTAATTTTGTTTTGATTTCCTTGTACTTAAGAGCAGATTACGAAAATAAACGAAACAAAATGTTTGATTTTGTTTTGCTTCGTTCTTTGAAGTGAGTGGCACAAAAACAAAACAAAAACATTGAGAACGAGAACAAGTGTGCTGGCATAACATTCCAGTTTGTTGGTTAGAGAGGCAGAGGGAGTGGTTGGCATTATTTTTTAATACAGAAGCACAAAACCAGTCCACACACAACTTAAAAAATAGCAAATGCTAAAAGAATGCAAAAAACACTAATAAACACAAAGCTGTGTGCACGTATGTATACATTTTTATGCCAGATGAATTCAGCGTTACCGTTGGTGCTACTCTTTAGTAGCTACTTTTAGCAATTTGCCACTTTTTCGACTGCTTGGATACTATTGTGCTACCTTTACAAAATGCACCCAAATTTTACACTTTTTCTAATTTTTGCCACTTTTTGATACTTTTTACTGAACGAAGATATACTTTTTGGACTTTCGGTTTTATTAATATATTCAAAAATTGTTTTAGTTAAATTATGTAGTGAAGTTTCGAGAAGAATTAATAGAAGCGATAAAAGACTGATTTTATTAAAGTATTTATGTATATAGATCCCATAAAGTCCTACTTTTAACTAACTTTAAGTTGTAATAATGGCCCTAAGTTTTTTTTTTATATAGCTAAGTAGCAATTGCTATAACCGGGTGTCCTAAGACACCTCTCATCTTTTTTTTTTCTTTTACATTCTTTCCTGTAAATATAGTCGTTTTCTTCGTAATCTAATGGGTATTGTCTATTTTTTTGTCTATGCGTTTGTCTGTGTCAGTTTGTAATTTATTCTTAATAGTCATATAGTTGAGTTTGAAATTGATTTATTTTGGAAAGATATTCGTGTTCGTTACTGAATGTGATTTGGCGGTCAAATTTGTAAGTTCTACCGTAGAAAAGTTCAAAGGGTGTTAATTTTGTAGAAGAATAGATTGCATTGTTGTAGGTTATGAGGGTCTCTGTTAGAATATCGTCGTGATCCATTTCTAGCTTTTTCTCTTTAACTTTTTCTATTATTAATCTGTATATTTCGGTTAGCGTTGAGTGGAGTCTCTCTACAGGGGCATTGCTACTTGATTGTTGGAAAGACGTAAAATGTAAGTTAATTTGATATTGTTGACAAAAATCTTTAAATATATTTGAATTGAACTCGGTTCCTTGATCACAGATAGTTTCATTAGGGATTCCATGCATGCTCAGAAAGTGTTTAAAAGACTTAATTGAGCAGAGGCTATTCCTGGCTGTTAAAGTATATGCGGCGGCAAATTTAGAAAATTTATCTATAATTGTTAAAATATTTTTCCCGTTAATTGTATAAATGTATATATGTAGTATGTCTAGTGGTTTAACAGGTGTAGGGGTTTTTTCGAATTTAGTTTTTGGAGGGTGTCTGTCATACTTTAGCTTTTGGCATGGATTACAATTATTTATTGTTTGAATTATTTTTGATTTCATGTATGGGAAATGATATTCACGTTTAAGGTGATCGAATGTTTCTTGTATTCCTCTGTGGTTATTGTTTTCATGGTAGTCTTGAATGATTTTATCCTGATTATCATTTTCTTTTATGTCTTTTACTATTTCAGTGCATCTAACTAAACGGAAAATTTTTGCGTATACATTTTGAATTATAGCAAAAGATTCATCGTCTGTGAAAATTGCTGTAGTTTTATTAGGGGCTAGGTGGTTTTTTAAAATGTCTGTTATAATTTCTTCTGTGTAAGTAGGATATGTAAAGGTTTTTCTATGTTTATTCTTAAAGATTACTTCGAGTTTTACGCGAGGATTAATATTTCCTTTTTTAAATAAAGCTTGTAAATTGAACTCATTTATTGGTTTTTCCGAAATAGGCATGCCGTCATCGCAGTTTTCTTCTGCTGAGTGAATGGTACTTCCCGAGGTGGCTTGATTAGATAGTGTGTCAAATGTATTAATATTTTGAGTTTCTGAAGGGTCTGTTTTTATTCGGCTAAAGGCGTCAGCGTTGGTATTTAGCTTCCCTTTTTTATATATGATCTCGTAGTCGTATTCTTCTAACTTTAATCGCCAACGAATTAATTTTGAATTTGGTTCTTTAAGGCTCATGATCCATGTAAGGGGTTTATGATCTTTTATGATTCTAAAACGGTGACCGAATAGATATGTCCGAAAGTATTTAGTAGCCCAAACTATGGCTAAAGCTGAAAGTCCATACCATCCGTTCTTTGCATATGCGTTGTATGCGTTGCTGTACGTTCTCTCCGATTCTAAATTCAAGTTACATGCAATACGTCTTATGCTCAAGTATTTTTGTTGTTTTAATGCAAAAAGAGAGAATATTTAAATTCACCACACGAACATTTGGCTATAAAAGAGAGCATGATGCAAGCGACGGATACAAAAGTAGAAAGTAAACCTACTTTATCCATCCTATGCGTCTACACGTTCTTTGCGTTTTGTTCTGTAACTTGCCACATACAATTACCTTGATTCTACTTTTTGACACATGCATAAAACGGAACTACGCATTCAACGGACGGTATGGACCTTCAGCTTAAGAGTTCCTTCTCTATTGTGGAGTAATTGATTTCTGATGTTGTGAGTGTGCGACTTGCATAGCAAATTGGCTTGTCATTTCCTATGGGACCTTGCGATAGGATAGCTCCAATCGCGAAATTGCTTGCGTCGGTTGTGAGGTTGAAAGGTTTGGAAAAGTCTGGATATTGTAAGATTGGGTCATTAGTTAGAAGGCTTTTACAAATTTCGAGTCTTTTTATATTTATCGTCGACTATAATAGTTTTATTTTTCTTTAGACATGTTGTGAATGGTTTAGTTATCTTAGCGAAATCCTTTATAAATTTACGATAATAACCTAATAAGCCCAGGAATGATTTTATTTCTTTTTGGTTTCTAGGAATCGGAAAATTTTGGATGTCTAATATTTTATCGGGGTTTGGTTTTACTCCTTCAGTGGTTACAATATGGCCTAAAAATGCACATTCCTTATGTAGGAATTCTGATTTGTCCAGCTGAATTTTGAGGTTGGCTTCACTGAGGGCTTCAAAAACTTTGTTTAAGTTTTCGGTATGTTCCTGGAGTGAAGTTGAGTAAACGATGATATCAGCTAAGTAAACTAAACATACAGTTCCTATTAGGTCTTTCAAGATGCAATCCATCACTCTTTGAAATGTGGATGGTGCGTTTTTAAGGCCACATGGCATTCTAACAAACTCGTAGTGTCCTCCTTCTACTGTGAAGGCAGTCTTAGTGATATCTTTTGCATTCATTTCTATTTGGTGAAAACCACTTGCCAGGTCTAATGTACTAAAATACATACATTTACCTAGTTTGTCTAATATTAATTAATTAATGTTTGGTATTGGGTATCTATCAGAGATCGTTTTTTCGTTTAGCTTCCTATAGTCTATTACTAAACGCCATTTACGTTTCCCACTAGCATCTGCTTTTTTGGGAACTATCCACACCGGTGCACTCCAAGGTGAGTAGCTTTCACGTATGATGCCTTGATTTAACATTTCAGATATTTGTTTTTTCACATCTGCTTTGTGGATATGTGGGTATCTATAGGACTTGCTGTAAATTGTGACGACAAAAGGCGCATCCCTTGTTTTTGTGCCCACAAAATGAATTACGTATTATTTTATTTATCTTATTTACATGATATTAAATTTATACAAACATAAGAATATAATATTTAGAATAGCTCTACCTACTTTGGCTATCTGCTAATAGTTTATTTTGTATTTTAGTATTTTCCTTAGTTACTTCATGAATTAATCAAAGTTGTGTCTTAAGATTTCGTATTAACTGAATTTGAAATTAACGGAAAACTTATGTTAACGAACATTTATACCATCACTGTTAGGTATGTTTTAAATGGTAGTTTCCCTGCTGTGTGCAGCACTGATCGATACAACCATTCGCTACCTAACGAATGCTGGTGCATTGAACAGCCAATCACAGCACGACGCGTGGATGATATGCGAGTATGGTTGTATGTGTATCATTGCATGTGAACACAAATAGTATATAAAGCCGCACATTAGGCAATTTGAGTTAGTTAGCTGCTAGCTCATGGTGTGTAAGCTCGATTATTATTAATTGGCGAGTTAACAATAATAATAATAGGAATTACCCATCGAAGAGTAGGAAATTGAATTGTACAGTGCGAATCCAGTACAATTCAACTTTCCTATGAATAGTAACTAACATAAGAGATTATTTTTACAGTGGAGTTAGCTGCTAGCTCATGCCAACTCGCGCTCTTTACTGTTTAAGTAAAATTAAGAGAACCATTGGTAAATAAAGAGTTGTACGTATTATAACGAGTAAGAAACGGATTGACTTTTTTACTACGATATAATAAAAATCTGGTAACGACCCTGGACACCGCTGAGCATACCCCAGCATAAGAGCGGAAAACGTGTCGTTACAAAATGGGGATGTCGACTTTTGTGATTATCTTGTGTTTAATTTTATTAGTAAAGGTAAGGGGCTGGTTTTCTAGTAGAAAGATATCTTCAAATTCTTTACATATTTTTGTGATAACTTTTCGTTCTTCTGAATTCAAATGTTCAATTCTCAGACTTTCTATTAATTTAGAATTTTGATCAAAGGAATGCTCGAAGTTAATGTTGTTAATCTCTATACAATGGGAATTAAGAAGAGGATCTACTTTTATTGGGCTTTCCATTAAAAAAGTTTTGTTCACATTTGATTTATTGGTAACTTCAACGAAACTGTACCAGTTTTTTGCTCTGTATGCGCCAGCAGAAATGGTTACTTCTGGTTGAATTAAAATAATGGCGATTAGAAAATCACCATTTTAAATATCTACAGGCACTTTTATTATAGCCTTCGTTCTTTGTGCTATTAGGAATTTGCCTGAAGTTAAGTTCGGTTTGAAGTGTAAGGGAATAAGTGAATTTCTTGTTATTAGATGTTTGTTCTTTAGGTCAATTTTTGCACCCAATTTAGTTAGAATATCTAGTCCAACGAGTCCGTCAAAATAATTGTGAAACTTAAATATAAAAAATTCAAAGTTTTCGTTTTCTTGAAATTCTATGAAAGATGGTATATTTACTTTTGTATTTAATTGGTGTTTGTTAAGAACTGTTGTTATTGTTATAGGTGTACAGTTTTCTATTTTCAATTGGTTAGTATATTCTGGATTAATGAAAGATGCTGATGCGCCTGTATCTATTAGAAATAGGAGCGGACATCCGAATGGAGAAGATATCTTTATATATGGGAGATGAGTTCCGTGTTTGTTAGTGTCTAAGTATCCTCTTGAGTCTTGGAGGCATTTAACTGAAAATTTTCTACGTCTTCAATTTCGTTATAATTGTCCATGTTAGGTATACAGGTATAGTCTTCAGGGTCAGAGTAAGTGTTGAAGTTTTCAAAGTTATGATCGATATTATGAATTTCCCTTGGAAATTTTCGCGTTTGTCCACTACTATTCCTAAGGTGAGTGTAGCCTGAGCTAATGTCCATGGGTTCTGGTGTTTGATAGTTTGTGTTTACTTGGGGTTGTTTCAAATTGTTAAATTGCATTTGGTTGTTTGTGGTGGTGTGATAGTATGTTTGCCTAGGTGTTGGTATACTAAAGTTGTGGGGTAACTGAGGTCTAGTGAATGAGTGGTGGATGGGTACTTGTGGTTTATTGCAATATATGGGAAGATTATTTTTCATGTATTGTTGTGGTCTAATATTATCTGCTAATTGTGGTCTTGGAATAAATGGTTTGGGATGATTATGGTATAAATGTTGTGGATTATATTGTCTAGGAGTTTCTTGTTTCCTTGAAAGGTTCCTATTTTCTTGTTTAATATAGAACATATTTTGTTCGTGAATACAGTATGAAAAAGCTATTGCTAATGATTCTGGTTTCGTAGCTCTAATTGATGATCCTAATGGTTATCTTAAGCCGGACTAGAATGTGTTGAGGCACATTTTTGCAAACAAGTCTCTTTTAGCCGTGATTATATTGGTATCTGTTTCGTGAATCATTAGGTGATTATTTATTGTGGCTTGTATTTCTATCACTGAATTATAAAACTCTTCTAATGTTTTATTATTTTGTTTTAAACGATGCAAGTCTCTAATTAAGGATGTTTCATTTCGTTTGTCTGAGTAGTGTAGTATGATTGTTTTTGATGTCTTCCCAACTTAAATTTGTACTGTACATATTTAGTATTTCGTTAGCTTCACCTTCAACTTTATTGCGAATAGCTCTTAAGATCATTTTTGCGAAAGGAGTGCCATCGATAGGTGTCAGTACTGAAAGTATTTCTTCTACATTATTTATAGTCGTATAGTAACCTAGGATTACCATCAAATTTTGGGAGATCCTTGACAGCGTCTGGAATTCTTAGCGATTCCAAAACAGTTTTTACTGTCAAAGTGTTACTTGTGGGGTCCATTATGATATTATTTTCGCTTCCTTGATTCAAACTCATATCTTCCTCTGATTCCGGAATGGGAATAAGGACTCTTGGGACTGTGTATGGGCGAAATTTGGGGATATAATGTATTATATTTGAAACAATCATATATTTTTAAGAATTACAGGAGGGTTTCGTAAGAATCGCTGCTTATTAGTCGCTATTATTATCAATAGTTTCATGATGGTTGATGTTCCTGATGATTAGGTGTTCCTGTGCTTCCTCTTGATGCTTTGATGTCAGTCTTTGTCCTTTATTTGCTGCTGATAATGCTATTGTTGTAGATTTATTTGTAACTTCTGTGTTATTTGTTAATGCTTGATGTCGGTCGTTGTATATTTGCTGTTGATGATGCTCTTGTTGTAGATTTTTGAAGTTGTTCTTGTAATAAAAATTTATTTGTATCTTCTCTGTTGATTGTTAATGTTTGATGTCGGTAGTTGCTGTATATTTTCTGCTAATAATGTTTTTGTTGTTGATTTTTGAAGTTGTTTCTTTAATTGGAATTTTATTTATATTTTTTATTTTTTTGTAAATAATTGTAGGTATTTAATAAGTCTTATACTTCACTATACCATTTTATTTTTATTATTAGTTTAGTTCATATTATGTCCTTAGATTCAAAGTTTACAAACCATCAACTATATTCTCACTATTTTTATTATTAATTGATAAACCGTCAACTATATTTTCACTATTTTTATTACGAGTATTAATTGATAAACCGTCAACTATATTCTCACTATTTGTTATTATTAATTTAGTTGATAAACCGTCAACTATATTTTTAGTATTTTATTATTAACTTATTTCATAGTATGTCCTTTGAGCGGATGTTGATAAGCCGTCAACTATGTTCTTTTTTTTGACTGCGCCAGTTATGTTGGGTGTCAAAGACACTGTGAAAAAAAACACGTCTTTCTTCTTTTGTTACTGAATTAAATCTGTTTTATTTTAAAATTTTCTTTTTAAATGAAACTTATTATTTAAATACAAAAATGCTTACACTAATAAAAGTTTAATAAAGTGTTTATTCTGTTTATTTCGCAATCAATAGTTTTGTTCTTAATAATTTTTATGTTTAAATTAATTTCGTTTATGAAAGCAATTTCTTTATAAATTTAATGTTAATAAATTTTACATACATACATCTTAATTCGTTTTGTTTATTCAAGCTAAAGTTTTGTATTTTATTTTATTTCCTTTCTCTTTATTTTAACAATTCAATTTATGCTTATGCAACTACTTAATCTTTGGTGTTGTTTTTGTTGTCTTTGTTGGTGTGTTTGTTGTCGTTTGTATGTTTGTAGGTGTTTCTGTAACTCGCGCGATGTCGGTAAGTAAGCTATAGAAAGTTTCTTGTCGATATCGTGAGCCAGGCCCGTAAGTTCAAGTAAAAACATATGTATCTATTACTTTTGTTATTAAAGAAAATATACTGTGGTGCATTTTTATAAAACAAATGAAAAAAACATTCTTTATCGATTTTCTTAAAAACACATAAGCCCAATTCACAATCTTGTGCAAATTTTATTGCATCGTTGCGTGTGCAAAATCATGACACAATTATACAGGTAACCGCGAAGAGCCAGCTGTTTTGCTTGTTTCGTGATTTGATCTGCCAAATGGTGTTTATGTTTTACCAACACACGCGCACAGTTCCTATTAAAACTGTACTAATACAAACATGCTTTGCAAAGCCAACAGAAAACGCAAATACATGTATATTGTTTTCTCTTGGTTGTCTCTCTTGTCAATCACAAAACAGCAACAAAAATCACTGATGTTTTATTTGTTGTACATTTGTTGTAGATTCGCGGCTACCTGTATTATTGTATCATGTGCAAAATGGTATAGTATATTGGTACTCACCACTAAGAATTGTTAAGTGGTGAGTTTCAATATACTATACCATTTTGCACATGCAACGATGCAAGACCATTTGCACAAGATTGTGAATTGGGCTATAATTTCTCCATGCTGCTGGCCAGTAGCTACCCAAATTCCAAATTCTGATTTGGAAGCACTAACAACTCAGGGAAGCAATGCATTGTTTACTTGATCACAAAAGCTTCGAAAAAAGCTTCTGGAAAGCACTAACATAAGGCAGGCTCTCTAACAAAATAGAGAAAAAAGTAAACAAAAATTGCAAGCTACTCACCACTTAACAATTCTTAGCAGGTAATGTTAAAGTTAGCCATTTTATGTCAGGTGGAGACCGCGAGCAAGGGAGACAATGTTAGAGAATCACTTGCTGTTGCGCATGAATTAGAAAATTTTTTTGTGCGTGATGAGCCAGCTAGAAACAATATATTCTTCAGCTTCTAAAAAGCCATAATTTTTTGCCTTACCAAAGTGCTTCACAGAAGCAATAATATATACATATGTATGTATAGTTTTGTATGTAAATGTATGTAAATACTCAAAAGAGGAGTAGGAATACGCCAAAACTACTCCAAATATATGAAAAAAGGGTTGGACTAAATGGTCCAACTTTGCATTACATCGGCCTAACCCCAAAACTACTCCATATTGCATTGAATGTTTGTGTGAAAACGACATAATCCATGACTGCTTTACATGGGACCATGATGTAACTAGTCTGTCTCATCTAGATTGGACCACGTAGTGCAATATTATATGCAGGGGTTTTCATATACATACATACATATGTATGTATAATTATTTTAGCGCCAAATTTTCAATCAGCTGTTGTATATATTTTACTGGATTTTACAATTTTTCCGTTCGCGTACTTTTAGATGCAAACTTTTTTATTGAGAGTAATTTCTTTAAATTACTCAGTTACTGTGGATTTTACTGGAAAAGTACTCAAACGCACCTATTAATATACACTTGGTCATAATCAGTGTGACCAGGTTTTAAAATAACATTAAGCTAAATCACGTTTGAAAAAGAGCTAAAATAAGCTAAAAAGTTAAGTTTGAGGACAAAAAATAAAGCTAAACTTTTTTCGACTTCTTTCACTTTGCCATAGTTACTTATTGCTAAAACAACGTTAAGGTGGAAGTACATACCACGCGTTACGCGGCAACGCTTTTCTGGCTTGTTAAACGTTCAACGCTACACAAATGAAAGATTACACACCACGCTTTTGAAGCTTTTTTAGTTGTAAAGTTTAAATCCTTTGCCGGCTATTTTTTTTTTGCATTTACGTTGCATTTTTCTTTAAATATTTAATTCATTTTTGTATCCATTGTTTAATAAAAAAATTAATTTCTAATCATGTTTGTGTATTTTAGTTTATGAATCTGGCAACACTAGCTGTCATTTTGTATACAACGCGTGAAAGTTGAAGAATGTTCAACTTTTGGCGAGGTACGCGCGTCGCGAACTTCTCTATGTAACTTGCCTTATGAAAACACACTATTTCAACTTTTTTGACAGACGCGTGTATCGCGTTAGCGCATTGAACGCGTGTTATGTACTTCCACCTTTAGATATATTGTTACGTTTAAATTTTATTAAACGCGTGAGTTCTTTTGATTGCTTAAAAATAAAAATAATTTTTTTTTTTTTTAAATGCATGTTTATTATTTATTGTATCTTCAAATATGAACTAACAATAAGTATTCAAATCTTAAATGTATAAAAAAAATTATTAGGCCCGACCAATGTCGGACATAAGCTTAAAGATAGTTATTAATAATACATAAGTAGTGATAAGCAACAAAAAGAAAAAGGTGTTTTCAAGCAGCTTCATCATCTAGAGTGTTGAATATTAGAGCCCGTGTATCTCTCTTTTTTAAGCGGATGTGTCCAGTAAAGTTCAAAATATTACGAGCAAGCGGATTAGGATGTGACTCGAGTTTCGTTAGGTATTTGCCTGCGTATTTTGCAATTTCTTCAGTCACTAGTGGCATATTCAAATCGCGATGTATATTTGAATTTTTGATGTACCATGGAGCCGATGTTATCATGCGTAAAATTTTATTTTGCCTTCGTTGAATTTTCTCTACATTTGAAGCTGAAGCAGTGCCCCATAGTTGAATTCCGTAACACCATATTGGCTTTAAAAGCGACTTGTATATTAAAAGTTTGCAGTCTAGGCTAAGTGTTGAATTTCTACCAATCAGCCAATGTACCTGAGTTAATTTAAGTTTCATTTGGGTTAACTTAGAGTCAATGTGGTGTTTCCATGTAAGTCGTCGATCAAGGTGTATGCCAAGATATTTCACATGTGAATGTTGAGGAACAACTTGATTGTTAATCCGAATGGGGGAGCAAGTATCTCTTCTTAGGGTGAACGTTATATGGACACACTTTTGTTCATTGACTTTAATTCTCCATAAGTTTAACCAAAGCTCCATCTGGCTAATGTGTTCCTGGAGTTTGCGGGATGCCTCATCAGGGTTTTCGTGCATACTAAGGCAGGCTGTATCGTCGGCAAATGTGGAAGTATGGATACTACTGCTCACAGGCATATCACAAGTATAAATCAAATATAAAACTGGTCCCAGTATGCTCCCCTGTGGCACACCGGATGAAATAGTTTCAGGCCTACTCGTAAAGTCTCCTTCCACAACAGTGAACTTACGGGAAATAATGTAACTTTCCAAAAAATTTAAAATGTTTAATGGTAAGTAAGTCTTCAATTTTAAAATTAGGCCTTCATGCCACACTTTATCATATGCCTGGGAAACGTCAATAAAGAGCGCAGAGCAATACTTTTTTTCCTCAAAAGTTCTTCTTATAAATTGAACCAGTCTGTGAGTTTGTTCAATGGTGCTATGCTGACTTCTAAAACCAAATTGATGGTCTGGTATGCACCCACTACTAATTAGAATTTGGGACAATTTTGTTTTGAGCAGTTTTTCGAAAAGCTTTGACATAGTTGATAGTAGACTTATTGGCCTATATGACTCAGCCTTGGTTAGATCTTTGCCCGGCTTTGGAATCATTTTAACCTTGGCAAGCTTCCAGCTGTGTGGATAATACTCCAGTCGTAAAATCGCATTAAATATAAATAATAGGATTCTCATTGCAATACGAGGCAAGTTCATAAGCATCTGGTTACTAATTCCATCAATACCCGGAGCTTTCTTCGGGTTGAGTTCGGCAATTAATTTTTGTAAATCACGCGTCTTAAACTTTATGTGTTGAGGGGGTAGAGCGACTACATTCGGCAAATCAGCAACACCAGTACATATGTTTGGCGTAAAAACGGATTTTAAGTGCTCAGCAAATATTTTACCTTTTTCAGTATCGCTTCTTGCCCAACTTCCGGTAGATGTGCGTAGAGGTGGCTTATACTCAATGGGTGTTTTAAGCTTTCTAGCAGCGCGCCACAAAGAGTAATTAGACGCTGGTGTGACATCAAGACCTTCCAGATAATTTTTAAGAGATGCAGTTTTTTCAGATGCAAGCAACTCTTGGAGTCGTTTAGTGCACTCTTTAAATCTGATTTTATTTTGTGGTGATCTGTGCTGTTGCCATTCCCTTCTAGCTCTTCTTTTTTCACGTACGAGACGTTCAATGTCTGTAGAATAAATTTTATTAAACCCAGTCTGCGGATGGGAGTTAGTGGCATGTTCAGCAGCCTGTTTAATATTCTCGCTGAGATTGGCAATGTTAGATTCAATACCATCGGATGTTCTAAGCGTAATGTTTCCGTACAATGACTACTGAGATATTTTTTGAACCCCAGCCAATTAACACGATTGATCATCTTCACATATGGGTCAGGTAAGTTACTTCTTAATGGACTACAAATTGTAATGATCGTCGGAGAGTGATCGGACGAAAGATCAATAGAAGCTTGAACTTGAATTAAATCCCTAGAGATATTTTTTATGACGCCAAAATCTATAACATCCGGAATTTTTTGTATGTCAGTAGGCCAATAAGTGGGCTCCCCACTCGAAATGACATCCAAGCCCATTTTTGAAATAGTGTTGAACAATGCTCGACCTCTGGGGGTAATAAGACGCGAACCCCAGAACGTATGCTTAGCATTGTAGTCGCCAGCTGCTACAAAACAAGGTCCAAGAGATTTGTAGAAATCCTCATATTGATTCTCAGTGATTGAAAATCTGGGAGGGGAGTAAATTGATGATATAACAAAATTTGTACAAAAACTTTCAATGCCAATATTTGTTGCTTGTAGATGTTCTTCACAAATGTTATCAAGAACATAGTGCTTGAGTCTTGACTTTATTAGAATTGCTGATCCACCGCAAGCCCTTCCTCTAGGGTTCTTTGTATCATATATAGTGTAGCCATAAATTTTAAAAAGACTTCTCGAAGTCAAATGAGTCTCAGATACTAACATTACATCAATATTTTTTTCCGTGAGGAAGTGCTCAAGTTCATTTTTATGTTGGCGAATGCCGTTTGCGTTCCAGAAACATATTGTTAACGTGTTCATGGCTTATTAATTAATGCTTGAAGCAGAGTATTCTGCATTCGCAGCATTTCTTGCATCATGCTAGTCATATTTGTTGTAAAATTGTTTATATTTTGCACCAGATTTTCAATAGTAGCTTCAAGGCGATTAAAATTAAAGCTTGCGTCAGTATTTTTTGAATTATTTGGCGAGGAAACATTTTGTGTGGGAATTGAATTTGTCTTAGCAGCATCTGCATACGATACACGGGAAGTAACTGGTTGGCTCATTTGCGCAAAAGTGGCAGAGTAAGCGTTTGCTGATTGAGCTGGAGCTAATTTAGGTTTTTGCACCATAGTCTTCTTTACGAAAGAGTACACAGGACAACCTCTGTAGTTAGCGGTGTGGTTACCTCCACAATTACTGCATTTTTTATCACTTTGATCTTTTGGATTATTGCAACTAGCAGTGCCGTGTAATTCGCCCCACACAACACAAACAGAGGGTAAATTGCAGTATGTTTTTGTGTGGCCATATTCTTGGCAATTATGGCACTGTACAGGACCTGAACGCTTATGTGGCTCTTCAACTGTGATTTTTCGGTACAAGAGGTATTTCAAATTATAAATTGGATGCGTCTCATTTTTTTTCAATTTTTTATATCATTAGGCTCAAGTTCAACACGAAATAGGGGTTGGGGAATCTTCTCTCTGTTTATTATATTGGACACATTTTTTACCTTAAACCCCTGGAGGACGAGTGCATCTTTTATTTCTTCGGGAACAACATAAGAATCTATGCCCTTCAATACGATCTGCATGCCTTTAGCGCTCTTAAGCTGGTATGTGTAGAAGCTTGTTTTATTTTTTTCAAATTCAGCAACCATTTTGCGGAAATCTTTTTCGTCATAAATTTGGACTTTAGTTTCATCTATGTTTCCACGTTTTATTGGAACAATGTGAAATTTATTCTCACCAATGACCGAAATTAATTTTTTAATAAGGGCGTTTGAGTTTTTTTGTCTCAAATAGATTGGTGGCGGCTTGGATATTTTATTCGAGGATACCTCGGGTTTGTCGTTGTCATCTTGCAAAATTTCGAAGCGGTTTTGGCGATTAGTTGAGGCTGCGCTGTTATCCCTAGACATTTTTGGAGCAGATGAAATTTTTGAAGAATTCGGGCTTCGCCCACGCTTTACCACGGTTATATATGTGTCCATTCCGACTTGTACCTTGAGTTTCGAGCCGCTGTTATCTGTAGTGATAACTTTGTTAAGTGATGAACACGAGCCTGAAGGGGATGATATTACTGGCTTATATGAAGAAGTACTGGGCAACTGTAATGTTAATGCATCATTACTATTTGGCATTGGACAAAGCGAAGTTGATCGCTGACGAAAAATTGGCTTTGACGTTAAAAAAAGACTTTCATCAGATTTATTATTTATATTTTTTTCATTAAGAGTTTCAGAACTCACAGTAAAATAAGCATTTCTGCCGTTAGAACTCACTTCAATTTTTTTTGTATTTGAGGCACTCATACAAAGAATTCCTCAAGGGATATTCGTTTGTGTTTTTTTTTGTTTGCGGTCTTTTTTTGTTTTTGTTATTTATGATTGTTTATTTGTTTAGAGGTACACATATATAGCATTCCTCAATATCACTTTGTTTATTTTTTTTTGTTTGCGGTTTTTTTTTGTTTTTGTTATTTTTACTATGTAAAAATATTAGCAAAGCATAAAGCTTATTTATTAAAGACAGTATGTACCTATTACGAATAATATGTACTACGAATATTTTTTGTTTGTTTAATTTTTTGTAAGAAAAATTCCGCTAATCGACTGTTCGCTATGAAGGTACCACGAGAACTGAAGTAAAGTAAATAAAAATAAATAACACACAATTTTTATTTGCTACTGTTCTTCCTTTTATTCTTAACGAAGCAAATTACAACTTGTCTTTACTTAATTACTTATCGTTATTATCCACTTTCAACGAGGTCTTAACTCGCACTTTTATTTTTATGTGTGCATGTCTGTAGCTATGTACACAATTATTGTTCTTGCTATAGTGTTTGCACGTGAATATGTATGTGCGTTTAGTGCTTTAGTTAAATACTTCTAGATAGTTCTTTGCATTAACCCTGTAGGAATATTTTTACGTAACACTGCCGCCCACTCAAGCCTATTCGTCCCGAATAGGCACATCATCGATTTTCTCTCTCTTCGTTTTCTATACGCCTTGTAATTACGTTGGAGACGACTTCCTCTTCCATACTTGTAGGCTTTAGTTCTAGCTCTGCCTCGTCTTTCAACTGGGATTTGTGTTACCATCCGCTGGAGGTGACTACTTCGTTGACATTTGTGGCCCCTGGTACTGACTCTGCTTCCTGTTTCCACTACAGCTTGCCTAGCGCTGAAGATGACAAGTTCTTCCACATATGCAGCCCATGGTACTGAATCTGCCTTGTTTTTCCACTACAGCTTACCTTGCCGTGCGCTGTAGATGACAACTCCTTCCACATTTATGGCCTTTGGCTCTGACTCTACCTTGTCCCTTGACTAGAGCTTGCCTTACCATTCCACATTTATGGCCATTGCCTCTGACTCTACTTTGTCCCTTGACTAGAGTTTGCCTTACGACACGCTTGAGATTCTTTATAGAAGTTGTATTCTTCTTCCTGACTGTAGCAATTTCTTTACCCTGAGCAAGTGAGACCATTTCACCCATAGCTTGTTCCGCTGTTTCACAGACCACATGTACATCTTCTACGTCACTAGCTTCATTTTCTTTGCTGGAAGCTTCTGGCTCAGGTGCAACTTGTTCATACTGTCCACTGCTAATTTCATCTTCTGCCTTCAGTCTTTGGTCAACGTTTTCCTCTTTGCCAGAAATGCCATCAAAGGCAGTATTATTTTCTTCAGATATACTGACTTGCATTTCTACACCACATGCCCGTCTTTTTATGGCCTCAGAAATTTCTTTTCAAATTTGTGGGCTTTATAGCTCTAGAAGACTCCTGAATTTCAGCCTTCATTGCTCTAGAAGACTCCTGAAGTCTCTCATCCATTTGGCCTAGAAGTTTGTCGTTGTTTGCTCTAAAAGTATCTTGAAGCATTGTTTCCATTTTCTCCATCATGGTGGCCAACATTGCGCTGATGTCTGTACTGGTTGCGGCTGCACGAGTACATACCTCAATTTCTTCTTTTTCATCGAACTCATAGCTTTCTATGTCGATGTTGCGCCGCTGGAACTCTTCCAACAATCTTTCCTGTAGTTCGACCTTATTACCAGTTGTTGGCAAGTCCAGATTGTTCAACTCTTTCTTGAGTTGCTCCATCTTAAGCTCTCGAAATTTCATTCTTCCTCGTATTACAAATTCATTATTCTCTAATTTATTATTATTATTTTAGTTTTGCAATCCCACTTCTGACACCAAATGTTACGTTTAAATTTTATTAAACGTGTGAGTTCTTTTTATTGCTCAAAAATAAAAATAAATAACACACAATTTTTATTTGCTATTGTTCTTCCTTTTATTCTTAACGAAGCAAATTACAACTTGTCTTTACTTAACTACTTATCGTTATTATCCACTTTCAACGAGGTCTTAACTCGACTACTTTCTGATTAGCACTGCTCTGTTCTCGCACATGCTGCCTCTTTTTATAGTACAGGAACGGGTTCTCAAATGTTCGCCCGATAGATGGCGTAATAACATGTCTGTACTTAGTAATGGCATCTATGCACGTGGCTATCTGTATTGTCATTTACTATTGGTAGCCAGATGTTTAAACAGTCCTCTAGCACAATCGGGAAAATTCAGGTTGCTGCTTCTAGGCGTTTATAGATAATTCGATTGGCCGTAATTTTTTAATTTCAAAGTAACGACTCTCATGTTGGCAATGCGGTGTGCTACTGGTAGTACAGGGTGGTTACCATAAGTGCTCGCACTTTTATTTGTATGTGTGCATGACTGTAGCTATGTACACAATTATTGTTGTTGCTATAGTGTTTGCACGTGAATATGTGTATGCGTTTAGTGCTTTAGTTAAATACTCTAGATAGTTCTTTGCATTAACCCGTAGGAATATTTTTACGTAACAATATATTTACATACACAAACACATTTTTCCATTATTTGAAGTAAAAAATAAATTAAAATATTTATTCATTTCTATATTTGAGTTTTAAAGAAACACAAAACAAAAACTTCCCAAAATAAGCATAACCAGTCTATAAATATGTACAAACATTTATACTAAAATACGAAACAATTTTTTTTTAAGTGAATTAGTGCCATTTACAGTAAATCTATTTCTAATTTTAGTTTTAAGTAAATTGTAATCAATATCCTGTTTTTAAATTTTGCCATTTCTCTTATTAATACGCAATTTACATTTTGCATTTTTCAAACTATTTTCCAATGAAAAAATTTTATATATTTAAATATTAACAAATTTTAATTTTTTAACCTCCGTCCAAAAAAGGGGAGTTATAAGTTTGTAGTGTCTGTCTGTGTATCTGTATGAGTCCACGTACAGACCAAACGGCTGGATCAATTTTGATTTAGTTTTTTCAGTTTGCAGGTTGACTTGATCGAGAATATTCTTAGCTATGAAGAAAATCGATCCAGCCGTTTAGAAGATATGACATCTTTTCAAGATATTTTTAGTTGAATCTTTGACCTTGACGCCATAGCTCCCAAACGGCTAGACCGATTTTAATTTTGTTTTTGTCGTTTAAAAAGTGACTTGATCTCGTCTATACTTGAAGAAAATTGATCCAGCCGTTTGGTCAGTACGTTTGGGGTCTTAAAATTTTTAATTTTTGTTATTATAACTTTTTTATGTCTTTAACATATTTTTTTGAGAACATGCAATTTAGATTAAAAAACGCTAAAAGCTAAATGAGTTTTTAAAAAAGGCTAAAAAATAAGCTCAATGAAAATTTTGCAGCTAAATCCCAAAAAACTAAGCTAAACTTAGCCCAAAATAAGCTAATATGGTCACGCTGGTCATAATCAAGACATATCAAACAGGTACACGTATCAGGCATATTGCCCATCCGCTGATACTAAAAACAACATGCAATTCGTCTGGCTTAAAAAAACCCCATCTGTCAAAAACAGTTGACTAAAATACCATTACATACATATTTATAAAAACACATTTTACTATCTATGTGCATCTACTATCAACAACACAGAAAATAATATTTGTAAAATAAATGTAATTAAAATGATGAAAGACGGTTCTATTGTATATTGGTTTATTGGTTTATTTCCTGTACAACAAGAGTTAATCTTATATTTACAGTACAGAAACGGATTTAGTTAAAAAAAAAATAAAAAAATTAAAAGCAATTGCAATTATTACATTCGAATTAGATGTAAATTAATAAAAATATATAAAAAATATAATTAAAAAATAAATATATATGTATGTATGTATATTAAAAGATAGCACATAATATAATATAAAAGAATTACCTACACATTTTTATTTAAAGGAATTAACTACAAATCTTTTGAAACTATTAGCGTTGCTGTTCAATTGCTGACATAGTGGAAGATTATTCCAAAGTCTAGCGGCATGCACATAAAATTGCCATTCGGAGACTAGGTATTGATGTCGAGGTATTATAATGTTTCGGTTTCGTGGCGATTGACAAAAACGTATATTTTCAAAAATGCATTTGGGAGTTTGAGTGTGTATTATTTTATGCAGAAAAACTAGAGTGCGGATTTTTAACAGGCTATCGAAGCTTACTCCATAAAGGTTTTTAAAAAAAGAGGAAACAGAGGAAACATGATCAGATCTTCTCAATCCATACACATACCGTATAATATTGTTAAATAAAACATTTAATTTTCTACGACTAACATACGCGCAGTTTGCAAATAATTCACACCCATACAATAACGAAGGAACCAAATATGTCTTGGCAAAAAATATTCTAATTCTGATGGGTGTAAAGTATTGTGTAGACCAGAGCGTTCGTAACTTAAAATATGATTGACCAACTAGTGAGTTTACATGATCTGTCCAAGTCAAAGGTTATTAAAAATTATTCCTAAATTTTTTGCTCTCTTAACTATTTCAATTTTCTCACCATTTAAAACGATATCCCCAGAAATAAAAGGATCTATAGTTTTTTTTACAGATAACAATACATTAAGATTTTTTAGGGTTCAAACAGAGCCCATTTGCATTAGCTCAGATATAAATTTGATTTAATTCATGATTTAAGTGTGAGATGCCAGTGGCAATGTTTTCAGCTGCGATACTTAAAGTAAGTTGTATGTCATCTGCATAAAGATGTATATTACACTTTGAAAGTATTTTTGGAAAGTCATTTGCATATATTGAAAATAAAAGTGGACCTTAGATGGAGCCCTGAGGCACTCCCCTTTTAAGTGTAAATTTGTCTGACCAAATATTGTTTGCAAGAACCGATTGTGTTCGATTTGAAAGGTATGATGAAATAAGTTTATGTAGCTGAAAATCTGAAAAAGTGTTTTAATTTGTTAATTAATGTGGCATGGTCTACCGTGTCAAATGCCTTGGAGTGGTTAAGAAGTACCAAGAAATTTATGTCCCCGTTCTCCAAACCCTGCCGTATGTGTTCACCTACTTCAACAACAGCCGTAACGCAGCTATGACTTTCGCGGAAACCAGATTGTTTACCAGAAAGCATGTTGTTGATATTTATATATGAAATCATTTGCTTATACAAAATATTTTCCAGTATTTTCGAAAGAAAGCATGAGATGGCTATTGGTCTATATTCACCATTTTCTTTGGGTAAAGGAATAATTTTTGCATGTTTCCAATTTGAAGGAAACGTAGAAGACGTAATAATATTGTTTAAAAATTGAGTGACGTATGGGAGAATTAGAGGCATAAGTATTATCATAAATTTAGGATGTAAGTTGTCAGTTCCCACTGCGTTTGATTTTATTAGTGAGCACGTAGACATGACGTCAAATTGTGATATGCATGAAAATCGAAAATAATTGCCGTTTACATCATTATCTGTATTTGTGGCGGATGTGGAAAAATTATAAAACAACGGATTTGCTTGGATCACAGTAGCTTTAGTGAACGTTTTATTAAGCATGTTTGCATCTACATTTATGTCTATGTTGTTCAACTGCGTGCCAATACCTATTTCGCGAATAGTATTCCAGCTTTGTCGAGAATCAACTGCAGTACTGAATCGTGTGGAATAATATTCGGTTTTAGCAAGTCTTATATGTTTATTAACGTTGTTTCTAGCAGCTGTGTATAGCAATTTCATATCGAAAGTTTTATACCTTTTCCACCTGGCATATGCCAAGTCCCTTTGATGTATGGCTTCTTTTATAGTGTTTGAGAACCATGGTTTATGTTTAGGTGATATCTATTTATTTTAATTTGAAATTTATTTGCTGGTGGTTCAGCGTTGTCTATATGCATTTCATTGTTGCTGCAACAAATCATCAGCAGACTTCAACCACACATCCTGAATAGTCACAAACCTCTTATCTTATGCACAGAATTTCAAGAACTATTTGAGAATTCACATATAATAATATTTTTGAAAATCACAAAAGAAAAATAAGCGTAGTAGGCTTAGAAACTAACACAAAAAACCCAGCAAATAATTTATATTCGATTTGAATCTATTTTATTTTTCTACACCTTTATACAATTAGAAATCCATTGGATAACAATAAAAGTAATTATAAGGCAAAATGAAAAATAAAATCTAAATTTAACATTTAAGAAATTTATTATTCGACATATTGTCAGAAGTTTATTTTAATTTGAAATTTATTTGCTGGTGGTTCAGCGTTGTCTATATGCATTTCATTGTTGATGTAACAAATCATTAGCAGACTTCAACCACACATCCTGAATAGTCACAAACCTCTTATCTTATGCACAGACTTTCAAGAACTATTTGAGAATTCACATATAATATTTTTGAAAATCACAAAAGAAAAATAAGCGTAGTAGGCTTATAAACTAACACAAAAAATCCAGCAAATAATTTATATTCTGCTATGTAAATATGTTATGTAAATATTCTGTTGACCAACGCATCCAGAACTCATGCTTCAGTTCGGAAACAAGTCTCCATCGTGTTGCAAGAGAACTGGATGAGGTTGCAGCCCTGGAGTGGTTCTCCAATTAGAAAATGTCCTGGTGTTAATGCCGTTAAATCGTTAGGGTCCGTTGATAATGGGGTCAATGGTCGCGAGTTTAAAATTGCTTCGATTTCAATTATAACTGTTTCGAATTCCTCGTGCGTGAGGGACGCTGTTAACATACTTCTTAACAAAAGATGCTTTGCAGATTTGACTGCTGCTTCCCATAGTCCACCAAAGTGAGGTGCTTTCGGTGGTATGAATTTGAACTCAATGCCATCCTTACTACATGCTCGAACAATCACCTCTTGGGAAGTGTCAGCAAATATGGCCATGTTTAGTTCGTCTAGCTGATTTAGGGCGCCAACAAAATTTGTAGCGTTATCTGAGTATATTGTTTGACAACGTCCTCGACGTGCTATAAACCTCTTGACGGCCCCAATGAATGCTTCAGTGGTAAGGTCAGTCACTAGCTCTAAGTGAACAGCCTTCGTTGCGAAACAAATGAATACCGCTACATACACCTTGTGCGGTATTTTACCTCTTATCTTGTAGTGGACCCAGAATGCTCACAGTAATCCACTCCTGATTTTATGAATGGGAGAGCTGGAGTTACTCTGCTTGCCGGTAGTTCGCCCATAACTTGATTTAGTAACCTTGGCTTCGATCCTGTGCATCGCACACAGTTCTGTACGTTTCTGGCCACTGATTTTTCCTTAACAATCCAAAACTGCTGTCTGGATATTGCCAAACTTGCTTGAGGACCACATTAGTTTTGTGATCGGATCGTTATGTGGAAGCAGTATTGGATGTTTGGCGTTGTATGAAATGTTTGAAGCTTCTAGTCTTCCTCCAACTCGTAACACGCCATGTTCATCAAGAAAGGGGGCAGTGTACATATAGAACTCGAATTATTTATTTGCTTGTTGTTCTGTAGTCTCATGATTTCTTGCTTAAAATCAGATATTTGTATGGCTTTAACTATCAGATGCATTTCAGAGGTTAGCTCATGAGGGGTGAGTAGCTTAGTTGATGGCCGACTGTCATTTGATATTTTGGTATTTATAATAAATCGCTGCATGTAGGCTACTATTCTTTGAAGGCACATGAAGGAGTCATGATGATTTATCTTGTATATTATGTGTTCCAGTCCAGTCGACATAGTAGACAGAACGGTAACAGGGTTAGATCTGAATTCTTCAGTGCTGGGTGGTTGTCGTTTTTTATTGAATTCTTTAGGCCAATTGGTTTCGTTGCCATGAAGGAAAACTGGTCCGTAGAACCATGTGGTGCATTCGCCCAATACCTGGGGGCTTAATCCTCTTGAAATGTGGTCTGCTGGATTTTGGTTTGAGCTGACGTGTCGCCATTGGCTGCTTATAGTTAATTCTTGTATTTTGGTGATTCGATTTGCTACAAACGTGTGCAGTGATGATGGATGTGAATTAATCCAGTGAAGTACTATTTCTGAGTCGGACCAGACATGTGTTTGATGACCTTCAAGGTGAAGCTCCTTTCTTACTATTGTGGCTAGCATTGCCCCTAGAACAGCAGCACATAGTTCTAGTCTCGGCAGCGTCAACCTTTTCAATGGAGCAACTCGAGATTTTGCACATAACAGCCTAACAATAATTCTTCCATCTTGTAATCTTGAACGTAGGTAGACGGCAGCTCCATACGCCCTTTCAGATGCATCAACGAATGTATGTAATTGTGTGCGAGTCGTTACCTGACCATTAAAGATGTGTCTTCCGGTATGTACGAGGTTTAGCTCTTTCAGGTTTTCGCGGAATGTTCTCCATTCTGAAATTAATTTTTCCGGCAGTGGATCATCCCATGTAATTTGTAACTCCCACAGTTTCTGTATAAAGCATTTTGCAGCCACTACTACTGGCCCTGCAATGCCCAGTGGATCGAAAAGTTTTGCCACATCGGATACAATTGAATGCTTAGTTATTTTTTGGTTGTCTTGGATGTTTGTCTTCAGAAAAAACTGATCTGACTTTGGATTCCATGTTAATCCCAGCACCTTAGTTGATTGATTGTCGAAGTCTAAATTAACTTCCAGATCTTCCAGAGGAATACCCTTTAGTAGTTGAGAATGATTTGCACACCATTTTCTTGGGTTGAATCCGGCTTCGTGGAGCAAGTGTGTGAGTTCCTGCTGTATCTGAATTGCTGTGCTTAGACTATTTGCTCCACTTATGCCGTCATCCACATAGAAATTATCTTTTAATGTATATGCCCCTAGCGGGTATCTTTCCGTTTTCTTCGGCCAATTGTTGTAAGCACTTTGTTGCAAGGTACGGTGCTGAGGATTTTCCATACGTTACTGTATTCAGCATGTACGTTGAAATAGCTTCGGCTGGATTCCTTCTCCAAAGGACTAATTGCATGTTACGGTCCGCTGGATGAACTAAAACTTCACGGTACATTTTCTCAATGTCCGTGCAAAATACGAATCTTGGCATTCGAAAACGTAGTAACATGCCGAATAGGTCGCCTTGCGTAGCAGGACCGATGTGTAAAATGTCGTTCAACGATAGTCCTGAGGCGGATTTTGCCGAGGCATCGAATACCACAGGAAGCTTGGTGGTGCTACTTTCTAGTTTTAGCACACAATGATGAGGAATATAAAAGTGGGGTGATTGGACCTCGTCGTCATTGATGCGAATCATGTGGCCCAGTGCCTCGTATTGATCCATGAACTCAATGTATTGGGATCTCAGGTCCTTATCTTTGAATAGTCGTAGCTCTAACGCATGAAATCTTGAGATTGCTATGCTCTTTGTCTCACCTAGAGCACTTGGATTGTTTGAGAATGGTAGTCTGACAATAAAACGTCCGTCTTGATTTCTTGATGTATTTTGTATGAAGTGTGTTTCACAAAATTGCTCCTCAATTGTAAATTCACTGCTTGATTCAAAGTTGTCTACCTTCTAAAACTGTTGTAACAATTCGCTTGTGTCACCATACACTGCACATACTGCAGTTTCGCTGGCCTTCTTGTTTAATTTTCCACTGACAACACAACCTAATTTTGTTTTTTGTAATGTTGGTAGATCATTATCTAATGAGTGATTCAAATCCCTTAATGGCTGAACAGGGATGATACTGGGAAGAACGAAGGCCTCAAGCCGAGTTTTGTGCTCACTTATTGTTGACTGGAGACTCACATTAACACGTTGATTAGACTTCTTTGATTGACTTCCGATGCCTTCTATCCGTATGATAGCTTCTGCAGGCTTAATGTTTAAGCGTTTCACTAGTCTGGTGGTTACAATGTTGATCTGAGAACCGGAGTCCAGTAGTGCCTTAAACTCACCGATTTGTCCATTGTTACCCTGTATTCTGACTCGAGCAGTTGCCAATAATACATAACCCTGTTGGGTACCAAATTGCTGCAGAGATGCCACTGTTGATGGAGCGGGAGTCTCCTTGACGCTCTGCTGTGCGTTGTCCGACATGAATTGATCAATGTGCACTAATGTATTGTGTTTTTGCTCGCATTTGGTGCAATGTTGTGATGGGCACATCTTGGCAACATGGCCTGGTTTGAGGCAATTTATACATAATTTGTTTGTTTTTATATACTGCAGTCTTTTGTCTATAGACTGACCTATAAACCTTTGACATCTGTATAATGGATGCAGGTTTTCGTCGCAACAGCCGCATTTCTTGTCCCTTTTGTCCCTTGTGATTGAACTTGCAGCAAGTTGTTTGTTTTTTTGCCCCATTGCTTCCAAAGACTGAAATCTGGTTTCAAGAAATTTGAGAAATTCTGTTAGTGCTGGAATTTCCTTTGGGCATGACAATGATTGCTCATACAACATGTACGTTCCTTTATCTAGCTTATTCATGACTATGTGAAGGACTATAGGGCTCCATGAGGTTGTGTCTACCCCTAAATTGTTGAGTGCTGCTAGAGTTTCTTGTATGTTATCGTGCAAGGTTTTAATTGCAGAAGCAGATGGATTTTCCAATAAGTTGCTTTGCCCTGTGAGTTTATCTAGTAGCGTGAATGTCAAAACTCTCATGTTATTATACCTTTCTTGAAGCAAATTACATGCTGTTGTATAATACCATAAAAGTGTGGTATTGTTACGTTCGGTAGGTAGACTGAAGATTCTTGTTGAGTTGGTGATACGGTTACCTCGTATCTTTCTTAGACCTTAATGTACTTGTCCTCAATGACGGTTTCTTCTAACATGTACTGGTTGAGGTCATGTTCTAAGTTATCGGCACAAATTTTTCCATGTAGCTGTTGCATGGTGTTGGTGTGACTATCTATCTTCCTAAGTTTTGATTTAATGTATAAGTGGGAAATTCCGGAATCTTCTTCCAGCAGTTCATCCAACTTATTGTTGATGATGGTAATAAGAATTTGTAGCTTAATTACTAACTCTTGCCTTTCTGCTGGCACCCTTGGTTGTTTGTGGTCTGACGTGTTGCTTGAAGTGCCTGCTAATGACCTCAGTGTTGCCATGGCAGCATCAATCTCTTCTATGGCCTCGCTGTGCCTTTGGCCAATTTTTTCATGTAGGCCACTTTGTATATATGGATGCTCCTGTGTAACCGATGCTGTTCTCCGAATCGTATTGCCGTTTTTATCAAATGTTTGCCATAAGAGTGCCAACTCCTGGGTCTTCCGTTCGTAGTACTCCAGAGTTCTTCTCTCCTTGGGCGTTTTTTTTTGCGGTAGCAATTAACTTATTAATTTCTACCGCCAAGTCGTCTTGCCGCATTTCGTTCCCGCTTGTGGAACTCGTCATAGACAATTGCTTAACCATAAAAACAAGCCAATTTTTGAAATTAAATAGACATTATGTCAAATAAATATACTTCAGTATTTCATGTATGAAAATACATATATATTTTATTTTTCTTTTTGCTTTTTAAATGCTTTTATTGTTGCCCAATGTGGCAGCTAATGGTAAAAAGGTGCTGGAAAATAAAATAGATGCACAGTTGAATAAAGATGCTTGTTTTGTAAAGATTTTTGTTTGCAGTTTTCAAACTTATTATGTTTGTATATTGTGATTCTCAATATAGTATTAAAAGTCTTACTATAAACATACGGAGTTTGATTACTAAATTCAAAAATTTTTCGGGTTGAAGTCTACTGACGAGTTCCACGAGCGGGAACGAAATGCATATAGACAATTGCTTAACCATAAAAACAAGCCAATTTTTGAAATTAAATAAAGACATTATGTCAAATAAATATACTTTAGTATTTCATCTATAGAATGTTAACTATAAAATTTGGATTTTTGTGAGTATGTTACGAGAATACAAAATTAAGACGGAGTCACAAGAGTAAATATAGAACTCTGTCATAACAAAAGTTGTGACTGACTTGAGACTTTTTCTGTGAATAGGCATGTTAATCAAATAGAATTTAAGGATAGCTTCCAAATTGCTAATCAGTTTAACCTTTTCTTTATAAATAGCATAAAAGATATAAGAGGTAGTATAGAAGATGTGCAACATATAAATCAAGTACCTGTGATAACTAGCAATTAAATTTTCGTGCAATAAATATTCAAGAACTATTAGATATACATATGTAAAAAGATGAAAACGAAACCAGACTTCAACAAAGTATCAATAAACATTATTTTAGATAATTGGAATTTCATAGGAAATAAACTACGTTATATAATAAATGAATCTTTAGAAACAGGAATTTTTCCTGAGTCATGGCAAGAGTCAATGGTAGCTCCAATTGAGAAAGTTAAACAAATCCTAAAAAGTGTAGAATACCGCCCAATAAATACTTTAAAAACGTATGAAAAAATAATCGAACAAGTTGTAAAAATACAATTGGAAAGTTATATGGAGAAAAATAAGTTATTCTCAAAATATCAATCAGGATGCCGAAAAAGTTTTTCTTGTGAAACCAAAATAGATAAAAATAATAAAGTAATGGCAATCTTCCTAGATTTTAAAAGGGCTTTCGAAACAATTGACCGAGATATATTGCTACAAAAACTATACATGTATGGAGTAAAAGACAAAAAACTAAGATGGTTTAAAAGTTATTTAACGGCAAGAAGACAAAAACTAAAGTGAATAATAAAATATCAACTATATTGAACAATGGTTTTGGAGTGCCTCAGGGTTCTATTCTGGGCGCATTATTAAGTGCGTTCGAGAACTCAAAAATTTGTAAAAATGCTTACTATTTTTTACTGGATTGCGTTCGAGTACACAAAATCCAGTATATGAGAGGTCGAATTGAGAGAGAAAAATGACAGTTCATTTACTGAGTAAATGCAAGTTTTTACTGGAAAAAATAACGTAAAAAAACAGTAAAACGAAACCATATGTTTTTAAATATAAACAAACAAAAATTTTTAGTTTTTGATGAAATTTTTAAAATAACAAAAAAGAAATGTATTACGTTATAAGCATTATAACATTTATTTAAGTTTGATGCTAGAAAAATATTCAGGGAATGTTATGTATTCCACAGGAAATTAAAACGTGTGGAATTTTCATAGAATTGTTGGAAATATGTATTTATAAAAACAATTTCCGAACGATTTAATTTTACGTGGAATGCAGAACATAATGGTTTGTTTTTTAACGTGAATAAAGTTAATAGATTTTTATAGTTAAAATTTAGTTTATACATATCGTCGGACGGTTACTGGTTCCCCGAATGGAACATTAAAAAAATATAGTTATTGATCGATTATATGTGATTAATGTGTAAATTTCTTAAATTTGTTTTCAGTTTTTCGATATCTTGAATATATTAGGATATATAAAGTTCTTTTCCCCTTTTTGAAAGGAAGTGAACAATATTGTTGTGATGATTGGTATAAGCGGCAACAAGCATGTTTGTTCTTTTCTGTACATCGTAATAACCAAGGACAGGGGTTTCATGCAAATGCGTTTTTACCCTTAACCCTGATAATGGCAAGAATGGCATATTATGCTGAAAATTCATATTTTGGCATAATTTGGTCATAAATGCATATTTTTGTCTCATATTTTTTGGTATATTTTTGTCATATTTTGTCAAAGTTCAAATTTCAAAAAATATTGTTGACAAATTATTTATGCATTTCTGTAGAACGATATTTTAAACACACACATCTGCCAAATTTAATGGAAATTGTAATTTTAATGACTTTAAGAGGAAATTATCTGCTGTTAAAGCCGAAAGTAGTGTAAGAATGCTGTGGAAACTTAATATTTTTTTTTTAAATGACAACATATTATATAAAAAGAATTATTTAAATCTGAGTCGATTACATCGACATACGTTAAAAGGCCTTTTTCAAAAGCTTTCTAAGAATAAATTGATAGAACTTCACATTCCGAAACATAAATAACAAAACTTAAAAATTTTATAAACCCCCGAAGATACATATATAGAAAAGATGCGATATCTTCTAAGCGGCTGGACCGATCAACACTCTCGATCAGGTAACCTTTCAAACAAAAAAAACTAAATCAAAATCGGTCCAGCCGTTTGGCGTGTACGTATACTCGTACAGACATACAGATACACAGACACACCCTACAAACTTATAACATCCCTTTTTTTAGTCGAAGGTTAAAAATAGTAGAATTCTTAAATGAAAATAAATATATAACAACACTTTGCTTTTCCTATTTACGTATCGCTCCTTTACTGCAATCAAAACATATCTCGTAAAATTAGTGTTTAGAGTTAATAATGCCGAAAGAAATCATTATCATATATAATCTTGTGTACAAATTTAATGTAAAAGGCTTGTACATGCACCTCTTTATTTAGTTGTATGTAAACTGAAAATTTTTCTTTTGAATAAAAAGTTTTTTTAATTTATGCATATGTTATTTATTTTAGTGCATATTTTGCCTTTTTGATGTCATATTTTAGGCGCCTAAAATAGCATTTTTAAGTGCATGAAGTCCTTGTCCCTGGTAATAACTATTCACGTCGAGGGTAAAAAATTTAGAAACTTTAACGGCCTGACAAGAGTTATGTTGGGTGTCAAAGACACTGTGAAAAAAACACGTCTTTCTTCTTTTGTTCCTGAATTAATTCTGTTTTATTTTAAAATTTTCTTTTTAAATGAAACTTATTATTTAAATACAAATAAAAGTTTAATAAAGTGTTTATTCTGTTTATTTCGCAATCAATAGTCTTGTTCTTAATAATTTTTATGTTTAAATTAATTTCGTTTATGAAAGCAATTTCATTATAAATTTAATGTTAATAAATTTTACATACATACATGTTAATTGGTTTTGTTTATTCAAGCTAAAGTTTTTTTTATTTTATTTCCTTTTTCTTTATTTTAACAATTCAATTTATGCTTATGCAACTACTGTTGGTGTATCTGTTATCGGTGTGTTTGTTGTTGTTTGTATGTTTGTAGGTGTTTCTGTAACTCCTCCCCCCTTAGTATGGAGCGAAGATCAGAAGTATTGACGGTAGGGAGTGACAGTACTGGTGGTAGGGAATTCGTTTATGGTGTATTTTGTTTTATATTTTGTTAAGAAAATTATAATTATTGCACTAATTATTGCAACTATTAGGGTGTAGTTTATGTATTTGTGTAATTCTGTGTTGTTTGATGAGATTTCTATTGCTAATTTATTTTTTAGATGGTACTCTTTTAGTTTGGGAATGCTTAAGTTTTCTATTGTGGACAAAGGTTTTATCTTTATTTGTGGAGATGGGTTTGGGATAAATTTGTCCCAATATATATTTGGATTGTCTTTGTATGTAATTTCATTGATAGTAATGTCGCAGTTTTTAAAATGTAATAACATGTTTCCTTCGATAATATGTTCGTTCAAATCACATGAAGTTTTAATTTTTGTTGGTGGTAAATTTGTTGTTAATACTAGTCCTAGTTCAAGTTGTATGACTTTAGCTATCTCGCCTACATCATTCAGTTTACATTTTGCTTCTAAGTTATGTACAATTTTTCCAAAACATGAGGACTTTTCTATTGTTTCTTGTTGTGAACTTTCTTTGCAGTAATACATGTCTTCAATTTTTTTGCATAAATTGTCGAAATACTGTATTTTCTCGTTATTATAAATTGTGTATGGTGTTATTATTCTCTTTTGTTCTGTTCATAGGTATGGGGATTGTGTGGGAAATTGTGTATTGGTCATGAGGGATGTGTGGAATAAGAATGTTGAAAATATTTGTGTTATTGTAGTACGCTTGTAATTCTAGGAGTTCGTATAAGTGTTCTATGGTATTGACTTTAATAGACTGGGTTTTCAGTTTGCTTTCGATTTCATCTAATTCATCTATATTTAAGATCATTTTTGGTATAATGTTAAGTCTGGATAAAGTCATTGCTTCGGAAATACTTGTAATATGATTTGATAGTAAATCAATATGATAATTGATTTGATTTAAGTACTGAATGTCGTTAATGAGTCTTGAGTTGGATGAAATGCTATTTTGTGAGTGTTGTAATGACTGTACTATAATGTCTTGTTCATTATTTATGTGGCTTGTAATGTTTTCTATTCTTTCAAGAATTTTAGTGTTAAATGTTTTGTTTATTTGTTTCAGCCTGTAAGTTCGATTTCAAGTTAAATATTGCGTCGTTAATACGAGAAGCGTCATCGCTGTCCATGTTTCCCGTGATAAATTTCACAGCCGATCCTATACCATTAAACAATCCTCTTTTGGTGCGGTGTCTCGGTGTTATTGAGTTTAATTTATCTTTGAGGTCTATTAATTTGTGTTGTGTTGTTTTCAAAGAGCCTTTGTTGTAATATGATCGTGTGAAGTGTTTTAATGATTCCTCAATTTTCATGATATTGTTGCTATATGATTGTAGTTTTATGATATGTATAAGGTTGGTGTAATCTGTTATTGTCTTGGCTGTTCCCAATTTTATTTGTAAAAAACCCTGTGTATCGGTCAGATTTCGTAGGTTTAATGCTTGTGCATGTATTATGGTAATTAATCTGAAATAGGTAAAATATAGTTTAGTTTTCAAAATCGTCTTTTCTTTTTGCGAGTTCTCGTTGAACCTTCATAGTGAAGAGACATTAAAGCGGATTTTTTTTTACATACATACATACGAAACAAATATAAAAAACAACAAAATCAAAAATTATACAAAAAATATTCGTAATATATATTCAACTTGATAAATAAGCTTATTGGCTTTACTAATATTTTTTACATAGCAAGAAATAGCAAAAACAAAAAAAAAACCGTAAACACAAATAAAGTTCCCTTGAGGAATAATACTCTGTATGAGTACCTCAAAGGAAAAAAATTTTGAAGTGAGTTCTAACGGCAGAAATGCTTATTTTACTGTGAGTTCTGAAACTCTTAATGAAAAAAATATAAATAATAAATCTGATGAAAATCTTTTTTTAACGGCAAAGCCAATTTTTCGTCAGCGATCAACTTCGCTTTGTCCAATGCCAACTAGTGAATCGTTAACATTACCATTGCCTAGTACTTCTTCATTTAAGTCTGCGATAACATCCGCATCGGGCTCGCCTTCATCACTAAACCAAGTTATCACTACAGATAACAGTAGCTCAAAACCCAAGGTACAAGTGGGAATGGACAGATATATAACAGTGGTAAAGCGTGGGCGAAGCCCAAATTCTTCAAAAATTTCATCTGCCCCAAAGATGTCTAGGGATAACAGCGCATCATCTACCAATCGTCAAAATCGTTTTTCATTATTGCAAGACACCGACGACAAGCCCTCTACATCATCGCAAAAGCCTTTTAAGCCACCACCTATTTATCTGAGAGAAAAAAATTCTAACGCGCTTATAAAAAAACTACTGTCGACCATTGGTGAAAATACTTTTCACATCATTCCAATTAAACGAGGTAATATTGATGAAACTAAAATCCAAATATATAATGAAAAAGATTTCAGAAAAATTGTTAGTGAATTCGAAAAAAATAAAACAAATTTTTACACATACCAACTTAAGAGTGCTAAAGGCCTACAGATAGTATTAAAGGGCATAGATTCATATGTTGAACCCGAAGAAGTAAAATGTGCACTTGTCGACCAAGGATTCAAGGTAAAAAATGTTACCAACATATTTAATAGAGAAAAGGTCCCCCAACCCCTATTTCGGGTTGAACTGGAGCCGAATGACATACAATTGAAAAAAAATGAAACCCATCCAGTTTATAACGTAAAGTATCTCTTACATCGAAAAATCACAGTTGAAGAGCCACGTAAGCGTTCAGGTCCCGTACAGTGCCATAATCGCCAAGAATATGGCCATACGAAAACTTACTGCAAGTTACCTACAGTGTGTGTTATCTGCGGTGAATTGCATGGTACTGCTAGCTGCACTAAGCCAAAGGATCAAGCAGAAAAAAATGTAGTAATTGTGGAGGTAATCACACAGCTAACTATAGAGGGTGCCCTGTATTTTCTTTCGTTAAACAGGCTATGGGTCAAAAACCCAAGCTAACTCCAGCTCTACAAGTAAACGCGAACTCCGACACTTTTGCTTAAATCAGCCAACCAGTTACTTCACGTGTATCGTATGCTGATGCTGCTAAGACTAGTTCAATTCCCACGCAAAATGTTCCACCGCCAAATAATTCAACGAATTCAAACTCAAGCTTTAACTTTAGTCGCCTTGAAGCTACTATTGAGAATCTGGTGCTAACTATAAACAACTTTACTACAAATATGACAAGTATGATGCAAGAAATGCTGCGAATGCAGAATACACTGCTTCAAGCATTAGTTAATAAACCATGAACACGTTAAAAATATGTTTCTGGAACGCAAACGGCATTCGCCAACATAAAAATGAACTTGAGCACTTCCTCATGGAAAAAAATATTGATATAATGTTGGTTTCTGAGACTCATTTGACCTCAAGAAGCTTATTTAAAATAAATGGTTACACTTTATATGATACAAAGGACCCGAGAGAGAGAGAGCATGTGGTGGATCAGCAATTCTGATTAAGTCAAGACTCAAGCACTATGTCCTTGACAACGTTAGTGAAGAATATTTGCAAGCAACAAATATTTTCGTAGAAAATTTTTGTGCGAATTCCGTGATATCATCAATTTACTCACCTCCCAGATTTTCAGTTAGCGAAGATCAGTATGAGAAGTTCTACAAATCGCTTGGATCTTGTTTCGTGGCAGCTGGTGACTACAATGCAAAACATACCTACTGGGGATCGCGTCTTGTTACACCTAGAGGTCGAGCCTTGTTCAATACAATTTCAAAAATGGGCTTAGATGTCATTTCGAGTGGGGAGCCTACTTACTGGCCTACTGACGTAAGAAAAATTCCAGATGTTATAGATTTTGCCGTCACGAAAAATATTCATAGGGACTTAATTCATGTAGAGGCCTCTCTAGATCTGTCCTCCGATCACTCTCCAACAATAGTTACAATTTTCAACCCACTAAGGAGTGATTTAACTAACTCATATGTGAAGATGATTAATGGAATCAACTGGCTGGTATTCAAAAAATATCTTAGTAGTCACTGCGTAGAAAACATTCAGCTTAGATCATGCGATGATAAACAGGCTGCTGAACACGCCACTACCTCCTATCCGCAGACCGGCTTTAACAGAATTTATTCTACGGAAATTGAACGTCTTGTATTTGAAAAAAGGAGAGCTAGAAGAGAATGGCAACAACACAGATCACCCCTAAATAAAATCAGACTTAAAGAATGTACTAAACGACTCAAAGAGCTGCTATCATCGGAAAAAACTGCACTACTGGAAAAGTATTTAGAAGGTCTTGATGTAACGTCCGCATCTAATTACTCTTTATGGCGCGCTACTAGAAATCTTAAACGACCCGTTGATCTTAAATCACCATTGCGTACTGCGACCGGAGGCTGGGCAAGAAGTGATAGTGAGAAAGGTAACTTATTTTCTGAGCATTTAAAATCTGTATTCACTCCCAATTCATGTACGGGTGCTGCTGATTTACCGAGTGTAGTTTCTCTACCCCCTCGTCCCTTAAGGATTAAGATGCGTGAAGTACAAAAAGTAATTGCTGAACTCAACCCGAAGAAAGCTCCAGGTATTGATGGCATTAGTAACAAAATGCTCATGAACTTGCCTCATATTGCAATAAGAATCCTGCTATTTACTTTTAATGCTATTTTAAGAATGCAGTATTTTCCACATAACTGGAAACTGGCCAAGATCAAAATGATTCCAAAGGCGGGCAAAGATCTTACCAAGACTGAGTCATATAGGCCTATAAGCTTACTATCTACAATCTCAAAGCTTTTCGAAAAGCTGCTCATGACTAAATTGTCCAAAATTTTAACTGATAATGGGTGCATCCCGGACCATCAATTTGGCTTTAGAAGTCAGCACAGCACGATTGAACAAACGCATAGACTGGTCCAAGTTGTAAGAAGAACATTTGAAGAAAAGAAGTATTGTTCTGCTCTCTTTATTGATGTTTCTCAGGCATTTGATAAAGTATGGCACGAAGGCCTAGTTTTAAAATTGAAGACATATCTGCCAATAAACATTCAAAAGCTTTTGGAAAGTTATATTATTGATAGGAAGTTCACTGTTGTGGAAGGAGTAGGGTAGTAGTAGGGTAGTATTCTGGGTCCTGTCTTGTATTTAATATATAAATACTTGTGATATGCCTGTGAGCAATAATATCCATATTTCTACTTTTGCCGATGATACAGCCTGTATGAGTGTGCACGAAAACCCTTATGAGACATCCCGCAATCTCCAGAAACATATCACTCAGCTGGAAATATGGTTGAACTTATGGAGAATTAAAGTCAATGAACAAAAGTGTGTCCATATAACGTTCACCCTAAGAAGAGATACTTGCTCCCCCATTCGAATCAACAATCATAATATTCCTCAACATTCCCAAGTGAAATACCTTGGTATACACCTTGATCGAAGACTTACATGGAAACATCATATTGACTCTAAGTTAACTCAGATGAAACTTAAGTTAACTCAAATCTATTGGTTGATTGGCAGAAACTCAACACTCAGCTTAGACTGCAAACTTTTACTGTACAAGTCGCTTTTGATGCCAATATGGTGCTACGGAATTCAGTTATGGGGCACTGCTTCAGCTTCCAATGTCGAGAGAATCCAACGAAGGCAAAACAAAATTTTACGGTTAATAACATCGGCTCCATGGTACATCCAAAATTCTATTATACATCGTGATTTAAATATGCCACTAGTGACTGAAGAAATTGCAAAATACGCAGGCAAATATTTAACAAAACTCGAATCACATCCTAATCCGCTTGCTCGTAATATTTTGAACTTTACTGGACACATCCGCTTAAAAAAGAGGGACACACGGGCTCTTATACCTAACACTCCAGATGGGACTACTTGAAAATACATTCCCCCCCCTTTTTTTTTTTGATTATCACTACTAATGTATTATTTATAACTACCACTAAGTTTATGTCCGACACTGGTCGGGCCTAATAATTTTTTTTATTTTTATAGATTTAAGATTTGAATACTTATTGTTAGTTCACATATGAAGATACAATAAATAAATACATGCATTATAAAAAAAAAGTCTTTTCTTTATTTTTGATTTGTGCAATTTTTTGTTTAGTGTAGTTATTAAAGTTACTCTATTGTTCTTTTGTACTTTATGCCTAGAAAATCTTGGTGTTAGCTTATTATAGCTATTGCTATTTACGGCGCGGTACAGGAGTTAGAAAATGATTTTCGTAACAAAATAATCGATACTATTACAGTTATAAATTTAATTTTGTTTTGATTTCCTTGTACTTAAGAGCAGATTACGAAAATAAACGAAACAAAATGTTTGATTTTGTTTTGCTTCGTTCTTTGAAGTGAGTGGCACAAAAACAAAACAAAAACATTGAGAACGAGAACAAGTGTGCTGGCATAACATTCCAGTTTGTTGGTTAGAGAGGCAGAGGGAGTGGTTGGCATTATTTTTTAATACAGCAGCACAAAACCAGTCCACACACAACTTAAAAAATAGCAAATGCTAAAAGAATGCAAAAAACACTAATAAACACAAAGCTGTGTGCACGTATGTATACATTTTTATGCCAGATGAATTCAGCGTTACCGTTGGTGCTACTCTTTAGTAGCTACTTTTAGCAATTTGCCACTTTTTCGACTGCTTGGATACTATTGTGCTACCTTTACAAAATGCACCCAAATTTTACACTTTTTCTAATTTTTGCCACTTTTTGATACTTTTTACTGAACGAAAATATACTTTTTGGACTTTCGGTTTTATTAATATATTCAAAAATTGTTTTAGTTAAATTATGTAGTGAAGTTTCGAGAAGAATTAATAGAAGCGATAAAAGACTGATTTTATTAAAGTATTTATATGGATCCCATAAAGTCCTACTTTTAACTAACTTTAAGTTGTAATAATGGCCCTAAGTTTTTTTTTTATATAGCTAAGTAGCAATTGCTATAACCGGGTGTCCTAAGACACCTCTCATCTTTTTTTTTTTTCTTTTACATTCTTTCCTGTAAATATAGTCGTTTTCTTCGTAATCTAATGGGTCTTGTCTATTTTTTTGTCTATGCGTTTGTCTGTGTCAGTTTGTAATTTATTCTTAATAGTCATATAGTTGAGTTTGAAATTGATTTATTTTGGAAAGATATTCGTGTTCGTTACTGAATGTGATTTGGCGGTCAAATTTGTAAGTTCTACCGTAGAAAAGTTCAAAGGGTGTTAATTTTGTAGAAGAATAGATTGCATTGTTGTAGGTTATGAGGGTCTCTGTTAGAATATCGTCGTGATCCATTTCTAGCTTTTTCTCTTTAACTTTTTCTATTATTAATCTGTATATTTCGGTTAGCGTTGAGTGGAGTCTCTCTACAGGGGCATTGCTACTTGATTGTTGGAAAGACGTAAAATGTAAGTTAATTTGATATTGTTGACAAAAATCTTTAAATATATTTGAATTGAACTCGGTTCCTTGATCACAGATAGTTTCATTAGGGATTCCATGCATGCTCAGAAAGTGTTTTAAAGACTTAATTGAGCAGAGGCTATTCCTGGCTGTTAAAGTATATGCGGCGGCAAATTTAGAAAATTTATCTATAATTGTTAAAATATTTTTCCCGTTAATTGTATAAATGTATATATGTAGTATGTCTAGTGGTTTAACAGGTGTAGGGGTTTTTTCGAATTTAGTTTTTGGAGGGTGTCTGTCATACTTTAGCTTTTGGCATGGATTACAATTATTTATTGTTTGAATTATTTTTGATTTCATGTATGGGAAATGATATTCACGTTTAAGGTGATCGAAAGTTTCTTGTATTCCTCTGTGGTTATTGTTTTCATGGTAGTCTTGAATGATTTTATCCTGATTATCATTTTCTTTTATGTCTTTTACTATTTCAGTGCATCTAACTAAACGGAAAATTTTTGCGTATACATTTTGAATTATAGCAAAAGATTCATCGTCTGTGAAAATTGCTGTAGTTTTATTAGGGGCTAGGTGGTTTTTTAAAATGTCTGTTATAATTTCTTCTGTGTAAGTAGGATATGTAAAGGTTTTTCTATGTTTATTCTTAAAGATTACTTCGAGTTTTACGCGAGGATTAATATTTCCTTTTTTAAATAAAGCTTGTAAATTGAACTCATTTATTGGTTTTTCCGAAATAGGCATGCCGTCATCGCAGTTTTCTTCTGCCGAGTGAATGGTACTTCCCGAGGTGGCTTGATTAGATAGTGTGTCAAATGTATTAATATTTTGAGTTTCTGAAGGGTCTGTTTTTATTCGGCTAAAGGCGTCAGCGTTGGTATTTAGCTTCCCTTTTTTATATATGATCTCGTAGTCGTATTCTTCTAACTTTAATCGCCAACGAATTAATTTTGAATTTGGTTCTTTAAGGCTCATGATCCATGTAAGGGGTTTATGATCTTTTATGATTCTAAAACGGTGACCGAATAGATATGTCCGAAAGTATTTAGTAGCCCAAACTATGGCTAAAGCTGAAAGTCCATACCATCCGTTCTTTGCATATGCGTTGTATGCGTTGCTGTACGTTCTCTCCGATTCTAAATTCAAGTTACATGCAATATGTCTTATGCTCAAGTATTTTTGTTGCTTTAATGCAAAAAGAGAGAATATTTAAATTCACCACACGAACATTTGGCTATAAAAGAGAGCATGATGCAAGCGACGGATTCAAAAGTAGAAAGTAAACCTACTTTATCCATCCTATGCGTCTACACGTTCTTTGCGTTTTGTTCTGTAACTTGCCACATACAATTACCTTGATTCTACTTTTTGACACATGCATAAAACGCAACTACGCATTCAACGGATGGTATGGACCTTCAGCTTAAGAGTTCCTTCTCTATTGTGGAGTAATTGATTTCTGATGTTGTGAGTGTGCGACTTGCATAGCAAATTGGCTTCTCATTTCCTATGGGACCTTGCGATAGGATAGCTCCAATCGCGAAATTACTTGCGTCGGTTGTGAGGTTGAAAGGTTTGGAAAAGTCTGGATATTGTAAGATTGGGTCATTAGTTAGAAGGCTTTTACAAATTTCGAGTCTTTTTATATTTATCGTCGACTATAATAGTTTTATTTTTCTTTAGACATGTTGTGAATGGTTTAGTTATCTTAGCGAAATCCTTTATAAATTTACGATAATAACCTAATAAGCCCAGGAATGATTTTATTTCTTTTTGGTTTCTAGGAATCGGAAAATTTTGGATGTCTAATATTTTATCGGGGTTTGGTTTTACTCCTTCAGTGGTTACAATATGGCCTAAAAATGCACATTCCTTATGTAGGAATTCTGATTTGTCCAGCTGAATTTTGAGGTTGGCTTCACTGAGGGCTTCAAAAACTTTGTTTAAGTTTTCGGTATGTTCCTGGAGTGAAGTTGAGTAAACGATGATATCAGCTAAGTAAACTAAACATACAGTTCCTATTAGGTCTTTCAAGATGCAATCCATCACTCTTTGAAATGTGGATGGTGCGTTTTTAAGGCCACATGGCATTCTAACAAACTCGTAGTGTCCTCCTTCTACTGTGAAGGCAGTCTTAGTGATATCTTTTGCATTCATTTCTATTTGGTGAAAACCACTTGCCAGGTCTAATGTACTAAAATACATACATTTACCTAGTTTGTCTAATATTAATTAATTAATGTTTGGTATTGGGTATCTATCAGAGATCGTTTTTTCGTTTAGCTTCCTATAGTCTATTACTAAACGCCATTTACGTTTCCCACTAGCATCTGCTTTTTTGGGAACTATCCACACCGGTGCACTCCAAGGTGAGTAGCTTTCACGTATGATGCCTTGATTTAACATTTCAGATATTTGTTTTTTCACATCTGCTTTGTGGATATGTGGGTATCTATAGGACTTGCTGTAAATTGTGACGACAAAAGGCGCATCCCTTGTTTTTGTGCCCACAAAATGAATTACGTATTATTTTATTTATCTTATTTACATGATATTAAATTTATACAAACATAAGAATATAATATTTAGAATAGCTCTACCTACTTTGGCTATCTGCTAATAGTTTATTTTGTATTTTAGTATTTTCCTTAGTTACTTCATGAATTAATCAAAGTTGTGTCTTAAGATTTCGTATTAACTGAATTTGAAATTAACGGAAAACTTATGTTAACGAACATTTATACCATCACTGTTAGGTATGTTTTAAATGGTAGTTTCCCTGCTGTGTGCAGCACTGATCGATACAACCATTCGCTACCTAACGAATGCTGGTGCATTGAACAGCCAATCACAGCACGACGCGTGGATGATATGCGAGTATGGTTGTATGTGTATCATTGCATGTGAACACAAATAGTATATAAAGCCGCACATTAGGCAATTTGAGTTAGTTAGCTGCTAGCTCATGGTGTGTAAGCTCGATTATTATTAATTGGCGAGTTAACAATAATAATAATAGGAATTACCCATCGAAGAGTAGGAAATTGAATTGTACAGTGCGAATCCAGTACAATTCAACTTTCCTATGAATAGTAACTAACATAAGAGATTATTTTTACAGTGGAGTTAGCTGCTAGCTCATGCCAACTCGCGCTCTTTACTGTTTAAGTAAAATTAAGAAAACCATTGGTAAATAAAGAGTTGTACGTATTATAACAAGTAAGAAACGGATTGTCTTTTTTACTACGATATAATAAAAATCTGGTAACGACCCTGGACACCGCTGAGCATACCCCAGCATAAGAGCGGAAAACGTGTCGTTACAAAATGGGGATGTCGACTTTTGTGATTATCTTGTGTTTAATTTTATTAGTAAAGGTAAGGGGATGGTTTTCTAGTAGAAAGATATCTTCGAATTCTTTACATATTTTTGTGATAACTTTTCGTTCTTCTGAATTCAAATGTTCAATTCTCAGACTTTCTATTAATTTAGAATTTTGATCAAAGGAATGCTCGAAGTTAATGTTGTTAATCTCTATACAATGGGAATTAAGAAGAGGATCTACTTTTATTGGGCTTTCCATTAAAAAAGTTTTGTTCACATTTGATTTATTGGTAACTTCAACGAAACTGTACCAGTTTTTTGCTCTGTATGCGCCAGCAGAAATGGTTACTTCTGGTTAAATTAAAATAATGGCGATTAGAAAATCACCATTTTAAATATCTACAGGCACTTTTATTATAGCCTTCGTTCTTTGTGCTATTAGGAATTTGCCTGAAGTTAAGTTCAGTTTGAAGTGTAAGGGAATAAGTGAATTTCTTGTTATTAGATGTTTGTTCTCTAGGTCAATTTTTGCACCCAATTTAGTTAGAATATCTAGTCCAACGAGTCCGTCAAAATAATTGTGAAACTTGAATATAAAAAATTCAAAGTTTTCGTTTTCTTGAAATTCTATGAAAGATGGTATATTTACTTTTGTATTTAATTGGTGTTTGTTAAGAACTGTTGTTATTGTTATAGGTGTACATTTTTCTATTTTCAATTGGTTAGTATATTCTGGATTAATGAAAGATGCTGATGCGCCTGTATCTATTAGAAATAGGAGCGGACATCCGAATGGAGAAGATATCTTTATATATGGGAGATGAGTTCCGTGTTTGTTAATGTCTAAGTATCCTCTTGAGTCTTGGAGGCATTTAACTGAAAATTTTCTACGTCTTCAATTTCGTTATAATTGTCCATGTTAGGTATACAGGTATAGTCTTCAGGGTCAGAGTAAGTGTTGAAGTTTTCAAAGTTATGATCGATATTATGAATTTCCCTTGGAAATTTTCGTGTTTGTCCACTACTATTCCTAAGGTGAGTGTAGCCTGAGCTAATGTCCATGGGTTCTGGTGTTTGATAGTTTGTGTTTACTTGGGGTTGTTTCAAATTGTTAAATTGCATTTGGTTGTTTGTGGTGGTGTGATAGTATGTTTGCCTAGGTGTTGGTATACTAAAGTTGTGGGGTAACTGAGGTCTAGTGAATGAGTGGTGGATGGGTACTTGTGGTTTATTGCAATATATGGGAGGATTATTTTTCATGTATTGTTGTGGTCTAATATTATCTGCTAATTGTGGTCTTGGAATAAATGGTTTGGGATGATTATGGTATAAATGTTGTGGATTATATTGTCTAGGAGTTTCTTGTTTCCTGGAAAGGTTCCTATTTTCTTGTTTAATATTTGTTCGTGAATACAGTATGAAAAAGCTATTGCTAATGATTCTGGTTTCGTAGCTCTAATTGATGATCCTAATGGTTATCTTAAGCCGGACTAGAATGTGTTGAAGCACATTTTTGCAAACAAGTCTCTTTTAGCCGTGATTGTATTGGTATCTGTTTCGTGAATCATTAGGTGATTATTTATTGTGGCTTGTATTTCTATCACTGAATTATAAAACTCTTCTAATGTTTTATTATTTTGTTTTAAACGATGCAAGTCTCTAATTAAGGATGTTTCATTTCGTTTGTCTGAGTAGTGTAGTATGATTGTTTTTGATGTCTTCCCAACTTAAATTTGTACTGTACATATTTAGTATTTCGTTAGCTTCACCTTCAACTTTATTGCGAATAGCTTTTAAGATCATTTTTGCGAAAGGAGTGCCATCGATAGGTGTCAGTACTGAAAGTATTTCTTCTACATTATTTATAGTCGTATAGTAACCTAGGATTACCATCAAATTTTGGGAGATCCTTGACAGCGTCTGGAATTCTTAGCGATTCCAAAACAGTTTTTACTGTCAAAGTGTTACTTGTGGGGTCCATTATGATATTATTTTCGCTTCCTTGATTCAAACTCATATCTTCCTCTTATTCCGGAATGGGAATAAGGACTCTTGGGACTGTGTATGGGCGAAATTTGGGGATATAATGTATTATATTTGAAACAATCATATATTTTTAAGAATTACAGGAGGGTTTCGTAAGAATCACTGCTTATCAGTCGCTATTATTATCAATAGTTTCATGATGGTTGATGTTCCTGATGATTAGGTGTTCCTGTGCTTCCTCTTGATGCTTTGATGTCAGTCTTTGTCCTTTATTTGCTGCTGATAATGCTATTGTTGTAGATTTATTTGTAACTTCTGTGTTATTTGTTAATGCTTGATGTCGGTCGTTGTATATTTGCTGTTGATGATGCTCTTGTTGTAGATTTTTGAAGTTGTTCTTGTAATAAAAATTTATTTGTATCTTCTCTGTTGATTGTTAATGTTTGATGTCGGTAGTTGCTGTATATTTTCTGCTAATAATGTTTTTGTTGTTGATTTTTGAAGTTGTTTCTTTAATTGGAATTTTATTTATATTTTTTATTTTTTTGTAAATAATTGTAGGTATTTAATAAGTCTTATACTTCACTATACCATTTTATTTTTATTATTAGTTTAGTTCATATTATGTCCTTAGATTCAAAGTTGACAAACCATCAACTATATTCTCACTATTTTTATTATTAATTGATAAACCGTCAACTATATTTTCACTATTTTTATTACGAGTATTAATTGATAAACCGTCAACTATATTCTCACTATTTGTTATTATTAATTTAGTTGATAAACCGTCAACTATATTTTTAGTATTTTATTATTAACTTATTTCATAGTATGTCCTTTGAGCGGATGTTGATAAGCCGTCAACTATGTTCTTTTTTTTGACTGCGCCAGTTATGTTGGGTGTCAAAGACACTGTGAAAAAAACACGTCTTTCTTCTTTTGTTACTGAATTAAATCTGTTTTATTTTAAAATTTTCTTTTTAAATGAAACTTATTATTTAAATACAAAAATGCTTACACTAATAAAAGTTTAATAAAGTGTTTATTCTGTTTATTTCGCAATCAATAGTTTTGTTCTTAATAATTTTTATGTTTAAATTAATTTCGTTTATGAAAGCAATTTCTTTATAAATTTAATGTTAATCAATTTTACATACATACATCTTAATTGGTTTTGTTTATTCAAGCTAAAGTTTTGTATTTTATTTTATTTCCTTTCTCTTTATTTTAACAATTCAATTTATGCTTATGCAACTACTTAATCTTTGGTGTTGTTTTTGTTGTCTTTGTTGGTGTGTTTGTTGTCGTTTGTATGTTTGTAGGTGTTTCTGTAACTCGCGCGATGTCGGTAAGTAAGCTATAGAAAGTTTCTTGTCGATATCGTGAGCCAGGCCCGCAAGTTCAAGTAAAAACATATGTATCTATTACTTTTGTTATTAAAGAAAATATACTGTGGTGCATTTTTATAAAACAAATGAAAAAAACATTCTTCATTGATTTTCTTAAAAACACATAAGCCCAATTTACAATCTTATGCAAATGGTATTGCATCGTTGCATGTGCTAAATGGTATAGTATATTGGTACTCACCACTAAGAATTGTTAAGTGGTGAGTTTGAATATACTATACCATTTTGCACATGCAACGATGCAAGACCATTTGCACAAGATTGTGAATTGGGCTATAATTTTTCCATGCTGCTGGCCAGTAACTACCCAGCAAAAAATTCTGATTTGGAAGCACTAACAACTGAGGGAAGCAATGCATTGTTTACTTGATCACAAAAGCTTCGAAAACTGCTTCTGAAAAGCACTAACATAAGGCAGGCTCTCTAACAAACTAGAGAAAACAAGTAAAAAAAATTTGTAAGCTAGTAACTTTTGCATCTGAGTACATAAAAACTATAGCCAAATTCACAATCTTGTGCAAATGGTCTTTGCATCGTTGCATGTGCAAAATGGTATAGTATATTGATACTCACCACTTAACAATTCTTAGAAGTTAGAAGTTAATGTTAAAGTTTGCATTTTATGTCAGGTGGAGACCGCGAGTAAGGAAGACAATATTAGAGAATCACTTGCTTTTGCGCATGAATAAGATTTTTTTTTTGTGCGAGATGAGATGATGATCATTTTTTGCCTTACCAAAGTGCTTTACAGAAGCAATAATATAGTATAGTTTTCTATATTCCCTGCAGATAATGCGACTAATCCATACATGTAAGTAAATACTCCAAAGAGGAGTAGGAATACTCCAAAACTATTCCAAATATATGAAAAAAGAAGGTTGATGTCCTAGGGTTGGACTAAACGGTCCAACTTTGCATTACATCGGACCAACCCCACAACTACTCCATATAGCATTGAATGCTTGTGTGAAAACGACATGATCCATGACTGCATTACATGGGACCATAATGTATCTAGTCTGTTTCATCTAGATTGGACCACGTAGTGCAATATTATATGCAGGTTTTTTTTTGCATATACATACTTATGTATAGTTTTTTTATAAATATTCTGAAGAAATAATGGATAAGCTAAAAAAACAAAACCCAATTTTGCGTGAAAGTAAAATGAAAATTGCTAAAAATATACAGTTTTAAAAAGAATAACAAAATAATATGTAGTGCTAGAGTTAATGTCGATAATGAATTATACAAAAAAAATAATCGAAGAACAAAAAGTAAATATTGGTGGGGAAAAATGTAGAGTTTTCGACGAAACCGAAATAACACAGTGCTTTAAATGCAAAGGTTTTAACCACATGGCTAAAGATTGTAGGAACGAAGAAATATGTATAAAATTTCATGGAAATCATAATAACAAAGAGTGTGATCAGGAAATAATAGAAAAATGTATCAACGGTATACGAATAAAAAGCTTAATCTTGGACTGGACGAAAATCACCATACGGCGAATCGTGTGTGCCCCGTTTATAAAAATAAACTGAGCTCAAAACAGAAAAGAATTGGAATAAATTTGTAACAATCAAAGAAATTAGTTCGTATTATTTATACAAATGTTCAAGGTTTAATCCATAATTATAATCAAGTAGAAATTATGATCGAAAATGAGCAACCTGATTTTATAGTGCTCTCAGAAACTCACTTAACAAAATTCATCGAAGAAGAATTCACATTAGGAGGATATGGACATATCATAACATTTTCTGAATCCATACGAGCAGGAGGTGTAATAATATATTTTAAACAAAATTGGAAAATAAAGAATATTTTTGAAAGAGTAGAGGACTTAAAATACTCGATAAACGCATGCACTGTAAAAAATAAAAACAATTATTTTATAATGGTAGATCTCCATCATACAGTGAAGCTGAGTTTTGTGCACATTTTGAAAAAGTTATCGAAGAACTTAGTGAATATAATAATGAAATAGTAATAATAGGAGATTTTAATATAGATTGGTCACGAATGGATTTTATAAACAAAAATTAGAAAGTATACTTAATGATAACGGAGTTAAACAAATGGTTAATGAATATACAAGAATAACAGAAAATACAAGACTATAATCGATTTAGTTATAACGAACAAAGACAAAATATCAGTAAACATTAACAGTGACAATAAAATATCGGATCATGAGACAATAAACATAAATATTGAATGTAACTCAAATGAATTAGAACAAATACAATACAAAGAAGTAAAAAGCTTTAAATACAACAAAAATCTGTTTTCTAAAGAAACAGGCCAAGTACTAACAATTAATGAAAATGATAGCTTAAATAACAATGTCAACTTTTTTGATGTGTGCATTGAACAAACTATTGAAAAATTTACAAATATAATTAAAATAAAAGAAAATTATGAGTGCCGCTGGTTTAATCAAGAACTAAGACAGTTAAAGCAAGAAAAAATTGTTAAATACTAAATTGCAAGGTCAGTAAATACGGACATAGAAGGGAACAATTACAAAACAATAAGAAATATATATAAAACCAAAATAATGAACGAGAAAAATAGATACATTTGCAATAGAATAAATAATCCAGGTGATCAGAAACAAATGTGGAAGGAAATCAAAGATTTAATTCTTAAGAAAAACCGAAGATAGAATCTTATATTTACATGCCTATTCACAGAAAGTATTGTGACTGAAAAATAGTCATAACTTTAACATTGGCCACAAATTTTTAAAATAAAGACTAGGCATGTAGACAATCATAAGAATTGTGACAGGCATTTCAAACTAAAATAATTAATATAAAATATTTAAAAAAGAGAAACTAGTTTAGATATGGCAGAAGGGATGTACATAATATGTACATTTTTGCTAATAGCCTATATATTTTCTATATAATAGCTACTATATTTTCACTATTTTTATTACGAGTATTAATTGATAAACCGTCAACTATATTCTCACTATTTGTTATTATTAATTTAGTTGATAAACCGTCAACTATATTTTTAGTATTTTATTATTAACTTATTTCATAGTATGTCCTTTGAGCGGATGTTGATAAGCCGTCAACTATGTTCTTTTTTTTGACTGCGCCAGTTATGTTGGGTGTCAAAGACACTGTGAAAAAAACACGTCTTTCTTCTTTTGTTACTGAATTAAATCTGTTTTATTTTAAAATTTTCTTTTTAAATGAAACTTATTATTTAAATACAAAAATGCTTACACTAATAAAAGTTTAATAAAGTGTTTATTCTGTTTATTTCGCAATCAATAGTTTTGTTCTTAATAATTTTTATGTTTAAATTAATTTCGTTTATGAAAGCAATTTCTTTATAAATTTAATGTTAATAAATTTTACATACATACATCTTAATTGGTTTTGTTTATTCAAGCTAAAGTTTTGTATTTTATTTTATTTCCTTTCTCTTTATTTTAACAATTCAATTTATGCTTATGCAACTACTTAATCTTTGGTGTTGTTTTTGTTGTCTTTGTTGGTGTGTTTGTTGTCGTTTGTATGTTTGTATGTGTTTCTGTAACTCGCGCGATGTCGGTAAGTAAGCTATAGAAAGTTTCTTGTCGATATCGTGAGCCAGGCCCGTAAGTTCAAGTAAAAACATATGTATCTATTACTTTTGTTATTAAAGAAAATATACTGTGGTGCATTTTTATAAAACAAATGAAAAAAACATTCTTCATTGATTTTCTTAAAAACACATAAGCCCAATTTACAATCTTATGCAAATGGTATTGCATCGTTGCATGTGCTAAATGGTATAGTATATTGGTACTCACCACTAAGAATTGTTAAGTGGTGAGTTTGAATATACTATACCATTTTGCACATGCAACGATGCAAGACCATTTGCACAAGATTGTGAATTGGGCTATAATTTTTCCATGCTGCTGGCCAGTAACTACCCAGCAAAAAATTCTGATTTGGAAGCACTAACAACTGAGGGAAGCAATGCATTGTTTACTTGATCACAAAAGCTTCGAAAACTGCTTCTGAAAAGCACTAACATAAGGCAGGCTCTCTAACAAACTAGAGAAAACAAGTAAAAAAAATTTGTAAGCTAGTAACTTTTGCATCTGAGTACATAAAAACTATAGCCAAATTCACAATCTTGTGCAAATGGTCTTTGCATCGTTGCATGTGCAAAATGGTATAGTATATTGATACTCACCACTTAACAATTCTTAGAAGTTAGAAGTTAATGTTAAAGTTTGCATTTTATGTCAGGTGGAGACCGCGAGTAAGGAAGACAATATTAGAGAATCACTTGCTTTTGCGCATGAATAAGATTTTTTTTTTGTGCGAGATGAGATGATGATCATTTTTTGCCTTACCAAAGTGCTTTACAGAAGCAATAATATAGTATAGTTTTCTATATTCCCTGCAGATAATGCGACTAATCCATACATGTAAGTAAATACTCCAAAGAGGAGTAGGAATACTCCAAAACTATTCCAAATATATGAAAAAAGGAGGTTGATGTCCTAGGGTTGGACTAAACGGTCCAACTTTGCATTACATCGGACCAACCCCACAACTACTCCATACAGCATTGAATGCTTGTGTGAAAACGACATGATCCATGACTGCATTACATGGGACCATAATGTATCTAGTCTGTTTCATCTAGATTGGACCACGTAGTGCAATATTATATGCAGGTTTTTTTTTGCATATACATACTTATGTATAGTTTTTTTATAAATATTCTGAAGAAATAATGGATAAGCTAAAAAAACAAAACCCAATCTTGCGTGAAAGTAAAATGAAAATTGCTAAAAATATACAGTTTTAAAAAGAATAACAAAATAATATGTAGTGCTAGAGTTAATGTCGATAATGAATTATACAAAAAAAATAATCGAAGAACAAAAAGTAAATATTGGTGGGGAAAAATGTAGAGTTTTCGACGAAACCGAAATAACACAGTGCTTTAAATGCAAAGGTTTTAACCACATGGCTAAAGATTGTAGGAACGAAGAAATATGTATAAAATTTCATGGAAATCATAATAACAAAGAGTGTGATCAGGAAATAATAGAAAAATGTATCAACGGTATACGAATAAAAAGCTTAATCTTGGACTGGACGAAAATCACCATACGACGAATCATGTGTGCCCCGTTTATAAAAATAAACTGAGCTCAAAACAGAAAAGAATTGGAATAAATTTGTAACAATCAAAGAAATTAGTTCGTATTATTTATACAAATGTTCAAGGTTTAATCCATAATTATAATCAAGTAGAAATTATGATCGAAAATGAGCAACCTGATTTTATAGTGCTTTCAGAAACTCACTTAACAAAATTCATCGAAGAAGAATTCACATTAGGAGGATATGGACATATCATAACATTTTCTGAATCCATACGAGCAGGAGGTGTAATAATATATTTTAAACAAAATTGGAAAATAAAGAATATTTTTGAAAGAGTAGAGGACTTAAAATACTCGATAAACGCATGCACTGTAAAAAATAAAAACAATTATTTTATAATGGTAGATCTCCATCATACAGTGAAGCTGAGTTTTGTGCACATTTTGAAAAACTTATCGAAGAACTTAGTGAATATAATAATGAAATAGTAATAATAGGAGATTTTAATATAGATTGGTCACGAATGGATTTTATAAACAAAAATTAGAAAGTATACTTAATGATAACGGAGTTAAACAAATTGTTAATGAATATACAAGAATAACAGAAAATACAAGACTATAATCGATTTAGTTATAACGAACAAAGACAAAATATCAGTAAACATTAACAGTGACAATAAAATATCGGATCATGAGACAATAAACATAAATATTGAATGTAACTCAAATGAATTAGAACAAATACAATACAAAGAAGTAAAAAGCTTTAAATACAACAAAAATCTGTTTTCTAAAGAAACAGGCCAAGTACTAACAATTAATGAAAATGATAGCTTAAATAACAATGTCAACTTTTTTGATGTGTGCATTGAACAAACTATTGAAAAATTTACAAATATAATTAAAATAAAAGAAAATTATGAGTGCCGCTGGTTTAATCAAGAACTAAGACAGTTAAAGCAAGAAAAAATTGTTAAATACTAAATTGCAAGGTCAGTAAATACGGACATAGAAGGGAACAATTACAAAACAATAAGAAATATATATAAAACCAAAATAATGAACGAGAAAAATAGATACATTTGCAATAGAATAAATAATCCAGGTGATCAGAAACAAATGTGGAAGGAAATCAAAGATTTAATTCTTAAGAAAAACCGAAGATAGAATCTTATATTTACATGCCTATTCACAGAAAGTATTGTGACTGAAAAATAGTCATAACTTTAACATTGGCCACAAATTTTTAAAATAAAGACTAGGCATGTAGACAATCATAAGAATTGTGACAGGCATTTCAAACTAAAATAATTAATATAAAATATTTAAAAAAGAGAAACTAGTTTAGATATGGCAGAAGGGATGTACATAATATGTACATTTTTGCTAATAGCCTATATATTTTCTATATAATAGCTACTATATTTTCACTATTTTTATTACGAGTATTAATTGATAAACCGTCAACTATATTCTCACTATTTGTTATTATTAATTTAGTTGATAAACCGTCAACTATATTTTTAGTATTTTATTATTAACTTATTTCATAGTATGTCCTTTGAGCGGATGTTGATAAGCCGTCAACTATGTTCTTTTTTTGACTGCGCCAGTTATGTTGGGTGTCAAAGACACTGTGAAAAAAACACGTCTTTCTTCTTTTGTTACTGAATTAAATCTGTTTTATTTTAAAATTTTCTTTTTAAATGAAACTTATTATTTAAATACAAAAATGCTTACACTAATAAAAGTTTAATAAAGTGTTTATTCTGTTTATTTCGCAATCAATAGTTTTGTTCTTAATAATTTTTATGTTTAAATTAATTTCGTTTATGAAAGCAATTTCTTTATAAATTTAATGTTAATAAATTTTACATACATACATCTTAATTGGTTTTGTTTATTCAAGCTAAAGTTTTGTATTTTATTTTATTTCCTTTCTCTTTATTTTAACAATTCAATTTATGCTTATGCAACTACTTAATCTTTGGTGTTGTTTTTGTTGTCTTTGTTGGTGTGTTTGTTGTCGTTTGTATGTTTGTAGGTGTTTCTGTAACTCGCGCGATGTCGGTAAGTAAGCTATAGAAAGTTTCTTGTCGATATCGTGAGCCAGGCCCGTAAGTTCAAGTAAAAACATATGTATCTATTACTTTTGTTATTAAAGAAAATATACTGTGGTGCATTTTTATAAAACAAATGAAAAAAACATTCTTCATTGATTTTCTTAAAAACACATAAGCCCAATTTACAATCTTATGCAAATGGTATTGCATCGTTGCATGTGCTAAATGGTATAGTATATTGGTACTCACCACTAAGAATTGTTAAGTGGTGAGTTTGAATATACTATACCATTTTGCACATGCAACGATGCAAGACCATTTGCACAAGATTGTGAATTGGGCTATAATTTTTCCATGCTGCTGGCCAGTAACTACCCAGCAAAAAATTCTGATTTGGAAGCACTAACAACTGAGGGAAGCAATGCATTGTTTACTTGATCACAAAAGCTTCGAAAACTGCTTCTGAAAAGCACTAACATAAGGCAGGCTCTCTAACAAACTAGAGAAAACAAGTAAAAAAAATTTGTAAGCTAGTAACTTTTGCATCTGAGTACATAAAAACTATAGCCAAATTCACAATCTTGTGCAAATGGTCTTTGCATCGTTGCATGTGCAAAATGGTATAGTATATTGATACTCACCACTTAACAATTCTTAGAAGTTAGAAGTTAATGTTAAAGTTTGCATTTTATGTCAGGTGGAGACCGCGAGTAAGGAAGACAATATTAGAGAATCACTTGCTTTTGCGCATGAATAAGATTTTTTTTTTGTGCGAGATGAGATGATGATCATTTTTTGCCTTACCAAAGTGCTTTACAGAAGCAATAATATAGTATAGTTTTCTATATTCCCTGCAGATAATGCGACTAATCCATACATGTAAGTAAATACTCCAAAGAGGAGTAGGAATACTCCAAAACTATTCCAAATATATGAAAAAAGGAGGTTGATGTCCTAGGGTTGGACTAAACGGTCCAACTTTGCATTACATCGGACCAACCCCACAACTACTCCATACAGCATTGAATGCTTGTGTGAAAACGACATGATCCATGACTGCATTACATGGGACCATAATGTATCTAGTCTGTTTCATCTAGATTGGACCACGTAGTGCAATATTATATGCAGGTTTTTTTTGCATATACATACTTATGTATAGTTTTTTTATAAATATTCTGAAGAAATAATGGATAAGCTAAAAAAACAAAACCCAATTTTGCGTGAAAGTAAAATGAAAATTGCTAAAAATATACAGTTTTAAAAAGAATAACAAAATAATATGTAGTGCTAGAGTTAATGTCGATAATGAATTATACAAAAAAAATAATCGAAGAACAAAAAGTAAATATTGGTGGGGAAAAATGTAGAGTTTTCGACGAAACCGAAATAACACAGTGCTTTAAATGCAAAGGTTTTAACCACATGGCTAAAGATTGTAGGAACGAAGAAATATGTATAAAATTTCATGGAAATCATAATAACAAAGAGTGTGATCAGGAAATAATAGAAAAATGTATCAACGGTATACGAATAAAAAGCTTAATCTTGGACTGGACGAAAATCACCATACGACGAATCGTGTGTGTTCAGGGTTTAATCCATAATTATAATCAAGTAGAAATTATGGTCGAAAATGAGCAACCTGATTTTATAGTGCTCTCAGAAACTCACTTAACAAAATTCATCGAAGAAGAATTCACATTAGGAGGATATGGACAAATCATAACATTTTCTGAATCCATAAGAACAGGAGGTGTAATAATATATTTTAAACAAAATTGGAAAATAAAGAATATTTTTGAAAGAGTAGAGGACTTAAAATACTCGATAAACGCATGCACTGTAAAAAATAAAAGCAATTATTTTATAATGGTAGATCTCCATCATACAGTGAAGCTGAGTTTTGTGAACATTTTGAAAAAGTTATCGAAGAACTTAGTGAATATAATAATGAAATAGTAATAATAGATTTGATTGGTCACGATTGGATTTTATAAACAAAAATTAGAAAGTATACTTAATGACAACGGAGTTAAACAAATAGTTAATGAATATACAAGAATAACAGAAAATACAAGACTATAATTGATTTAGTTATAACGAACAAAGACAAAATATCAGTAAACATTAACAGTGACAATAAAATATCGGATCATGAGACAATAAACATAAATATTGAATGTAACTCAAATGAATTAGAACAAATACAATACAAAGAAGTAAAAAGCTTTAAATACAACAAAAATATGTTTTCTAAAGAAACAGGCCAAGTACTAACAATTAATGAAAATGATAGCTTAAATAACAATGTCAAGTTTTTGGATGTGTGCATTGAACAAACTATTGAAAAATTTACAAATATAATTAAAATAAAAGAAAATTATGAGTGCCGCTGGTTTAATCAAGAACTAAGACAGTTAAAGCAAGAAAAAATTGTTAAATACCAAATTGCAAGGTCAGTAAATACGGACATAGAATGGAACAATTACAAAACAATAAGAAATATATATAAAGCCAAAATAATGAACGAGAAAAATAGATACATTTGCAATAGAATAAATAATCCAGGTGATCAGAAACAAATGTGGAAAGAAATCAAAGATTTAATTCTTAAGAAAAACCGAAGATAGAATCTTATATTTACATGCCTATTCACAGAAAGTATTGTGACTGAAAAGTAGTCATAACTTTAACATTGACCACAAATTTTTAAAATAAAGACTAGGCATGTAGACAATCATAAGAATTGTGACAGGCATTTCAAACTAAAATAATTAATATAAAATATTTAAAAAAGAGAAACTAGTTTAGATATGGCAGAAGGGATGTACATAATATGTACATTTTTGCTAATAGCCTATATATTTTCTATATAATAGCTACTATATTTTCACTATTTTTATTACGAGTATTAATTGATAAACCGTCAACTATATTCTCACTATTTGTTATTATTAATTTAGTTGATAAACCGTCAACTATATTTTTAGTATTTTATTATTAACTTATTTCATAGTATGTATGTCCTTTGAGCGGATGTTGATAAGCCGTCAACTATGTTCTTTTTTTTGACTGCGCCAGTTATGTTGGGTGTCAAAGACACTGTGAAAAAAACACGTCTTTCTTCTTTTGTTACTGAATTAAATCTGTTTTATTTTAAAATTTTCTTTTTAAATGAAACTTATTATTTAAATACAAAAATGCTTACACTAATAAAAGTTTAATAAAGTGTTTATTCTGTTTATTTCGCAATCAATAGTTTTGTTCTTAATAATTTTTATGTTTAAATTAATTTCGTTTATGAAAGCAATTTCTTTATAAATTTAATGTTAATAAATTTTACATACATACATCTTAATTGGTTTTGTTTATTCAAGCTAAAGTTTTGTATTTTATTTTATTTCCTTTCTCTTTATTTTAACAATTCAATTTATGCTTATGCAACTACTTAATCTTTGGTGTTGTTTTTGTTGTCTTTGTTGGTGTGTTTGTTGTCGTTTGTATGTTTGTAGGTGTTTCTGTAACTCGCGCGATGTCGGTAAGTAAGCTATAGAAAGTTTCTTGTCGATATCGTGAGCCAGGCCCGTAAGTTCAAGTAAAAACATATGTATCTATTACTTTTGTTATTAAAGAAAATATACTGTGGTGCATTTTTATAAAACAAATGAAAAAAACATTCTTCATTGATTTTCTTAAAAACACATAAGCCCAAATCACAATCTTATGCAAATGGTATTGCATCGTTGCATGTGCTAAATGGTATAGTATATTGGTACTCACCACTAAGAATTGTTAAGTGGTGAGTTTCAATATACTATACCATTTTGCACATGCAACGATGCAAGACCATTTGCACAAGATTGTGAATTGGGCTATAATTTTTCCATGCTGCTGGCCAGTAACTACCCAGCAAAAAATTCTGATTTGGAAGCACTAACAACTGAGGGAAGCAATGCATTGTTTACTTGATCACAAAAGCTTCGAAAACTGCTTCTGAAAAGCACTAACATAAGGCAGGCTCTCTAACAAACTAGAGAAAACAAGTAAAAAAAATTTGCAAGCTAGTAACTTTTGCATCTGAGTACATAAAAACTATAGCCAAATTCACAATCTTATGCAAATGGTCTTTGCATCGTTGCATGTGCAAAATGGTATAGTATATTGATACTCACCACTTAACAATTCTTAGAAGTTAGAAGTTAAAGTTTTCATTTTATGTCAGGTGGAGACCGCGAGTAAGGAAGACAATATTAGAGAATCACTTGCTTTTGCGCATGAATAAGATTTTTTTTGTGCGAGATGAGATGATGATCATTTTTTGCCTTACCAAAGTGCTTTACAGAAGCAATAATATAGTATAGTTTTCTATATTCCCTGCAGATAATGCGACTAATCCATACATGTAAGTAAATACTCCAAAGAGGAGTAGGAATACTCCAAAACTGTTCCAAATATATGAAAAAAGGAGATTGATGTCCTAGGGTTGGACTAAACGGTCCAACTTTGCATTACATCGGACCAACCCCACAACTACTCCATATAGCATTGAATGCTTGTGTGAAAACGACATGATCCATGACTGCATTACATGGGACCATGATGTATCTAGTCTGTTTCATCTAGATTGGACCACGCAGTGCAATATTATATGCAGGTTTTTTTTTGCATATACATACTTATGTATAATTTTTTTATAAATATTCTGAAGAAATAATGGATAAGCTAAAAAAACTGTTGCGGCCCACAACGGGTTATCAACAAAAAACGTTTATTTATATTTATTTAGGTCAATTCATAAGTCCCAAGTTGCATTTTATTATTTAGTTCACTTGTTCTCTATTTAGTTAAGCACAATTCAAAACGTTGCATTTTTTATTTAATTATGTCATTTTAACCCAAGCTATTTTTATTATTGCATTTATTAAATGTTCCAATTAATTGTAATAATTTTAGTTCCGCATATTATGCATTTTTATGACTTATTATTATTGTATGATTATGTTATTTACTATATAAGACCATCATTTCAATAAAGAATTAGTTCAGTTACAGCATAACAGATCACAACTTAATTATTTCAATACCTTTTCTGGTTCAAGTGCTAGAAGAAGGTAAAATCCTAATTACAATTTAGTGCCAGCCCAAATTTATGTGTTTGGACTGATCATCACTAAAGACAAAGAAACATTGGTGACCCCGACGTGATTTCAAGATTCCCCCCACCAGTGGTAAGGGTCCTGAAACATACAAAAACAACACAGTGTATACAAATCCTCAGGACATCTTAAATTCAAAAGGACGTGCTCCTGTCAAGGATAAGTTTTCAACATAAATCATAAACCCATCATGGCTACCATAGAAGAGCTAGTGATTCGGCAAGACGACTTGGCGGTAGAAATTAATAAGTTAATTTCTAACGCAAAAAAAACGCCCAAGGAGAGAAGAACTCTGGAGTACTACGAACGGAAGACCCAGGAGTTGGCACTCTTATGGCAAACATTTGAGAAAAACGACAATACCATTCGAAGAACATCATCGGTTACACAAGAGCATCCATACATACAAAGTGGTTTATATGAAAAAATTGGCCAAAGGCACAGCGATGCCATAAAAGAGATTGAAGCTGCTATGGCAACACTAAGGTCATTAGCAGGCACTTCAAGCAACACGTTAGAGCACAAACAACCAAAGGTGCCAGCAGAAAGGCACGGATTAGTAATGAAGCTACAAACGCTTATTACCACCATTAACAATAAGTTGGATGAACTGCTGGAAGAAGATTCCGGAATTTCACACTTATACATCAAATCAAAACTAAGGAATATAGATAGTCACATCAACACCATGCAACAGCTATATGGAAAAATTTGTGCCGATAACTTAGAACATGACCTCAACCAGTACATGTTAGAAGAAACCGTCATTGAGGACAAGTACATTAAGGTCCAAAAAAGACAAGAGGTAACCGTATCACCAATTCAACAAGAATCTTCAGTCCACCTACCGAACGTAACAATACCACACTTTTATGGAGACTACTTGCAATGGCGTGGATTCTATGAGCTATTCAATGAAATTATTCATAAGAACCCGATGCCGACAATAAAGAAAATGTGGTTCTTGAAGACTAAAGCTCTAAACACTTAGACGACAGCAGGCAGCAGACAGCAAAGTGTCAAAAATAAAATACATGTGTTTAAATGAAAACGATTATTTTGACGACATCACAGCAGCACGACTACACAACAGCATTTGCTGCTGCTGCCAACTTAGACTAATTTCTATTTTCGTGAGCAGCAAAGAGCAAATGCAGTGCTGCCACTATGAATATAAATTGGAAGAAATAAGAGCTTAAAATTTTTCGTAATATTTAAAAGAAAATAACATTACAAAATTAAAATTATGAAATAAATTGATGTGTTTTTACATTTTTACGTGATATTAGTACGTTTTGAGTCAGTAACTTTAATTTTATTTATGTAAAATATATATCTGACACCCCTGAAATTTGTACTGCAAAAATACTCAGCTGTTCATATTAAATTGGACATTATTGTTTTGATTGGAGCTGATTTAAGATGGTAAGTATTTTTTTGTTACTTATTTTGTTATTTTTAATGCGTTCGATATATATTCCAGGAGAATAGCATGGATGTGGATGAAGTGTTAATTGAGGAAGTGCGCAACCGTACAATTTTATTTGATTTGGGCCACTCCGACTATAAAAATTTAAAGAGGAAAGAGTATGAATGGAGGGAAGTGTCGGGAATTGTAAAGTTGAATGGTAAGATATATTTATATAGGTATGTATGCATATCTTTTTAAATTTAGATTTATTTACTTGTCGAATAGAATTGGACTGTAAAAAAAGATGGAAAGTGCTACGTGACTCTTACAAGCGGTGTAAGAAAATGGAACAAGTCGCTTCTGGCAGTGGTGGTGGCATTCCCAAAAAGAAGTGGAAGTACTTCGACGCCATGTCATTTTTAGACAATTTTACAAGTTCTAGGCGGTAAGTAATGCCCTGTCAGTGCCATAAATACATACATGTATGTATGTACATATATATATGTAACTAGTATTTTCTTCTACATTTTAGCACTGTTGGAAATATCTACAGTGATGTACTCGAGCAAGCAGAAGAGTTTATTGACACGGACTCAAACGATTTATTGCAACTTCCTGATGTGGAATGCTCAACCCCAAGTCCACGAGAAAAAAAGGTACATATGTACATACATGTTTAATTCGCAAACCTAGTTGCATCGTTTGTCATTGTATATGAAAAACAATTTCAAAGCCATTTACTTTTGATGACAGAAATTTTGTTTGAAATTGTCTTCATGTACAACTATGAACAAAACAACTAGGCTTCTGAATTGAACAACCGTTTCTATTTCTTTTAGGCTAATTTGGCTTCATTATGTAATTATACAAATGTATGTATTTCAGAAAAAAGACAGCGCAAAATTTCAGGAATTTCTTGATTTGGCCGCATCAAGTATTTCTGACACTTGCGGGGCTTTTGCAGCTACAAGAAAAGAAGACTCTACCTCAAAACATTTTTTGGGCTTAGCTGCAAAAATAAGGGAAGCCGAAATGCCGCGGAACTTAGTTAACCAAATTGAAAGTAAAGTTTCAAATTTGGTTTTTTCAGAAATTGAAAAATTTTATTCAAGAGATTTAAATTTAAATCTTTTTATGTAGATCTCACCTATACATTTTTACCTGATAGTCATTTATTTCTTTATGTGATACTTGTTGATCTCAGCTATGTATGAATATCATATTGCTTATATATACATACATACATATCGTTGGCTGACATGCACATAACTATATGTACCTGTACATTATTTTTTTATTTCATTACTACTGAATATTGTTAGTTTCTTTTTTAAATATTTCATGGTATTGAAACAAATGAAGTAATAAATTTTTTTTTGAAAATTAAAAGAAAAAATGTTCTTGTTTGTACTATATATTAAAAAAATTTTATTAGAGAAATTTTTTACTTCATATAGGGTTAGTTTGCAAGAAATCTTTTAATGTATTTCGCAGTTGAAATGCAGTTGTGGATGAGCGGTTGGATGCTGTAGGTTGGTATGATGACAAAGAATATTGTTCATTTCTCCACTGACCCTGGATTTCTCTGTTGTCAAGTGAGTGGTCAGCAAGCTCAATAGTAAAGTAATTTCTGTCATTTTGTAACATTAAAAAGTTATGGAGTAATACGGTCGCTAAGACAATTTTGTCTACATTTTTTGGACACATATGTATTGTTGTGTGTAACACCCTTCATCTGTTGGCTAATATGCCAAAAGCATTTTCAATATGCACTCGAGCTTTAGATAACATTGTGTTGAATTGATCTTTATCTCGTGGCAAGTTATTTCCGGGAAATGGTCGCATTAAATTAGGTTTTAACGGAAATGCGTTATCGCCGACAAAGTAATAGGGAAAACTAGTAATAGATCCCGGCAAATTTGAACTTTGGGGGATTTCTAAAGTGCCATTCAATAATTTGTTTCCAAAGTTACTTCGAGCAAATACGCCACCATCGCTCTGGCTTCCTAGAGCACCCACATCTACGTATGTGAAAACGTAATTTGCATCACAAGCTGCCATTAATATTATACTAAAAGTTTTTTTGTAGTTATAATATAATGAACCGCTTTTATTTGGGCAAACTATGCGCACGTGCTTCCCATCAATAGCTCCTAAGCAGTTTGGCATTCCAGTTTTTACATAAAACTTGTCCGCTATTGTTTTAAACTCACAAACGTTTGGAGGTGACAAGTACACACTGTGAAGCTCATGCCAAATTGCATCACAGGTTTCATAATTTATTTTGCGAACAGTTGAAATCCCCAGCTTATAAGCCCAAGCAAGAATTTGGATGCTACATCCTTGAGCCAAGTATCTAGAATTATTTTGAGTATAATACAACATAAGGAAGAAACTGATTTTACTTACATGATAGTTACAGACAAGCGTGTTTCGGCATCAATGGCTTTTCTGTTGGAAAATCGTTCCATTTTTTCCTTTAATAGTCCCAATAATAAATTGAAACTACCTACATTCATCCGAGTTGCCTTGAAAAAGTGTTCTTCATCTTTTTCTTTTAGTTGGTGTACACAAGTTTTGTAGAAGCCTTCTTCATCCCGGGTAATATTTACTGGGCGAACCCACCATCTTCGATTACTTTTATTTTGCAACTTATGGACTTCATATACTTCAGCTGTAGTATGAGCTATTTTAGCAATAGCTGTGATAAAACTCACTAAATTTTGTTCACTCATTTTTTTTAAACACAACTTTGTAATATTTATCGAAATTTTAAATTTATTTATCAGCTGATTATATATAGTGCTGCTGCTGCCTTCAAAATAATTATGTAGCTGACTACACGGCAGCATTTGAAGCCAACTTCATTTGAAGTCGTGAAGTTGTGAAGTCTGCTGTCGTCTAAGTGTTTGGAGCTTAATGCGAAGGGTGAGGCTCAGAAACTTATTCAACACCTATCGTTAACTGAAGCAAATTATACAACAGCATGGAATTTGCTTCAAGAAAGATATAACAACATGAGAGTTTTGACATTCACGTTACTGGATAAGCTCACAGGGCAAAGCAAATTATTGGAAAATCCATCTGCTTCTGCAATTAAAACCTTGCACGATAACATACAAGAAACTCTAGCAGCAGTCAACAATTTAGGTGTAGACACAATCTCATGGGGCCCGTTAGTCCTTCACATAGGCATGAATAAGCTAGATAAAGGAACGTACATGTTGTATGAGCAATCATTGTCATGCCCAAAGGAAATTCCAGCACTAACATAATTTCTCAAATTTCTTGAAACCAGATTTCAGTCTTTGGAAGCAATGGGGCAGAAAAACAAACAATTTGCCACAAAGACGTATTCATCCGCAGCTGCAACTTCAATCACAAAGGACAAAAGGGACAAGAAATGCGGCTGTTGCAACGAAAACCTGCATCCATTATACAGATGTCAAAGGTTTATAGGTCAGTCTATAGACAAAAGACTGCAGTATATAAAAACAAACAAATTATGCATAAATTGCCTCAAACCAGGCCATGTTGCCAAGATGTGCCCATCACAACATTGCACCAAATGCGAACAAAAACACAATACATTAGTGCACATTGATCAAGCCATGTCGGACAACGCACAGCAAAGCGTCAAGAAGACTTCCGCTCCATCAACAGTGGCATCTCTACAGAAATCTGGTACCCAACAGGGTTATGTATTATTGGCAACTGCTCGAGTCAGAATACAGGGTAACAATGGACAAATCGGTGAGTTTAAGGCACTACTGGACTCCGGTTCTCAGATCAACATTGTAACCACCAGACTGGTGAAACGCTTAAACATTCAGCCTTCAGAAGCTATCATACGGATAGAAGGCATCGGAAGTCAATCAAAGAAGTCTAATCAACGTGTTAATGTGAGTCTTCAGTCAACAACAAGTGAGTACAAAACTCGGCTCGAGGCCTTCGTTCTTCCCAGTATCATCCCTGTTCAGCCATCAAGGGATTTTAATCACTCATTATGGCCGATTCCAGAGAACATTCAGCTCGCTGACCCTGAATTTAGCAAGAGTGGTAACATAGATGTACTTCTGGGAGCCGAATATTATTTCGAACTGCTGACTTCCGGCAAAATTCATTTAGATAATGATCTACTAATATTACAAAACACAAAATTAAGTTGGGTTGTCAGTGGCAAATTAAACAAGAAGGCCAGCGAAACTGCAGTATGTGCAGTGTATGGTGAAAATGAAACAAGTGACACAAGCGAATTGCTGCAACAGTTTTGGAAAGTAGACAACTTTGACTCAAGCAGTGAATTTACAATTGAGGAACAATTTTGTGAAACACACTTCACACAAAATACATCAAGAAATCAAGACGGACGTTTTGTTGTCAGACTACCATTCTCAACCAATCCAAGCGCTCTAGGTGAGACAAAGAGCATAGCAATCTCAAGATTTCATGCGTTAGAGCGACGACTATTCAGAGATAAGGACCTGAGATCCCAATACATTGAGTTCATGGATCAATACGAGGCACTGGGCCACATGACTCGCATCAATGACGACGAGGTCCAATCACCCCACTTTTATATTCCTCATCATTGTGTGCTAAAACCAGAAAGTAGCACCACCAAGCTTCGTGTGGTATTCGATGCCTCCGCAAAATCCGCCTCAGGACTATCGTTGAACGACATTTTACACGTCCTGCTACACAAGGCGACCTATTCGGCATGTTACTACGTTTTCGAATGCCAAGATTAGTATTTTGCACGGACATTGAGAAAATGTACCGTCAAGTTTTAGTTCATCCAGCGGACCGTAACATGTAATTAGTCCTTTGGAGAAAGAATCCAGCCGAAGCTATTTCAACGTACATGCTGAATACAGTAACGTATGGGACACCCTCAGCACCGTACCTTGCAACAAAGTGCTTACAACAATTGACCGAAGAAAACGGAAAGATACCCGCTAGGGGCGTATACATTAAAAAATAATTTCTATGTGGATGACGGCATGAGTGGAGCAGATAGTCTAAGCACAGCAATTCAAATACAGCAGGAACTCACACAATTGCTCCACGAAGCCGAATTCAACCCAAGAAAATGGTGTGCAAATCATTCTCAACTACTAAAGGGTATTCCTCTGGAAGATCTGCAAGTTAATTTAGACTTCGACAATCAATCATCCAATGGAATCCAAAGTCAGATCAATTTTTTTTGAAGACAAACATCCAAGACAACCAAAAAATAACTAAGCGTTCAATTGTATCCGATGTTGCAAAACTTTTCGATCCACTGGGCATTGCAGGGCCAGTAGTAATAGCTGCAAAATGCTTTATACAGAAACTGTGGGAGTTACAAATTACATGGTATGATCCACTGCCGGAAAAATTAACTTCAGAATGGAGAACATTCCGCGAAAACCTGAAAGAGCTAAACCTCGTACATACTGGAAGGCACATCTTTAACGGTCAGATAACGACTCACACACAATTACATACATTCGTTGATGCATCTGAAAGGGCGTATGGAGCTGCCGTCTACCTACGTTCAAGATTACAAGATGGAAGAATTATTGTTAGGCTGTTATGTGCAAAATCTCGAGTTGCTCCATTGAAAAGGTTGACGCTCCCGAGACTAGAACTATGTGCTGCTGTTCTAGGAGCAATGCTAGCCACAAGAGTAAGAAAGGAGCTTCACCTTGAAGGTCATAAAACATACTTCTGGTCCGACTCAGAAATAGTACTTCACTGGATTAATTCACAACCATCATCACTGCACACGTTTGTAGCAAATCGAATCACCAAAATACAAGAATTAACTATAAGCACCCAATGGCGACACGTCAGCTCAAACCAAAATCCTGCAGACCACATTTCAAGAGGATTAAGCCCCCAGTTATTGGGCGAATGCACCACATGGTTCTATGGACCAATTTTCATGGCAACGAAACAAATTGGCCTAAAGAATTCAATAAACAACGACAACCACCCAGCACTGAAGAATTCAGATCTAACCCTGTTACCGTTCTGTCTACTATGTCGACTGGACTGGAGGATATAATATACAAAATAAATCATCATGACTCCTTCATGTGCCTTCAAAGAATAGTAGCCTACATGCAGCGCTTTATTATAAATACCAAAATATCAAATGACAGTCGGCCATCAACTAAACTACTCAGCCCTCATGAGCTAACCTCTGCAATGCATCTGATAGTTAAGGCCATACAAAAAGCTGATTTCAAGCAAGAAATCAAGAGACTACAGAACAACAAGGAAATAAATAATTCGAGTTCTATATGTACACTGTCCCCTTTTCTTGATGAACATGGCGTGTTACGAGTTGGAGGAAGGCTAGAAGCCTCAAACATTTCATACAACTCCAAACATCCAATACTGCTTCCACATAACGATCCGATCACAAAACTAATAATGAAAATGGTCCATCTTGACAACTATCACTGTGGTCCTCAAGCAATGTTGGCAATATCTAGACAGCAGTTTTGGATTGTCAAGGGAAAATCAGTGGCCAGAAACATCGTCCAGCACTGTGTGCGATGCACAAGATCGAAGCCAAGGTTACTAAATCAAGTTATGGGCGAGCTACCTTCAAGCAGAGTAACCCCAGCCCGCCCATTCATAAAATCAAGAGTGGATTACTGTGGACCATTCTGGGTCCACTACAAGATAAGAGGTAAAAGACCGCACAAGGCGTATGTAGCGGTATTCATTTGTTTCGCAACGAAGGCTGTTCACTTAGAAGTAGTGACTGACCTTACCACTGAGGCATTCATTGGGGCCTTCAAGAGGTTTATAGCACGTCGAGGACGTTGTCAAACAATATACTCAGATAACGCTACAAATTTTGTTGGCGCCCGAAATCAGCTAGACGAACTAAACATGGCCATATTTGCTGACACTTCGCAAGAGGTGATTGTTCGAGCATGTAGTAAGGATTGAGTTCACATTCATACCACCGAAAGCACCTCACTTTGGCGGACTATGGGAAGCAGCAGTCAAATCTGCAAAGCATCTTTTGTTAAGAAGTGTGTCAACAGCGTCCCTCACGCACGAGGAATTCGAAACAGTTATAATTGAAATCGAAGCAATTTTAAACTCGCGACCATTGACCCCATTATCAACGGACCCTAACGATTTAACGGCACTAACACCAGGACATTTTCTAATTGGAGAACCACTCACAGCTCAAGTGGACTCCAGGGCTGCAACCTCATCCAGTTCTCTTGCAACACGATGGAGACTTGTTTCCCAACTGAAGCATGATTTCTGGACGCGTTGGTCAACTGAATATCTACATAACTTGCAAGAGAAACGGAAGTGGAAAACAACATGTGAAAATGTGCGTGAGGGTCAAATGGTCATCATAAAATAAGACAACATACCTGTTATGAAATGGCCTCTCGGCAGAATTCTCGAAACTTACAAGGGAGATGATGGCAAGGCTCGGGTGGCAGACATAAAAACGTCCTCTGGTATAACAAAAAGACCTATTCACAGGCTAGCTCCGCTCTTTCATGACGAAGGTCCAGTGGAAATTGAACCATCAACTAATGTAAAACGGTCATCTACGCGCTTCCGCCCGAAGTCTACCGAAGAACCAAATAGTACCCCATCAAAGAGGGTTAAACTTATCACCAGCCCAATATTACTCACCATGATACTAACGGTTCTACTCATCCCTGTCGCCTTAGGGAACAGTATTAGGATCAAAAATTTTCGTACAGATCCCGGATTATATTTTGAAGGGATCGGAACAGCTAAACTGGTCACCGCTGAATGGAAATTAATGGTATTTTATGATCTGGCTCCATTTCATTCTGAGCTAAGATCTTTCCAGTCAGGACTAAATAAGTTGCAACAACTCTGTTCAGGAATTCAACAACAGGCCACGTGTAGGATTTTGGTTAATAACTTCGAGCAAATCATGAATGAATTAACCGAGGAGAAGGAGTTATTTGCAAACAGTAGAACAAAAAGAGCCGCATTCAATATTGTGGGAAACATTGCACGATCGTTATTTGGTGTTCTCGATTCAGATTATGCAGAGGATATGTCAAACACAATTAAGGAAGCTAAGGGCCAGACTAATTACTTGTTTCAACTATTAAAAAATCAGACGTCCATTATTGACTCAACTATCAATATTATAAAACAGGACGAACTCAATGCTCAAGGTCAACTAAATGCCATCATCGAAAGAATAAATAAAGAAGCAAATGAGATAGACAAAGAGTCTGAACAAATCAGCCAAACACAATTAATAGGACTACTAACAAATCAAATGACGCTGACGGCAATAAATCTCCAAAAAAAGAGAAACGGAAATCATAAATGTGCTCACCGACGCCCACAATGGAAGAATCAGTCCACTCTTATTATCCCCCCATCAACTGAGGAATGAACTTACCACAATCAAGGCACATCTTCCAGCATCTCGTACACTTCCAGTCGAAAATGACAACCTTATACAACTATATAAGCTAATGAGTGCCAAGGGAGCTGTAACTAAGGATCAAGTAATTTTTGAAATCATGCTACCGCTAGTTGATCAACAATTTTTAGAGTTATTTAACATTGTGCCAGTACCAACCATCAGAAATCATGCTTTAGTCGCTATCAGCACAGAAAGTTCATTTTTAGCTGTAAATCCACACAGGGATGAATACGTGGCATTTACAAATAATGAACTGTCCAAATGTATCAAGATCAAGGACAACACATTTATATGTCACAACAAACAATTCAAGCTTGGAAGGGGTTCGAATCACAATTCATGTGAAGTCAACATCTTTAACAACAGGAACACAAGCTGACCCGGCTTCCAGGCAACTCTACATGGTCGCAATTGAAAAATCAAAATAAATGGATCTTCGCGACTGTCGGAGACATCGAAGTATCATCAGTATGCGGCACCGAAATCACCCAGTGCTCATTAAAGGGAAGTGGACTACTCGAAGTCGAAGCCAGCTGCACAGTAAAGACCAGCCTGAATACGATCCAAGGACATTTCGGCACAACCAGCAACATACACACATCATATGCTAAACTTAAACACATAGACTCCATAAGCACACCTCAGGAGATAAAGAGAATGCTCAACACCACTGACAAGGAACTTGAGACTCATTCGAATCAACTCAACGCACTCCAGAAACAACTAAATAAGTCAAGTCTTGCTTCGCTCCCGGAATTCAACATTCAACACCACCAGGCAATAAGTTATACAGCATTAATCCTGTCTACAATGCTGCTACTAGCGCTCATTACTGTTAAATGTCGAATAAATCGCCACACCAACAACATCAACCATGATAACCAATCCACACCTCAGCCAGTTCCTCGATCCCGGCCTGTCACGATTGACATCATAGATACCTAATTGACCGGTGGTCAAGGCGTGGAGAATGTTGCGGCCCACAACGGGTTATCAACAAAAAACGTTTATTTATATTTATTTAGGTCAATTCATAAGTCCCAAGTTGCATTTTATTATTTAGTTCACTTGCACTCTATTTAGTTAAGCACAATTCAAAACGTTGCATTTTTCATTTAATTATGTCATTTTAACTCAAGCTACTTTTATTCTTGCATTTATTAAATGTTCCAATTAATTGTAATAATTTTAGTTCCGCATATTATGCATTTTTATAACTTATTATTATTGTATGATTATGTTATTTAGTATATAAGACCATCATTTCAATAAAGAATTAATTCAGTTACAGCATAACAGATCCCAACTTAATTATTTCAATACCTTTTCTGGTTCAAGTGCTAGAAGAAGGTAAAATCCTAATTACACTTTAGTGCCAGCCCAAATTTATGTGTTTGGACTGATCATCACTAAAGACAAAGAAACAAAAACAAAGCCCAATTTTGCGTGAAAGTAAAATGAAAATTGCTAAAAATATACACTTTTAAAAAGAATAACAAAATAATATGTAGTGCTAGAGTTAATGTCGATAATGAATTATACAAAAAAAATAATCGAAGAACAAAAAGTAAATATTGGTGGGGAAAAATGTAGAGTTTTCGACGAAACCGAAATAACACAGTGCTTTAAATGCAAAGGTTTTAACCACATGGCTAAAGATTGTAGGAATGTATCACCTATATACGAATAAAAAGCTTAATCTTGGACTGGACGAAAATCACCATACGACGAATCGTGTGTGCCCCGTTTATAAAAATAAACTGAGCTCAAAACAGAAAAGAATTGGAATAAATTTGTAACAATCAAAGAAATTAGTTCGTATTATTTATACAAATGTTCAGGGTTTAATCCATAATTATAATCAAGTAGAAATTATGGTCGAAAATGAGCAACCTGATTTTATAGTGCTCTCAGAAACTCACTTAACAAAATTCATCGAAGAAGAATTCACATTAGGAGGATATGGACAAATCATAACATTTTCTGAATCCATAAGAACAGGAGGTGTAATAATATATTTTAAACAAAATTGGAAAATAAAGAATATTTTTGAAAGAGTAGAGGACTTAAAATACTCGATAAACGCATGCACTGTAAAAAATAAAAGCAATTATTTTATAATGGTAGATCTCCATCATACAGTGAAGCTGAGTTTTGTGAACATTTTGAAAAAGTTATCGAAGAACTTAGTGAATATAATAATGAAATAGTAATAATAGATTTGATTGGTCACGATTGGATTTTATAAACAAAAATTAGAAAGTATACTTAATGACAACGGAGTTAAACAAATAGTTAATGAATATACAAGAATAACAGAAAATACAAGACTATAATCGATTTAGTTATAACGAACAAAGACAAAATATCAGTAAACATTAACAGTGACAATAAAATATCGGATCATGAGACAATAAACATAAATATTGAATGTAACTCAAATGAATTAGAACAAATACAATACAAAGAAGTAAAAAGCTTTAAATACAACAAAAATCTGTTTTCTAAAGAAACAGGCCAAGTACTAACAATTAATGAAAATGATAGCTTAAATAACAATGTCAACTTTTTGGATGTGTGCATTGAACAAACTATTGAAAAATTTACAAATATAATTAAAATAAAAGAAAATTATGAGTGCCGCTGGTTTAATCAAGAACTAAGACAGTTAAAGCAAGAAAAAATTGTTAAATACCAAATTGCAAGGTCAGTAAATACGGACATAGAATGGAACAATTACAAAACAATAAGAAATATATATAAAGCCAAAATAATGAACGAGAAAAATAGATACATTTGCAATAGAATAAATAATCCAGGTGATCAGAAACAAATGTGGAAAGAAATCAAAGATTTAATTCTTAAGAAAAACCGAAGATAGAATCTTATATTTACATGCCTATTCACAGAAAGTATTGTGACTGAAAAGTAGTCATAACTTTAACATTGACCACAAATTTTTAAAATAAAGACTAGGCATGTAGACAATCATAAGAATTATGACAAGCATTTCAAACTAAAATAATTAATATAAAATATTTAAAAAAGAGAAACTATAGGGTGTTTTTTTCAGGGGTATAGAACTTCAAATTGAAATAAAACACAAGAAAATCGTTTTAATGTCCATCAATTTGGCCTTATTGGAAGGATAATCTTATGCCATTAATTTTTAAATATGATTTCGGGCATGTGGCCGCCGCGGCTGGCTCGAATAAAGCCAATTCTACAGGTCCAATTTTCAACCACTTTTTCGAGCATATGGGGCCGTATGTTGGCAATAACGCCACGAATGTTGGCTTCCAAGTCCCCTAACGTTTCTGGTTTGTTGGCGTAGACGAGCGACTTCACATATCCCCAAAGAAAATAATCCAATGGTGTCAAATCACACGATCTTGGTGGCCAATTGGCAGGTCCATTCCGCGAAATTATGCGCTCATCGAATGTTTCCTTCAATAAATCGATTGTGACGTGCGCTGTGTGGCATGTAGCGCCGTCTTGTTGGAACCACAACTCATCCACATTCATGCCATCCAATTCGGGAACAAAATAGTCGGTTAGTCGGCTCCAATTGCTGTGCACGGTGGCGAATCGATTCATTCGGGTCCTCTTCAACACTTTGCTCTACAGCGGCAATTGTTTCTTCGGTGCGCACTGTTCGACGTCTCTGCGGATGCGTATTATCACATAGAGTAAACGTAGTGCGAAAACGATCCATGGTTAACCGAATTAATTGCTCTGATGGACGATTATGTCGACCATAAAATGGACGGAGCTTGCGGTAAACTTCGCGAACTGAACCATTATTTTCGAAATAAATTTGCACGATTTGCAAGCGTTGTTCTTTTGTCAACCTGTTCATGATGAAATGGCAAACCAAACTAAATATTAATCACTTGACAGCTGACAAAATGGCCGCCAGTTAAAAAAGTGATGCCAACTTAAAGTTCTATACCTCAATAAAAAACACCCTTTAGTTTAGAAATGGCAGAAGGGATGTACATAATATGTACATTTTTGCTAATAGCCTATTTTGGGAGTGATGTACAATTTCCACAAACAATCGAAGAGCAAGATGTGCTCCCAGATTTTACCCTTATATTTATACTAGCATTTTCCATCGACTTTGTTCGCACTTAGAAAGAAACTGGATAGGCTTTAAATGGTATTTAGGCCAATCTTATCTAAAACAGACAAAATATCAACAGTGAAAATTTTCGCGATTTATTCTGTTCCGCTCTCAATTTTATTTCATATCATTCTTCTCCAAACAATAATAAACAAAACAAAAAAAGGATAGGTGATTCAGGCGTTCATGCGTGCTGCCGTGCCCAAGTAAAGAGGGTGTTTCTTGGTCTTTAGTGATAAGCAGTCCAAACACATAAATTTGGGCTGGCACTAAATTGTAATTAAGGTTTTACCTTCTTCTAGCACTTGAACCAGAAAAGGTGTTGAAATAATTGAGTTGTGATCTGTTATGCTGTAACTGATTGAATTCTTTATTGAAATGCTGGTCTTATATACTAAATAACATAATCATACAATAATAATAAGTTATAAAAATGCATAATATGCGGAACTAAAATGTTACAATTAATTGGAACATTTAATAAATGCAAGAACAAAATAGCTTGAGTTTAAAATGACATAATGAAATAAAAAATGCAACGTTTTGAATTGTGCTTAACTAAAGAGAGTGCAAGTGAACTAAATAATAAAAATGCAACTTGGGACTTATGAATTGACCTAAATATATATAAATAAATGTTTTGTTGATAACCCGTTGTGGGCCGCAACATTTTCCCCGCCTTGACCACCGGCCAATTAGGTATCTATGATGTCAATCGTGATAGGCCGTGATCGAGGAACTGGCTGAGGTATGGATTGGTCATCATGGTTGATGTTGATGCGACTATGTAGAGTTGCCTGGAAACCGGGTTTTGTTGATTTGTTCGGACTCTTTGTCTATCTCATTTGCTTCTTTATTTATTCTTTCGATCATGGCATTTAGTAGACCTTGAGCATTGAGTTCGTCCTGTTTTATAATATTGATAGTTGATTTTTTAATAGTTGAAACAAGTAATGAGTCTGGCACTTAGCTTGCTTAATTGCGTTTGACATCTCCTCTGCATAATCTGAATCGAGAACACCAAATAATGATCGAGCAATGTTTCCCACAATGTTGAATGCAGCCCTTTTTGTTCTACTGTTTGCAAATAACTCCTTCTCCTCGGTTAATTCATTCATAATTTGCTCGAAGTTATTAATCAAAATCCTACACGTTGCCTGTTGTTGAATTTCTGAACAGAGTTGTTGCAACTTGTTTAGTCCTGACTGGAAAGATCTTAGCTCAGAATAAAATGGAGCCAGAACATAAAATACCATTAACTTCCATTCAGCGGTGACCAATTTAGCTGTTCCGATCCCTTCAAAATATAATCCGGGATCTGTACGAAAATTTTTGATCCTAATACTGTTCTCTATGGCGACAGGGATGAGTAGAACTGTTAGTATCATGGCGAGTAATATTGGGCTGGTGATAAGTTTAACCCTCTTTGATGGGGTATTATTTGGTTCTTCGGTAGACTTCGGGCGGAAGCGCGTAGATGCCCTTTTAACATAAGTTGATGGTTCAGTCTCCACTAGACCTTCGTCATGAAAGAGCGGAGCTAGCCTGTGAATAGGTTTTTTGTTATACCAGAGGACGTTTTTATGTCTGCCACCCGAACCTTGCCATCATCTCTCTTGTAAGTTTTGAGAATTCTGCCGAGAGGCCATTTCATAACAGGTATATTGTCTTCCTTTATGATGACCATTTGAACCTCACGCACATTTTCACATGTTGTTTTCCACTTCCGTTTCTCCTGCAAGTTATGTAAATATTCTGTTGACCAACGCGTCCAGAACTCATGCTTCAGTTCGGAAACAAGTCTCCATCGTGTTGCAAGAGAACTGGATGAGGTTGCAGCCCTGGAGTGGTTCTCCAATTAGAAAATGTCCTGGTGTTAATGGCCGTTAAATCGTTAGGGTCCGTTGATAATGGGGTCAATGGTCGCGAGTTTAAAATTGCTTCGATTTCAATTATAACTGTTTCGAATTCCTCGTGCGTGAGGGACGCTGTTGACACACTTCTTAACAAAAGATGCTTTGCAGATTTGACTGCTGCTTCCCATAGTCCGCCAAAGTGAGGTGCTTTCGGTGGTATGAATGTGAACTCAATCCTTACTACATGCTCGAACAATCACCTCTTGCGAAGTGTCAGCAAATATGGCCATGTTTAGTTCGTCTAGCTGATTTAGGGCGCCAACAAAATTTGTAGCGTTATCTGAGTATATTGGTTGACAACCTCTTGAGGGCCCCAATGAATGCTTCAGTGGTAAGGTCAGTCACTACCTCTAAGTGAACAGCCTTCGTTGCGAAACAAATGAATACCGCTACATACACCTTGTGCGGTATTTTACCTCTTATCTTGTAGTGGACCCAGAATGCTCCAAAGTAATCCACTCCTGATTTTATGAATGGGAGAGCTGGGAGTTTCTCTGCTTGCCGGTAGTTCGCCCATAACTTGATTTAGTAACCTTGGCTTCGATCTTGTGCATCGCACACAGTTCTGGACGTTTCTGGCCACTGATTTTTCCTTGACAATCCAAAACTGCTGTCTGGATATTGCCAACATTGCTTTAGGACCACAGTGATAGTTGTCAAGATGGACCATTTTCATTATTAGTTTTGTGATCGGATCGTTATGTGGAAGCAGTATTGGATGTTTGGCGTTGTATGAAATGTTTGAAGCTTCTAGTCTTCCTCCAACTCGTAACACCCTATGTTCATCAAGAAAGGGGGACAGTGTACATATAGAACTCGAATTATTTATTTCCTTGTTGTTCTGTAGTCTCATGATTTCTTGCGTAAAATCCGCTATTTGTATGGCTTTAACTATCAGATGCATTTCAGAGGTTAGCTCATGAGGGGTGAGTAGCTTAGTTGATGGCCGACTGTCATTTGATATTTTGGTATTTATAATAAATCAGTGCATGTAGGCTACTATTCTTTGAAGGCACATGAAGGAGTCATGATGATTTATCTTGTATATTATGTGTTCCAGTCCAGTCGACATAGTAGACAGAACGGTAACAGGGTTAGATCTGAATTCTTCAGTGCTGGGTGGTTGTCGTTTTTTATTGAATTCTTTAGGCCAATTGGTTTCGTTGCCATGAAGGAAAATTGGTCCGTAGAACCATGTGGTGCATTCGCCCAATACCTGGGGGCTTAATCCTCTTGAAATGTGGTCTGCAGGATTTTGGTTTGAGCTGACGTGTCGCCATTGGGTGATTATAGTTAATTCTTGTATTTTGGTGATTCGATTTGCTACAAACGTGTGCAGTGATGATGGATGTGAGTTAATCCAGTGAAGTACTATTTCTGAGTCGGACCAGAAATGTGTTTTATGACCTTCAAGGTGAAGCTCCTTTCTTACTCTTGTGGCTAACATTGTCCCTAGAACAGCAGCACATAGTTCTAGTCTCGGCAGCGTCAACCTTTTGAATGGAGCAACTCGAGATTTTGCACATAACAGCCTAACAATAATTCTTCCATCTTGTAATCTTGAACGTAGGTAGACGGCTGCTCCATACGCCCTTTCAGATGCATCAACGAATGTATGTAATTGTGTGCGAGTCGTTCCCTGACCATTAAAGATGCGTCTTCCAGTATGTACGAGGTTTAGCTCTTTCAGGTTTTCGCGGAATGTTCTCCATTTGTAACTCCCACAGTTTCTGTATAAAGCATTTTGCAGCCACTACTACTGGCCCTGCAATGCCCAGTGGATCGAAAAGTTTTGCCACATCGGATACAATTGAACGCTTAGTTATTTTTTGGTTGTCTTGGATGTTTGTCTTCAGAAAAAAACTGATCTGACTTTGGATTCCATGTTAATCCCAGCACCTTAGTTGATTGATTGTCGAAGTCTAAATTAACTTGCAGATCTTCCAGAGGAATACCCTTTAGTAGTTGAGAATGATTTGCACACCATTTTCTTGGGTTGAATCCGGCTTCGTGGAGCAATTGTGTGAGTTCCTGCTGTATTTGAATTGCTGTGCTTAGACTATCTGCTCCACTCATGCCGTCATCCACATAGAAATTATTTTTTAATGTATACGCCCCTAGCGGGTATCTTTCCGTTTTCTTCGGTCAATTGTTGTAAGCACTTTGTTGCAAGGTACGGTGCTGAGGGTGTCCCATACGTTACTGTATTCAGCATGTACGTTGAAATAGCTTCGGCTGGATTCCTTCTCCAAAGGACTAATTGCATGTTACGGTCCGCTGGATGACTAAAACTTCACGGTACATTTTCTCAATGTCCGTGAAAAATACGAATCTTGGCATTCGAAAACGTAGTAACATGCCGAATAGGTCGCCTTGCGTAGCAGGACCGATGTGTAAAATGTCGTTCAACGATAGTCCTGAGGCGGATTTTGCCGAGGCATCGAATACCACAGGAAGCTTGGTGGTGCTACTTTCTAGTTTTAGCACACAATGATGAGGAATATAAAAGTGGGGTGATTGGACCTCGTCGTCATTGATGCGAATCATGTGGCCCAGTGCCTCGTATTGATCCATGAACTCAATGTATTGGGATCTCAGGTCCTTATCTCTGAATAGTCGTAGCTCTAACGCATGAAATCTTGAGATTGCTATGCTCTTTGTCTCACCTAGAGCACTTGGATTGTTTGAGAATGGTAGTCTGACAATAAAACGTCCGTCTTGATTTCTTGATGTATTTTGTATGAAGTGTGTTTCACAAAATTGCTCCTCAATTGTAAATTCACTGCTTGATTCAAAGTTGTCTACCTTCTAAAACTGTTGTAACAATTCGCTTGTGTCACTTGTTTCATTTTCACCATACACTGCACATACTGCAGTTTCGCTGGCCTTCTTGTTTAATTTTCCACTGACAACACAACCTAATTTTGTTTTTTGTAGTGTTGGTAGATCATTATCTAATGAGTGATTCAAATCCCTTGATGGCTGAACAGGGATGATACTGGGAAGAACGAAGGCCCCGAGCCGAGTTTTGTGCTCACTTATTGTTGACTGGAGACTCACATTAACACGTTGATTAGACTTCTTTGATTGACTTCCGATGCCTTCTATCCGTATGATAGCTTCTGCAGGCTTAATGTTTAAGCGTTTCACTAGTCTGGTGGTTACAATGTTGATCTGAGAACCGGAGTCCAGTAGTGCCTTAAACTCACCGATTTGTCCATTGTTACCCTGTATTCTGACTCGAGCAGTTGCCAATAATACATAACCCTGTTGGGTACCAAATTGCTGCAGAGATGCCACTGTTGATGGAGCGGGAGTCTTCTTGACGCTCTGCTGTGCGTTGTCCGACATGAATTGATCAATGTGCACTAATGTATTGTGTTTTTGTTCGCATTTGGTGCAATGTTGTGATGGGCACATCTTGGCAACATGGCCTGGTTTGAGGCAATTTATACATAATTTGTTTGTTTTTATATACTGCAGTCTTTTGTCTATAGACTGACCTATAAACCTTTGACATCTGTATAATGGATGCAGGTTTTCGTCGCAACAGCCGCATTTCTTGTCCCTTTTGTCCCTTGTGATTGAACTTGCAGCAAGTTGGTTGTTTTTCTGCCCCATTGCTTCCAAAGACTGAAATCTGGTTTCAAGAAATTTGAGAAATTCTGTTAGTGCTGGAATTTCCTTTGGGCATGACAATGATTGCTCATACAACATGTACGTTCCTTTATCTAGCTTATTCATGACTATGTGAAGGACTTTAGGGCCCCATGAGTTTGTGTCTACCCCTAAATTGATGAGTGCTGCTAGAGTTTCTTGTATGTTATCGTGCAAGGTTTTAATTGCAGAAGCAGATGGATTTTCCAATAATTTGCTTTGCCCTGTGAGTTTATCTAGTAGCGTGAATGTCAAAACTCTCATGTTATTATACCTTTCTTGAAGCAAATTCCATGCTGTTGTATAATACCATAAAAGTGTGGTATTGTTACGTTCGGTAGGTAGACTGAAGATTCTTGTTGAGTTGGTGATACGGTTACCTCGTGTCTTTCTTGGACCTTAATGTACTTGTCCTCAATGACGGTTTCTTCTAACATGTACTGGTTGAGGTCATGTTCTAAGTTATCGGCACAAATTTTTCCATGTAGCTGTTGCATGGTGTTGGTGTGACTATCTATATTCCTTAGTTTTGATTTAATGTATAAGTGGGAAATTCCGGAATCTTCTTCCAGCAGTTCATCCAACTTATTGTTGATGATGGCAATAAGCGTTTGTAGCTTAATTACTAACCCATGCCTTTCTGCTGGCACCCTTGGTTGTTTGTGGTCTGAAGTGTTGCTTGAAGTGCATGCTAATGACCTTAGTGTTGCCATGGCAGCATCAATCTCTTCTATGGCCTCGCTGTGCCTTTGGCCAATTTTTTCATATAGGCCACTTTGTATATATGGATGCTCCTGTGTAACCGATGCTGTTCTCCGAATCGTATTGCCGTTTTTCTCAAATGTTTGCCATAAGAGTGCCAACTCCTGGATCTTCCGTTCGTAGTACTCCAGAGTTCTTCTCTCCTTGGGCGTTTTTTTTTGCGGTAGCAATTAACTTATTAATTTCTACCGCCAAGTCGTCTTGCCGCATTTCGTTCCCGCTTGTGGAACTCGTCATAGACAATTGCTTAACCATAAAAACAAGCCAATTTTTGAAATTAAATAGACATTATGTCAAATAAATATACTTCAGTATTTCATGTATGAAAATACATATTTTATTTTTCTTTTTGCTTTTTAAATGCTTTTATTGTTGCCCAATGTGGCAGCTAATGGTAAAAAGGTGCTGGAAAATAAAATAGATGCACAGTTGAATAAAGATGCTTGTTTTGTAAAGATTTTTGTTTGCAGTTTTCAAACTTATTATGTTTGTATATTGTGATTCTCAATATAGTATTAAAAGTCTTACTATAAACATACGGAGTTTGTTTACCAAATTCAAAAATTTTTCGGGTTGAAGTCTTCTGACGAGTTCCACAAGCGGGAACGAAATGCATATAGACAATTGCTTAACCATAAAAACAAGCCAATTTTTGAAATTAAATAAAGACATTATGTCAAATAAATATACTTCAGTATTTCATGTATAGAATGTTAACTATAAAATTTGGATTTTTGTGACTATGTTACGAGAATACAAAATTAAGACGGAGTCACAAGAGTAAATATAGAACTCTGTCATAACAAAAGTTGTGACTGACTTGAGACTTTTTCTGTGAATAGGCATGTTAATCAAATAGAATTTAAGGATAGTTTCCAAATTGCTAATCAGTTTAACCTTTTCTTTATAAATAGCATAAAAGATATAAGAGGTAGTATAGAACATGTGCAATATATAAATCAAGTACCTGTGATAACTAGCAAATTAAATTTTCGTGCAATAAATATTCAAGAACTATTAGATATACATATGTAAAAAGATGAAAAAGAAACCAGACTTCAACAAAGTATCAATAAACATTATTTTAGATAATTGGAATTTCGTAGGAAATAAACTACGTTATATAATAAATGAATCTTTAGAAACGGGAATTTTTCATGAGTCATGGCAAGAGTCAATGGTAACTCCAATTGAGAAAGTTAAAAAAACTCTGAAAAGTGTAGAATACCGTCCAATAAATACTTTAAAAACGTGTGAAAAAATAATCGAACAAGTTGTAAAAATACAATTGGAAAGTTATATGGAGAAAAATAAGTTATTCTCAAAATATCAATCAGGATGCCGAAAAAGTTTTTCTGGTGAAACCAAAATAGATAAAAATAATAAATTAATGGCAATCTTCCTAGATTTTAAAAGGGCTTTCGAAACAATTGACCGAGATATATTGCTACAAAAACTATACATGTATGGAGTAAAAGACAAAAAACTAAGATGGTTTAAAAGTTATTTAACGGCAAGAAGACAAAAAACTAAAGTGAATAATAAAATATCAACTATATTGAACAATGGTTTTGCAGTGCCTCAGAGTTCTATTCTGGGCGCATTATTAAGTGCGTTCGAGAACTCAAAAATTTGTAAAAATGCTTACTATTTTTTTACTGGATTGCGTTCGAGTACACAAAATCCAGCAAATGAGAGGTCGAATCGAGAGAGAAAAATGACAGTTCATTTACTGAGTAAATGCAAGTTTTTACTGGACCAATTTTTGCCAGTAAAACGAAACCATGTTTTTAAATATAAACAACCAAAAATTTTTAGTTTTTGATAAAATTTTTAAAATAACAAAAAAGAAATGTATTACGTTATAAGCATTATAACATTTATTTAAGTTTGATGCTAGAAAAATATTCAGGGAATGTTATGTATTCCACGTGAAATTAAAACGTGCGGAATTTCCACAGAATTTTTGGAAATATGCATGTATGCTTATATGTATGTATGTATGTATGTATGTATGTATTTATAATAACAATGCTATTGCATTTCCAAACGATTTAATTTCACATGGAATTCAGAACATAACCGATTGTTTTTAAACGTGAGTAAAGTTAATAGATTATTATATTGAAATTTTTGTTTATACAATACATATCGTCGGGTCGACGGTTGCTGGTTTGACGTATGAAACATTTAAAAAAAATTACTTTGTGTACTTTTTTTAAATTCTTTCCCAGTTTTTCGTTGTCTTGAATATATCATCTTAATAACTTCTCATGTTCAGGCTAAAGAGCTTAGAAACTTTAACGGCCTGACAAGCGATGTCGACAAGAAAGTTTCTATCGCTTACTTATATTTAAAACAAAATCAAAATAAGAAAGTTTATTTTTGTTTTCAATATAAGTGAGCAATAAAAAGTTTATTGTCGACATCGTGGACCAGCCAAATAAGTTTAAATAAAAACATATGTCCATATCTATTACTTTTATTACTAAACAAAATATTCTATCGTGTATTTCAAATGCATAATTTTTTTTAGAGCCAAAAATTGGTAATCAGCTGTTGTATATATTTTACTGGATTTTACAATTTTTCCGTTCTCGTACTTTTAGATGCAAACTTTTTTATTGAGAGTAATTTTTTTAAATTCCTCAGTTATTGATTTTACTGGAAAAGTACTCAAACGCACCTATTATTTATAATATACTAACGAACCCCTGCACACTTCGTAGTGCAAAAAAGAAAATAAAACAATAAAAATAGCGACATCATCCATTGTGGGCGCATTAAATCGTCTGACATGTTGCCCAGGAAGCGTTTTATAAGCTCGAATCACAATTGCATATTCATCAGATGGCATTTGATCGAGAGCAGTTTGAAAAAGTCGCACTAATTCATTTTCGACATGCAACATATTCTACAAGCGCTCGGTAATATCCCTCCGCAAATTCGATGAAATATCACAACGACAATCGGTTTCCACATTTGAGTTACGAACAAAGTATATTTGCAAAATTTTATAGCTTTGATCAGGAAGGGGTAACAAAGAACCAAGTAAACTTGGCCTTGAATCTATTGAAGATTGAAATTTTCACAATAGTACGTTTCGCGATCATCTAAATAAACATCAAAACAAACAAAAATACCTTGAACGTTGGCATAAAATTGTCCCCAATAGTATTTGTCGCTCCAAATGAAGTAATTTAAAATCCGGAGTTATACGCTTGTATGTTTGCCAGAAAATGCTTTGAAATTGGTGTGCCACCAGTTACCAAATTACGCAAGGGCTCCAGTGGTGGATTCAATTCTAATAATTTAACATGTCCGTTTGAACAACACAATCCAGATGCCTCATGTTTAAAATTAAATGCCTTGCAATGACTGCAAACAGTACTCATTGGACCATTTGAAACCTTGCCATGAAAAACGTAATCCAAGTGCATCACAATTGAATGAAGCACGCTCCAAAGTACGTCGCACATACGGACGTGCCACGGAATTTCGAGCAGCCAAAGTATTATTTACACGCTGTTCGTCACTTTGAGATGCTCTAGATGCCGCAACATTTTTATCATTACGTGATTGACGCCCTAAATTACTGCGCGTACGTACCATTTTAAATTAAAAAATATGGCTACACCAATTAAATATGAAGTAATTGAAATTTTATTTATTCGCGAAATTCAAAAATTGAGACATACTACGTTTATACGCCATATTATGGTTTTTATTGCGACTTACTAACTCAGAAAACTATTCATGATTAACGCACTATTTGCAAATAAAATGCTTGAGGTTGCCACACAAATGTTTGCCAATAAAAAACAATAAATTAATAAATATTGCACAAAAAATATTGATAGAAGCAAATAATGGCAATAAAAACCAATTATTATTTGATATTTTGTACATTTACACAATTTTTACCAAGGTTTTATATGTACTAGTGTCCTGCACAAGACTATTTATAAGATCTTTCAAGACATGAGAGATTTTTTCAAGTGCTTTACTACAGTGAAATATTCCAAAAGAATCGTTAAACAACTGTTGGCAAGACAAACAACCGAAAAAATGTCTTGCCAACAGTGTTGCTTAGCGATTCTTTTAGAATATTTCGCTGTAGTAAAGCATTTGAAAAAATCTCTCATGTCTTGAAAGGTCTTATAAATAGTCTTGTGCAGGACACTAATATGTACATGTTCAATGCCTTATAAACAGTGAGTTATTTTTACCAAGGTTTTATATGTACATGTACAATGGTTTATAAATAGTGAGTTAATTTATTTGCAAATAGTTTTATTTCCAAATAGTGCGTGTATAAACGTAGTAACACATATCTTAGTTGAATAATGCAATTATTAAGAATATAAAAAGATCATAATGATCATTAAATGTAAGTCATAGCATGCACTCAAAAGCTAGCGAGTAGTAGGGAACTCCCACTCCGGCCCCAATTAAAATTGTTAAATTGTTGCTGAAATTGTTAAATTTGGGTAATTAAAATTTGAAAATTGTTAAATTGTTGCTGAAATTGTTAAATTTGGGTAATTAAAATTTGAAAATTTTAAAATTCTTGAAATTTGATACCTACGAGGGTGGTTCGATAAGTCCTTTAAATATTTTTCGAGGGTGGTTCAATAAGTCTGTCTTTTTCCTAATGCCTACGGCATGCATGATAATTTTTCCTAATGCCTACGGCAATGCATGATAATTTTTCCTAATGCCTACGGCAATGCATGATAATTTTTTCAAATGCCGACGGCAATACATGATAATTTTTCCTAATGCTGACGGCAATACATGATAATTTTTCCTAATGCTGACGGAAAATCATCTAATGATTTTTCGTAATTCCGAAGGCAAAACATGATAATTTTTCGTAATACCGAAGGCAAAACATGATAATTTTTCCTAATGCCTACTGCAATACATGATAATTTTTCCTAATGCCTACTGCAATACATGATAATTTTTCCTAATGCCTACTGCAATACATGATTATTATTTTTTTCAAATGCCGACGGCAAAAAATGAATATAATTTTTTCAAATGCCGACGGGAAAATGATTTTTCCTAATGACGACGGGAAAACATGATTATTATTTTTTTTTCCTAATGCCTACGGCATGCATGATAATTTTTCCTAATGCCTACGGCAATACATGATAATTTTTCCTAATGCTGACGGCAATACATGATAATTTTTCCTAATGCTGACGGAAAATCATCTAATGATTTTTCGTAATTCCGAAGGCAAAACATGATAATTTTTCGTAATACCGAAGGCAAAACATGATAATTTTTCCTAATGCCTACTGCAATACATGATAATTTTTCCTAATGCCTACTGCAATACATGATAATTTTTCCTAATGCCTACTGCAATACATGATTATTATTTTTTTCAAATGCCGACGGCAAAAAATGAATATAATTTTTTCAAATGCCGACGGGAACATGATTTTTCCTAATGACGACGGGAAAACGTGAAAGTTATTTTTTCTAATGCTAATGTAGGTGTTGCTAGACTGTGGGAATTTAAGGCTGACCGTGATTTGAGTGGGCGGCGTTGTTGCCGTAATATGTAACCATAGGAATTTGTGGATGTGTCTGTCTGTCTGTGAGAATTTAGGTGAAGGTTTGATTGGCAGGGGGCGGGTTGTAATTGAGGTAGATCGATTGCGTGTGTAGTTGTGTGTGAATGTGTGTGTATGTGTGTGTGTGTGTGTATGTTTGTAGGAATTTCAATGTGTGTATTTCTGTAGGAGCTTAAGGCTGATTGTGATTTATGAGGGGTGAGGTGTTCTAGTAATATGCAACCGGGGGAATCTGTGTGTTTGTATGTCTGTAGGAGTTTAAGGCTGACCATGATTTGGGTGGGCAGGGTTGTTGACGTAATATGTAGCCATGGGGATTTGTGAATGTGTCTCTCTATAGTAGTTTAAGGTTGATCGTGATTTGAGGTGGGTGAGGATGTTGTTGTTGAGGTAAATTGGTTATGCGTATGTATGTATGTATGTATTTTTGTAAGAATTTAAGATGATTGTGATTTATTAGGGGCGAGGTGTTCTTGTAATATGTAGCCGTGAGAATCTATGTGTATAGACGTCTGTAGAAGTTTAAGACTATCTGTAATTTCAGGTAGGTGAGAGTGTTGTGTTGTTGAGATTAATCTTATATATTGTATATGTATGTATGATCATGGGAATTTGTGTATGTATATCTGAGGGAGAATTTAAGGCTCGTCATGATTTGCAAAAGGTGGGGTGTTGTTGAAATTTTCTTGGATATTTCTTATATGAATTCTGCTATGTGTGTGTATTTGAGCTGGTATTTATATGTAGGTAGAAATAAATTGTTTTCAACATCGACATTTGGTACTATAAAATACTATCATATATCTGGACTTCCCTAATCCTAGTATGCTTTTGTACTTACGATTGCTTTATATTTTCTCATGCTTAAATTTGTCTCGCGTTGAAGTCGGTCTGTGTGAAATTTGTTTATATTACAGATTTTGTTTATTTAACTACATTCGTCTTCTTTGACTGAAAGAGTTATATACACACAGAGAAAAACCAACTTGAAATCAGTAAGAACCATGCTGAATTAATAAGAACCATTAGCGAAGGTTTAGTCATATTGAAATTTCTTATTTCAATATGGACAAAATATTAATTTACAGTATTCATTTATTAAACTCATTAGTTTGTAGATATCTCAATATACATTTTCTATTATATTAAAAATTATTGAATTAATGTGATGAATTCTTATTTTTAAGCTGCAGATTTTCCCTGAGTGTATGGATTGTTTATATTTGCATTGTGCTTTAACTAAACGACGCTTCATATATTTTCATGATGTAGATCTAATAAATACTTAAGCATTGATAAGAAATTTGATATGTATACATACATATCTACAAATTGATTTTATGTATGCATGTATGTATGTATGTATGTACATATATATGTACATACAAATAAGTGTTCAACTCAATCTTTGAATACATTTTTTATTTTATTTTTTGTCATGTGATGTCTGTTGTTGGTGAAATTAAAAACATTTTAATTTTTATCTGCGTTTACTTAAAAGTTTGTGAGGATTTTCTGTTGTAAGTAAAACTGAATTCTTGAAGATATGTACTTACATACTCTATAGTAATAGTAACTATAATAGAAATATTTCTTATACTTAATTTACAGTTTTTTAAAGTATAGGGTATAAAATTTTTTCTAGCTATAGCCTTCTACATTTATTTTGAAAAACTTGCTTTGCTCTTTAAAAATGTATAAACATTTTTAAATGAAACTGATCCGGCACTCCAGCTTAGGTACTGATAGTTTTTTTTTTTTTTTTGTTGTTAGTTAACTTACTTATTTTTTATTTTTTATTGATAAACATTGGAAATCAAAAGGGAGTTTTATATTGTAATTATTATTTTCATAATTGTTGAAAACAATCGCTGCTTTTTGTTTGTTTTTTGCGATGAAATCATTTGAATTACTTTTGCAACTTTACGCGTTTATAAAAATTATGTTATTTTCTATATTTCTTAATTTATAAGACTTTTAGACTTTGTCCTTTAGGGGTTATATATTCTATTATACGATTATGAATAAGAATGCAGTAAGCTGATGTATTTGCTTACTGCTTCAAATTAAAATTTTATTAAATTGAATAAAAGGAGTTTTTTTTCTTAAACTCTGATGCAGTTAGAAGCGCTGGAGATTCTTTCATATAACAGCTTTTTTGAAATTTTTGATAACATTTATTTTTAATTTTTATGTTAAGAAGTACGGGTATGAGACTGAATTTAAATGTACTTTTAAATTAGTTAAATCATAATGAACAAACATATTTTCTTCTTTAATAGCGATCAACAGAAAACGATCTCGTTTTCATATAATTTAGGTATACCCTATCGACGGCTCCTCTAGGATACAAGATGACTTTGTATGACGAAATTTCTGTTGCTTTATACTGATAATATGTTAACATTAATAAGATACATATACATATGTTTATTTTATGAACGGTGAGCACCTATGGCTTTTATTTAATGTTCTATATGACTTTTTTTTCATTTTATTAAAGTTCAGCGTATTGTATATATATTTCTGAAATGTTTAAGTGTGTTTTGTGTCCCCATCGGGCAGAGTGTACGTATTAGTTGGTCAGTCAGTCTCTATTTTTATTTTTTTTTTCTTCTAATGTGCCACTCCTTTTTCAGATTTTACTACTTGGAATAGAGAATTTTTGTCTAATTTTTTGGTGGGTATATACATTAGGTATGTAGAAATTAGTTTAGATACAAAGAAATGCATGTTTAATATACAACTATTGTATCAAATCGATCTCAAATAACTCAGTTACCTCTACCAGCAATTCACCGTTGGTGTATTCATAAAGTGTTAGAAACAATGAAATATCTATGTTTTGAGAGAATTTTTCCCCTCAAGTATTTCTACATGAGGTTTGAGGGGTCAATCACTGTCGCATTCATATGTAATGATTATTCACTTAAAAAACGTCATCATCACCATCAATCATCTCCGTATACAATACATTCATGAGTTGGGTTGATCCAGATACAATTGCTGTCTCATCACCTTCTAACAGCTTTATATATTTTGCTAGTATGCATGCCTTAGCATGCTTCTATCGATAGTGACGTAAGAGTCCGAGATGTAGAGTGTTACAATTAAAAATCTTTACTATTAGAATTTACCAGTTCGCTCTTTTGAATTTTTATAAGGTAGATACATATGTATGTATTTCATTGACCACAAAATCATAAAATTTCTTTGCTTACAAAATTGTATGACGTGAGGATTTTTTTTTTTTTTTTTTTGAAATTATACATGCTTCGGCATGCTTTCATTTTTTTTCTATAAATTTATGTAATACTCATACAGATACAGATATAAAGTAAGATCTGTTTACTGTACATTTTAAAATTTATGCATGCTTCAGCATGATTCTAGTTGAAGCGTATATTCATTCACTAAGTTTGTTTGATACTTATTCATACACATGTACATTCTTAAAGATTGGATATCAAAGTCCAATTTCCGTAGTTTATCTATATTTTCTAAAGATCTGATAGCTAAAGAAATAAATAGAGTGAAGATCTTCTATAATAATCCCATTTTCATATTGTAATATTTTGCGTGCTAGCGCTTTCGATGGGAAAATATACATACAACTTTATAAAAAGTGATAATATGATGTGCTGCTGAATATTGCACTATGTTATAGTTCATTTTAAACACTGAAGTTTTAGCAATATTTCATTCAGACCAACAAGTTTAGAGAATTCCACTACATTTAGTTAATTATCTTTCTTAAGACCCATCATTCCTAATCAATCCTACAAAAAACAACACAAACTAGATTTTTCGTTTTAATTTTATTTTTATTAAATTCAACATTCATTCTTCAAATTACTTTATACTATATTAAGTAGCTTTTCCTCATTTGTTGAGTTGACTTTAATAGGAGACATTTTAATGGTACGATGAACTTTTCTATTACATGCATTGAGTAAATCTTTATACATACCAATCCACTTATATGAACCATTAAAGCTAATTCTTTTCACATCATACCTTTCAATGATCTATTAAATCGTTCTAATATTGATGCTTTCATATTAAGTAATGTTTAATCTTCTATTTATGTATGAGTTTTCCCAAGTATTTATTAAAAAATTCTTTAGAATCATCTGTTTGTAAGTTTTTTGGTACCCGTACCACTTCAAAAATATTTTCCATTGCCTTGGTTTTTAGAGTGCAGCTTTTATTTTCAGCTGTACTTTGAGAATGTGTCAATTACAGTCTTCAAAAATCAACAATTTCTATTTTCTGTAGAATAGTTCTACATTTCACCTAACTTAGCTCCATAAAACATCATATATTCCTGTCATTACATCTCTACAAGCACAAACAGTTGTTGAAATTTAATATGGACTTCGTTAACTAAATTCCTTTTTAAAGACATTGAATTGTTTCACAGATTTTTTCGAAAGTGTTGTGATCTACATCTTGCACTTTCAGCTATTTATACTAACATGTAGTTAATTTTCTAATCTATATATTTAACCGTAAACTCTTCAATTTGTTTTTAATTATTTACTTTTTAGAATTGCTTTTTCAATTTTATAACTGTCTTCTTTCTCTAATTTTATTTCACGTTGTAGTTCCTCAATTTGCATTTAAATATATTCTTGAATATTAATGCTTTAAGCTATATTATTAATTTGTCTTGTATTTTATCTTCATTCAGTTTAATGTAACTATCAACAATAGTTTGTATCTAATTCATTTATGCCTTCCAATACTGATAAGTCAGTATAAATGTCTTCAGAATTGGAAGTCTATGAGTAAAATCATCGTCATCATCATTCTCAGTATTAGCATCATTAAATATGATGGTATTATCAAATATTGTTCCTTTTACTAGTTTCTTTGGGGTACTTGTCTATATCTTGAGTGAAGGTTTCTCAGGCTTTAAACTTGTATATTTTCAACTTCTGTCTTGATTTTACTTTCTTCTTTCATAAGAATTCTTTTAATATTTTTAGAACTATTTATGAATTATTCTGCTATAGGTTTAAATGTATCTTTTAGTTGTTCACTTGTATCTATTTCACCAGTTTTTATACTACGAAGCTTTTTCTTCAACACATTTCTTGTCAACACCAACTGTTTTAAAATTTTCTCATCCAGGGCAAATAACAGGTATCAGCAATCATATCAGCTTTTCAGGAGCTGGTCTGGTTTTCAGATCAGCTTTTCAGGACCTGGTCTGGTTTTCAGATCAGCTTTTCAGGACCTGGTCTGGTTTTCAGATCAGCTTTTCAGGACCTGGTCTGGTTTTCAGATCAGCTTATCAGGACCTGGTCTGGTTTTCAGATCAGCTTATCAGGAGCTGGTCTGGTTTTCAGATCAGCTTATCAGGAGCTGGTCTGGTTTTCAGATCAGCTTATCAGGAGCTGGTCTGGTTATCAGATCAGCTTATCAGGAGCTGGTCTGGTTTTCAGATCAGCTTATCAGGAGCTGATCTGATTTTTAGATCAGCTTATCAGGTAACAGATCAGGCTATCAGGAGCTGTTCAGATTTTCATTTCAAGATATCTGAGTCAGATTTAGTTATCAGTGTACAAGTAGCTAGCCATTTATAACATTTATATACATGAAGTTTAAAGTCAGATGAAATACGAAAAAGTAAAGTTTTATCTAGTAAAATTATTTTCTATAACGATCATCGTTTAATTCACTATCTTTGCTTATAATCAAAAATCCATATTTATCCTTTCAACATGCTTTTTATTTTTCTCACCTAACTTAAACATTAAATATACATTATGATGATCTCTTATTAAATCTTTGGTGATTCTGGTGTAAGTTTTACATAAGTAGAATGAATCAACATTCTTATCTCTCCCCATACAAAAGTATTCTTCCCATACGCATCATCGTTAAATATCATATTGGAATTACTTTGGACTGAAATAACAGATTCACTATCGGTAAATTTTTTAATATATTATTGTTTTAATTGATGAAATTAATTTCTTTATATCTAGGTTGATATAAAGATTTTGAGTATAAATAAATGTTCTCAAAATTTAAGTCCATTAGGACTTTCTAGCAAACCAATCATAGCGTTTTTTTTTCTCGCAATTTGACAGGTCAACTATTGTTGCACGAATAGAATTTGATATAAAGGAACTATGATTTATTTTTGAACTATCGTTCGATGATTCATCAATATTTCGTACCAAGAATTATTTATGTTGTTTTGACTAAGGGTATGAGTCAATATTTATAAAATCCATTTCATAAATATCAGCTCATGCTCATAGTCAAAACAAAGTATGCTTTAAGTGTTTAAAACCGCTATTACCATAAAAATGGTGGTTTTAAACACTTAAAATAAACTTTGTTTTACTAACCGCATTTTATAACTAAATGCATTTCATAAATATTGATCCACACTCATAATCAAAACAGCATAAAAATATCCTTTGTTTTGACTATGAGTATGAGTCATTATCTCTTATTATAGAAAAATAAAATAGTATGATTATATGATATCAGAAATCATGTTTTCTAATATCATATAACCATACTATTTGATTCTTTCTATAATAATAGATAATATTTATGAAATGCATTTATTTACAAAATGCGATTAGTAAAACAACATAAATATAGGATGGTATGAAATTTTGATGATTCATCAATATTTCGTACCAAGGTATTTTTAGGTTGTTTTTACTATGAGTATGCGTCAATATTTTTGAAATGTATTTCATAAATATTATCTCTTATTATAGAAAAATTAAAAATGTAGCTATACGATATCAGAAAATATTTTCTGAAATCGTATAGCTATATTATTTTATTTGTCCTATAATAAGAGATAATGGCCCCTACTCATAGTCAAAACAAAGAATATTTTAAGAGTTTCAAATCAGTATTATCATACAAAATACTGATTTTAAACTCTTACAGCATTATTTATAAAACTTATTAAGGCTTTGTAAAGGCTTTTTAAAACAAATTTTTTATAAAAATTTTTTCTTAAAAAGTCTTTATAAAGCCCTAATAAGTGTTATAAATAAGGCTGTTAAAATATACTTTGTTTTACTAACCACATTTTTGTAACTAAACGCATTTCATAAATATTGATCCATACTCATAGTCAAAACAAAGGATATTTTTATGCTGTTTTGATTATGAGTGTGGATCATTATCTCTTATTATAGAAAAAATAAACTAATGCAGCTATACGATTTCAGAAAATATTTTCTGATATGGTATAGCTGTATTAGTTTATTTTTTTATAATAAGAGATAATATTTATAAAATGTATTTAGCTACATAAATGCGGTTAGTAAAACAACCTAAAATACCTTGGTACGAAATATTGATGATTCATCGAACGATAGTTCAAAAATAAATCATAGTTCCTTTATATCAAATTCTATTCGTGCAACAATAGTTGACCTGTCAAATTGCGAAAAAAAAAACGCTATGATTGCCTTGCTAGAAAGTCCTAATGGACTTAAATTTTGAGAACATTTATTTATACTCAAAATCTTTATATCACCCCAGATATAAATATCTGAAGAAATTAATTACATCAATTAAAACAATAATATATTAAAAAATTTACCGATAGTGAATCTGTTATTTCAGTCCAAAGTAATTCCAATATGATATTTAACGATGATGCGTATGGGAAGAATACTTTTTTATGGGGAGAGATAAGAATGTTGATTCATTCTACTTATGTAAAACTTACACCAGAATCACCAAACATTTAATAAGAGATCATCATAATGTATATTTAATGTTTAAGTTAGGTGAGAGAAATAAAAAGCATGTTGAAAGGATAAATATGGATTTTTGATTATAAGCAAAGATAGTGAATTAAACGATGATCGTTATAGAAAATAATTTTACTAGATAAAACTTTACTTTTTCGTATTTCATCTGACTTTAAACTTCATGTATATAAATGTTATAAATGGCTAACTACTTGTACACTGATAACTAAATCTGACTCAGATATCTTGAAATGAAAATCTGAACAGCTCCTGATAGCCTGATCTGTTACCTGATAAGCTGATCTAAAAATCAGATCAGCTCCTGATAAGCTGATCTGAAAACCAGACCAGCTCCTGGTAAGCTGATCTGATAACCAGACCAGCTCCTGATAAGCTGATCTGAAAACCAGACCAGCTCCTGATAAGCTGATCTGAAAACCAGACCAGCTCCTGATAATCTGATCTGAAAACCAGACCAGGTCCTGATAAGCTGATCTGAAAACCAGACCAGGTCCTGAAAAGCTGATCTGAAAACCAGACCAGCTCCTGAAAAGCTGATATGATTGCTGATACCTGTTATTTGCCCTGGATGAGAAAATTTTAAAACAGTTGGTGTTGACAAGAAATGTGTTGAAGAAAAAGCTTCGTAGTATAAAAACTGGTGAAATAGATACAAGTGAACAACTAAAAGATACATTTAAACCTATAGCAGAAGAATTCATAAATAGTTCTAAAAATATTAAAAGAATTCTTATGAAAGAAGAAAGTAAAATCAAGACAGAAGTTGAAAATATACAAGTTTAAAGCCTGAGAAACCTTCACTCAAGATATAGACAAGTACCCCAAAGAAACTAGTAAAAGGAACAATATTTGATAATACCATCATATTTAATGATGCTAATACTGAGAATGATGATGACGATGATTTTACTCATAGACTTCCAATTCTGAAGACATTTATACTGACTTATCAGTATTGGAAGGCATAAATGAATTAGATACAAACTATTGTTGATAGTTACATTAAACTGAATGAAGATAAAATACAAGACAAATTAATAATATAGCTTAAAGCATTAATATTCAAGAATATATTTAAATGCAAATTGAGGAACTACAACGTGAAATAAAATTAGAGAAAGAAGACAGTTATAAAATTGAAAAAGCAATTCTAAAAAGTAAATAATTAAAAACAAATTGAAGAGTTTACGGTTAAATATATAGATTAGAAAGTTAACTACATGTTAGTATAAATAGCTGAAAGTGCAAGATGTAGATCACAACACTTTCGAAAAAATCTGTGAAACAATTCAATGTCTTTAAAAAGGAATTTAGTTAACGAAGTCCATATTAAATTTCAACAACTGTTTGTGCTTGTAGAGATGTAATGACAGGAATATATGATGTTTTATGGAGCTAAGTTAGGTGAAATGTAGAACTATTCTACAGAAAATAGAAATTGTTGATTTTTGAAGACTGTAATTGACACATTCTCAAAGTACAGCTGAAAATAAAAGCTGCACTCTAAAAACCAAGGCAATGGAAAATATTTTTGAAGTGGTACGGGTACCAAAAAACTTACAAACAGATGATTCTAAAGAATTTTTTAATAAATACTTGGGAAAACTCATACATAAATAGAAGATTAAACATTACTTAATATGAAAGCATCAATATTAGAATGATTTAATAGATCATTGAAAGGTATGATGTGAAAAGAATTAGCTTTAATGGTTCATATAAGTGGATTGGTATGTATAAAGATTTACCCAATGCATGCAATAGAAAAGTTCATCGTACCATTAAAATGTCTCCTATTAAAGTCAACTCAACAAATGAGGAAAAGCTACTTAATATAAAGGGTGTTTTTTATTGAGGTATAGAACTTTAAGTTGGCATCACTTTTTTAACTGGCGGCCATTTTGTCAGCTGTCAAGTGATTAATATTTAGTTTGGTTTGCCATTTTATCATGAACAGGTTGACAAAAGAACAACGCTTGCAAATCGTGCAAATTTATTTCGAAAATAATGGTTCAGTTCGCGAAGTTTACCGCAAGCTCCGTCCATTTTATGGTCGACATAATCGTCCATCAGAGCAATTAATTCGGTTAACCATGGATCGTTTTCGCACTACGTTTACTCTATGTGATAATACGCATCCGCAGAGACGTCGAACAGTGCGCACCGAAGAAACAATTGCCGCTGTAGAGCAAAGTGTTGAAGAGGACCCGAATGAATCGATTCGCCACCGTGCACAGCAATTGGAGCCGACTAACAGACTATTTTGTTCCCGAATTGGATGGCATGAATGTGGATGAGTTGTGGTTCCAACAAGACGGCGCTACATGCCACACAGCGCACGTCACAATCGATTTATTGAAGGAAACATTCGATGAGCGCATAATTTCGCGGAATGGACCTGTCAATTGGCCACCAAGATCGTGTGATTTGACACCATTGGATTATTTTCTTTGGGGATATGTGAAGTCGCTCGTCTACGCCAACAAACCAGAAACGTTAGGGGACTTGGAAGCCAACATTCGTGGCGTTATTGCCAACATACGGCCCCATATGCTCGAAAAAGTGGTTGAAAATTGGACCTGTAGAATTGGCTTTATTCGAGCCAGCCGCGGCGGCCACATGCCCGAAATCATATTTAAACATTAATGGCATAAGATTATCCTTCCAATAAGGCCAAATTGATGGACATTAAAACGATTTTCTTGTGTTTTATTTCAATTCGAAGTTCTATACCCCTGAAAAAAACACCCTATAGTATAAAGTAATTTGAAGAATGAATGTTGAATTTAATAAAAATAAAATTAAAACGAAAAATCTAGTTTGTGTTGTTTTTTGTAGGATTGATTAGGAATGATGGGTCTTAAGAAAGATAATTAACTAAATGTAGTGGAATTCTCTAAACTTGTTGGTCTGAATGAAATATTGCTAAAACTTCAGTGTTTAAAATGAACTATAACATAGTGCAATATTCAGCATCACATCATATTATCACTTTTTATAAAGTTGTATGTATATTTTCCCATCGAAAGCGCTAGCACGCAAAATATTACAATATGAAAATAGGATTATTATAGAAGATCTTCACTCTATTTATTTCTTTAGCTATCAGATCTTTAGAAAATATAGATAAACTACGGAAATTGGACTTTGATATCCAATCTTTAAGAATGTACATGTGTATGAATAAGTATCAAACAAACTTAGTGAATGAATATACGCTTCAACTAGAATCATGCTGAAGCATGCATAAATTTTAAAATGTACAGTAAACAGATCTTACTTTATATCTGTATCTGTATGAGTATTACATAAATTTATAGAAAAAAAAATGAAAGCATGCCGAAGCATGCATAATTTCAAAAAAAAAAAATCCTCACGTCATACAATTTTGTAAGCAAAGAAATTTTATGATTTTGTGGTCAATGAAATACATACATATGTATCTACTTTGCAAAAATTCAAAAGAGCGAACTGGTAAATTCTAATAGTAAAGATTTTTAATTGTAACACTACTACATCTCGGACTCTTACGTCACTATCGATAGAAGCATGCTAAGGCATGCATACTAGCAAAATATATAAAGCTGTTAGAAGGTGATGAGACAGCAATTGTATCTGGATCAACCCAACTCATGAATGTATTGTATACGGAGATGATTGATGGTGATGATGACGTTTTTTAAGTGAATAATCATTACATATGAATGCGACAGTGATTGATCCCTCAAAACGCATGTAGAAATACTTGAGGGGAAAAATTCTCTCAAAACATAGATATTTCATTGTTTCTAACACTTTATGAATACACCAACGGTGAATTGCTGGTAGAGGTAACTGAGTTATTTGAGATCGATTTGATACAATAGTTGTATATTAAACATGCATTTCTTTGTATCTAAACTAATTTCTACATACCTAATGTATATACCCACCAAAAAATTAGACAAAAATTCTCTATTCCAAGTAGTAAAATCTGAAAAAGGAGTGGCACATTAGAAGAAAAAAAAAATAAATGAAAATAGAGACTGACTGACCAACTAATACGTACACTCTGCCCGATGGGCACACAAAACACACTTAAACATTTCAGAAATATATATACAATACGCTGAACTTTAATAAAATGAAAAAAAGTCATATAGAACATTAAATAAAAGCCATAGGTGCTCACCGTTCATAAAATAAACATATACATATGTACCTTATTAATGTAAACATATTATCAGTATAAAGCAACAGAAATTTCGTCATACAAAGTCATCTTGTATCCTAGAGGAGCCGTCGATAGGGTATACCTAAATTATATGAAAACGAGATCGTTTTCTGTTGATCGCTATTAAAGAAGAAAATATGTTTGTTCATTATGATTTAACTAATTTAAAAGTACATTTAAATTCAGTCTCATACCCGTACTTCTTAACATAAAAATTAAAAATAAATGTTATCAAAAATTTCAAAAAAGCTGTTATATGAAAGAATCTCCAGCGCTTCTAACTGCATCAGAGTTTAAGAAAAAAAACTCCTTTTATTCAATTTAATAAAATTTTAATTTGAAGCAGTAAGCAAATACATCAGCTTACTGCATTCTTATTCATAATCGTATAATAGAATATATAACCCCTAAAGGACAAAGTCTAAAAGTCTTATAAATTAAGAAATATAGAAAATAACATAATTTTTATAAACGCGTAAAGTTGCAAAAGTAATTCAAATGATTTCATCGCAAAAAACAAACAAAAAGCAGCGATTGTTTTCAACAATTATGAAAATAATAATTACAATATAAAACTCCCTTTTGATTTCCAATGTTTATCAATAAAAAATAAAAAATAAGTAAGTTAACTAACAACAAAAAAAAAAAAAAAAACTATCAGTACCTAAGCTGGAGTGCCGGATCAGTTTCATTTAAAAATGTTTACACATTTTTAAAGAGCAAAGCAAGTTTTTCAAAATAAATGTAGAAGGCTATAGCTAGAAAAAATTTTATACCCTATACTTTAAAAAACTGTAAATTAAGTATAAGAAATATTTCTATTATAGTTACTATTACTATAGAGTATGTAAGTACATATCTTCAAGAATTCAGTTTTACTTACAACAGAAAATCCTCACAAACTTTTAAGTAAACGCAGATAAAAATTAAAATGTTTTTAATTTCACCAACAACAGACATCACATGACAAAAAATAAAATAAAAAATGTATTCAAAGATTGAGTTGAACACTTATTTGTATGTACATATATATGTACATACATACATACATACATACATACATACATACATACATAAAATCAATTTGTAGATATGTATGTATACATATCAAATTTCTTATCAATGCTTAAGTATTTATTAGATCTACATCATGAAAATATATGAAGCGTCGTTTAGTTAAAGCACAATGCAAATATAAACAATCCATACACTCAGGGAAAATCTGCAGCTTAAAAATAAGAATTCATCACATTAATTCAATAATTTTTAATATAATAGAAAATGTATATTGAGATATCTACAAACTAATGAGTTTAATAAATGAATACTGTAAATTAATATTTTGTCCATATTGAAATAAGAAATTTCAATATGACTAAACCTTCGCTAATGGTTCTTATTAATTCAGCATGGTTCTTACTGATTTCAAGTTGGTTTTTCTCTGTGTGTATATAACTCTTTCAGTCAAAGAAGACGAATGTAGTTAAATAAACAAAATCTGTAATATAAACAAATTTCACACAGACCGACTTCAACGCGAGACAAATTTAAGCATGAGAAAATATAAAGCAATCGTAAGTACAAAAGCATACTAGGATTAGGGAAGTCCAGATATATGATAGTATTTTATAGTACCAAATGTCGATGTTGAAAACAATTTATTTCTACCTACATATAAATACCAGCTCAAATACACACACATAGCAGAATTCATATAAGAAATATCCAAGAAAATTTCAACAACACCCCACCTTTTGCAAATCATGACGAGCCTTAAATTCTCCCTCAGATATACATACACAAATTCCCATGATCATACATACATATACAATATATAAGATTAATCTCAACAACACAACACTCTCACCTACCTGAAATTACAGATAGTCTTAAACTTCTACAGACGTCTATACACATAGATTCTCACGGCTACATATTACAAGAACACCTCGCCCCTAATAAATCACAATCATCTTAAATTCTTACAAAAATACATACATACATACATACGCATAACCAATTTACCTCAACAACAACATCCTCACCCACCTCAAATCACGATCAACCTTAAACTACTATAGAGAGACACATTCACAAATCCCCATGGCTACATATTACGTCAACAACCCTGCCCACCCAAATCATGGTCAGCCTTAAACTCCTACAGACATACAAACACACAGATTCCCCCGGTTGCATATTACTAGAACACCTCACCCCTCATAAATCACAATCAGCCTTAAGCTCCTACAGAAATACACACATTGAAATTCCTACAAACATACACATACACACACACACACACACACACATACACATACATTCACACACAACTACACACGCAATCGATCTACCTCAACTACACCCCGCCCCCTGCCAATCAAACCTTCACCTAAATTCTCACAGACAGACAGACACATCCACAAATTCCTATGGTTACATATTACGGCAACAACGCCGCCCACTCAAATCACGGTCAGCCTTAAATTCCCACAGTCTAGCAACACCTACATTAGCATTAGAAAAAATAACTTTCACGTTTTCCCGTCGTCATTAGGAAAAATCATTTTCCCGTCGGCATTTGAAAAAATTATATTCATTTTTTGCCGTCGGCATTTGAAAAAAATAATAATCATGTATTGCAGTAGGCATTAGGAAAAATTATCATGTATTGCAGTAGGCATTAGGAAAAATTATCATGTATTGCAGTAGGCATTAGGAAAAATTATCATGTTTTGCCTTCGGTATTACGAAAAATTATCATGTTTTGCCTTCGGAATTACGAAAAATCATTAGATGATTTTCCGTCAGCATTAGGAAAAATTATCATGTATTGCCGTCAGCATTAGGAAAAATTATCATGTATTGCCGTCGGCATTTGAAAAAATTATCATGCATTGCCGTAGGCATTAGGAAAAAAAAATAATAATCATGTTTTCCCGTCGTCATTAGGAAAAATCATTTTCCCGTCGGCATTTGAAAAAATTATATTCATTTTTTGCCGTCGGCATTTGAAAAAAATAATAATCATGTATTGCAGTAGGCATTAGGAAAAATTATCATGTATTGCAGTAGGCATTAGGAAAAATTATCATGTATTGCAGTAGGCATTAGGAAAAATTATCATGTTTTGCCTTCGGTATTACGAAAAATTATCATGTTTTGCCTTCGGAATTACGAAAAATCATTAGATGATTTTCCGTCAGCATTAGGAAAAATTATCATGTATTGCCGTCAGCATTAGGAAAAATTATCATGTATTGCCGTAGGCATTAGGAAAAATTATCATGCATGCCGTAGGCATTAGGAAAAAAAAATAATAATCATGTTTTCCCGTCGTCATTAGGAAAAATCATTTTCCCGTCGGCATTTGAAAAAATTATATTCATTTTTTGCCGTCGCCATTTGAAAAAAATAATAATCATGTATTGCAGTAGGCATTAGGAAAAATTATCATGTATTGCAGTAGGCATTAGGAAAAATTATCATGTATTGCAGTAGGCATTAGGAAAAATTATCATGTTTTGACTTCGGTATTACGAAAAATTATCATGTTTTGCCTTCGGAATTACGAAAAATCATTAGATGATTTTCCGTCAGCATTAGGAAAAATTATCATGTATTGCCGTCAGCATTAGGAAAAATTATCATGTATTGCCGTAGGCATTAGGAAAAATTATCATGCATGCCGTAGGCATTAGGAAAAAAAAATAATAATCATGTTTTCCCGTCGTCATTAGGAAAAATCATTTTCCCGTCGGCATTTGAAAAAATTATATTCATTTTTTGCCGTCGGCATTTGAAAAAAATAATAATCATGTATTGCAGTAGGCATTAGGAAAAATTATCATGTATTGCAGTAGGCATTAGGAAAAATTATCATGTATTGCAGTAGGCATTAGGAAAAATTATCATGTTTTGCCTTCGGTATTACGAAAAATTATCATGTTTTGCCTTCGGAATTACGAAAAATCATTAGATGATTTTCCGTCAGCATTAGGAAAAATTATCATGTATTGCCGTCAGCATTAGGAAAAATTATCATGTATTGCCGTCAGCATTAGGAAAAATTATCATGTATTGCCGTCGGCATTTGAAAAAATTATCATGCATTGCCGTAGGCATTAGGAAAAATTATCATGCATTGCCGTAGGCATTAGGAAAAATTATCATGCATGCCGTAGGCATTAGGAAAAAGACAGACTTATTGAACCACCCTCGAAAAATATTTAAAGGACTTATCGAACCACCCTCGTAGGTATCAAATTTCAAGAATTTTAAAATTTTCAAATTTTAATTACCCAAATTTAACAATTTCAGCAACAATTTAACAATTTTCAAATTTTAATTACCCAAATTTAACAATTTCAGCAACAATTTAACAATTTTAATTGGGGCCGGAGTGGGAGTTCCCTACTACTCTAGCGACCTTGGAGAAAAGTCCGTTACAGCATTACATGTATGTACATATTAGATATTTCATTTAATGTTTGGAATATCCGTTAAGTATAAGAAGGCTCATTGCTATGCATAATGTATTTAAATATTTAAGTTTTTAGTGGTGTGTTTATATGTAATTTATTTAATAGACCCCCAAAGTTGTGATTTACAATAGCTAAGTATATAAATCAAATTAATGGTTTGACTAAAATTGAATTGTAATGAATTTAAAAACGAATTGTATTTCAGTTTTTCAAAATATTAACTCAAGTATTTCGAAATGAATGCAGTGTTCACTAAAATATAACTCGTGAACCAATACACATACAGAGACCGTTTATACATAAAAACATATATATATATATATATATATATATATATATATATATATATATATATATATATATATATATATATACAGGGTGGGCCAAAAGAAACTAAGGGGTTTAAAAGTTTAATAACTTTTTTGTTTATTAATTTTTTTTTTATTTTTTCTTTCAGATTATATAATATACAAAATGGAAATTTTTTTACACTAAGTATGAAAAATGATGTCTCTTAAATGACCACCGTTTTCAGCTTCGCACTGATGGGCTCTTTTTAGAGCATTTTCCATAACATCTTTCAAAACTTGTGGCTGTAGCGTTCGAATTTCTGCAACAATGTTTGCCTTGAGTTCAAGGATTGTCTCTGGCTTGTTCACATACACTCGCTCCTTCAAAAAACCCCAAAGAAAATAGTCGGGTGCTGTCAAATCTGGCGATCGCGCTGGCCAAATAATTTCCGAATTTCGAGAAATTATTCGCTCTCCAAAAATTTGACTTAAAAGTGCCATTGTGTCTCGGGCAGTATGGGCAGTGGCTCCGTCCTGCTGAAACCACATACCAGGTCTGTTTGCAAGAGCAGGACGTAAAAAATTTTCTATCATAAACCGATACGGCTCTCCATTTGCGGTTACAGCACTTCCGTCTTCATTCTCGAAGAAGTATGGCCCAATGACATTTTCAGATGCGATCCCACACCATACTGTACACCTGATGGGGTGCAATTGGCGTTGGCTCTTGGATTTTGAGAACCCCAGAACCTACAGTTCTGCTTATTAACAAAGCCATTCAAATGAAAATGAGCTTCATCACTCATAATCAAATTTTCAATAAAGATGATTTTATTTCTGGCCAACTCTTGAAATTTAACTGCAAAATTTAGACGTTGCCGATGATCTGCGGGTTTTAATTCTTGGACCAATTGCACCTTATATTATTATTATTATTATTATTACGCACTAATAATGCCAAATTAATATTTTACTTATTAAGTAAAATATTTTTTTATTATTATTATTTATTATTATTATTATTATTATTATTATTATTATTATTATTATTATTATTATTATTATTATTATTATTATTATTATTATTATTATTATTATTATTATTATTATTATTATTATTATTATTATTATTATTATTATTATTATTATTATTATTATTATTATTATTATTATTATTATTATTATTATTATTATTATTATTATTATTATTATTATTATTATTATTATTATTATTATTATTATTATTATTATTATTATTATTATTATTATTATAATAAAAAAATATTTTACTTAATAAGTAAAATATTAATTTGGGATTATTAGTGCGTTTAAAAAATTTTAAACTTAAATTGTAACAATTCCCATAAAAAAACACTAATTATTAACTTGACTGCACCCGGTCAAAAAAATACTTGTGTGGCAACACTCTATTCTTAAATAGCTGTTGTTGTTATTTACATTTATTTTCTTTTTACATAGTCTTAAAAATACAATTTTAAGATGAAAAAAAGTCAGCCAATGTATTAATGGTAAAGTAAGAAAATAAAAAACATGTTGATTATTGAGTTCTTGTTTCAACTTTGTTATTTGTTTTAAGCTTCTCATTTGTTTAAATGAAAGTTTATAACATAATAACTCTAGTTGTTCTAAGAATCTTTGGGTAAAGGTTCCCTGATGATCTGCATTAGCAACAGTGAAATGCGCATAGGATCCAGCTAAACCCCTCAATAATCAATTTCAATGTATTTTTAATAAAAAAATATTTTACTTAATAAGTAAAATATTAACTTGGGATTATTAGTGCGTTTAAAAAATATTAAACTTAAATTGTAACAATTCCCATAAAACAACACTAAAAATTTTAATTACTTACGGTCTAATTCATAAAAAATATTTTAGGTTTATTACAGGTTTATTTGACAAATTTCCCATAGAAATACGTCAAATAAGCGCTTAATAAACTTGAAATGTTTTTTATGAATAAGGCAGTTAATATTTAATTGGTGTAGCTACATTTTTTAATACAATATGGTACGTACGCGCAGTAATTTGGGGCGTCAATCACGTAATGCTAGAAAACTTGCGGCATGTAGAGCATCTCAAAGTGACGAACAGCGTGTAAATAATACTTTGGCTGCTCGAAATGCCATGGCCCGTGGTAGGGCTCTGCGAAATAAAGCTCCACGTCCGTAAGTGCGACGTACTTTGGAGCGTGCTGTATTCAATTATGATGCAAACTTTGATTACTTTTCTCATGGCAAGGTTTCAATTGGACCAATGACTACTGTTTGCAGTCATTGCATGGCATTTAAGTTTAAACATGAGGTATCTGGATTGTATTGTTCGAACGGATAAGTTAAATAACCAGAATTGAATCCACCACCGTAGCCCTTGCATAATTTGATAACTGGTGGCACAGCAATTTATTTTGAAAAACTGAAAAACAATTCGTTTTTAAATTCATTGCAATTCAATTTTAGTCAAACCATTAATTTGATTTATATACTTAGCTATTGTAAATCACAACTTTGGGGGTCTATTAAATAAATTACATATAAACACATCACTAAAAACTTAAGTATTTAAATACATTATGCATAGCAATGAGCCTTCTTATACTTAACGGATATTCCAAACATTAAATCAAATAGCTAATAGGTACATACATGTAATGCTGTAACGGACTTTTCTCGAAGGTCGCTAGCTTTTGAGTGCATGCTATGACTGACATTTAATGATCATTATGATCTTTTTATATTCTTAATAATTGCAATAGTAGAATGTATGAGCCCCAGCAATTAAAATTGTCAAATTTGGGTAATTAAAATCGAAATTTTGTAATTTATGGGCTAAAATTTACATATTAAGGTAGTTACTGTCAATGGTGTGAAGTGACGAGGGTTATGGACGGTTTGTACGTAGAAAAAGGTAGTTTGATGTCGGCCGGTCGATGTGTGTTTGTTTTAATTTTATGGTTTGATATCCGTTCGCCGATGCGAATAGTTAATTATGTAGGCACGTGGGGCTTGTTTGTACGTAGTATGTTTTTTTTCGTTTGTTAAGCGGTTGCAGCAGGTTTATGATCTTATATTGTGTGTGCGTGTGTGCATAGTTTAGTTTTTTGTAATATTCTTTTGTTTGTACGTAGTATGTTTTTTCGTTTGTTAAGCGGTTGCGGAAGGGTACTTGAGAAAGAAATTGTGTGGGAATATATGAATGTGTTTTTTTTTTGGTTTTATTTAGTTTGATTTTTTATTTATTTTTTTTCCTATGTTTAAAGAGTTCGAAGACATGAATAAAATATATGGTTTGTGAGATAAGCATGGTTTGATATCCGTTCGTCGATGTACATAGTTAATTATGTAGGTACGAAGGATTTTATGTAGGTTTTTGTTTTAATTTTAATTTTGAATGGAATTTTTTTTTTTGTTTGCTAAGCGGTTGAAGCAGGTTTATGATTTTAGAGTGTAAGTGCGTGTGTGCATAGAGAAAAAATGTTGCTTTTGTCTCTTTGCAATATTCTTTTTTTAACTGGTGGTCATGGAAGATTATTTTAGAAAGAAATTATGTATGCTTGTGGGAAATCTATGAATGTTTTTTGTTGTTGGTTTTATTTAGTTTGATTTTTCAATTTCCTATATTTAAAGAGTTTGAAGAGGTAAACGAAATATGTAATTTATGAACTTATTTGAAGGTTGGAAAAATTGAAGTGTAAGATATTTATGATTGTCAAAGGAAATTAGAGATGCGTGATCATGGGAGCCAACGTTATGCTCATACGTGTGTATTTGTGTATGTTTTTACAATAACTTGAGCGTTGGCAGATGGGTAAGTAGTCGTATATGTATATGTGCAATGCCGAGTACAAATCTGGCATTTTCTTGTGTTCTAATCATTTTTTAAAATGTGTGCAACGCCTTTCACATTATGTTTTTTTTTTTATATGGAATACAAAACGGAAATGATAAACGTTACCACTAGGGCACACTGTTGCGATGTCACAAAATATCATAGTGTGCACTCGGCATTACTTTTTTTTTGTTTGTAATATTCGTTTTTTTAGCTGGGGACATGGAAGGGTATTTTAGAAAGTAATTATGTATGCTGGTGAGATATCAATGTTTTGTTTTTGTTGTTGTTGTTGTTTGATTTTATTTTTTTATGTGTAAAGAGTTTGAAGAAATGAATAAAATATACAATTTATGCGTGTTGTATTTATTCATTCTTTTCACTTATTTTGTAAAGAAATTGAAGTTTGTGATATTGAGGATTGTCAAAGATTGGTTGTTACTTTCACTGCTTGCTGACATTTGTCTCTGTCTATTGATTTTACATTGTGCATATGACTTAATCGTAACTCGTATAAATTGAGAAGTTTTCTATTCTAGCAGCAAGTAAAGCATTGTCTCTACAAGTGTCAAATCCTCAATAATTTCCCTGTTATTAAATATAATAATATTAAATATATATTTATATATATAATAATATTGTATAAACTAAACTAAAAAAAAAATTAAAAAAAAAAAATAATGAATTCTTTAGCTTATGAGTGCAATGTGTGTAAAAAGGTATATAAATACAAAAAATGCTTTTTGGATCACATCCAAAATCATGGTGTAGGAAACCAAGTGGTCATAAGTCGACGATAAGTCAAGAACGACCACTACCACGGAATAATACAGGCTTCACTTATCCTCAACAACTGCAATATGATCAACAATATCAATATCCTTATCAACAATATCCTCATCAAGAACAACAACTACAATATCCTCAACAACAACAGCATCAATATCCTTATCAACAATATCCTAATCAAGAACAACAACAACAAGAACTACAATGTCTTCAACAACAACAACATCAATATCGTCATCAACAATATACTTATCAGCAATATCCTCATCAGCAATATCCTCATCAGCAATATGCTCATCAGCAATATCCTCATCAAGAACAAGAACAACCACAACTACAAATGTATTGGCAGCAAAGTGCTACTCCCATGCAATGGTACCCAAATTTGCAGCAACTTCCTACTCCAATACATTGGTATCCAAATACTGACCAACACCAAACACTACAACATCACCCTCAGCAACAACAACAACATCAAGGTTCACAGGATTTTGGAAGTAGCTCAACAAATAATATCAACATTGATGGAGAGTGTATGAAATATTATGAGATCAGAAAACCATTTAAAAACAATATTATTTCTTATGGAATACAAAATAAAAAGGATCAACTTCTCTTTGAAGATTTTGTTGTCGAAAATGAATCGACTTTTATAGAGAGGCTTGAATACCATTTGAAGCAACATACTATATTGAAATTTAATATAAGTATAGTTGCAGAATATCTAAAAATTGTGGGCGAAGAATTAAGGTGGAAGTACATACCACGCGTTACGCGGCAACGCTTTTCTGGCTTTTTAAACGTTTAACGCTATACAAATGAAAAGTTACACAACACGCTTTTGAGGGTTTTTAGTTGTAAAATTTAAAGCCTATGCCGGCTATTTTTTCGTCTTGCATTTACGTTTTATATTTCTTTAAATATTTAATGCATTTTTTATCCATTGTTTAATAAAAAAATCAATTTCTAATCATATTTGTGTATGTTAGCTTATAAATCTGGCAACACTAGCTGTAATTTTGTATACAACGCGTGAAAGTTGAAGAATTCTCAACTTTTTGCGAGGTACGCGCGTCGCAAACTTCACTGTGTAACTTACCTTATGAAAACACACCATTTCAACTTTTTTGACAGCCGCGTGTATCGCATTAGCGCATTGAACGCGAGTTATGTACTTCCACCTTTAGAAATAATAATAATAGTACATACAGCAAAAATGAGCTTGTTGACTAGAGCAGATGGCGTGAACGAATTTTTCTGTAAGCAGGTCAGAGAAATTCAAAATAAAATGTCTGAGTTTCAGGAAAGAGATTCCGGATGGACTCTTGTTCGCATAGTTCGAGCTGAACTAAATATTAATCAATCTTCTTTAGTAAAAGGAGCTCATTGGATTAGCACCCGCAGAAGCTTGCTAGTCGTGGTGCTTGCATTAACATTGAAAACAGTGATAATTACTGTTTTAAGTGGGCCTTAATTGCGGCAATGAGTACCTCTGCTATCAATTTTCCGAATCGATGCTCTTCATATAACATTGAAGATATTAGTGCTAATATAATTTCGCTTCAAGATGGAACTACAATTGATTTTTCAAATTTGACATTTCCGATATCACTAAAATATATTAAGGAATTTGAGGGACAGAATGATGTTAGTGTGAATGTGTTTGGATATGACGACGAGAGTGATGAACTAATTGGACCATTTTATATAACCCAAAATGAGAAGACCAAGCATGTTAACTTATTGCTATTGGAAAACGTGGATGGGCATCACTATATTTTTATAAAAGATATTTCAAAGTAAGTAATATATTGGAAAGTATTTAAAATTAAATAATACAATACGCGTGTTTGATGTCTTACAGACTACTAAAAAGGCAAACAACGACACATTTTGAACGATTCTTATTTTGCAACAGCTGTCTGCAATACACCCATCTTGAAAATATTATGGAGAAACATAAAATGGAATGTGGTAAAATAGTTACCACAATGCCAAAGGCAGAAGAATCCATACTGCGGTTCAAGAGCCGCCATAGAAAAATTGACGTCCCTTTTGTTGTATACGCCGATTTTGAATGCGTTTTGCAACAGATAGACTTTAATGTAAGTAGTAAAACTAAATTAAATCAGTCAAATGTACCCTGCGCATTCAGTTATTTTATTAAGTGTAAGCATGACAATAAATTGGATAAGCTGAGAATTTATACGGGTAAAGATGCTTCTGAAAAATTTGTTACATTTTTGAATCAAGATTGTCAAGATATATATAACAATTAGCTCACAAAAACAATTGAAATGGAGAACTTTACAGATGAAGAAAATGTAACATTTTACAATGCGATAACTTGTCACATATGTGGACAATACTTAAATAATGATCGTGTGAGAGATCATTGTCATATAAGCGGTAAATATCGAGGTGCTGCGCATAACAGATGCAACCTAAGTTATCAAGTACCCAAGTTTATTCCAATTTATTTTCATAACTATTCATCCTATGATTCTCATCTTTTTGTGAAAGAATTAAGTAAGGTTGCGACAAATAAAGAGTTATATATATCTCTATCTCAATTTATTCATATGATTGATGGTACAGATCTTGAACTTAGGTTCTTGATACAATGCGTTTTATGGCCGATAGTTTGGAATCGTTGGCAAATAATCTTACCGTCAACGATTTTCATACTATTAGAGCACAATTTCAAACAAGCCAAGAATTTAATCTCATAAGGAGGAAAGGAATTTTTCCCTATGGTTATCTTGATTCTTTTGAAAAACTTAATGAAACACAACTTCCACCTAGAAAACATTTCTTTAATAAACTTAATAACAAAGAATGTTCTATTGAAGACTATGCGCATGCGAATGAAGTCTGGTAAATTTTTAACTGCAAAACTTTGAAAGATTATAAGTAGATTAGTAATGGGGACGATAGTCCTGTTTTGGGAATTCAAAACGGGGAAAAAATAAAAACGATGGCAACCCTGTTACAAATGGGGGATTTTGGGGATTTTCATGCTGAGAGTTTCTTGGCTATGTGTGTGTGTGTGTGAGTTTGATTCTTTGTTTATGTGTATGTATACTTGTGTGCCCAGCTTTTGTTGTTATTGTAGAGAAACGTTGTGCTTACAGTGCATGGATGTATGTATACGTGGGTGTTGTATGTGTGTATGTGTGTGAGTTTGATTCTTTCTGTGTATGGGGATGTATGTACACTTGTGTGTACATTTTTTGTTGTTATTGTAGAGAAACGTTGTCCTTACAGTGGATGTATACATCCAGTGTATGTATGTGTGGGATGTTTGTGTGTGTATGTATGTGTGCGTGTATATGTGTGCGTTTTTGTATTTAATTGTCGGTCTCAGATACTTTTGTCGTAGTGGCAGACAATCATTATACCCAGTAGGAAATGTCGATGGTGAAAATGTACTGAGTCGCTTTTGACTTTATCACCATTACTACTATATAATTATATCCCATTCAATAATTTTCACTATAGACATTTAGCATATGCTTGTCATTTAAAATATACTAGTAACACTAAAACAATTGAATACGTATGACTACGTGGTTCTTATTGGAACGTAGAGACATACCAATCAGACAGTTGTTACTGGTATATTTCTATAATTTATGTACATACAAAAAGGTATGTATATTGACAAGTTGTTGCAAAATCTTTCCTTTTTACTGACAGATAGAATAAAACGTATTATACTATAATGGTCACTAGAATTTTAGTGTTGACACAAAGACACTTGATACCTGTCTGACTGCAGGGTAGTGACAACGAATTCGTGTGTATGTAGAATCATTATTTTTGTTGTTGTGAGTTGTCGTTGCTATGCATATGTATGGTTATTGTGCTCGTATGTATGCATGCATTTTTTTATTTCTGGGGAAATATTCTAGTAGCTGCAGATAGTGGCAACCCTGATATCTGCTGAAAATGGAAGTGGAGAGGGAATGTATTTGATAATGTATGTACATATATGTTTTTGGAGTAATGTACGTGATCGTATGGTGGGGGACGAAGGTGATGTTATGAAATCTTCGTTTATTTATTTAAGAAATATTGTTTCGTATTTCATGACAGAGGAGTTTGAATTTCATAATATTATAAAATTTCATTATGTATGTATGTTTGTGTATTACGTGATCACTTCTTTGTGTATGTGTGTGTGCCAGATGTAAATGATTTTCTCGCGCTGATATTTATATGTAGGTAGAAATAAATTGTTTTCAATATCGACATTTGGTACTATAAAATACTATCATATATCTGAACTTCCCTATATGTTTTTATACATTAACGAAGGTTTATTCATATTGAAATTTCTTATTTCAATACGGAAAAATATTAATTTACAGTATTCATTTATTAAACTCATTAGTTTTTAGGTATTTCAATATACATTTTCTATTATATTGAAAATTATTGAATTAATGTGAAGCATTCTTATTTTTAAGCTGCACATTTTCCCTGAGTGTATTGATTGCTTATCTATACATTGTGCTTTGACTAAACGACGATTCATATAATTTCATGATGTAGATATGTAAGTGTGATTGTTAAGATCTAATAAATACTTGAGCATTCCATGCAAATAATATTGGAGTATGTGGTCCAATCTAGATGAAACAGTCTAGTTACATCATAGTCTCATGTAATGCAGTCATGGATCATATCGTTTTCATACAACCATTCAATGCTGCACGATAACTATTCGTGTCTAAACGAATATGGTCGTTCTTCTTAGGCACTCAGAAATTGTATGCGAGTAGTCTATAACTATTCCATATGGGGTAGTTTTTGGGGTTAGTCGGATGTAATGCAACGTTGTACCATGTGGTCCAACCCTAGGACATCGCAATGTTAAATCGACCACCTTTTTTTCATATATTTGGAGTAGTTTTGGAGTACTACAACCCCTCTTTGGACTAGTCCTTACATGCATGTATGGACTAGTCGCATTATCTGCAGGGTTGATAAGAAATTTGATATGTATACATACAAATTGATTTTATGTATGTATGTATGTATGTACGTACATACAAATAAGAGTACAACTCAATCTTTGAATTAATTTTTTTTGTCATGTTATATCTTTTGTTGTTGTGTATTATCTGAAATTAAAAACGTTGTTTTATCTGCATTTACTTAAAAGTTTGTGAAGATTTTCTGTTTTAAGTAAAACTGAATTCCTGAAGATACATACTCTATAGTAATAGTAACTATAATAGAAATATTTCTTATATATAATTTACATTTTTTTAAAGTTGACGCAACGTTAGTTAGTCAACGTTTGACATTTTTGGGGGTATGCAATTTTTTCTAACTATAGCCTTTTTTCTTCACTTTCTACATTTATTTTTGGAAATCTTGCATTGCTTTTTAAAAATGTATAAACATTTTTAAATGAAACTGATCCAGCTTAGATACTGATAGTGTTTTTTTTTCTTTTGTTTTTTGTTACTCAACTTACTGATTATTTTTTATTGATAAACATTTAAAATCAAAAGGGAGTTTTATATTGAAATTATTATTTTCATAGTTGTTGAAAACAATCGCTACTTCTTTTGCGATAAAGTCATTTGAATTACTTTTGAAACCTTACATGTTTATAAAAATTATGTTATTTTCTATATTGTTTAATTTATAAGACTTTTAGAATTTGTACTTTGGTGGTTATATTTTCTATTATACGATTATGAATAAGAATGCAGTAAGCTGATGTCTTTGCTTACTGTTTCAAATTAAAATTTTATTCAATTGAATAAAAGGAGCTTTTTTCTTAAACTGTGATGTAGTTAGAAGCGCTGGAGATTCTTTCATATAACAGCTTTCTTGGAATTTTAGATACATATAATATAGAATTGGATAACATTTATGTACTTTTAATTTTTATATTAAGAAGTACGAATATGAGACTGAATTTAAATGTACTTTTAAATTAGTTAAATCATAATGAACAAACATATTTTCTTCTTGAATAACGATCAACAGAAAACGAACTCGTTTTCATATAATTTAGGTATACCCTATCGACGGCTCCTCTAGGATACAAGATGACTTTGTATGACGAAATTTCTGTTGCTTTATACTGATAATATGTTTACATTAATAAGGTACATATACATATGTTTATTTTATGAAGGGTGAGCACCTATGGCTTTTATTTAATGTTCTATATGATTTTTTTTCTCATTTTATTAAAGTTCAGCGTATTGTGTACATACATATTTCTGAAATGTTTAAGTGTGCTTTGTTTGCCTATCGGACAGAGTGTACGTATCAGTTGATCAGTCATTCTCTATTTTTATTTATTTTTTCTTCTAATGTGTCACTCCTTTTTTCAGATTTTACTGCTTGAAATAGTGAATGTTGGTTGGATATATACATACCCGTATCGCATTCATATGTAATGATTTCTCACTTAAAAAAGCTTCTCATCACCTTCTAACAGGTTTATATATTTTGCTAGTATGCATGCCTTAGCATGCTTCTATCAATAGTGACTTAATAGTCCGAGATGTAGTAGTGTTAAAATTAAAAATCTTTACTATTAGAATTTACCAGTTCACTCTCTTGAATTTTTTTACAAAGTATATACATATTTATTTATTTCATTTGCAACAAGGTAATATAATGTCTGTGCTTGCAAAATTGTATGACGTGAGGATTTTTTTGAAAATTATACATGCTCCGGCATGCTTTAATTTTTTTTCTGTAAATTTATTTAATACTCATACAGATATAGATATAAAGTAAGATCCGTTTACATTCCATTTTAAAATTTATGTATGCTTCAGCATGATTCTAGTTGAAGCCCATATTTATTCACTAAGTTTGTTTGATACTTATTCATACACATGTACATTCTTAAAGATAGGATATCAAAGTCCAATTTCCGTAGTTTATCTAAATTTTCTAAAGATCTGATAGATAAAGAAATAAATAGAGCGAAGATCTTTTATAATAATCCCATTTTCATATTGTAAAATTTCGTGTGCTAGCGTTTTCGATGGGAAAATGTACATACAACTTTATAAAAAATGATAATATGATGTGTTGCTGAATATTGCACTATGTTATAGTTCATTTTAAACACTGAAGTTTTCGCAATATTTCATTCAGACCAACAAGTTTAGAGAATTCCACTACATTTAGTTAATTATCTTTCTTAAGACCCATCATTCCTAATCAATCCTGCAAAAAACAAGATAAACTAGATTTTTCGTTTTTAATTTTATTTTTATTTTTTATTAAATTCAACATTTTGTACATCTTTAAATTACTTTATACTATTAAGCAGCTTTTTCTCATTTGTTGAGTTAACTTTAATCGTAAACATTTTAATGCTGAGACTAATTTTTTTATGTTATACACTAAGTAAATCTTTATATATACCAATCCACTTATATGAACCATTAAAGCTAATTCTTTTCACATCATTCCTTTCAATGTTCTATTAAATCGTTCTACTATTGATGCTTTCGTACTGCTATATGTTGAGTAGTGATTAATGTTGTATTTACGCATTAATTTTCCAAAGTGTTTGTTGAAAAATTCTGTACCATCATCTGTTTGTAAGTTTTTTGGTACTCGTCCCAATTCAAAAATATCTTCCATTGCCTTGGTTGTTTCGAGTGCAGTTTTTGTTTTTAGCTGTACTGACTGACACTTTGAGAATGTGTCAATTACAGTCTTCAGAAATCAACAATTTCTATTTTCTTTAGAATAGTTCCCCATTTCACCTAACGCAGCTCCATAAAAGATCATATATTCCCGTCATTACATCTCTACAAACACAAACAATTTTCGAGATTTAATATGTTTAATATGGAGTTCGTTTACTAAATTTCTTTTTAAAGACATTGAGTTGTTTTACAGATTTTTTCGAGAGTGTTGTGATCTACATGTTGCACTTTCAGCTATTTATACTAACATGTAGTTAATTTTCTAATATATATATATATATATATATATATATATATATATATATATATATATATATATATTTAATCGTACAACTCTTCAATTTGTTTTTCAAAAAATTATTTAATTTTTAGAATGTCTTTTTCAATTTTATAACTGTCTTCTTTCTCTAATTTTATTTCATGTTATAGTCCATCAATATGCATTTGAATATATTCTTAAATTATATCAATGCCTTAAGCTACATATATTATTAACATCTTCTTTAGTTTGTCGATTTGAGTTTCCACAAAAAAAAAATTAACTGATATCGTTCTCCGTCAATGAACGATGATCACTCTGTATGCATACATTAGTAGTAATTAAAATCTTTTTATAGATTTCGAGTTCAAATCTATCATAGTTTTTTGGTATTTTATGAAACATTAGAGAAAATAGTGCTTGTGATAGAGCCCATATTTGACCACCAACTTGTATTTTATCTTCATTCAGTTTGAGCTCGTATCTAATTCATTTCTTCCTTCCAATACTGATAAGTCAGTATAAGTGTCTTCGGAATTGGAAGTCTGTGAGTAAAAATCATCGTCCTCATAGTCATTATCATTTTCAGTATTAACATAATTAAATAAGATGGTATTATCAAAAATTGTCCCTTCTACTAGTTTTTTTGGTGTACTTGTCTATATCTTGAGTGAAGGTTTCTCAGGCTTTAAACTTGTATATTTTCAACTTCTGTCTTGATTTTACTTTCTTCTTTCATAAGAATTCTTTTAATATTTTTAGAACTATTTATGAATTCTTCTGTTATAGGTTTAAATGTATCTTTTAGTTGTTCACTTGTATCTATTTCACCACTTTTTATACTACGAAGCTTTTTCTTCAACACATTTCTTGTCAACACCAACTGTTTTAAAATTTTCTCATCCATGTTTGCTAAGGGCAAATAACAGGTATCAGCAATCAGATCAGCTTTTCAGGACCTGGTCTGGTTTTCAGATCAGCTTTTCAGGACCTGGTCTGATTTTCAGATCAGCTTATCAGGACATGGTCTGGTTTTCAGATCAGCTTTTCAGGACCTGGTCTGGTTTTAAGATCAGCTTTTCAGGACCTGGTCTGGTTTTCAGATCAGCTTATCAGGACCTGGTCTGGTTTTCAGATTAGCTTTTCAGGACCTGGTCTGGTTTTCAGATCAGCTTATCAGGAGCTGGTCTGGTTTTCAGATCAGTTTATCAGAAGCTGGTCTTGTTTTTAGATCAGCTTATCAGGAGCTGGTCTGGTTTTTAGATCACCTTATCAGGAGCCGATCTGATTTTCAGATCAGCTTATCAGGTAACAGATCAGGCTATCAGGAGCTGTTCAGATTTTCATATCAAGATATCTGATTCAGATTTAGTTATTAGTATACAAGTAGCTAGCCATTTATAACATTTATATAAATGGAGTTTAAGGTCAGATGAAATACGAAAAAGTAAACTTTTATCTAGTAAAATTATTTTCTATAACGATCATCGTTTAATTTACTATCTTTGCTTATAATCAAAAATCCATATTTATCCTTTCAACGTGCTTTTTATTTTTCTCACCTTACTTAAACATTAAATATACATTATCATGATCTCGTATTAAATGTTTGGTGATTCTGGTGTAAGTTTTACATAAGTAGAATGAATCAACATTCTTATCTCTCCCCATACAAAAATATGCTTCCCATACGCATCATCGTTATATATCATATTGGAATTACTTTGGACTGAAATAACAGATTCATTATCTGTAAATTTTGTAATATCTTATTGTTTTAATTGATGAAATTAATTTATTCAGTTATTCATATTTGGATGGATAAAAAGATTTTGAGTATAAATAATTGTTCTCAAATTTAAGTCCATTAGGACTTTCTAGCAAGCCAATCATAGCGTTTTTTTCGCAATTTGACAGGTAAACTATTGTTGCACGAATAGAATTTCGTATAAGGGAACTATGATTTATTTTTGAACTATCGTTCGATGAATCATCAAAATTTCGTACCAAAGAATTATTTATGTTGTTTTGACTAAGGGTATGAGTCAATATTTATAAAATTCATTCCATAAATATCAGCTCATGCTCATAGTCAAAACAAAGTATGCTTTAAGTGTTTAAAACCAGTATTACCATAAAAATGGTAGTTTTAAATTCTTAAAATATACTTTGTTTTACTAACCGCATTTATGTAGCTAAGTACATTTAATAAATTTTAATTCTTATGATAAAAAAATAAACTAATACAGCTATACCATATCAGAAAATATTTTCTGAAATCGTATAGCTATATTAGTTTATTTTTTCTATAATAAAAGGTAATGATCCACACTCATAATCAAGACAGCATAAAAATATCCTTTATTTTGACTATGAGTATGCATCAATATTTATGAAATGCGTTTAGTTACAACAACAACAAAGTATATTTTAACAGCCTTATTTATAACACTTATTAGGGCTTTATAAAGACTTTTTAAGAAAAAATTTTTATAAAAAATTTGTTTTAAAAAGCCTTTACAAAGCCTTAATAAGTTTTATAAATAAGGCTGTAAGAGTTTAAAATCAGTATTTTGTATGATAATACTGATTTGAAACTCTTAAAATATTCTTTGTTTTGACTATGAGTAGGGGCCATTATCTCTTATTATAGGACAAATAAAATAATATAGCTATACGATTTCAGAAAATATTTTCTGATATCGTATAGCTACATTTTTAATTTTTCTATAATAAGAGATAATATTTATGAAATACATTTCATAAATATTGGCGCATACTCATAGTAAAAACAACCTAAAAATACCTTGGTACGAAATATCGATGAATCATCAAAATTTCATACCATGCTATATTTATGTTGTTTTACTAATCGCATTTTGTAAATAAATGCATTTCATAAATATTATCTATTATTATAGAAAGAATAAAATAGTATGGTTATATGATATTAGAAAACATGATTTCTGATATCATATAATTATACTATTTTATTTTTCTATAATAAGAGATAATGACTCATATTCATAGTCAAAGCAAAGGATATTTTTATGCTGTTTTGATTATGAGTATGCGTCAATATTTATGAAATGCATTTAGTTATAAAATGCGCTTAGTAAAACAAAGTATATTTTAAGAATTTAAAACCACCATTTTTATGGTAATACTGGTTTTAAACACTTAAAGCATACTTTGTTTTGACTATGAGCATGAGCTGATATTTATGGAATGAATTTTATAAATATTGACTCATACCCTTAGTCAAAACAACATAAATAGTTCTTTGGTACGAAATTTTGATGATTCATCGAACGATAGTTCAAAAATAAATCATAGTTCCCTTATACGAAATTCTATTCGTGAAACAATAGCTGACCTGTCAAATTGCGAAAAAAAAACGCTATGATTGGCTTGCTAGTCCTAATGGACTTAAATTTGAGAACATTTATTTATACTCAAAATCTTTTTATCCATCCAAATATGAATAACTGAATAAATTAATTTCATCAATTAAAACAATAAGATATTACAAAATTTACAGATAGTGAATCTGTTATTTCAGTCCAAAGTAATTCCAATATGATATTTAACGATGATGCGTATGGGAAGCATATTTTTGTATGGGGAGAGATAAGAATGTTGATTCATTCTACTTATGTAAAACTTACACCAGAATCACCAAACATTTAATACGAGATCATGATAATGTATATTTAATGTTTAAGTAAGGTGAGAAAAATAAAAAGCACGTTGAAAGGATAAATATGGATTTTTGATTATAAGCAAAGATAGTGAATTAAACGATGATCGTTATAGAAAATAATTTTACTAGATAAAAGTTTACTTTTTCGTATTTCATCTGACCTTAAACTCCATTTATATAAATGTTATAAATGGCTAGCTACTTGTATACTAATAACTAAATCTGAATCAGATATCTTGATATGAAAATCTGAACAGCTCCTGATAGCCTGATCTGTTACCTGATAAGCTGATCTGAAAATCAGATCAGCTCCTGATAAGGTGATCTAAAAACCAGACCAGCTCCTGATAAGCTGATCTAAAAACAAGACCAGCTCCTGATAAGCTGATCTGAAAACCAGACCAGCTCCTGATAAGCTGATCTGAAAACCAGACCAGGTCCTGAAAAGCTAATCTGAAAACCAGACCAGGTCCTGATAAGCTGATCTGAAAACCAGACCAGGTCCTGAAAAGCTGATCTGAAAACCAGACCAGGTCCTGAAATGCTGATGTGAAAACCAGACCATGTCCTGATAAGCTGATCTGAAAATCAGACCAGGTCCTGAAAAGCTGATCTGAAAACCAGACCAGGTCCTGAAAAGCTGATCTGATTGCTGATACCTGTTATTTGCCCTTAGCAAACATGGATGAGAAAATTTTAAAACAGTTGGTGTTGACAAGAAATGTGTTGAAGAAAAAGCTTCGTAGTATAAAAAGTGGTGAAATAGATACAAGTGAACAACTAAAAGATACATTTAAACCTATAACAGAAGAATTCATAAATAGTTCTAAAAATATTAAAAGAACTCTTATGAAAGAAGAAAGTAAAATCAAGACATAAGTTGAAAATATACAAGTTTAAAGCCTGAGAAACCTTCACTCAAGATATAGACAAGTACACCAAAAAAACTAGTAGAAGGGACAATTTTTGATAATACCATCTTATTTAATTATGTTAATACTGAAAATGATAATGACTATGAGGACGATGATTTTTACTCACAGACTTCCAATTCCGAAGACACTTATACTGACTTATCAGTATTGGAAGGAAGAAATAAATTAGATACGAGCTCAAACTGAATGAAGATAAAATACAAGTTGGTGGTCAAATATGGGCTCTATCACAAGCACTATTTTCTCTAATGTTTCATAAAATACCAAAAAACTATGATAGATTTGAACTCGAAATCTATAAAAAGATTTTAATTACTACTAATGTATGCATACAAAGTGATCATCGTTCACTGACGGAGAACGATATCAGTTAATTTTTTTTTGTGGAAACTCAAATCGACAAACTAAAGAAGAAATTAATAATATATGTAGCTTAAGGCATTGATATAATTTAAGAATATATTCAAATGCATATTGATGGACTATAACGTGAAATACAATTAGAGAAAGAAGACAGTTATAAAATTGAAAAAGACATTCTAAAAATTAAATCATTTTTTGAAAAACAAATTGAAGAGTTGTACGATTAAATATATATATATATATATATATATATATATATATATATATATATATATTAGAAAATTAACTACATGTTAGTATGAATAGCTGAAAGTGCAACATGTAGATCACAACACTCTCGAAAAAATCTGTAAATCAACTCAATGTCTTTAAAAAGAAATTTAGTAAACGAACTCCATATTAAACATATTAAATCTCGAAAATTGTTTGTGTTTGTAGAGATGTAATGACGGGAATATATGATCTTTTATGGAGCTGCGTTAGGTGAAATGGGGAACTATTCTAAAGAAAATAGAAATTGTTGATTTCTGAAGACTGTAATTGACACATTCTCAAAGTGTCAGTCAGTACAGCTAAAAACAAAAACTGCACTCGAAACAACAAGGCAATGGAAGATATTTTTGAATTGGGACGAGTACCAAAAAACTTACAAACAGATGATGGTAAAGAATTTTTCAACAAACACTTTGGAAAATTAATGCCTAAATACAACATTAATCACTACTCAACATATAGCAGTATGAAAGCATCAATAGTAGAACGATTTAATAGAACATTGAAAGGAATGATGTGAAAAGAATTAGCTTTAATGGTTCATATAAGTGGATTGGTATATATAAAGATTTACTTAGTGTATAACATAAAAAAATTAATCACAGCATTAAAATGTTTACGATTAAAGTTAACTCAACAAATGAGAAAAAGCTGCTTAATAGTATAAAGTAGTTTAAAGATGTACAAAATGTTGAATTTAATAAAAAATAAAAATAAAATTAAAAACGAAAAATCTAGTTTATCTTGTTTTTTGCAGGATTGATTAGGAATGATGGGTCTTAAGAAAGATAATTAACTAAATGTAGTGGAATTCTCTAAACTTGTTGGTCTGAATGAAATATTGCGAAAACTTCAGTGTTTAAAATGAACTATAACATAGTGCAATATTCAGCAACACATCATATTATCATTTTTTATAAAGTTGTATGTACATTTTCCCATCGAAAACGCTAGCACACGAAATTTTACAATATGAAAATGGGATTATTATAAAAGATCTTCGCTCTATTTATTTCTTTATCTATCAGATCTTTAGAAAATTTAGATAAACTACGGAAATTGGACTTTGATATCCTATCTTTAAGAATGTACATGTGTATGAATAAGTATCAAACAAACTTAGTGAATAAATATGGACTTCAACTAGAATCATGCTGAAGCATACATAAATTTTAAAATGGAATGTAAACGGATCTTACTTTATATCTATATCTGTATTAGTATTAAATAAATTTACAGAAAAAAAATTAAAGCATGCCGAAGCATGTATAATTTTCAAAAAAATCCTCACGTCATACAATTTTGCAAGCACAGACATTTTATTACCTTGTTGCAAATGAAATAAATATGTATATACTTTGTAAAAAAATTCAAGAGAGTGAACTGGTAAATTCTAATAGTAAAGATTTTTAATTTTAACACTACTACATCTCGGACTATTAAGTCACTATTGATAGAAGCATGCTAAGGCATGCATACTAGCAAAATATATAAACCTGTTAGAAGGTGATGAGAAGCTTTTTTAAGTGAGAAATCATTACATATGAATGCGATAGGGGTCAACCAACAAACCTCATGTATAAATACTTGAGGGAATGTTTCTAATACTTTATGAAAACACCGACGGTGAATTGCTGGTAGAGGTAACTGAGTTATTTGAGATCGATTTGCCACAATAGTTGTTTATTAAATATGTATTTCTTTGTATGTAAATTATTTTCTATATACATGCACATATTTACCTATATGTATATATCCACCAAAAAATTAGACCAACATTCACTATTTCAAGCAGTAAAATCTGAAAAAAAGGAGTGACACATTAGAAGCAAAAATAAATAAAAATAGAGACTGACTGATCAACTGATACGTACACTCTGTCCGATAGGCAAACAAAGCACACTTAAACATTTCAGAAATATGTATGTACACAATACGCTGAACTTTAATAAAATGAGAAAAAAATCATATAGAACATTAAATAAAAGCCATAGGTGCTCACCCTTCATAAAATAAACATATGTATATGTACCTTATTAATGTAAACATATTATCAGTATAAAGCAACAGAAATTTCGTCATACAAAGTCATCTTGTATCCTAGAGGAGCCGTCGATAGGGTATACCTAAATTATATGAAAACGAGTTCGTTTTCTGTTGATCGTTATTCAAGAAGAAAATATGTTTGTTCATTATGATTTAACTAATTTAAAAGTACATTTAAATTCAGTCTCATATTCGTACTTCTTAATATAAAAATTAAAAGTACATAAATGTTATCCAATTCTATATTATATGTATCTAAAATTCCAAGAAAGCTGTTATATGAAAGAATCTCCAGCGCTTCTAACTACATCACAGTTTAAGAAAAAAGCTCCTTTTATTCAATTGAATAAAATTTTAATTTGAAACAGTAAGCAAAGACATCAGCTTGCTGCATTCTTATTCATAATCGTATAATAGAAAATATAACCACCAAAGTACAAATTCTAAAAGTCTTATAAATTAAACAATATAGAAAATAACATAATTTTTATAAACATGTAAGGTTTCAAAAGTAATTCAAATGACTTTATCGCAAAAGAAGTAGCGATTTTTTTCAACAACTATGAAAATAATAATTTCAATATAAAACTCCCTTTTGATTTTAAATGTTTATCAATAAAAAATAATCAGTAAGTTGAGTAACAAAAAACAAAAGAAAAAAAACACTATCAGTATCTAAGCTGGATCAGTTTCATTTAAAAATGTTTATACATTTTTAAAAAGCAATGCAAGATTTCCAAAAATAAATGTAGAAAGTGAAGAAAAAAGGCTATAGTTAGAAAAAATTGCATACCCCCAAAAATGTCAAACGTTGACTAACTAACGTTGCGTCAACTTTAAAAAAATGTAAATTATATATAAGAAATATTTCTATTATAGTTACTATTACTATAGAGTATGTATCTTCAGGAATTCAGTTTTACTTAAAACAGAAAATCTTCACAAACTTTTAAGTAAATGCAGATAAAACAACGTTTTTAATTTCAGATAATACACAACAACAACAAAAGATATAACATGACAAAAAAAATTAATTCAAAGATTGAGTTGTACTCTTATTTGTATGTACGTACATACATACATACATACATAAAATCAATTTGTATGTATACATATCAAATTTCTTATCAACCCTGCAGATAATGCGACTAGTCCATACATGCATGTAGGGACTAGTCCAAAGAGGAGTTGTAGTACTCCAAAACTACTCCAAATATATGAAAAAAAGGTGGTCGATTTAACATTGCGATGTCCTAGGGTTGGACCACATGGTACAACGTTGCATTACATCCGACTAACCCCAAAAACTACCCCATATGGAATAGTTATAGACTACTCGCATACAATTTCTGAGTGCCTAAGAAGAACGACCATATTCGTTTAGACACGAATAGTTATCGTGCAGCATTGAATGGTTGTATGAAAACGATATGATCCATGACTGCATTACATGAGACTATGATGTAACTAGACTGTTTCATCTAGATTGGACCACATACTCCAATATTATTTGCATGGAATGCTCAAGTATTTATTAGATCTTAACAATCACACTTACATATCTACATCATGAAAATATATGAAGCGTCGTTTAGTCAAAGCACAATGTATAGATAAGCAATCAATACACTCAGGGAAAATGTGCAGCTTAAAAATAAGAATGCTTCACATTAATTCAATAATTTTCAATATAATAGAAAATGTATATTGAAATACCTAAAACCTAATGAGTTTAATAAATGAATCCTGTAAATTAATATTTTTCCGTATTGAAATAAGAAATTTCAATATGAATAAACCTTCGTTAATGTATAAAAACATATAGGGAAGTTCAGATATATGATAGTATTTTATAGTACCAAATGTCGATATTGAAAACAATTTATTTCTACCTACATATAAATATCAGCGCGAGAAAATCATTTACATACTGGTACACACACATACACAAAGAAGTGATCACGTAATACACAAACATACATACATAAATTTTATAATATTATGAAATTCAAACTCCTCTGTCATGAAATACGAAACAATATTTCTTAAATAAATAAACGAAGATTTCATAACATCACCTTCGTCCCCCACCATACGATCACGTACATTACTCCAAAAACATATATGTACATACATTATCAAATACATTCCCTCTCCACTTCCATTTTCAGCAGATATCAGGGTTGCCACTATCTGCAGCTACTAGAATATTTCCCCAGAAATAAAAAAAATGCATGCATACATACGAGCACAATAACCATACATATGCATAGCAACGACAACTCACAACAACAAAAATAATGATTCTACATACACACGAATTCGTTGTCACTACCCTGCAGTCAGACAGGGATCAAGTGTCTTTGTGTCAACACTAAAATTCTAGTGACCATTATAGTATAATACGTTTTATTCTATCTGTCAGTAAAAAGGAAAGATTTTGCAACAACTTGTCAATATACATACCTTTTTGTATGTACATAAATTATAGAAATATACCAGTAACTAACTGTCTGGTTGGTATGTCTCTACGTTCCAATAAGAACCACGTAGTCATACGTATTCAATTGTTTTAGTGTTACTAGTATATTTTAAATGACAAGCATATGCTAAATGTCTATAGTGAAAATTATTGAATGGGATATAATTATATAGTAGTAATGGTGACAAAGTCAAAAGCGACTCAGTACATTTTCACCATCGACATTTCCTACTGGGTACAATGATTGTCTACCACTACGACAAAAGTATCTGAGACCGACAATTAAATACAAAAACGCACACATATACACGCACACATACATACACACACAAACATCCCACACATACATACACTGTATGTATACATCCACTGTAAGGACAACGTTTCTCTACAATAACAACAAAACCTGTACACACAAGTGTACATACATCCCCATACACAGAAAGAATCAAACTCACACACATACACACATACAACACCCACGTATACATACATCCATGCACTGTAAGCACAACGTTTCTCTACAATAACAACAAAAGCTGGGCACACAAGTATACATACACATAAACAAAGACTCAAACTCACACACACACACACACATAGCCAAGAAACTCTCAGCATGAAAATCCCCAAAATCCCCCCATTTGTAACAGGGTTGCCATCGTTTTTATTTTTTCCCCGTTTTGAATTCCCAAAACAGGACTATCGTCCCCATTACTAATCTACTATTATATGGAATTGTATTTGAAAACAGATGTGCTTCTCCTAACGGATATTTTTGAAAATTTTAGAAATGTCTGTAAATAAATTTATAGCTTGGAACCCTGTCAATACTATACTGCTCCGGGGATATCTTGGGATGCTATGCTTAAGCATACAGACATTGAATTAGAGCTAGTAACCGATATCGACATGTACAATTTCTTTAAAAGAGGGATACGAGGTGGAATTGTCCAATGTTGTAAAAGATACTCCAAGGCAAATAATAAGTATTTAGAAACTTTTGATAAAAATAAACCTTCCGAATTTCTTATGTATTTAGATGCAAACAATCTTTATGGTTGGGCCATGTCTGAACATCTTCCTTATGGAGGATTCAGATGGTTAAAAAGCGAAGAACTAAATATTAATCCGCAGTTAATAGATGATAATTCAAATGATGGTTATGTATATGAGGTTGATTTAGAATATCCTTCTTATTTACATAACATGCATAACGATCTTCCTTTCTGTGCCGAAAACAAGGAAATTGGAGCATCAAAATATAAAAAACTAATAACTGATTTTTCGCCAAAACATTCTTATATAATTCATTACAGAGTACTTAAACAATGTCTAGAAAACGGTTTGATTTTGAAAAAAAAATACATAGAGTTCTAACTTTTAAGCAGTCTCCATGGTTGAAAGATTATATAGATCTTAATACTAAATACAGAGCCGAAGCTAGAAATAACTTTGATAATTTGAATAGTTTTAAGCGGTTATATACCGTGTTTAATAATTTTTTCTCATTTTTATAGTTAACTTGAATCGGTGGCATTTTGATGGTGAGATGAATTTTTTTATTATATGTATTAATCAAGTCTTTGTAAATGTCGAGCCAGTTATAAGACCCATTAAAGCTAAACTCTTTCCACATCATTCCTTTTAATGTTCTGTTAAATCGTTCTACTATTGATACTTTCATTCTGCTATATGTTGAGTAGTGATTAATGTTGTATTTATTCATCAATTTTCCAAAGTGTTTATTGAAAAACTCTTTACCATCGTCTGTTTGCAAGTTTTTTGGTATTCGTCCCAGTTGAAAAATATTCTGCATAGCCTGGGTTGTTTCCAATGCAGTCTTTCTTTTCAAGGGTACTGCCCAAGCAAATTTTGAAAATGTATCAATTACAGTCAGCAAAAATCGATAAATCTCTATTGTCTGTAGAATAGTTCCCCATTTCAACTAAATCAGCTTGCCAAAGATCATCTATTCCTTTCATAACAACTCTTCGAGGTGGAAAATGTTTTCGTGCTTGCTTATGTAGTTCATTTATCAAATTTCTTTTTGAAGTCATTATTTAACGTATTTAGAATTTGATGGGATATGTTGAGTTCAGTGAGTTCATTTAAGTACTGTCGACCATCATATTTCTTACATACCCATAAATTAACTCATTTATCTTTTTAATTTCTTTTTCAAAAAATAGTTTCATACTTGAAATTTTTTCCTGAATTTCATTGAGTTTTTGACTTAAGATCATGTTGATTTCATCTCGAACTTCTTGAATTTGACTTTGCAGAAGCAATTTATTAACAAAATCGCTTTCCTCCAAAGCTTTTGCCACATTTTTGATTCTTTTGTTTTGAACGTCAATGTTATTAGTTTTATCCATAACGAAGCCCAGCAGCTTAGGAACATTTTTCACAAAAACGGTACCACTTGTATCATTAAGATAGTGCCCGAACTTATCGATGGACATGATTTATGCAGATAAATATTATTCTATAATGTTTGCCTCATATAATTCTTCGATAATTGAGACAATTTCGTTTTTGTGATTAGTATGACCTGCAGCTTGTGATGCCAGCAATAGCCTAAGGCGATCTACTAACTCATTAGGATCGTCCCAGTATATATAGTTAGGTTTGTATGTGTTTAGTTGCATCAAACCCTCACCCTTGTAAGGACTTTTTATTTTATGTAATGATGATTAAGTTGATGAGTTCTTTTCACTTTCTTTCTTAAAAAATTTACTGATAATATGCTTATATTTATATGCTCTCGTTCCTTTGATTTGTCCATCAGGTCTATAATCTCTTTTGTATGCATTTGTGCTCACTAAAATTTTCTTATATATATCTAATTCATGTTTATCATAATATTTAGGTGTTTTGTGAAACAGTAAAGAAAATAAACCTGGTGTAAAGGCCCATATTTGATTTCCAATCACTATTTTATCTTCAGTAAATTTAATACTACTATTGCCAAACTTCCATTTATTATTAAAACCTTTATGTGGACCGTATAGAGTATCTAATTCGTTTCTGCTTTCCAAGAGTGCTAGGTCAGTATAACTCTTATTATTATCTGAATTGTCTAGAGTTTCCGATTGAGAGTAAAAATCATCGTTGTCATCATCATCGTCATCAGTATCAACATTATCAACCTTGTTTGCGTTTCGATTACTAAGTGAGATATTTTTATTGCATAACGTTTCTTCAACAAGTTTCTTTGGAGTACTTGTCTCTAACTTAACTGATTGTTCGTTGAATGAAAAATTTGAATTTTTATAAACTTTCGTTTTAAATTCATCTCTTTCTAATTTAATACTTTTTTTTATTATTTTTAGAACTGTTCACAAATTCTGTTAATGGTTCTATTATTGGTTTAAATGTGTCTTTGAATTGCTCATGTGTATCTGCTTCATCAACTTTTATACTACGAAATTTTTTCTTTAAAACATTTCTTGTCTTTATTAGTTTTTTTAACACTTTTTCATCCATTTTCAACTATTAGACACCAGATCAGGTATCAGCTATCAGATCAGGTATCACTTATCAGATCAGGTATTAGATCAGCTATCAGATCAGGTATCAGATCAGCTATCCGATCAGGTATCACTTATCAGATCAGGTATCAGATCAGGTATAAGATCAGCTATCAGATCAGCATCAGATCAGCTGAGCACAAATGCATACAAAAGAGATTATAGACCTGATGGACAAATCAAAGGAACGAGAGCATATAAATATAAGCATATTATCAGTAAATTTTTTAAGAAAGAAAGTGAAAAGAACTCATCAACTTAATCATCATTACATAAAATAAAAAGTCCTTACAAGGGTGAGGGTTTGATGCAACTAAACACATACAAACCTAACTATATATACTGGGACGATCCTAATGAGTTAGTAGATCGCCTTAGGCTATTGCTGGCATCACAAGCTGCAGGTCATACTAATCACAATAACGAAATTGTCTCAATTATCGAAGAATTATATGAGGCAAACATTATAGAATAATATTATCTGCATAAATCATGTCCATCGATAAGTTCGGGCACTATCTTAATGATACAAGTGGTACCGTTTTTGTGAAAAATGTTCCTAAGCTGCTGGGCTTCGTTATGGATAAAACTAATAACATTGACGTTCAAAACAAAAGAATCAAAAATGTGGCAAAAGCTTTGGAGGAAAACGATGTTGTTAATAAATTGCTTCTGCAAAGTCAAATTCAAGAGGTTCGAGATGAAATCAATATGATCTTAAGTCAAAAACTCAATGAAATTCAGGAAAAAATTTCAAGTATGAAACTATTTTTTGAAAAAGAAATTAAAAAGATAAATGAGTTAATTTATGGGTATTTAAGAAATATGATGGTCGACAGTACTTAAATGAACTCACTCTGAACTCAACATATCCCATCAAATTCTAAATACGTTAAATAATGACTTCAAAAAGAAATTTGATAAATGAACTACATAAGCAAGCACGAAAACATTTTCCACCTCGAAGAGTTGTTATGAAAGGAATAGATGATCTTTGGCAAGCTGATTTAGTTGAAATGGGGAACTATTCTACAGACAATAGAGATTTATCGATTTTTGCTGACTGTAATTGATACATTTTCAAAATTTGCTTGGGCAGTACCCTTGAAAAGAAAGACTGCATTGGAAACAACCCAGGCTATGCAGAATATTTTTCAACTGGGACGAATACCAAAAAACTTGCAAACAGACGATGGTAAAGAGTTTTTCAATAAACACTTTGGAAAATTGATGAATAAATACATTAATCACTACTCAACATATAGCAGAATGAAAGTATCAATAGTAGAACGATTTAACAGAACATTAAAAGGAATGATGTGGAAAGAGTTTAGCTTTAATGGGTCTTATAACTGGCTCGACATTTACAAAGACTTGATTAATACATATAATAAAAAAATTCATCGCACCATCAAAATGCCACCGATTCAAGTTAACTATAAAAATGAGAAAAAATTATTAAACACGGTATATAACCGCTTAAAACTATTCAAATTATCAAAGTTCAATGTGGGAGATCATGTGCGCATAAGTAACTATAAACATGTTTTTGAAAAAGGATATACACCAAATTGGACCACAGAAATTTTTACGATTAAAAGAGTTCAAAATACACATCCAGCTACATACATATTAGAAGACTATCGTGGTTACCCTATTAAAGGTGGATTCTATGGTGAAGAACTTTCAAAAACCAGATATCTAAATACATATCTAGTTGAAAAAGTTCTTAAAACTAAAGGTGAGAAGGCATATGTTAAATGGTTAGGATTTACCAATCAACATAATTCTTGGATCAATAAAAATGAAATATTGTAGTTAAGTGTATATATGTCTATATTTGTATCTAATATATTTAAATAAAATATAAACTTCCTTTGTATACAAAGTGCTGTGTTTAATGTCACTTATTTGTAATCAGACAATCATAATGTCAATAACACTTACTCTTAGCTCAAACTCATCTGAGTTATCTGCTAATTACTTTCCTCCTATTCGTTTGGATGGTGAATATGAATGTGCTCTAACTGATTTTCATTCATATAATAGCATTAGATGATTATAACAATATATTTCATATTGGTGAACATGTAATTAAAATACCAATAGGATCTTATGAATTGAATGATTTAGTTGATTATATTAAACATAACGATAAGCAGTATTGTCCGGAAAATAAAATTGATATAGAAGCTAATAACAATACATTGCAAGTTAGAGTTAATAGCTCTAAGGATCCCATATACTTTAACAAAGATAATACAATTGGAAAACTTTTTGGATTCAATAAGAAAATTCTAGCTCCTAACAAAGACCATTACTCAGATCTACCAGTCAATATTTTCATCGTGAATATCTTGCGTGTTGAATGTAGTATAGTGGTTAACACATATACGAATAACTCACAAGCACACACATTATATGAATTTGCGATCAATGTCCCCCCAGGGTATAAAATTGTTGAGATTCCTCGAAATCCTATCTATTTGCCAGTTAACTGCCGAGAGATAAGTTCTCTTACTCTACGCATAGTTGATCAGAACGGTGATTTAATTAATTTCCGAGGAGAGGAAATTACAACACGAATACATTTGAGATCTAGCAAATAATGATAATATACAACGTCAAGCAATGTAAGGATAAAATTGGATACACTCATAAAACACTATTGCAAACCAAACCACAATTAAAGCGATCATTACAAAAAAAACATTTGACGCAAGAAAATAAAAAATTTTTGAAGTCTCTCAATTTAAATTTGACAAAGAAATGAGTTACATACTAGATGTTCTAAAAAACCTCAATCAGACGAGAGTATAATTAAAAAGGACTATCACACATATACACCATACCTACAATCCTTCAACAATAACGATGAGATTCGAATTTCAATACAAAATCAAGACTTATATGTGCTACCCAGCGAAAGCTACATATATTTTTTTTTTTTTTTTTAATGCATGTATTTATTTATTGTATCTTCATATATGAACTAACAATAAGTATTCAAATCTTAAATCTATAAAAAAAATTATTAGGTCCGACCAGTGTCGGACATAAACTTAGTGGTAGTTATAAATAATACATTAGTAGTGGTAATCAAAAAAAAAGGGGGGGAAGTATTTTCAAGTAGTCCCATCTGGAGTGTTAGGTATAAGAGCCCGTGTGTCCCTCTTTTTTAAGCGGATGTGTCTAGTAAAGTTCAAAATATTACGAGCAAGCGGATTAGGATGTGATTCGAGTTTTGTTAAATAGTTGCCTGCGTATTTTGCAATTTCTTCAGTCACTAGTGGCATATTTAAATCACGATGTATAATAGAATTTTGGATGTACCATGGAGCCGATGTTATTAACCGTAAAATTTTGTTTTGCCTTCGTTGGATTCTCTCGACATTGGAAGCTGAAGCAGTGCCCCATAACTGAATTCCGTAGCGCCATATTGGCTTCAAAAGCGACTTGTATAATAAAAGTTTGCAGTCTAGGATGAGTGTTGAGTTTCTGCCAATCAACCAATATATTTGAGTTAACTTAAGTTTCATCTGAGTTAACTTAGAGTCAATATGATGTTTCCATGTAAGTCTTCGATCAAGGTGTATACCAAGGTATTTCACTTGGGAATGTTCAGGAATATTTTGATTGTTGATTCGAATGGGGGAGCAAGTATCTCTTCTTAGGGTGAACGTTATATGGACACACTTTTGTTCATTGACTTTAATTCTCCATAAGTTCAACTATATTTCCAGCTGGGTAATATGTTCCTGGAGATTGCGGGATGCCTCATAAGGGTTTTCGTGCACACTCATACAGGCTGTATCATCGGCAAAAGTAGAAATATGGATATTATTGCTCATAGGCATATCACAAGTATATATTAAATACAAGACAGGACCCAAAATACTACCCTGTGGCACACCAGAAGATATAGATTCGGGCACACTCGTGAACTCTCCTTCCACAACAGTGAACTTCCTATCAATAATATAACTTTCCAAAAGCTTTTGAATGTTTATTGGCAGATATGTCTTCAATTTTAAAACTAGGCCTTCGTGCCATACTTTATCAAACGCCTGAGAAACATCAATAAAGAGAGCAGAACAATACTTCTTTTCTTCAAATGTTCTTCTTACAACTTGGACCAGTCTATGCGTTTGTTCAATCGTGCTGTGCTGACTTCTAAAGCCAAATTGATGGTCCGGGATGCACCCATTATCAGTTAAAATTTTGGACAATTTAGTCATGAGCAGCTTTTCGAAAAGCTTTGAGATTGTAGATAGTAAGCTTATAGGCCTATATGACTCAGTCTTGGTAAGATCTTTGCCCGCCTTTGGAATCATTTTGATCTTGGCCAGTTTCCAGTTATGTGGAAAATACTGCATTCTTAAAATAGCATTAAAAGTAAATAGCAGGATTCTTATTGCAATATGAGGCAAGTTCATGAGCATTTTGTTACTAATGCCATCAATACCTGGATCTTTCTTCGGGTTGAGTTCAGCAATTACTTTTTGTACTTCACGCATCTTAAACCTTAAGGGACGAGGGGGTAGAGAAACTACACTCGGTAAATCAGCAGCACCCGTACATGAATTGGGAGTGAATACAGATTTTAAATGCTCAGAAAATAAGTTACCTTTCTCACTATCACTTCTTGCCCAGCCTCCGGTCGCAGTACGCAATGGTGACTTAAGATCAACGGGTCGTTTAAGATTTCTAGTAGCGCGCTATAAAGAGTAATTAGATGCGGACGTTACATCAAGACCTTCTAAATACTTTTCCAGTAGTGCAGTTTTTTCCGACGATAGCAGCTCTTTGAGTCGTTTAGTACATTCTTTAAGTCTGATTTTATTTAGGGGTGATCTGTGTTGTTGCCATTCTCTTCTAGCTCTCCTTTTTTCACATACAAGACGTTCAATTTCCGTAGAATAAATTCTGTTAAAGCCGGTCTGCGGATAGGAAGTAGTGGCGTGTTCAGCAGCCTGTTTAATATTTTCGTTAAGATTGGCAATGTTAAATTCAATATCATCGCATGATCTAAGCTGAATGTTTTCTACGCAGTGACTACTAAGATATTTTTTGAATGCCAGCCAGTTGATTCCATTAATCATCTTCACATATGAGTTAGTTAAATCACTCCTTAGTGGGTTGAAAATTGTAACTATTGTTGGAGAGTGATCGGAGGACAGATCTAGAGAGGCCTCTACATGAATTAAGTCCCTATGAATATTTTTCGTGACGGCAAAATCTATAACATCTGGAATTTTTCTTACGTCAGTAGGCCAGTAAGTAGGCTCCCCACTCGAAATGACATCTAAGCCCATTTTTGAAATTGTATTGAACAAGGCTCGACCTCTAGGTGTAACAAGACGCGATCCCCAGTACGTATGTTTTGCATTGTAGTCACCAGCTGCCACGAAACAAGATCCAAGCGATTTGTAGAACTTCTCATACTGATCTTCGGTAACTGAAAATCTGGGAGGTGAGTAAATTGATGATATCACGAAATTCGCACAAAAATTTTCTACGAAAATATTCGTTGCTTGCAAATATTCTTCACTAACGTTGTCAAGGACATAGTGCTTGAGTCTTGACTTAATCAGAATCGCTGATCCACCAAATGCTCTCTCTCTCTCTCGGGTCCTTTGTATCATATAAAGTGTAACCATTTATTTTAAATAAGCTTCTTGAGGTCAAATGAGTCTCAGAAACCAACATTATATCAATATTTTTTTCCATGAGGAAGTGCTCAAGTTCATTTTTATGTTGGCGAATGCCGTTTGCGTTCCAGAAACATATTGTTAACGTGTTCATGGCTTATTAACTAATGCTTGAAGCAGAGTATTCTGCATTCGCAGCATTTCTTGCATCATGCTAGTCATATTTGTTGTAAAATTGTTTATAGTTTGCACCAGATTTTCAATAGTAGCTTCAAGGCGATTAAAATTAAAGCTTGCGTCAATATTTTTTTAATTATTTGGCGGGGAAACATTTTGTGTGGGAATTGAATTTGTCTTAGCAGCATAAGCATACGATACACGGGAAGTAACTGGTTGGCTCATTTGCGCAAAAGTGGCAGAGTAAGCGTTTGCTGATTGAGCTGGAGCTGGAGCTAATTTAGGTTTTTGCACCATAGTCTTCTTTACGAAAGAGTACACAGGACAACCTCTGTAGTTAGCGGTGTGATTACCTCCACAATTACTGCATTTTTTTATCACTTTGATCTTTTGGCTTATCGCAACTAGCTGTGCTGTTTAATTCGCCGCACACAACACAAACAGAGGGTAAATTGCAGTATGTTTTTGTATGGCCATATTCTTGGCAATTATGGCACTGTACAGGACCTGAACGCTTATGTGGCTCTTCAACTGTAATTTTTCGGTACAAGAGGAATTTCAAATTATAAATTGGATGCGTCTCATTTTTTTTCAATTTCATATCATTAGGTTTAAGTTCAACTCGAAATAGGGGTTGGGGAACCTTCTCTCTGTTTATTATATTGGACACATTTTTTACCTTAAACCCCTGGAGGACGAGTGCATCTTTTATTTCTTCGGGAACAACATAAGAATCTATGCCCTTCAATACGATCTGCATGCCTTTAGCGCTCTTAAGCTGGTATGTGTAGAAGCTTGTTTTATTTTTTTCAAATTCAGCAACCATTTTGCGGAAATCTTTTTCGTCATAAATTTGGATTTTAGTTTCATCGATGTTGCCACGTTTTATTGGAACAATGTGAAATTTATTCTCACCAATGACCGAAATTAATTTTTTAATAAGGGCATTTGAATTTTTCTCTCTCAAATAGATTGGTGGCGGCTTGGATATTTTATTCGAGGATACCTCGGGTTTGTCGTTGTCATCTTGCAAAATTTTAAAGCGGTTTTGGCGATTAGTTGAGGCTGCACTGTTATCCGTAGACATTTTTGGAGCAGATGAAATTTTCGAAGAATTCGGGCTTCGCCCACGCTTTACCACGGTTATATATCTGTCCATTCCGACTTGTACCTTGAGTTTCCAGCCGCTGTTATCTGTAGTGATAACTTTGTTAAGTGATGAACACGAGCCTGAAGGGGATGATATTACTGGCTTATATGAAGAAGTACTAGGCAACTGTAATGTTAATGCATCATTACTATTTGGCATTGGACAAAGCGAAGTTGATCGCTGACGAAAAATTGGCTTCGACGTTAAAAAAAGAGTTTCATCAGGTTTATTATTTATATTTTTTTCATTAAGAGTTTCAGAACTCACAGTAAAATAAGCATTTCTGCCGTTAGAACTCACTTCAAATTTTTTTGTATTTGAGGCACTCATACAAAGAATTCCTCAAGGGATATTCGTTTGTGTTTTTTTTTTGTTTGCGGTCTTTTTTTGTTTTTGTTATTTATGATTGTTTATTTGTTTAGATGTACACATATATAGTATTCCTCAATATCACTTTTTTTAATTTTTTTTGTCTGCGGTTTTTTCGTTTTTGTTATTTTTACTATGTAAAAATATTAGCAAAGCATAAAGCTTATTTATTAAAGTCAGTATGTACCTATTACGAATAATATGTACTACGAATATTTTTTGTTTGTTTAATTTTTTGTAAGTAAGAAAAATTCCGCTAATCGACTGTTCGCTATGAAGGTACCACGAGAAATGAAAGCTACATATATGTTGAGGGAAGTATTGTAGATGATAATGACAGCAAAATATCTTCGTTTTTAAATCTAAAATTAAAAAATAACTTTGTGGCACATCTCTTTGACGAAATTCGATATGAACTTAATGGCATAGAAATTGATCATACAAGACATTTAGCGATTACAAGCAGCCTAAAAAATTTTGTTTCCTTATCACCAACAGAAAGTGTTGGCTTGTACAATGCAGGATGGAACAAACTCGATGATTTGGATATTTTAAATGGACACTTTAATTTCTATGTACCACTGAAACTATTTTTAGGTTTCGCTGAAGACTATAATAAAATTATACTCAGCGGTAAACATGAATTGGTTCTCTTACGTAGTAAGAACGATGAAAAACTCGTATACTGAACTGTTGCTACTGACAAACCAAAAATTAGTATCTCAAACATCTCATGGAGAATTCCGCATGTACAATTATCCGATCTGAGCAAATTGAATATGATTAAAATTATTAACAGTGGTGCTTCTATACCAATGGCATTTCGCAGTTGGGATTGTCACATTAATCCTCAACTAAATACAGGGACTAGCTATATATGGAATGTTAAATTGGCTGCAAATAGAGAACGACCCCCGTTGTGTTGATTGCTTTTCAACAAGAAAATAAGTTTGTTCATTGTAATTTAAACAATTTAAAAGTACATTTAAATTCCGAATCGTACCCATATGATGATCTAAATATAAAATTTAAAAATGATCGGTATGCCATTCTATATGATATGTATCTACGGTTTCAACAAAGCTACTACAACCGATTCTAACTGCTCAAGAATTTAAAAATAGTGTGCCGATAGTGGTAGTAGATGTCAGTCACCAAAACGAAGCCCTCTCTAACGGTCCTGTTGATATAAAAATTGAAATTGAAACAGACTCCAATATACCTACCGATACATCAGCTTTTTGCATACTCATCCACGACCGCATAATAGAATACATACCCTTAAAAGGTCAAGTTCGTAAGATAATGTAAATAAAAAATAATAAAATAAGATGATTGGGGATAAAGTTTTCATCGATATGCAAGGATTTAAATCTAATTCAAACATCTTCATTGCAAAAGAAATAGCAATTGTTTTTAACAATAAGGAGCACATGAATTTTATTACTAAACCACCGTTTAACTTCAAAAGATTATCAATAGCAAAACAAAGAGAAGCGAATTGGCTAACAAGAAACTTTCATCATCTGAATTGGAATGACGGATCAATATCATTTAAGAGTGATGTAAAATTTTTAAAATCCAATTTAAAACATTATTCAATCTATGTTAAGGGTGTGCAAAAGAAGAAATGGTTTGAAAAACTACTTCAAATTATAGTTTTCAACATCGAGGATATTGGCTGCATCAACTTTAAGCAAATACAACTTAAATATCCGGAATATTTTTACTACAGCTATCACAATTATGGAGTTTGTGCCTTAAGAAATGCATATTTACTTTATCAAGAAAATAACTAAAAAATATATTTTATTTTTCTATTCTTACATTGTCACAACATATATTTACGATATTTTTTTAAATAAATATGTAGATTAAAATTATAAAAAAATTTTGTTCAATCATTTATTTATATGTATATGGTATGTACAAAAACACAGAGAGAAATGTCAGCAAGCAGTGAAAATAACAACCAATCTTTGACAATCCTCAATATCACTAACTTCAATTTCTTTACAAAAGAAGTGAAAAGAATGAATAAATACAACACGCATAAATTGTATATTTTATTCATTTCTTCAAACTCTTTACACATAAAAAAAAATTAAACAACAACAACAACAAAAACAAAACATTGATATCTCACCAGCATACATAATTACTTTCTAAAATACCCTTCCATGTCCCCAGTTAAAAAAACGAATATTACAAACAAAAAAAAAGTAATGCCGAGTGCACACTATGATATTTTGTGACATCGCAACAGTGTGCCCTAGTGGTAACGTTTATCATTTCCGTTGTGTATTCCATATAAAAAATTAAAAAAAAACATGATGTGAAAGGCGTTGCACACATTTTAAAAAATGATTAGAACACAAGAAAATGCCAGATTTGTACTCGGCATTGCACATATACATATACGACTACTTACCCATCTGCCAACGCTCAACTTATTGTAAAAACATACACAAATACACACGTATGAGCATAACGTTGGCTCCCATGATCACGCATCTCTAATTTCCTTTGACAATCATAAATATCTTACACTTCAATTTTTCCAACCTTCAAATAAGTTCATAACTTACATATTTCGTTTACCTCTTCAAACTCTTTAAATATAGGAAATTGAAAAATCAAACTAAATAAAACCAACAACAAAAAACATTCACAGATTTCCCACAAGCATACATAATTTCTTTCTAAAATAATCTTCCATGACCACCAGCTAAAAAAAGAATATTGCAAAGAGACAAAAGCAACATTTTTTCTCTATGCACACACGCACTTACACTCTAAAATCATAAACCTGCTTCAACCGCTTAACAAACAAAAAAAAAATCCATTCAAAATTAAAATTAAAACAAAATCCTACATAAAATCCTTCGTACCTACATAATTAACTATGTACATCGACGAACGGATATCAAACCATGCTTATCTCACAAACCATATATTTTATTCATGTCTTCGAACTCTTTAAACATAGGAAAAAAATAAATAAAAAATCAAACTAAATAAAACCAAAAAAAAAAAAACATTCATAGATTCCCACACAATTTCTTTCTCAAGTACCCTTCCGCAACCGCTTAACAAACGAAAAAACATACTACGTACAAACAAAAGAATATTACAAAAAACTAAACTATGCACACACGCACACACAATATAAAATCATAAACCTGCTGCAACCGCTTAACAAACGAAAAAACATACTAAGTACAAACAAGCCCCACGTGCCTACATAATTAACTATGCACATCGGCGAACGGATATCAAACCATAAAATTAAAACAAACACACATCGACGGGCCGACATCAAACTATCCTTTTCTACGTACAAATCGTCCATAAGCCTCGTCACTTCACACCATTGACAGTAATTACCTTAATATGTAAATTTTAGCCCATAAATTACAAAATTTCGATTTTAATTACCCAAATTTGACAATTTTAATTGCTGGGGCTCATACATTCTACTACTAATATTATTCAACTAAGATATGTGTTACTACGTTTATACACGCACTATTGGCAAAAATTGTGTAAATGTACAAAATATCAAATAATAACTGGATTTTATTGCCATTGTTTGCTTCTATCAACATTTTTTGTGCAATATTTATTAATTTATTGTTTTTTATTGGCAAACATTTGCAAGTGTGGCAACCTCAAGCATTTTATTTGCAAATAGTGCGTTAATCATGAATAGTTTTCTGAGTTAAGGTAGAATTAGTAAAATCGTTTCGTGATGTTGCGTGTCAGCTGACAAAAACCGTACCATATACAATGCATGTTACTAGTTATAAAATATGTGGTGGTAGCACTGCTGACGTAGGAATCTGCAGAAAACAGATTTTTCTGTAGCGAATGTCAAAAACGCCGCATTTAATGCCAGACAAAAAAAAAATGTGCTCTGCAAACTGTTACATTTTCCATAACTTGTGCACAAATTTGAACGATACGGCAAGCTGTAAAGTAGAATGATACGATTTTAGTAATTCTACCTTTAGTAAGTCGCAATAAAAACCATAATATGGCGTATAAACGTAGTATGTCTCAATTTTTGAATTTCGCGAATAAATAAAATTTCAATTACTTCATATTTAATTGGTGTAGCCACATTTTTTAATTTAAAATGGTACGTACGCGCAGTAATTTAGGGCGTCAATCACGTAATGATAAAAATGTTGCGGCATCTAGAGCATCTCAAAGTGACGAACAGCGTGTAAATAATACTTTGGCTGCTCGAAATTCCGTGGCACGTGGTAGGGCTCTGCGAAATCCAGCTCCACGTCCGTATGTGCGACGTACTGTGGAGCGTGCTGCATTCAATTATGATGCAAACTTTGATTACGTTTTTCAAGGCAAAAGTTTCAAATGGTCCAAAGAGTACTTGTTTGCGTGAAATTGAATAAATAAAACAATTGGTATTAGGTTTAAAAAACAAGACGTATTCTCAATTTATTTATATTACCTTTTGATTTGCGTTAATATGGCGTATTTGTATGTAACAGCGAGAGAACTTTCCAACAATAATTTAACTTCTATAATAAAAACCTGGTAGCGAGTGCAATTTTTAACATAAGACCGTTAGCGGTTTATTCGTTAGAATCTATGTAAAAACTCCAACACAAAGATGAAAAAAGGAGTAGTAATAAATCCTAACGAATTGCCAACTAGACAGAACGAAAATTATAATATTTTAAATTGAACTTAAACATTGCCGGCCACCTTGCAACATCAAAGTTAAAATGAGGGTCCGCCAAATGCATACCTGCAAAATGTTCCCGAATGGAATTGTCAACCGTTTGGATCGGTGTAATCACTCCTTTCATTTTTCGTACCTTAACGGTTAGCTGAACATGTTGGGACGAGTCATGCATTGAGCTAATGCGGACACACGAAATGGTTTCCTGGTCTATGGTGGACACAGGTAGCTTGAGGTTTTTAACCAAGCTGTCACACACATAGCTCATACAACAGCAAAGGTCGATGACTGCCCGGACCGGTATGGATTTGTTTCCCGCTTTTAAAAATACCTTAACCGTAGGGGAAAAGATTACCACGTGCCGAATAGGCAAATTAATGATGGGGGGTAACGAGGACGGATTTAGCGCAACAGATTGACACTGTTTCCTTTGCTGTCCCTTTGAGGTCGTGTTATTTTCTGAGTGTAAGAGAGAATGATGCTTCCCCTTACCAGCGTTGCCGTTTTGGTTACTTGTAACCAAAATTGGTTACTTTTTTTCCAATGTGTACTTGTGTACTTTTTTCCATTTTGGTTATTTTTTTTTTCAACACAAAAATAACCATTTTTATACATATACATATGTACATATGTGGTATGTTAAATTTGCACATAACTATCTTGATAAAAGATCATAGTTTAAGCGTTTTTAATGGGTTGTAAATACAACACTGGTTAATCAACATAGCGTTTATAACAAATACATGTCTGTCTCTGAATATAACAAGCCTGGTTTCAAAAATCAGATGCATTCATGGTTGCAAAATCTTTAAACGTCAAACACTATCAGCCCAATTATGAATATTCCCGAGGAGTTTTCTCCCTTCTTTACCATTTGTTCCCGGGGAATAATCCTCCTATTCAAAACAGCCGGGGAATTAGCCCAATCATGAATATTCCCTCGGAATTCATTTCTCACGGAAAATAATTTTCTCGAGAAAAAATTCCTCCAATCATAAATTTCTTGGGAACAAAAAAGAGTAATACGTGGCATCACCGCAGTTCGAAGCAGTGATGGGAAATGTGGCACAATTGTGCCATTTTTGGCACTATTGGATGTTAGCTGGCACTGTGGCGCTCTCCCTCCTTTTCTGGCACTTTTTGTCTATTCCAGCCATAACCACCAAAAAAGCGTAAGCGTCATATTTTTTAAAACTTCATTTTTAAGAAAATCGATTATTTGCGATCGTAACTAATCGATTTGTTTAAACTTTTTGGCGAATATGGCTGGCATTAACTTGGCAACTTTTTTTATCCCAACAAAAAGTATTCCTTTATATTTATGTTTGAAAACTTACGGCCCTTTTCACAACGTGCAATTAAAAGCTAACAGGGACTGTAACGGCTAGTTTTGTATGAAGAACTTGCAATTAAAGTTCATTTTAAGTCTTAATCATACATTGTGAAAAGGGACGTTAGTAGGGTTTGAGGCTGACATTTGTTCGCTTGTGGTGGAGAAAAGTAACGGTGTTCAACGAATGTTTGATACGAGTTATTAAAAGAAATAACAGCTGATGTCGTAAACTTTTTAGCAATATCCCCAAAATGTTGATTGTTTCGTCAAACTATTTTATATAGAGTCCTGGAACAGTGGAAGTCTTCATATTTCTTCTCATTGTTAAATGCTTAGTCAAAATTCAATGATAAAAACTACGTTCTTAATATAATAAATGGTATTAATGTCGAAACTATGTGAAGATGTAAGAGTACATTTAATTTTTAGGAGACTTTCTTTTTTATTCCGTTATTTTTGTAGACATTTTTTGAACAAAAAATATATTGATGATCCCTTTGTTGATAATATACATACATATGTATGTAGTTCTAAATTCTCACCATCTTTAAACTGAAAATTTTAAGCATAAAGTTGAAGAATTCAAAAATAAAATAGTATTTTTTCTTTTTTTGTCATATTGGAAAACTAAATATATCTTCAAAATAGCTTCAGAAAATGTTTTCAGTAAAGACATAAATAATATTTTGTTACAGAAATGTTTCCAAATTAAAAAAAAAAACACACTGAAAAGTTAAAAGTGAATGCAGATCTATATCACACTTTGAAGATTCACAAAATTCCTTATCTTAAGTGAGAGTGAATTTTGGGAAGATATCAGAGACGTGAAAAATAATTTCAATATGCTGGCATAAGATATCCCCTTGTAGGCAAATTTGGTGAAGAAACTGGTTTTCGATTTTATGTTTAAAAGAACAAAAACTGTGCTCTTAAGAAGCGTTTTCGACCTTCGCCACCTGTCTTCTTCACTATCCCTCTTTTAAAGAAGATAACACCTAGTGACAGTACTAGGCATTCATTGTCTGAGTGTTACTTCTCTTAAATTTTTTTATATTTTGGAAATAGAGAAAAGGTAGTTCCTGATCAATTACCTCCCATTTATTCACTGGAGCGATGTATCCTTTAGAATCATGTTTTGTTCAATTATGTAAAAGACTAGATGAGGCCACTAAACGTTGCTTTGCGATCAACAATTTTATTTCCGTTATATGTTTGTTTTATATATACATAAAAAACCTTTGTTTCCATTTTCATAAAAATCAGTTCAGCATTCACTTTAGCATTCGGTTAGGTGACAGTCGAGCGGACAGATAAACTGGAGGCGGAATGTAGGGTGAACAGCGTATTTAGGTTAAAATAATTTTATTTTTCTTTTCAGTACGTAAGCTATTGCTTTAATAGATCCCTTGTAAAAAGATAATTCATATTTTCTAAGTATAGGAGGTTTAGCTCCCGTGGACCCTGACTAAGGCACATTAGTTCAAGTTTACTTAGCCTATATCCGTAAGGAGGTTCCATTCATTTTGTTGAAAAAAAATTTTAAAATCGAGCCGGCAGTTTCGGCGATTAGCTTTTACAAACATATAACATGCAAACATAGGAACTTTTACCTGTTCAGATCAGTTAGTTGTATTTCTTGCAAATAAGTAGAAAGTATTAAGAAATTATACATACAAATACAATGTACATAAACCACTAATTTTAGAACGTGGTTTTTGTGATATTCATGGAATTTTCTAGCTATACACAATAATGTATCATTAAATGACCACAGTATACTAACGAACATCAAGTGCCAACATTTAAATAATACAAAAAGTGGTTTGGCACTATTAAAGTGATTTTGGCACTATTTAGAAACAAATTCGACACGAAATCAAGATTTCAAATTCCCATCACTGGTTCGAAGCTCGTTGTTTTGCTTGTTTGTTGACATTTTGTTTCTCCCTTTTTTTGTAGTGAGAGAGTAAATAAAAAATTATTAACATTCACCAACTTGTAAAAGTATGTAAAAATAAGTTTATAAATGATTTATTTGGACATCGTTTGTGTTTTCCCACATACAAGAACTATAAAATAGAAGTTTAGGTGTATAAATTCTTGTTTAATGGAGCATTAAGTGTATTTTTATGTAGACTCCCTTCTGTTTTGCAAGTGAAAGATTTTTAATGAAAAAAGCAAGTTCAACTGCGTTCATGATAGCTACATTTTTTCCCCGAGAGTTTTTTTATTCCCGCATTGTAAAGAGGAAAAAAAAAACAAATTCATTATAGGAGAAAAGGGAAAAGTGAGAAAACTCGTGCGGAATTTTTGTTTATGATTGGGCTGAATAAGAAAATACGGGAGAGAGTAAAATCTTCATCAGCTGTTTAATGTTTACATATTTTTTGCACTAACGCAAGAGTTCAACAATAGAAGTTTAATAAAAATGTTATGTTTTCATTGCCAATAAGATTGTGTGTTAATATAATTGCAGATGCAAATTGATTAAATTCCGAAGGACTGTTTGTACAAAGGAAATTGTAAATTTTATAAAGGTTTTCTTATCGGTCTTGATAATATTAGAAGGAAACAAATCTTCCATTTACCTATTATGTGAACTTAAAGGAGGCCTGCAAAATTGAGTAGTTTAGTATTTCTTCTGAATACAGAAGTGGTTTATGTTTTTGAAGTGCATGTGCGCAGGGTTTAGATAAAAATGCAAAAATACAAAAGGGAAATAATAATTCGGTATTTATTTAAACTTTTTGTTCTAAATAAATGCTTATACTTTTGTTTTGCAACATTTATTAATATGATTTTTAAATTTTTGCATTAGGTCCCTTCAAAATTTTTGGGGAGAAATCTATCAACAAATTCTCCCTCTCCCTCATGTTTAGAATACCTACTTTTTCCCCGGGGAGTTTTCTCCCGGGGAAATTTAAATTCATAATAGGAGGAATGGGAAAAGGGAAAAAACTCCGAGGGAATTGCTATTCATAATTGGGCTGTATGTAAAAAGTTAAAAGAAAAATTTTTTTATATTTAAAGGCTCAGTTAGCCGACTGTAATGTAATGTAACTGTAACGTAGAAAACAGCTGATTGATATTTTTATATGAAAAGTAGGTTATCTTCCATTACATCTCTATAACCATTTTCATTACTTTTCACATAACAAAATCGATCAGCTGTTTCTTACTGTTGCAATTACGTTACATTACAGTCGGCTAACTGAGCCTCAAGTTTGAGAGCGTAACAAGCAGGGAACGAAACCGATCGGCTGTGAGTCGGCTAACAGCCGCTCCTTTCAGCTTTTCTAAATTAGAAGTGCTGATATGGACATAGTTGATTTTTGGGACGCAGTTTCAAAACATACAAATGGATTGAACGAAAAATGTTTTTATGATTTGAATAATTTTGTATATAATTTAATGTCCCTGCCACACAGTTCGGCTGCAGCTGAAAGGATATTTTCGCAGTTAAGTCTAGTCAAAACTAAATATAGGAATAAGCTCATTTTAAGGCTGTAAACTCAATAATGCAATCTAAAGAATTGTGCATCAATCGAAACAATTCCTATTATGTTTGGTCTGCCACAGATTTGTTTTAATATTAATAAATTTAATACTTTGTCTATACATTCTTGTGTTTTGATAACGAATGTATGTAATTAAATCACATATTATTTTTTTGTTACTAAAAATATTTTTGGTTTGGAATTTCTAATAATATTACCTGAAGTATTTTTGTTACAAAATTGATTTTATTGATTTTTAACCCCCGACTAAAAAAAGGGGTGTTATAAGTTTGTAGAGTGTATCTGTGTCTGTCCGTGTCCAAGTACAGGCCAAACGGCTGGACCGATTTTCATTTATTTATTTCTGTTTGTAAGATGACTTGATCGAGAGGGTTCTTAGCTATGTTTGAAGAAAATCGGTCCAGCCGTTTAGAAGATATAACATCTTTTCTGAAAAAAGTCGGGGGTTTTTAAAATTTTAGGCCTGACCCACGATATCGACAACGTTCGACTTGTCGCACATTTACATTTGAAACAACAACAAAATATCAAAATTTGTTTTCGTGGGTTTGGCCTTTTTAATTTTTGTTATTAATTACAATAAGATATACTTATAAAACTGAAGTACAAATTGAAATGTAATGGTCCATTTATATTACCTATATATGATTTTGTAATAATACATATTAATATATGTATGTATATTTTTCAACTGAAGTAACGGGTGTTTTTTTAGAGGTATAGAACTTCGAATTGAAATAAAACACAAGAAAATCGTTTTAATGTCCATCAATTTGGCTTTATTGGAAGGATAATTTTATGCCATTAATGTTTAAATATGATTTCGGGCATGTGGCCGCCGCGGCTGGCTCGAATAAAGCCAATTCTACAGGTCCAATTTTCAACCACTTTTTCGAGCATATGGGGCCGTATGTTGGCAATAACGCCACGAATGTTGGCTTCCAAGTCCCCTAACGTTTCTGGTTTGTTGGCGTAGACGAGCGACTTCACATATCCCCAAAGAAAATAATCCAATGGTGTCAAATCACACGATCTTGGTGGCCAATTGACAGGTCCTTTCCGCGAAATTATGCGCTCATCGAATGTTTCCTTCAATAAATCGATTGTGACGTGCGCTGTGTGGCATGTAGCGCCGTCTTGTTGGAACCACAACTCATCCACATTCATGCCATCCAATTCGGGAACAAAATAGTCGGTTATCATGGCTCTATACCGGTCTCCATTAACGGTAACTGACTCTCCAGCATTATTTCGGAAGAAGTATGGCCCAATGACTCCACCAGCCCATAGAGCACACCAAACAGTCAGTTTTTGTGGATGTAATGGCGTCTCAAGGGTCTCATGTGGATTCTCTTCACTCCAAATGCGGCAATTTTGCTTGTTGACGTAGCCATTCAACCAAAAATGAGCCTCATCACTGAACAAAATTTTGCGATGAAAATCAGCATCGAGATCAATCTCATTTTCGGCCCATACACCAAAATCACGACGCATTGCATGGTCTCGCGGCTTTAATTCTTGCACAAGCTGGATCTTGTAAGGTCGCAAGCCAAGATCTTTGCGCAAAATCTTCCATAAAGTTGATGGACAAAGCTCCAAATACTGTGCACGGTGGCGAATCGATTCATTCGGGTCCTCTTCAACACTTTGCTCTACAGCGGCAATTGTTTCTTCGGTGCGCACTGTTCGACGTCTCTGCGGATGCGTATTATCACATAAGTAAACGTAGTGCGAAAACTATCCATGGTTAACCGAATTAATTGCTCTGATGGACGATTATGTCGACCATAAAATGGACGGAGCTTGCGGTAAACTTCGCGAACTGAACCATTATTTTCGAAATAAATTTGCACGATTTGCAAGCGTTGTTCTTTTGTCAACCTGTTCATGATGAAATGGCAAACCAAACTAAATATTAATCACTTGACAGCTGACAAAATGGCCGCCAGTTAAAAAAGTGATGCCAACTTAAAGTTCTATACCTCAATAAAAAACACCCATTACAAATAAAACAGTATTATATATATATAAAAATTTTGGTTACTTTTTTTATGCATTTGGTTACTTTTTTTTGTATTTTGGTTAAAATTTTTTTTTGGTCGTGGCAACGCTGCCCCTTACACTTTTTGCACTGACCTTGGCTTTTACAGTCGCGTGCCACATGATCGTGCGAAAGACATCGCGAACAGTACCGATGCAAGAGCACCATACGAATTCTTTTTTCAAAATTCATTTTTTGAAACACGCGACATCCAGCTAATTTATGTCGACGCTTACATAAACGACACACGACTTCAGAAGCTGTTGGCACTGCTTTCGAACCCGAAGCTTCGTTGGCACCTGATATAACATTAGGGTTTGGCGACGAATGTGCGGCTACAGGAGCTGCACCCACTGTTAAAACAGCGGTGTTTTGATCAATTTGATCATTTAGTTCCGGCGTAGAGACAGCTACATCTACCACTGGGTCACTGGGCACAATTTTGACCGCAGGTTCCGATCCAGAGTTCACCTCGGCTGCTCTATCCTCCACCTCCATTGCTTCCTAGTAGTCTTCGAGTAAAGCATCATCAAAAAGAGTTTTTAAAGAGTCCATGATGCTAGGAAACAACGAAGGTTAGCAAAAAAAATTTAAATATGTATATATTTAAATAGTCAGAATGACTAGTTTTGTAATCGGTCGCTTTATAATTCCGTTTTCCGTACGTATGTTCGCGACGCGAACGTGATTATCACTTCCTGGGTAAGTACGAATTACTCTGCCTAATTTCCAAGAAGTCGGAGAAAGTTGCTCATTCCGAATGACTACTAAATCCCCTACAACTATATCACGCTCAGGATATTTCCATTTATATCGCTTGTGTAAGTTAGAAAAATACTCTTCTTTCCATCTGATACAGAAATGTTGAGCAAATGCTGTAATTTTGCGATACCTGTTCACTATACTAATCGGAGATTCCAAAATAGATGGTTCTGGAGGAGCTAGAATTGGAGATCCAATCAAAAAATGACCTGGGGTGAGAGCCACAGGTTCATTAGGATTATTATTCATTGGACAGAGCGGGCGAGAGTTAAGGCATGCTTCTATACGTGCAAGGACAGTAGAAAGTTCCTCAAAAGTGTATTTAATTGATTGAACCTCTTTGCGAAAGTGAAGTTTGAAACTTTTATCTCCCGCTTCCCACAAACCTCCCATATGGGGTGCACCAGCAGGAATGAATCGCCACGAGAGGCCGTTAATTCCAATAACCGAACACATTCTAGCTCGACTCTGTGCCAAAAATGTCCTAAAGTCCCTTTCTAGTTCTCTAGAAGCCCCAACAAATTTTGTACCATTATCGGAAAATATGGTATGCGGGCAACCACGTCTCGAAACAACGCGATTAAATGCCGCTAAAAACATATCCGTTGTTAAATCCGACGTGACCTCCAAATGAATTGCCTTAGTAGAAAAGCACACAAAAATACAAACGTATGCCTTTAGAGTCTGACTAGATCTAGCACCTGAACTTTTCATATCAAATGGACCGGCGAAGTCTACACCAGTGTTAGTAAACGGTCTATCGAGAGTAGTCCTTTCCGGAGGCAGAGCTCCCATGATTTGACTACATGAGCGTTTACGATTTTATGCACAAACTCAGTTAAAAGTACTGTGAATCGACAAGAGTAAGGCAACAATATAGGATGCCGTTCAGTATAAACTAATGAAGGTGATTTAGCTAACCTACCATTAAGTCGCATAACTCCTTCCTTATCTAGAAACGGATTCAAGCACAATAGAGAAGTTTTTGAAGAAAAGTTGCTTCTTAACTGCAAGACACTCATACTCATCAGCAAAATGAACTTGTAGAGCGATAATGCCTAAACGCATTTTTACCTCTTTAACCTCTACTTCTGACACAGTATGCGATGTATATGAATGACAGCCTTTATGGACTGTATGTGTATTTAAAAAAAATCTAAATATATAAGCTATCACTCGAATGGCGCGATCTAACGAAGAAAATCTCTCTAAAATATCCTCATAATTTGTAAAAAGTGAAGCATGAGATTTAAGAGCACGAGCTTCAAAATCGGTGTCAAGTAAAGTAAGACTTCGTAGATTCCAAGAGGATTTCTTATCACGGAGCCAATGTGGTCCTTGCCACCAAAGATCACAATGTGCTAAGTCAGATGGTGAAATGCCACGACTTCCTAAATCAGCAGGATTATCTTCTGATTTCACATGGTGCCAATTATGACTACCGACAATTTCTTGAATCTTGCAAACTCTGTTCGCAACAAATGTAGTCCAAGAACTGGCGTCTTTTTTAAGCCAGGAAAGGACGATCGTAGAATCAGTCCAACAATAAACTTGACGAAGTGGTACATCAATATCACATAGTACAGTTTTTAAAAGCTCTGATGCTAAAACAGCACCACAAAGTTCTAGACGAGGTATAGAAATAGTTTTAATGGGCGCAACTTTAGTCTTACACGTTAATAAATGGGTAAATACCTCCTTATTGGGGTTTTCAATGCGAATATATATCACCCCCGCATATGCCTTTTCCGAGGCATCAGAAAAAACATGGAGCTCAACAGAGGACTCATGTTCATATTGAACCCATCTAGGTATTTGTGTATTGTTAACTTCATGGTAAGAATCAACAAATTTTTCCCATTCAACCTTCGTTGAAGGTGTAATTGAATCATCCCAATGTATATTATCTTACCAGACCTTTTGCATAATAATTTTTGCAAATATAACAGCTAGTTGGCTAGGAACCAACAGGATCAAATAGTTTTACGATAATGGACAAAACTTCCCTTCTTGTATACTTAGATCGCAACGCAATTGGATCCACTTTAAAATAGAAAACGTCTAAATGAGCGTTCCACTTAAGTCCCAGTGTTTTGGAACTACTTGACTCAACAAAGGTCAAAAATTGAGCATCGACTAAAAGATCACGGGGAAGATCAGCTAAAATTGCTTTTTTATTCGAAGTCCATTTTCGAAGTTCAAATCCTGCGAATGACAAAGCTCTTATAAGTTGATCACGATCACTGTTAATACGTCGTCAACGTACATACCTCTACGTAGAATACCTGAGGCTAGGGGATGCTCAGTTTCACAGTCGTCAGCCAACTGCAGCAAAGTGCGAATAGCCAAATAAGGCGCACAATTTACACCGAAGGTGACCGTTTGTAATTCATACTCCTTAACTTCCTCCGTAGGAGAATCTCTGAATAAAATGCGTTGAAAAGGAGTATGTGCCTCATCTAGTCTAATCTGTCGATACATTTTAGTAATGTCACAATTGAAAACGAATTTGAAAAATCTCCAACGTAAAATTAAAAGTACTAAATCAGCCTGCAGAGTCGGTCCTACATACAAGCAATCATTTAGACTATTACCATTAGAAGTCCTGTTTGAAGCATTGAAAACTACCCTTAATTTTGTAGTTTTGCTTTCTAATTTGAATACTGGGTGGTGGGGTAAAAAACAGGACAAAAATAAAGCGTCCTCAGTTACAGACTTCATATGACCTAAAGTTAAATATTCCCTAACCACATCATCATACATTTCCTTAACTGAAGGCTTTCTTAATAAAGAGGACTCATTTCGTATGAACTGTGCCATAACATTGGCTTTAGACGAGCCTAAAGATATTTTTTCAGGAAATTCTGACTTAAATGGTAAAGTCACGATATAACGTCCATCAATGTCCCGACGAGTTGTATTTTGGAAATTTTTTTCACATATTAAATCACATTGAGACATTATCTTCCGCTTCGGCGTTTCCTCTAGTTCCCAAAATCTCGTCAAATTCTGATTCAAATTATCTTCTTCAGAAAATTCAACTCTAATGGAATAAACTTGCAATGAAGATTGCTGTATAGGGCCCGTAATAAGCCACCCAAATATAGTCTTTTGAGCTAATAATGACCTTAGCACATTTTGCCGAATTTCGCTCATAATTATACGTTAATATAAAACAGTACCTAAAAATATATCAACTGGCCTACAATCGAAAAATTGAGGATCTGCTAAACGTAAATTTGGCAGAATTTTTCTATGGTCATCATTTAGAATAAATGATGGTAAATTACCCGAAATACTTGGTAAAACAAGAGCAGTAGTCGTCAACTGAATAGAAGAATCCAGAGGAGAGCCTATGTCAATCGAACAAATTTTCTTAGAAGTAGCAGAGACAGTTTGGTTTACACCTGAAATTTTGGCATTCGTAGAATGCGCTGAAAGTTTTAAAAGATTCTGTAAACGTTCAGAAATAAATGAAGTTTCTGAAGCAGGATCAATAAGGGCTCGAGCTGGATATGTAGTACCCTGGTGACGTATATTCACCATTGCAGTCCCTAATAACACAGTTCGATTCTGTGCAGTATGAAAAACTTGACGATTGAATGGGGCTGACGAACTAATTCCACGAGAGGTAGAAGGTCCTTCATCCTGGCTAGGTATGGAATTAGGTGGTTGTGAAAAAACACCCGCATTAGAAACCACATTTGAATTTCTATTATGAACTTCTGTAGAAGTTACATTTTTATGTAATAAAGTATGATGTCTTCTATTACAATTCGAACAACTATGAACGCTTTTACAATCTTTAACTTCATGTGTGCGCGATAAGCAATTAACACAGCAATGAAATTTTTTGACTGTCGAAATTGAAAGATTCTTAAATCGCTTGCAATCTCTCAAATAATGACCAGTACTCTTGCAGAGTACACAAGAATTCGAAGACGATATGTTAGTATGGTGAGTTTTCACCTTTTGAATTGATTTCTTTTTGCCCTGTGGCGTTTCTCTAATATCACGTAGACATGCCAAAGTTTGAATCCTTTCCGTAAGAAAGGCATCCAAATCGTGCCAAGAAGATAAAACAAATTTATCTCTTATACTTTGTTCCCATAAGGTGACAGTGCAATCAGGTAATCGCTGAATACAAAGAAAAACTATAATAGGATCCCAATTTTCAGTTGAAACTTCATAAATAGACATAGCAGAAAGACAACTATTTATACCTCTTTGCAAATTCTTGAGACCCGAGTAAGTTTCTTTGTCCACTGTAGGGAGACCAAAAAGTACTTTGAGCTGATTGTTAACCAGCATAGGAGGATTCTCATAAGCATCCTTGAGGTTTTTCCACGTTAAGTCAAAACCTTGATTTGTAAGGGGACACTTTGAAACGATTTCTTTTGCTTCACCGCTAGTTTTTCGCAACAAATGACATAAACGCTCAATATTACTAAGTCGTGAGCTATTTATGTAAAGCGCGGTAAATAAATCCCTAAAAATAGGCCATGAAAGATAGTCACCATCAAACATGTCAACGTCGCAGGGAGGTAAGGTTAAAGAATGGCTATCACTCACGTTTCTTACCATTTATCTTTCCCAAACATGTGATGTATGATGTTTAAGTGGCTCTATATTTAGCAATAATCACTTCAGTATCATCATCAGTACTTTTAGAGGGTTTCACGTAATCTAAACAGCCATCGTAAATGAGCTTAATTCTTCAGCGTGAAGCGCTAAAGTATCAACTGTATGAACTTCATTATTAATGTCTTTAAAACAAGCCTCGAATCCGATAAGAGCGTCCGAAGCTCTAGTAAATTTAGTAACTGCAGTAATCGACATTATTTTCTTCTTTGAAAACTTATAAGAAATGTAAAATTTTGTGTGTTTATGTACACTTAAAATTTCAGAAAGTGCTTGCGCCTTAATTTCAATGAAAATAAATAAAAATTTCTATTAAATTTCAAAAAATCTGTATTTAATTCAATTTACGTATTAAATTAAATAAATTTTAATGAAAATAAGTAATTATATTTATTTCAAACGTATTAATAGTCAAACTGACCGACCGTAGCGTGTACTTTTTATAAGTTCAAGAAGAAGAATTTGCTTTGTGTGTGAATGTATGTATGTATTATATACTTATGTATTTATATTAATAACTATGTATATAATAATGAATAATCTTCACAACACAAGAACACCACACTAATTTATTGCACTTGATATATTTTGTTTATTGTATTTAATTTTCGCAGAAAACAAAGTAGTTTAATTGACACTTTTTGTACTTTTAACTAGTTTTATAATATTAATTTTATATATATATATATATATATATTATATATATATATATATATATATATATATATATATATAAATATTTTAATCTAATTTTTCGACCTTTTTTTATGTTTTAAATTAAACTATTTTCTTGAGCTTTCGGTCAGTTTATATTTTGAGTTTATTATCTTCAATATTTCGTTAACCTTCGGTTAACTTCTTCAGGAAGAAGAAGAAGAAGAAGAAGAAGTTAACCGAAGGTTAACGAAATATTGAAGATAATAAACTCAAAATATAAACTGACCGAAAGCTCAAGAAAATAGTTTAATTTAATATATATATATATATATGTGTGAAATACCATTTAAAACCTACTCAGTTTCTTTCTCAGTGCGAACAAAGTAGAGGGAAAATGCTTGTATAAATATAAGGGTAAAATCTGGGAGCACATCTTGCTCTTCGATTGTTTGTGGAAATTGTACATCACTCCCAAAATGGGCTATTAGCAAAAATGTACATATTATATACATCCCTTCTGCCATTTCTAAATTAGTTTCTCTTTTTTAAATATTTTATATTAATTATCAAGGCACATTTATTTCCAGGTAATATCAGGATTACAAAAACAATCAAAAATACAACAATGAAAAAAACAACATGGTTTTTAGTTTATCCGAAATATCAAAAATAGAATTTGTTGTAGCACAATAATAATAGAAATTATTCACATAAAGTTGAAAAAATATCTCCACGGCAGCTACCACTAACAAAATTTGCAACGTTTATCACTTTTCGCAATTTTTTATAGTTTTTTCATATTTGAAATACTGAAGTATATTTGTTTGACATAATGTCTTTATTTAATTTCAAAAAATTGGCTTGTTTTTATGGTTAAGCAATTGTCTATATGCATTTCGTTCCCGCTTGTGGAACTCGTCCGTAGACTTCAACCCAAAAAAGTTTTGAATTCAGTTAACAAACTCCGTATGTTTATGGTAAGACTCTTAATACTATATTGAGAATCACAATATACAAACAAAAGAATTTTTTTAATAAAATATTTTTCACATTGAACATTTTTTAACATTTTTTTTTAATTTCTCTTTTGTAAACAATTTTTGAAGTTTCGGATGAACTTTAATTTGGAGAAAAATAGCTCAGCTGCATTTCCGCTACTACCTGGTGAATGTGCCTTGATTAATTATTTTAGTTTGAAATGCCTGTCACAATTCTTATGATTGTCTACATGCCTAGTCTTTATTTTAAAAATTTGTGGTCACAATGTTAAATTTATTACTATTTTTCAGTCACAATACTTTCTGTGAATAGGCATGTAAGTTTATAATATTAATTAAGTTTACATATTATAGTTCAAGAAAAGAGAAAAACAAAATAAAATAAAACTTGTAATATATATGTGTATATATGTATATATATATATATATATATATATATATATATATATATATATATATAATTTTCACACTTATTAATTATCGATGAAGGTTAATAAAACTGCATTGGAAAAGTTTTCAGAAAAGCTTTAGTTTTCTTGAAACTACAGATTTGTGGTGTGTATTTAAACTTTAGTCTCTGAGTTTTATTAACCTTCATCGATAATTAATAAGTGTGAAAATTTTTTTTAACTAAGTCCAAACATAACGGTAATTTTTTAAAAATACAATAAAAATGGGTGGACAAAAGTTTAAATACATGTGGAGATACTTTAAAATATAATTGAATTTCTTAAGAAAAATAACAAATATATAGTATTTTAGTACTTTGTTAACCCATTGAGACTCTCTACGACAGTTTGTGAGCAATTTGGCATTGACAGCATCAAATTTGGCGTTTCGGAAGGTGTTATATCTGGACATAAGCTTTTATGGGCATTTTTTAGGGTTTCTTTGCCAAAAATGTCTTCTTTTCTTACCCAACCTTGATTGCATTCATGGCATACTCTATGGTTTCAATGTTTGAGGATCAGGGAGACCTGTGAAGTTGTCGTGGACCAAATTAAAGCAGCCAATATTTCACCAAAAGTGCAGTGTGCCTCGCACCGTTATCTAGTTCGGAGGATCCAATGAGGTCTAAGGTCCAACCTGTCCACCGAAGCTTACGAATTATCTTCTGAAATGCTCTTGTATAGACATTGGTCCATTAATTCATGGATATGAAAGCAGAGTTCCACTGAAAAAACTACTAACAAGTGAGAAAAAACGAAGGATTTGAGTTTGCCAATAAGTCTAAAAACAAAGTCGTGGACTTTCGGAAAATAAAAAGAAATAAAAAATAATTATTTCTACAGATTAGTGTTAATATAATTTGTCTGAAAGCCGTAGTTGTGCAAAATTCCTCCGAAAACGCAATACTGCGGTGTACACAAGAAATTAAGTTTCAACCATAGAGCATCGAGGAGCCAGCATTTTTGCTTGGGGGCAATAGGAGTAGCTGGTGCTGGAAATTTGGCTTTCGTTGATGAAGTCATAAACCAATGTCTATACAAGAGCATCTTAAAAGATAATTCGCAAGCTTCAATGAACAGGTTGGACCTTGGACCTCATTGGATCCTCCAAACTAGACAACGATCCGAAGCACACTGCACTTTTGGTGAAATATTGGCTGCTTTAATGTACTCCACGTCAACTTTACAGGTCTCGCCGATCCTCAAACAATAAAACCATAGAGCATGCTATGAATGTAATCAAGGTTGGGTAAGAAAAGAAGAAATTTTTGGCAAAGAAACCCTGAAAAATGCTCATAAAAGCTTATGGCCAGAAATAACACCTTCCGAAACGCCAAATTTGATGCTGTCACTGCCAAATTGTTCGCAAACTGTCGTAGAGATGGATGGGTTAACAAAGTACTAAAATACTATCGGTCTAATTTATAAATAATTATTAACAGTTCAATAACACATTAATAGTCAAAAATCGCTAAATGTGTATTCATAAATGATTAATAGCCTATTAGACGTTTAATAAACGTTTCATTGCTCAGAGATTTTTAATGTAGCCTCCATGCTACTTTAAGCGTTTTATAAACAATTATAAATAATATTTTCTTGATTTTTTTGTCCCTTATGTGAGATTTTCTGTGGTTTCTCACTTTTATGTTTCTTGTTTATTCTTATGCATGTCTCCTGAATAATGTTCTTGGGCAGCAAATGTATTAATTTATGTAAGTTGGTACATGTATGTATGTATGCATAATTGTACAAAAAGAAAAATACATACATATAAACATCCTTGAAAATTAAAGAAATCCCATTCATTGGCAAAAAGAAAAATAGAATTAAAAACACAAGGGCATATGTAACTCATGTTTGAGACTCGGCAGTTTTTCTTGAAGCAAGTCTGAGTTTATGGGAGAGAGAGGAAAGAAGAAAGAAGAGGGGTACTGACTTGCTTGTACAGAAAAGTTACTTCAATTCTCTTTTGTTATTTCATTCGCAGCATTAAAACAATAGGAAATTTGAACAAGAAACCGTCTGAGTGTAAATAAACGAGCAGTTTTAAAAGAGAATTGAAGATAATTGCTTCAAGAAAAATTGCCAAGTCTAAAACATGACTAAGTACAAGCATAGGTATGTTTGTATGGTACTTCATGCTTTCATATGTATGTATGTATGTACAATAACATTTTAAAATTAAAACAACATAGTGATGCATAATCGACCGCTATAAAATGGGTATTTGCCTACCTCTGTACTCAGCCGAATATAAATGTGTTTAAATAAATTTTTTTGTAATATATAAATTTTTTTGGTTTATTTATTAATAAAAAGTGAAACGCCTACTTTTAAGTTATTTTTTTAATAACATTATGCGTAATGATTTACTTTACTTTGACTCAAACAGACTACCTAGAATACATATACATATATATATACTAGCGAACCCCTGCACACTTCGTAGTGCAAAAAAGAAAATAAAACAATAAAAATAGCGACATCATCCATTGTGGGCGCATTAAATCGTCTGACATGTTGCCCAGGAAGCGTTTTATAAGCTCGAATCACAATTGCATATTCATCAGATGGCATTTGATCGAGAGCAGTTTGAAAAAGTCGCACTAATTCATTTTCGACATGCAACATATTCTGCAAGCGCTCGGTAATATCCCTCCGCAAATTTGATGAAATATCACAACGACAATCGGTTTCCACATTTGAGTTACCCACAAAGTATATTTGCAAAAATTTATAGCTTTGATCAGGAAGGGGTAGCAAAGAACCAAGTCGATGGTAAACTTGGCCTTGAATCTATTGAAGATTGAAATTTTCACAATAGTACGTTTCGCGATCATCTAAATAAACATCAAAACAAACAAAAATACCTTGAACGTTGGCATAAAATTGTCCCCAATAGTATTTGTCGCTCCAAATGAAGTAATTTAAAATCCGGAGTTATACGCTTGTATATTTGCCAGAAAATGCTTTGAAATTGGTGTGCCACCAGTTATCAAAATTATCAAATTATGCAAGGGCTCCGGTGGTGGATTCAATTCTAATAATTTAACATGTCCGTTTGAACAACACAATCCAGATACATCATGTTTAAAATTAAATGCCTTGCAATGACTGCAAACAGTACTGTTTAAGTTCAATTTAAAATAATATAATTTTCGTTCTGTCTAGTTGGCAATTCGTTAGGATTTATTACTACTCCTTTTTTTATCTTTGTGTTGGAGTTTTTACATAGATTCTAACGAATAAACCGCTAACGGTCTTATGTTAAACATTGCACTCTCTACCAGGTTTTTATTATAGAATTTAAATTATTGTTGGAAAGTTCTTTCGCTGTTACATACAAATACGCCATATTAACGCAAATCAAAAGGTAATATAAATAAATTGAGAATACTTCTGCTTGTTTCTTAAACCTAATACCAATTGTTTTATTTATTCAATTTCTCGCAAACATTTTGGTCCTTCGAGCCGGATATTTTGGCAAAAGATTTAAACGAAAACCACTAATAAGTTTTTTAAATTTTATTCAAAGGATCGCCATCTTTGCAACCATTAAACAAGTACGACTACCTTACACACTGCTAAGTACATTTAAGAAACTTATTTGAAAAATAACAATAAATTAAAAATTTTAAAAACCCCCGACTTTTTTCAGAAAAGATGTTAGTTATATCTTCTAAACGGCTGGACCGATTTTCTTCAAACATAGCTAAGAACTCTCTCGATCAAGTCATCTTTCAAACTAAATGGAAATCGGTTCAGCCGTTTGGCCTGTACGTGGACACGGACAGACACACAGATACACAGAAACACACTACAAACTTATAACACCCCTTTTCTTAGTCGGGGGTTAAAAAGATGCGTACGTATTTATTGAATTTTAAAAAATAAAGTGGATTTTAAAAGTGAATAATTAAAATTGTGTTAAAAAATATAATTGCCAATTCATTTGTGCATATACATATATATATATATATATATATATATATATATGTATATGTGTGGGTGTACTTTTATTTAATGCACAAATCAATTGGCAATTATATTTTTTAACACAATTTTAATTATTCACTTTTAAAATCCACTTTATTTTTTAAAATTCAATAAATACGTACGCATCTTTTTAACCCCCGACTAAGAAAAGGGGGGGGATTTTAAATTACTTCATTTGGAGCGACAAATACTATTGGGGACAATTTTATGCCAACGTTCAAGGTATTTTTGTTTGTTTTGATGTTTATTTAGATGATCGCGAAACGTACTATTGTGAAAATTTCAATCTTCAATAGATTCAAGGCCAAGTTTACCATCGACTTGGTTCTTTGCTACCCCTTCCTGATCAAAGCTATAAATTTTTGCAAATATACTTTGTGGGTAACTCAAATGTGGAAACCGATTGTCGTTGTGATATTTCATCAAATTTGCGGAGGGATATTACCGAGCGCTTGCAGAATATGTTGCATGTCGAAAATGAATTAGTGCGACTTTTTCAAACTGCTCTCGATCAAATGCCATCTGATGAATATGCAATTGTGATTCGAGCTTATAAAACGCTTCCTGGGCAACATGTCAGACGATTTAATGCGCCCACAATGGATGATGTCGCTATTTTTATTGTTTTATTTTCTTTTTTGCACTACGAAGTGTGCAGGGGTTCGCTAGTATATATATATGTATATGTATTCTAGGTAGTCTGTTTGAGTCAAAGTAAAGTAAATCATTACGCATAATGTTATTAAAAAAATAACTTAAAAGTAGGCGTTTCACTTTTTATTAATAAATAAACCAAAAAAATTTATATATTACAAAAAATTTTATTTAAACACATTTATATTCGGCTGAGTACAGAGGTAGGCAAATACCCATTTTATAGCGGTCGATTATGCATCACTATGTTGTTTTAATTTTAAAATGTTATTGTACATACATACATACATATGAAAGCATGAAGTACCATACAAACATACCTATGCTTGTACTTAGTCATGTTTTAGACTTGGCAATTTTTCTTGAAGCAATTATCTTCAATTCTCTTTTAAAACTGCTCGTTTATTTACACTCAGACGGTTTCTTGTTCAAATTTCCTATTGTTTTAATGCTGCGAATGAAATAACAAAAGAGAATTGAAGTAACTTTTCTGTACAAGCAAGTCAGTACCCCTCTTCTTTCTTCTTTCCTCTCTCTCCCATAAACTCAGACTTGCTTCAAGAAAAACTGCCGAGTCTCAAACATGAGTTACATATGCCCTTGTGTTTTTAATTCTATTTTTCTTTTTGCCAATGAATGGGATTTCTTTAATTTTCAAGGATGTTTATATGTATGTATTTTTCTTTTTGTACAATTATGCATACATACATACATGTACCAACTTACATAAATTAATACATTTGCTGCCCAAGAACATTATTCAGGAGACATGCATAAGAATAAACAAGAAACATAAAAGTGAGAAACCACAGAAAATCTCACATAAGGGACAAAAAAATCAAGAAAATATTATTTATAATTGTTTATAAAACGCTTAAAGTAGCATGGAGGCTACATTAAAAATCTCTGAGCAATGAAACGTTTATTAAACGTCTAATAGGCTATTAATCATTTATGAATACACATTTAGCGATTTTTGACTATTAATGTGTTATTGAACTGTTAATAATTATTTATAAATTAGACCGATAGTATTTTAGTACTTTGTTAACCCATCCATCTCTACGACAGTTTGCGAACAATTTGGCAGTGACAGCATCAAATTTGGCGTTTCGGAAGGTGTTATTTCTGGCCATAAGCTTTTATGAGCATTTTTCAGGGTTTCTTTGCCAAAAATTTCTTCTTTTCTTACCCAACCTTGATTACATTCATAGCATGCTCTATGGTTTTATTGTTTGAGGATCGGCGAGACCTGTAAAGTTGACGTGGAGTACATTAAAGCAGCCAATATTTCACCAAAAGTGCAGTGTGCTTCGGATCGTTGTCTAGTTTGGAGGATCCAATGAGGTCCAAGGTCCAACCTGTTCATTGAAGCTTGCGAATTATCTTTTAAGATGCTCTTGTATAGACATTGGTTTATGACTTCATCAACGAAAGCCAAATTTCCAGCACCAGCTACTCCTATTGCCCCCAAGCAAAAATGCTGGCTCCTCGATGCTCTATGGTTGAAACTTAATTTCTTGTGTACACCGCAGTATTGCGTTTTCGGAGGAATTTTGCACAACTACGGCTTTCAGACAAATTATATTAACACTAATCTGTAGAAATAATTATTTTTTATTTCTTTTTATTTTCCGAAAGTCCACGACTTTGTTTTTAGACTTATTGGCAAACTCAAATCCTTCGTTTTTTCTCACTTGTTAGTAGTTTTTTCAGTGGAACTCTGCTTTCATATCCATGAATTAATGGACCAATGTCTATACAAGAGCATTTCAGAAGATAATTCGTAAGCTTCGGTGGACAGGTTGGACCTTAGACCTCATTGGATCCTCCGAACTAGATAACGGTGCGAGGCACACTGCACTTTTGGTGAAATATTGGCTGCTTTAATTTGGTCCACGACAACTTCACAGGTCTCCCTGATCCTCAAACATTGAAACCATAGAGTATGCCATGAATGCAATCAAGGTTGGGTAAGAAAAGAAGACATTTTTGGCAAAGAAACCCTAAAAAATGCCCATAAAAGCTTATGTCCAGATATAACACCTTCCGAAACGCCAAATTTGATGCTGTCAATGCCAAATTGCTCACAAACTGTCGTAGAGAGTCTCAATGGGTTAACAAAGTACTAAAATACTATATATTTGTTATTTTTCTTAAGAAATTCAATTATATTTTAAAGTATCTCCACATGTATTTAAACTTTTGTCCACCCATTTTTATTGTATTTTTAAAAAATTACCGTTATGTTTGGACTTAGTTAAAAAAAATTTTCACACTTATTAATTATCGATGAAGGTTAATAAAACTCAGAGACTAAAGTTTAAATACACACCACAAATCTGTAGTTTCAAGAAAACTAAAGCTTTTCTGAAAACTTTTCCAATGCAGTTTTATTAACCTTCATCGATAATTAATAAGTGTGAAAATTTATATATATATATATATATATATATATATATATATATATATATATATATATATATATATATACATATATACACATATATATTACAAGTTTTATTTTATTTTGTTTTTCTCTTTTCTTGAACTATAATATGTAAACTTAATTAATATTATAAACTTACATGCCTATTCACAGAAAGTATTGTGACTGAAAAATAGTAATAAATTTAACATTGTGACCACAAATTTTTAAAATAAAGACTAGGCATGTAGACAATCATAAGAATTGTGACAGGCATTTCAAACTAAAATAATTAATCAAGGCACATTCACCAGGTAGTAGCGGAAATGCAGCTGAGCTATTTTTCTCCAAATTAAAGTTCATCCGAAACTTCAAAAATTGTTTACAAAAGAGAAATTAAAAAAAAATGTTAAAAAATGTTCAATGTGAAAAATATTTTATTAAAAAAATTCTTTTGTTTGTATATTGTGATTCTCAATATAGTATTAAGAGTCTTACCATAAACATACGGAGTTTGTTAACTGAATTCAAAACTTTTTTGGGTTGAAGTCTACGGACGAGTTCCACAAGCGGGAACGAAATGCATATAGACAATTGCTTAACCATAAAAACAAGCCAATTTTTTGAAATTAAATAAAGACATTATGTCAAACAAATATACTTCAGTATTTCAAATATGAAAAAACTATAAAAAATTGCGAAAAGTGATAAACGTTGCAAATTTTGTTAGTGGTAGCTGCCGTGGAGATATTTTTTCAACTTTATGTGAATAATTTCTATTATTATTGTGCTACAACAAATTCTATTTTTGATATTTCGGATAAACTAAAAACCATGTTGTTTTTTTCATTGTTGTATTTTTGATTGTTTTTGTAATCCTGATATTACCTGGAAATAAATGTGCCTTGATAATTAATATAAAATATTTAAAAAAGAGAAACTAATTTAGAAATGGCAGAAGGGATGTATATAATATGTACATTTTTGCTAATAGCCCATTTTGGGAGTGATGTACAATTTCCACAAACAATCGAAGAGCAAGATGTGCTCCCAGATTTTACCCTTATATTTATACAAGCATTTTCCCTCTACTTTGTTCGCACTGAGAAAGAAACTGAGTAGGTTTTAAATGGTATTTAGGCCAATCTTATCTAAAACAGACAAAATATCAACAGTGAAAATTTTCGCGATTTATTCGGTTCCGCTCTCAATTTTTTTTCATCATTCTTCTCCAAACAATAATAAACAAAACAAAAAAAGGATAGGTGATTCAGGCGTTCACGCGTGCTGCTGTGACCAAGGGAAAGAGTTATTCAATCTCTGCAGATAATGCGATTAGTCCATACATATGTACATGTAAGGACTAGACCAAAGAGGAGTCAGAGTAATTCAAAACTACCGAAATATATGAAAAAAAGCTGATCTATTTAACATTGCGATGTTCTAGGGTTGGACCGCAAGGTCAAACTTTGCATTATATCGAACTAAACCCAAAATTGCCGCATATGGAAAAGCTATAGACTAAACGAACACTTATTGTGCAGCATTGAAAACTTGTATGAAAACGCCATTGTCCATGACTGCATTACATGGGACAATGATGTATCTAGTCTATTTCATCTATATTGGACCAAGTACTCCAATATTATTTGCAGGGTTTTTATATACATATGTACATATGTATGTATGTGTTTTATTTTATTTTTTATTTAACTTCATTCAATATTCAAATGCCATAATTTTTAGTCATAATTTTCATTAACATAGAATGTTGACTATAAAATTTGGATTTTCGTGACTATGTTACAAGTAGGGATGAAACGATACGAGTAAATACAAGTAGGTACTCGATACTTTTTCTCATAATCCAAGTACTTTTGGTATCGATACTTTACTACTGAGTACCAAGTAGGTATCGGTAAAATGTACTCGTATCGGTCAAAAATAATCGTTTCTTATTTGCCACAACAATATTGAACATGACGTTAGTTTAACAAAATTTCATTTGTTCGTATTAAGTTTAAATTTATGTTTAGAATATATCTGTGGCAAAAAGGAAAAAGTGCTTAAGTCCGGATAAGCTGTTTTTAAGTTGACGGTACCCATGTAATCTCCGTATTAGAAAGTACCCCTGGGCAAAATTTCGTTTATTTTGTGCGCTTTTTTAGGAAGTTATAGCGCGATGGCTTACTTATCTTTTTTTCGTTCTTTAATCTCATATGGAACGAAATTTTTTAAAAGAAATTTAAGTGAATACCGAATTTCCTAATTTAACTGTAAAATAAATACTCGTGGATTTCCGAAAATCGACTTAAAATTTTAAAAGTGCTCTTGCAGTAGCGCAGTAAAATATGACTCAAGGCTCAGTTAGCCGACTGTAATGTAAAGTAACTGCAACAGTAAGAAACAGCTGATCGATTTTGTTATGTGAAAAATAATGAAAATGGTTATAGAGATGTAATGTAACGTAACCTAATTTTCATATAAATATGTCGATCAGCTGTTTTCTACGTTACAGTTACATTACATTACAGTCGGCTAACTGAGCCTTCAAGCACTTTTTCCTTATTGTACTTACTTTTGTTTCACTACATCATATCATATGAAGAACTTGACCGATACAAGTACGTATCGATACTTTGTATTCGATTCTGAGTAGGTATCGATACTTTTGAACCGATACCGTATCAAGTAAAAGTATCGATACCTTGGTGGTATCGTTTCATCCCTAGTTACAAGAATATAAAATTAAGACCGAGTCACGAGTAAATATAGAACTCTGTCATAACAAAAGTTCTGACTGACTTCTTCTGTGAATAGGCATGTTAATTTTATAAATTTGTAAATAGAATGCAAATTCGCCTCAAAAATGTCTTGTGACGCTGAGCCCACAGAATACAGAGAAGTGAAGAAAGTGACAGGTAAAAAAAGCTTCAATCAGGTTTTTGTTAAAATTCGTGGAAAAAAGAGAAAAGCATAGTGTATTTGATACTGTAGTGTATTACTACTTACCAATTAACACAGCTAATAAAAATTTATTGCACTAGAAACACGTAGCAAAACAAAAACGACGACAAAATTTGAAGGAAAACGAGACAAACAGAAAAATATCTGTATCTTCCGTCTCGTGACATTTCTTTATGTTTTGTGCTGAGGCATCTAGAGTTGTGCTTATCAGCTCTTTTGAGTCACCGCTCTTTTCAACTCAGCTCACTTTACTGAAGTATTTCATTCAGTTGGCTCAGTCACAGAACACCAGAGAAACAAGTCGAGGCACAATAATCGACGGCGGCGGCGCAGTAGTTTTGTGACCGGTGGCGGCGCGCCTAGTGAATTTTCGGCGGCGCAACTAACTATATGAAAATTTAGAGAAAATAAAAATTGAAACGGAAAATTGATTTTCAAAATTTTTTTCCGGAAATTTGTCTTTATGAGCAGACAAAATTTCGGCTGGTTTTGAGCCGATGCAATCGGCGGCGGCTTGATATACAGAAAAATAACTGGCGGCGGCGCGCTGTCGGCTTCGAGCCGGTCGACTTGTTTCTCTGCTGGACACATATTATTTTAGTTTGAAACTGGACAGGTACTTAAAACGCTGGGGAATCCAGCTAAAACAAGCCCGACTGGCAACCCTAGGTTACTATCACCAAATTTATGTTCATTATTTAAATCTTTATCAGTTATTTCTTCCAATACTGATAAATCAGTATGTGTCCTCGGAATTAGAAGTCTGTCAGTAAAAATAATCTTCATCATCGCCATCATCATTATCCGTATAAATAAGACATATGCATGAAACTAAATAATGATGTTCATGAAACGTTCGCTATAATTTTTTTATTCATTTCAATTTCATACAGATGAATAACTGTGAAACAAGATCAATGAACAGTCAATTGTTACGAACGCAGTAAAATGATGTTGGTTTGTTTACTTATAGATACAAGAGCATACTAACATCTACAAATGTGAAACAGAACATGTGTTGAGTAAATCTCGATTAAGTTCATGCAAAACAATAAGCTTTTAAAGATCAGTGTTACCAGTTGTAGGAAAAGGGAAAATATAAGAATAATCGCCGAAAAGGAAGTTAAAAAATTTAATGAGCTCTAAATTAAATTCAGTTTTTATTAGTGGGAGTAGTGATCTGCAACTTCGGTGAAATATTTCATTTAGATAAAAGTATTTAATTTTATACTATCTTTCGCTTTTACGAAATGGATTACATATAAACATAAGTTAAATGTACACATAATTATCTTTTTTTAAATGAAATATTATTGTTGCTTAAAATTTCGTAGCTCGTTTTAGACACAAACCTATTATCAAACACACCTAAAATACGTAGGTTTGTGTCTAAAACGAGCTGCTGAAAGAGTTTGATAGAAGTCTACATGTAATTTAAATGGGTTTGATTATAGGTTTGTGTCTAAAACGAGCTACTGAAAGAGTTCGATACAAATCAAGAAACCACTCAGTACTGAGCTGAAAGCGCTCAGTGGATTGACCGGCTCACAGCGCTCAGTGAGGTGAATCGCTCAATTGAACTAGTTCATTCATGAGCTGCACAACTCTAGAGGCATCAAAACTAAGAACTTATATGTATGTCTCAATAAAATTTAAATATTTCAAACAAAAAATATATACAAAAATGCTACATTTTTAAAACGAAAACGCAAAATTCTTGTTTTAAGAATGCTTTTCGGTTCAGTGTACTTATTTTTCTTATTTTTTCAATTTACTAGCCTACTTTTTATTTTGCTTGGAGCTGCTTCACTGAACTGCACTTGTGAAATTTTTAAATACGTAAAAAAAAAATTTAAAAGTGATCGCAGAATTTGTGCAGTGTGTCTGTGCCTTACGTTTGTTGAAAAAACTTGTGTAGCGTACAGCATTGTTAATAAGATTATTTTTTATAATATTAAAATTTTGGTTGCCATTTCTAAATAGATTCCAATTAAAATACATTCTGTAAAACTTCTTAAGAACGTGTCAGCCAGAGAACTAGAGCTGCAAAACTATCGATGGTACTATCGATAGTTTTATTTTAAGTGGACTATCGATATTTTTTTCGATAGCGATACTATCGATAAAAACACTGCTAAAAGAGAAAAATTCAAAGTCAATAAAAACGGAATGATGGCGACTGTGCAATAAAAAATGCAACATTCAAATTTCGCCGCCTGGTTTGGTAATGGTTATCATTACATATATAAATGTGGAAACAAATTAATTAGTTTTGATTTGTTTCAACATAAGATGTCAGCTTTTTTTTATCTACTAGATGCAAATTGCATAAAAATACAATTATACGGCTATGATACATGAAGAAACTTGACGGCGGCTAAATTTGACGACTACTGGACTGTCTACGCTCTTTACTTTTAAATAAAAGGTGATGCTTAATAGTTTGCTTCTCCTTCTGTTAAACGAATACTTTTTAGCTAAATGCAATAGTTTAGGTAATGATGAAAGATTTTTTTTATATTATTCCTTTTTAATTTATTTTTTATTGATCCATATATTTATCTGTTTGCTTTTTCGTTTATTTTTTTAAATAAAACTGTGTATATATGTTTGTTGAATATGTGTATTAAAAACATTGGAACTAAAAGTCTTACAAAAATCAACTTTGTTTTTACTTTATGGAATGATTAAAAAAATTCAAGATTTTATATTAGAAAAATACACAGTCGATAAGTTTTAGCCCTTATAGACACGGAAACTTTACTTTGCAAAGCCTTAATTCAGCAGGGAGAAAGAGATAGTATTTATCACTCTGTTTTTCACACACCTGAATAAAGACTTTGCAAAGTAAAATTTCCATGTGTAAAAGGGGTGTTTCTAAGAATCAAAAACTATCGATAGCATCGCTGGCATCAAAAAATACTATCGAAACTATCGAATGGAGCCACTATCGATAGTTTTGCAGCTCTACAGAGAACTACGCCGTGACGGCTCACAATCGACTGAGCCAAACCGCCGATGACATTAAACAACTGTGCCGCCGCCAAAATTTTTTTTGGCTTACATCGCCTGCAAATTTGCGCCGTTTACTTGGAGGCTTAAGGTTCAGTTAGCCGACTGTAATATAAAGTAACTGCAACAGTAAGACACAGCTAATCGATTTTGTTATTTGAAAAGTAATGAAAATGGTTATAGTTTTACGTAACAGTTACATTACATTACGGTCGGCTAACTGAGCCTTTACAGTGAGATTACACGAAACATAACAGTGAGATTACACGAGACATAAACACAGAATACACAGAAGTGAAAAAAGTGACAGCTAAAAACAGCTCCAATCAGGTTTTTGTTAAAATTCGTGAAAAAAAGAGAAAAGCATAGTATATTTGATACTGTAGTGTATTACTACTTACCAATTAACAAAGCTAATAAAAATTTTTGCACTAGAAAGACGTAACAAAACAAAAACGACGACAAAATTTGAGGGAAAACGAGCCAATCAGACAAATACCCGTATCTTCCGTCTCGTGACACTTCTGTATGTTTTGTGACATAAGCTTGGAAATTTGTGTTGGCAATTGTCAAAATCTGTTGCTTACACAAAACATTACTGTGTACACCGTAAATAAGTGTGTTCGTTTACTTTGCAGTAAAATGCAGTAAATGAGTAGTTACTGCGAAATTTTTAAAATTTACTCTCAAAAAGAGCGGTAGCCAAAAAAAGTACGCGAACGGAAAAATAGTAAAAATTAGTAAGATTAAAGAAACAGCTGACTCTAACTCCATATAGTGTTGAAAAATATATAACCTTTTGACTATGCAACTCTTTTAATTATTGGTACTCGATACAATATTTTTATAACACGAACAATCTAAGAATAGATTCTGTAATTTATTTCATGTAATATTTGTAATTAATTTCTTTTGGGTTTCCTTGTTTTGTTGTTGGCTAAATTACTAAAAATTACATGACTATTTGTTAATGTTACTGATTACCTTAAAATAAAGTGCGATACTAAGTAACCAAATACTTTACAGTTTTACAACTCTGAGTAATTAAAATAAATTGCAAAACAAAAGGTTTAATACAATAAGTTACAAAATATGTATATTAACAGCTATTATTATTATGCTTTATAAATAAATTATTTTTTAATGACTCACAATTTTTATTTAACCTTTTCTCAGGTTTGTACATTTTCGTTTAATTAATTTTCATCTGTTTACATTTTGAATCATATGTTTTCATCTTTCATACGACAACCTAAATTTTGAGTTTTAACATTATACGTATAGCCAGCCCTCGTCTCGTCTATTCGTACTGTTAGGCCCCTTTCAGATTAGGCAATTTTTTTGCGCAAGTCTTGTGTTTGTGGATGTGAGAAGAAAGGTCGGTTTGAAGGGAAAGAAATGACGAGAATTGAGTACAGACTTGCTTGTACTTGACAATTCTGTTTCTGTTGTCAATTCTGTTTCTGCTGTAACCGCTTTTCCGATGCATTCAAGTATATCTTTAACTAAATTATTTTTTCTTCAACTTCCATTGCATACACCAAATTTCAAATCACTTTTACAATTACAATGAATACAGAATTGAAACAAAACGTCAAAAAATTAAGAAAATTCGAGCATAAGAAAATTAAACTTGCTCAACAAAGTTGCTGAATGTGAACATAAAAGCAAGTTCAAAAGAAAATAAATAAAAATGAAAATTATACTTGCGCAATTAAAGTTAACTAATCTGAAATGGGGCCTAACATTAACTTTTGCTTGAATTTTTGTTTCAAAGTTCATTGCATTCACGTTTTACTACCACACTCATACATATGGGAATTGAATACTAGGTGGACTTCAATTTTTCTTTCAACGCTTCATTAAATTTTTCATTCAATTTAACAGCTATTTTAAAATAATTTTTGTGTTTGTAAAAAGTTTAAAACAAAAGTAATTTTTCTTGCTGAAATAAAATGTTTGAGGAGAAAATTTTAAATTGATTCCTCGACGACTGCATTTTGAACATAAAATTGGAAATCAAATTGCTTTCAACATACGTTACAACTTCTATTTTAGCAAATTTTAACAAACCATATGTGTGAAACAATATAAAGAAATATATTGAACGTGTAGCCGCAAGGTTATCTATTGATGGTAGCACGCAAAGCCATTTGATACAAGGTGATCTTGATTTGAAAATATGCGTATTCGCCTTGTATATTTGTTAGTGTATAAATTCCTGCTGTCAGAATATTTCTTTACGTTTTAGTTCATTTGGCAGCTCCCAAGGCGAATAATAATAGGTGATCTTGATGGCTTAAGCTGTGTTGACATTGTATGTATTTGCCTTATGGAATGTCACTAATTTATACACACGATATTTCATGTGTATGTCAAAATCTGATTTTACACACAAAATATTATTGTTAGTCTGTGGTTTTACATACGGTTTATAATTTTTGTATTCACACGGTATGTTTTGTACATTTGACATAATCTACATATACAGGTAAACAAATGCTTACTTTTGTTAATGCCTTTGAAATTCTTTCTCAATCAATTTAAATTTAATTTATCTTACAATTTTACTTAATTTTTAACTCCAAAATCGCTTGTTTTATTTTAAACCAGCTGATGTCAGATGCTTTGTCACTTGAAAATAGAACCCGCTCTAAATCAAAAATTTTGTTTGTTCTACACAAAGTATACAGAGGTGAAGAAAGTGAGTGACGAAAAAAGCTAAAATCAGCTATGACACAGGTTCGGCGAGTAAGGAAACCCTGTAGTATATTTGTTATTAAATTTTTGTTCAATTTCGTGATATCATCAATTTACTCACCTCCCAGATTTTTAGTTAGCGAAGATCAGTATGAGAAGTTCTACAAATCGCTTGGATCTTGTTTCGTGGCAGCTGGCGACTACAATGCAAAACAAACATACTGGGATTCGTGTCTTGTAACACATAGAGGTCGAGCTTTGTTTAATACAATTTCAAAAATGGGCTTGGATGTCCTTTCGAGTGGGCAGCCCACTTACTGGCCTACTAACGTACAAAATATTCCGGATGTTATAGATTTTGGCGTCATGGAAAATATTTCTACGGATTTAATTCTTGTTGAAGTTTCTCTAGATCTCTCCTCCGATCACTCCCCCACTATCGTTTCAATCTGTAAACCACTAAAAAGTGACTTACCTCACCCATATATGAAGATGATCAATCGTGTTAATTGGCTGGGATTCAAAAAATATCTTAGTAGTCATTGCACGGAAAACATTCAGCTAAGATCATATGATGATATTGAATTTAACATTGCAAATCTTAACGAAAATATTAAACAGGCTGCTGAACATGCCACAACCTCTTATCAGCAGACCTGCTTTAATATAATTTATTCTTCGGGAATTGAACGTTTTGTATGTAAAAAAAGAAGAGCTAGAAGAGAATGGCAACAACACAGGTGACCCCTAAATAAAATCAGACTTAAATAGTGTACTAAACGACTCAAAGAGCTACTATAGTTGGAAAAAACTGCACTACTGAAAAAATATTTAGAAGGTCTCAATGTCACGTCAGCATCTTATTACTCTTTATGGCGCGCTACTAGAAATCTTAAAAGACCCGTTGATCTTAAATCACCACTGCGCACTTCGACCGGAGGCTGGGCAAGAAGCAATAGTGAGAAAGGTAACTTATTTGCTGAGCATTTAAAATCTGTATACACTCCCAATTCATGTACGGGTGCTGCTGATTTACCGAGTACAGTTTCTCTACCCCCTCGTCCCTTAAGGTTTAAGATGCGTGAAGTACAAATAAAAATTTCTGAACTCAACCCGAAGAAAGCTCCAGGTATTGATGGCATTAGTAACAAGATGTTGATGAACTTGCCTTACATTGCAATAAGAATCCTGCTATTTATTTTTAATGCAATTTTAAAAATGCAGTATTTTCCACATAACTGGAAACTTGCCAAGATGAAAATGATTCCAAAGCCGGGCAAACATCTTACCAAAGCTGAGTCATATAGGCCTATAAGCTTACTATCAACAATCTCAAAGTTTTTCGAAAAGGTGCTCACGACTAAATTGTTAAAAATTTTAGCTGATAATGGGTGCATCCCGGACCATCAATTTGGCTTCAGAAGTCAGCATAGCACCATTGAACATTGGTTCAAATTGTAGGAAAAACATTTGAAGAAAAGAAGTATTGTTCTGCTCTGTTTCTTGATGTTTCTCAGGCGTTTGATAAAGTATGGCACGAAGGCCTAGGTTTAAAATTAAAGACATATCTGCCAATACACATACAAAAGCTTTTGGAAAGTTATATCATTGATAGGAAGTTCACTCTCGTAGAAGGAGAGTTCACAAGTGTGCCCGAATCTATATCGTCCGGTGTGCCACAGGGTAGTATTCTGGGGCCAGTCTTGTATTTAATATATACTTGTGATATGCTTGTGAGCAATAATATCCACTTTTCTATTTTTGTCGATGATACAGCCTGTATGAGTATTCACGAAAACCCTGATGAGGCATTCCACAATCTTCAGTAATATATTACCCATCTGGAAGCATGGTTGAACCTATGGAGAATTAACGTACATGACCAAAAGTGTGTGCATATAATGTTTACCCTAAGAAAAGATACTTGTTCCCCCATTCGAATCAACAATCAAAATATTCCTCAACATTCTCAAGTGAAATACCTTGGTATACACCTTGATCGAAGCCTTACGTGGAAACATCATATTGACTCTCAACTAACTCAAATGAAACTTAAATTAACTCAAATATATTGGTTAATTGGCAGAAATTCAACACTCAGCCTAGACTGTAAACTTTTGATATACAAGTCGCTTTTGAAGGCAATATGGTGCTACAGAATTCAGCTATGGGGCACTGGTTCAGCTTCAAATGTTGAGAAAATCCAACGAAGGCAAAACAAAATTTTACGTTTGATAAAATCGGCTCCATGGTACATCACAAATTCAAATATACATCATGATTTAAATATGCCACTAGTGACTGAAGAAATTGCAAAATACGGAGGCAAATATTTAACAAAACTCGAGTCACATCCTAATCCGCTTGCTCGTAATATCTTGAACTTTACTGGAAACATCCGCTTAAAAAAGAGGGGCACAAGGGCACAGAATACACAGAAGTGAAGAAAGTGACAGGTAAAAAAAGCTCCAATCAGGTTTTTGTTAAAATTCATGGAAGAAAGAGAAAAGTATAGTGTATTTGATACTGTAGTGTATTACTACTTACCAATTAACACAGCTAATAAAAATATATTGCACTAGAAAGACGTAGCAAAACAAAACCGACGACAAAATTTGAGGGAAAACGAGACAAAGTGAAAAATACACGTATCTTCCGTCTCCTGACACTTCTGTATGTTTTGTGACAACGGCTCCTATACTCGGCAACACTATTGCCAGAATTGACGATTTCTCTGCATTTTGACGATTTTCACCTCTCAAAATACACTAGTGACGAATTTAGGTCCAGAAATTACGATTTTTCTAAATTTAACATATATGGAAACTTTTTTAGTATTGCATTTTTAAAGTTGGTTTTTTGTTATGTTATGATTTTTTTGTGTTCAAAATGTTAAATTCGGATATTTATACATAAAATGTTTCTATAAAAAAAATGCTAATTATTTTTTTATAAATTATCTGTTTTAAATATATATATATATATGTACGTATGTGAATTCTAATTTCATTTTAAGTTTTTTAACTTTTGTTTTTAATTTTAATGGTTTTCATGTTTAGGTAATATAAATATATTTAATGTATATGTGTATATTTGTTGAAAGCATAGTTAATAAGTTTAAACCATAGTAATAGCTTTTGAAATAAAACAATTAAAATACAAAATATTGAATATTTTTGATTTGACGTTTTTTTTGACGATTTTCTGAAATTACCACGATTTTGACGATTTTTTGCACAGAAATCTGTAGTTTTTCACGATTTCACCCCTAGAAGTTCTGGCAACAGTGCTCAGCAATCCAAATTATACTTCTTGAAAATAATTTCTTTGCTAAATACAACATTTTTCTATTTTTAATTACTGTCACTAAGTTTGTGTCCGATAATGGTCGGGCCTCATTATTATATTTAGATTTAAGATTTGAATACTTAAGGCCTTATTCAGAAAAAAATATAATATATGTTTACAAAACGTTTAACAAACAAATTTCCATACAAAATTTGTTTTGTAAACCTTTTGTAAATCAAAATATATTTTTCTGAATACGGCATTTATTTTCTTTGTTATTTTTTAATGCAAATATGTCCGATGTTCGAATCAGATTTTTATGCTTTTGTTCATTTGTTTAAGGCCGTGATACACTATCATACAAAGTCATGCGTTCTACGAAAATATACAACCCTGGTGTGATGAATTGTTATTGTCTTTTGAAAATTTTCATAAACCACATCAGACCATCGTTGTACTTTTTCGTAGATCACACGACTTTGTATGATAGTGTATCACGGCCTTTACGGCTTCTAAGTTTTTGTTAGAAATATTTTTTAATTATAAAGTATTCTTAAAAATTGTGCTTTTGATAAGAATCAGGTTATAAAAAAGAAAACTGTGAGAGAAACAGCAAAATACTACGAAAATTCGTAAAAGCTTGCAGAAATTATATACTTATATGTTAAGCTCCTAAGTAAAAATGAATAAAGAAAGCCAAAGAAAAAATGTAAAAATTACATCTTTTGAAAAATAAAAATTTTCGAAAAATTGTAAAATTTCAAACAAGCCATAATTTTATTTAAAATGGCTTAATTCTAAGGAATGATAAAAAATTGGTACAAAACGCTAAAATGGAAAATACTTGCTAACAGCAAAATAATAAAAAAAGTCTAATACTGTTTAAAATTCGCAAGAACTGTTAAGAAGCAGAATTGACAAAAAAAACTCCCTTTCATAGCGAACATTGCGAAAATTCGCGAGAAGTTGCAAAATCGGAAACAAGCATTAAATTTATTAGAAAACTCTAAAACTGTTAAAAATATAATAAACTTGGAATAAACGCGAAAAATCGCAATTTTGCGAAAAACTTCTAAATGCATTGTAGAAAGTATTTACACTGCAAAGAATAACAAAATCTTAGAAAATTAGATAAATCGCAAAAAATTGCTAACATCGCAGATGATGTACTAAGTTTACGGAGCGCTTGATTGGTCCAGAGTGGGTGCAACTTTGACTGAACTCTAAGGCGGCCCACCCATCTGCAACATAACTGTGCAACTTTTCGTATTGTACAATCATATCGAAAATGTGTTTGTCATATTCAAAGGTAGCACAATATATTGGCAGAAATCAAAAGACTTTTGATTTTTATTGTACAAACCAAAAGAAGTGCAATATACTGTGAAATGTGTCGGCAACATTGTACAATATTGTTTTCCCGCAAAAACTCAAGACAACAGCTGTTTTAGAAATGCTTATAATTTTGAAAAGAAAGAATAGTGGTAGAAACAAAATTCAGTGAAATAAATTTTATTACCTAAAACATACATATAGCGATATAAAAGTAAATTACGATAATTTCTCTCATTCGATTTCAATAAAACAGTGACTGTATATGGCAGTATTGATGGTGTTGTGTAGAGTTTGTTGTGGTTCTATTGTCAAAATATATATGAATGTATTTTGTGTTTTAAGCCGATCTGCACTATAATATCATTTTCCTGCTCCATTTGCATTTTGTGGTCCAACATTCAATATGTCATCAAAAGAAAAATTGGAAGAAAGAAGATTTATTTTGGAGTGCATTGAACTGTGCGAAACTCTGCCAGCACTGTGGAATAGTAAGTGTAAGGATTATTCCAATCGCGAAAAGAAGAATCAGCAGTACGATACTCTCCTTTTCAAATATAAGGAAAGATTCCCAAACGCCGATAAGACTAAATTAATAAAAAAATTCAATTCGTTGCGCACCAATTTCAGAAAAAAATTAAAAAAATAAATGATTTAGGAAAAAGCGGTGCAGGTGCTGACGATATTAACGAGCCGACACTATTGTATTCTGACCATATGAAGTTTCTCACATATACATCTGAAAATCCTCAGGTTCACACATTCGCAACTCATTCAACAAATTTTCGTAAGAGAACTCTTCCCGCTTTTTTACCATTCTTTCATCCATCTACGTCTTTTAGTTTTTTCTTTTCCCATCGACTTAGTGCCCAGAGCCAGAGCCACGCAAGCCTCTTCTTCATCCCGCATGTCGCTAAACATTTTTATTTATAATTAATTTATTTTTAATTGAGCCAGAACTTTTATTAAACGCAACCTCGCAATTTACTAGTCCATATGTCTTTGTTTTGTTTACGTTATGTTCACTTTTTATTGTAAGAAAATTGCGCCATATTTTATTTGAAAATATTGTGCCACTTATTGCATAATATAGGGCAAAATGGAAATAATATCATGATTAATATGTATATACAATTATATTATATAATGGATGGGCCGCTTAACGAAAAGCTATTTTTATGCCTTCCTCTATTGAAGATTAAAACATAAAAGAATGTACATACTAATTTTTTTTACCAATTTATCAGCTTTAATTTGCTTGCATATTCGCTAAAAACCAATCTGTTGGAAAAACAAAATGAAGCTTTCAGTTATTTTCTTTATTTCCAATAAAAAACGACAGCTCAATTTTTTTCCAACATCAAACCGATAACATTTCTTTGTATGACTCCTAAAACTGACACCCCTGAATAAGTGTGTATGTGTAATCGAATCGGTGCAACGAATAAGTAAAAATAATTAATGTGATGATCGTAAAAGATAAGCAAGAATAGTTAAAGATACGTAGGTAGAGTAATATAACTTTGTGCTAACCTAAATAGAAAAATGAAAAAATGGAAAAACAAGGGAAATAAATAGTGATACTTACATATGTATTTACCAAAGGTAAATCCATAATTGTACACAACAATCATTTCTCACATTCCGTTTCATTAGAATTTAAGTTAAATAGCTGATGTTAATAACGATCTCTACCCAAGTAGATAGACTAGGGTGCTGATGAAGTGCGTTGCTGCACAGAAAAATATCGGTATTTCCTCCAGCTTAAAAGTCTAATTTAATTTTTCTTCTCTTTAGAAACTCACATTAATTAATAAAAATATTTCATTCAATAAAAGAATTGAAATTACTGAACTTAAGCCTGACTAAAAATTATTTCTGACTAAAATTCACTATAGTTCAATTAAAATCTAAAAATGTCTCATTTAATTCATCAAGGGCACTTGACAAAAATATGTTCACATGGCAATCACTGTTCACTTGGCAATCACAAATGTTGGAATACCAAATAAACGGTAGAAAGCAACAACAAAGTAACATAGTATGCACTACTATAATACTTATATGTATGTACCGACGGTGCATCGAATAAGTAAATATAATTAATGTGATGATCGTAAAAGATAAGCAAGAATAATTAAACATACGTAGGTAGAGTAATATAACTTCGTGGTAACCTAAATAGAAAAATGGAAAAAAAGGGGAAATAAATAGTGATACTTACATATGTATTTACCAAAGGTAAATCAATAATTGTACACAACAATCATTTCTCACATTCCGTTTCATTAGAATTTAAGTTAAATAGCTGATGTTAATAACAATCTCTACCCAAGTAGATAGAGTAGGGTGTTGATGAAGTGCGTTGCTGCGCAGAAAAATATCGGTATTTTCCCCAGCTTAAAAGTCTAATTTAATTTTTCTTCTCTTCTTTAGAAACTCACATTAATTAATAAAAATATTTCATTCAATAAAAGAATTGAAATTACTGAACTTAAGCCTGACTAAAAATTAATTCTGATTAATAAGTATAATATTTTAGCCATTCGTCCCAATCATATCGTATTCAAGTATTTTTCTAAAGAATATGTTCTTTCTATTAAACAAACGAAATGTGATTTTTAAGTGCAATTAAATTAAATTAGACATTGTGAAATGTACCAAAGCAAACGTGTTTAATGCTATAGTGTTGATAGTGTAAATAAATAAAAAAAATAAAATAGATTCTACGGCATTTTAAACATACTTTAAACCAATTAAGAAGTTCAAATAAATTAAAAACTTAATACTAGTTAAATTAAATTAAAGCAAATACAAATAAATAAGTTTGAATCGCATTTTAAATTTTATATGTGAATTTTAATGTGAAGTTAATACTAAATACAGAAACAGAAAATCGCAAGGAAAAACTCACACATAAATTACAAAACCTGTCGTTAAACAATAACAAATACACATCTGCATGACTAAATATTATCCTAAGTTCTTTAACACAAACAATTTCTTCAGTTGATATTAAATAAAACAAAAATAGTCCACTTACAAACCATAGTTCAATAAACATTTTGGTGTAGAAAACAAAATCAAAAATTATAATTTTTTTTAAAAATTACAACAATAAATCCTTATAAAAATAATAACAACTGCAATATACCATAAATATTCTGTAATTAACTTCAAACACAAACAAAAACTTAAAACACTATACTCAGTTCACTCTCGGCTTACGTTTAAAAATAAATTACAAAAATAGTGCATACTCTAAGGGTGCAGTGAATAAACATAGGATACTTATATACCCAGCAAGAACACTCCCAGTCAAATGACCGGTCATTTGACTGGGAGTGTTGATGGCTTTATACATCTAAGTTTCTAGCAGTTTGTTAAGGGCAATGTGGAAAAAGTGATGTAGACTTTTGTGTACATGTGATTTTGCATCTTTGTCTAATTAAAAATGTCTACTATGGAACATATATAGCTGACCTGCTTACTCTGCCGTATTTTTACTTGTCATTGATGATGCATGTGGTTGTCACGTCTGACTGATCACACTTGATGTATATAATCGTCATAGCAAACTAGTCAAACCTACATAATTACATTAATAAACATGATTTTCATATTGTTTTAATTATTTTTTATAATAGAAAAATAAAGATATGTATAATTAAAATATTTAAAAACAAATAAAAGCACAAAATAATGTAGGTGGTCCAGCCTCTTAACGCTTCCTTCAACCTGCAACGCACTTTTATTTTTATAAATACGTATCTAAAATTTGAAAAAGAAATACATATGTGCACATATATATTTAATTAAACTTTTGAAATTTCTTTTATACACTATTGATTTTTACTTAACTTTTTGAACACTTATTTATATTAATTTTAGTTTCACATAACGAATTGTATATTTTACAATAAAATGCGAGTTGTTTAATATTTGGCATATGTACATTAGATGTTCCACTTTTACATACATGTTAGAGTATAGCAACTAAAGCACTTGACTGTCACTGTTGATTTCAATACAAAATTGTTGTAACTGTGTTAGTGAAAAAATTACTTTTGTGTTAATTTCGGTCATTCATTTCTTGCAGGGTATGTACATATGTAATCATATTGTCAGAGCCATAACCCAACAAACAATTCTTGATATAATATTAAGTGTATAACTTAAGAAAAAGTACCAAGCCCGCAAAAATAAAAACAAACAAAAAACCTAAAAACCAAAATCAACAATACACAGGTAGCAGAAATGAGTTTTGAAACAACTAAACCACAATGTAGTCGTTCAAGGACTACAATGAATTCAGTTGATCCACCGCAAAGATGCATTAGAGAAAGTTTAAAGAATTCGGTCCTTGGCACTGTGTGCAACACAAATCCAGACTCACCTTTCAAGCTTGTAACGGTTATGGATAAGCGGTTTGAAAAACTCACGGAACAAATTGAGAAAGTAATGGAAAAGAAACTTAGTGAGTACAAATATGAGTTATTACCGGAAATTGACAAGAGGTTTGTCATATTGCAAAATGATATCGATACTGTAAAAGAAAGAGTGTGTCATCTAGAAACAGTTGCGATTGAATTCAAAAGCATGCAGGAGGAAATTTTGTGTCTAAACTCAAGAATTAAACACCAAGAGAATAGTAAAGTTGTATCAGAGTTACGTTTGAACGAAATACGGTTTTATGAAAATGAGAATCTCATGGATATTTTTTCCAATATTTGCAAAGCCATAAAAACACCAGTTCCTGCACTTAAGTCTGTTTATCGTTTGCAAGACCTTAATAATAAACGTGAAACTTACTCAAGGCAAATTGTTGATATAAGTCAGTTACGTGAGTTTTGTCCTGATGCCGATAACGACCTGGATATACATACTGATGACGTGGAACATTTCAATAATTTATTCCGAGCCCCTGTACAATCCTTGTCTGCAGCTGCTTCTAATTTTTAATTTATGTACCTCTTCCCTCATATCATATATCATACTTTAATTTTTTTTTTGTTTCTATAATAGTATATTGTCAAATTTTATTAAAACCATTTTAACTTTCTCCAGCAATCTTTATCATTCGTGCGTTACTCGTACTTATATCGATCTAAATGACAGTAAACAACTTAATTAACAGTAGAGATTGTTCTAGGGACAGATTAGCGAATATGGTAAAAATCTTGGCCAATCAAAGAAGTGGTATTAAAATCTGCCATATCAATGCTCAAAGCTTGAGAAATAAAATTGATGACTTTTGTTTAATTTTTGAAAGCTCCGGCATTGACATAATTTTGCGTATCTGAAACATGGTTTAAACCTGAGTTCTCAGGTTTATCGGTTTCTTTATCGGGATATAATATTAGACGAGTTGATAGAAACGGTTACGGTGGTTTGGCAATATATGTGAAAAATTACATTGAGGCTAAAATAATCAGCAAGTCTACATTTACTAATGATGATGCTGATATCAACACACCAGCTAATTTGATAGAATTTTTATTCCTGGAGATTAGTTGCGAGGGTCGAAAATTATTAGTGGGCTGCATTTACAGACCAAATAATCGTATTTGTTTTGAAAGATTTTTAAATACTCTTCAGACTATTGCTATTGAATATGAAGACGTCATTATTACAGATGATTTTAATTCAAATGTGTTAGCTGATTCTTACCTAATAGATAATCTGCATCCTCTTGGTCTTGATTCGCCGAATACAATTAATGTCACGCATTTTACTGCGTGATCTCTTCTTTGTTAGTGATCTCTCCAAAGTCTTATTTTATGATCAAATGTCAGCACCTTGTTTTTCACATCATGATCTAATTTTTATTACGTACAACTTTAATTTATATGTCACCCCGCAAGTCATTACTTATCGTGATTTTAAAAACATTGACTATATCATCTTAGAACGAGAATTTTGCAACATTCATTGGACTATTATATATAACATTGTTTCTGTTGATGATCAGATATCTTTTTTGCAACACAGCGTAAGCCATTTGTATAATCTTGCAATTCCATTGAGAACAAAAACCATAAACAGACATAGCAAACCTTGGTTTTCTCAGGATGTTAAATGGGCAATCGCTCACAGGAATCTGTTATCTTTTCGCTGGAAGCGTTTAAGAACTCCAGAAATGTATGAATCATATCGACAGGCTAATTAAGAGAAGCAAATCTGATTTTTTTTATATATAAATTTTCTGCTGCAACAGACACAAATAAAAAGTGGAAAGCAATCCGAGAAATTGGAATCGGTAAATCTTCTTATCATGAGTCTTGTGAAATTGATACCGATATTCTAAATGGACAGTTTTTGAATATTCCTATATTCACACCTACCTCCAACTACTACTGCTTCACCGATAAAATAGCAAACAATAAGTTTTATTTCACTAATGTCACGCAGCAGGATGTATTTTCTGGTTTATTGTCAGTTAAATCTAATGCAATAGGAGCTGATGGCATTGATCCTAGGTTTCTCAAGATTCTAATATCGGCACTTCTTCCCATTTTTACGTTTGTTTTTAATAAAATTTTTACTTCCAGCTGTTATCCCAAAATATGGAAACTTGCTCGAATCATTCCAATAAAGAAATCAAATTCTGAATACAGGCCTATAGAAATCCTACCATTCCTCTCAAAAGTTTTTGAAAGATTGGTTCATAATCAGGTGACTCGATACCTTGAAAATAACAACATTCTCACAAATTTCCAATCCGGGTTTCGTAAATACCACAGCTGCATTACTGCCCTAGTAGATGTTTCGGAAGATAGAAGACAATAAGTTGATTGTGGAAATGTTCTTAGTATTTCTGGATCATTTGAAGGCGTTTGACACTGTCGATCACAACATTTTATGTAATAAATTGAAATGTTTCCATAAGTTTTCTTCTTCCATTAATCTGATTTATTCTTATCTAACTGACAGACATCAACAAATTGAATATCCTTGCCTCTAAGTAGAGGTGTTCCTCAGGGTTCAATCCTGGGCCCTCTACTGTTTTCGTTATATGTTTATGATCTGCCGATCATTCTCGAACATTGTAAAATTAGATTGTACGCTAACGACGTGCAGCTTGACCTTAGTTGTAACACTGCATCAGTCGCCCGATGTGTGAGAACTCTCTCATATCTCTGAATGGGCTAAGGCTAATGGACTCGAGATTAATCCTACTAAATCCAAATACTTAATTATTAAAAAGAATTTATTGAAACTTGATCATAATCCTGTCTTAACCTTAAATAGTAAACCCATTGTGATTGTAAACGTTGCTAAGCATCTGGGAATCTACTTTAATAGTACTCTCACTTGGTCTAACCATATAAATTTTGCTTGCGGTTGGGTGTTTTCCATATTAAGAAATCTTTGGCAAAGCCGTCATTGCACTCCTATAAATATTCGTATAATTCTCGCTAAAACATACCTGATGCCAATTTTACTGTATGGGTGTGAACTTTTTGCCAGTTGCGATAGTAATAGTAAAAGAAAACTTAATGTGACTTTGAATAATATAGTTCGTTACATATATAGTTTAAGAAGATATGATCATGTCTCTTTGTACGTAAACAAACTTTATGGTATGTGTTTTGATGACTATTTGAAGATGAGAATTTTAATCTTTATGTATATATAAAATAATATACAAGTGTCAACCCAAACATCTTTTTGCTCGATTGAATTTTTGAAAAGACTGCTTTGTTTTAGATACAACACTCAGATATCCAAATATTAACAGCCGTATTCATAAAAAAAAGTTGATTGAGGTTTAAAATTCATATTAGTTAAAAAACGTTTTAAGGCTAAATAACGTTTTTTAAATATTGGTATTCATAATCACTTTTTTAACTAAAAATCAATTAACTAAATTTTTTTAAAATATCGTGGCAACACTGTATTCTTTATTTGTCACTTGCATATTAGTTCTGCAAAACAACGATTGTTAACTCACAAAGTACTCGTGGCTATTTTGTTTTTTTGTCGGTTTTCAGAGAAATGTTGTTTCTATAAAATAAAAGATATGTTGCAAATTGTATTTAATAAAATAATAAAAAAAGTTCACAACAAATCTTTGTTAAAAGTGCTTTTTATATTATTTATTTTATTGCAGATAAAGAAGCACTAGAATAACGAGCTTTATTTTGTTTGTTTTGAGTGTTTATACATCACTAGTTAATTTTCTACAATTATACTATTTTTGTTAACACATAAAGTGAGAAAACAATGACTGGGAATGGAAACTGGATCGCTCCTTTTCTTTTAAATATTCTTTGGAGTATATTTGTTATTTCGGCAATAGTTCCTATAAAAAAAATACATTGTTTTCTTCTAAATAACACTGGCATATGCATACATACATGCATACATAAGTACATACATACATACACACATATGTACATACAGGTTAAGTTCAAAATGTAAACAAAAACGAAGCAAAATTACAACAACGTCACCTTAAAATTGGTTTAAACATGGGGGCAGTCAATTTTAAAATTTGCTGATTTACGCAAGGTTTAAAACCCGTTTTTTAAGCTAAAATTCTATTATGAATACAATTTTAGCGAATTTTGCTTAAACAATATTTGAAACGCGGTTTAAAATTTTTATGAATACGGCTGTAATTCTTTATTCACGCAATAAGCCTCTGGAACAATATTCCCTACAGCTCTCAAGTAATTAGTAACGCACATCGATTCAGGAGAAATATTATCTGTCAATTTTCAAATTAATTTTACTTGACTTTGAGATTAACTTAATTTTGTTTGATAATTACGTTTTTATTATTTCATTTCTTTTCTTAACCTTCACTTTATGTTGGTTATATCTCTATATATGTAATTATTTACCAATTTACCTATTTACATCCCATTGTATATTAATTATAGTTTTGTATGTACTTGTACTGAGTTCCATACTGCAATATGAGACTTAAAGTCTTGTGTATGGGACATCGCAAAGAAAATAAATAAATAAATAAAAAATCATATTTGTCTATAGATATGTAGGAACGTACATATTCATTGAAAGTTGTATGACTTCTTCTATTGTACGTACTGTTTGGTGGTGATGGGCAGTCGATGTTAGTTTTTCAATTTTTAGTAGATTACATAGTTCTGTTAAAATAGAATTTTTATATTCTGTTCCCATGTCCGCAATGAACGTCTTCGTTGCACCATAGGTAAATATAAAATTTTCAAATATCGCTTTTGCGATTGCTTTTGCTGTCTTGGCCGGTGTTGGTATTGTTACCAAATATTTAGTCATGTCACATATTAGTGTGACTGCGTATTCATTTCCATTTAATAATTTCGGAAATGGTCCTATTGTGTCTACCACTACCGTATCAAATGGTTTTGTTGGCGTTGGTGTCACAGTCATTGGACTTTTGTTATGTTTTAAAGTTTTAGCAGTTTGGCATTTCTGACATGTTTTTACGTATTTAGATATGTCCTCGGACATATTTTTCCAATAGTAATATCTTTTTATTTTTTCGAATGTTCTATATAGTCCACAATGTCCTCGTTCTATGGGATCATCGTGATATTTCAGCATAATTTCAAGAATTGCCTTAGCATTCTTATTATCAATTTGGGTCACCTCATTTAGTAGCACTACTTTAATTTTATTCAATATTTTATTGCCCATAATTTTAAATTCATTAATAGAGATAAATTCGAAAATTTTCTCACTAGGTGCCACTTGTAAATTATATATATTGTATTTAACGGCCACTTTTTCAAGCCTAGAGAAAATTTGTCCTGAGTCAAAATTCTCGTTAGTAAACAAATCATTAATATGTATATATGTTACTATAGATTTTCCACGTTTGATATAAAATCTTCCGGGTGAAATCTTTAGTTTATAGTATTTTCTGACGTCAGTGTTTGTTAATGGTACATAATAATGGGCTTATTTTTATTTTCATCAAATTTATGCTGTTTATTTAGTGTATTACTATATTTTTCTTTTTCTGTATTGGTCATCGATCTAGTAATGACTCTTAATATAGAACAGATTTTATTATTCATGTCTTTTAGGTCATTTATTGTTATTCGCGATAGAGCGTCGGCAATATGGTTATCTTTTCCCCTAAGAAATTTTACTGTAAAGTCATATTCTTTTAAATCGAGTCTAATTCTTGTTAACACGGAGCTTGGGTTTTTCATTGAAAACACATATGAAAGTGGTCTATGATCAGTACGGACAAGAAAATGTTTTCCATATATATATTGTCTGAAGTGGGTAATTGTCCCATGAATTGCAGTTAATTCTTGCTCAATGGCTGATTTTTTACTTTCTCCCTTTGTGAATGTTTTGGATGCATAAGCAATAAGTAAATGTTTATCTTCGTATTCTTGTGTTAAAACCGCTCCACATGCATGTTTGCTTACATCTGTTGTAATACAAAATTCCCTTGTAAAATCTGGATATTGCAATAAGGTTGGACTCATTAATGTGTTCTTTAAGCATTTAAATGCAAAATCACAATCTTTCGTCCATTCAAAGGGTGTATTTTTCTTGGATAATTTTGTTAAATGTCTGGAGTATTCACAAAAATATTTAATGAATCTTCGATAGTAGTTACAAAAAGCTTTTAATCTTTTTGCACTGTCTGTGTCTGTTGGTGTTGGATAGTTTTCAATTTTCGAAAATCCTTTTTATTTGATACCCATATCAAGAAAGTGATAAATGGACACAAATGTCCACTTTTTGGTGCCTCCGCCACTTTCCATTGCATTTTTGGTCATCTCCTCGAAAATCCCTTTCATTTGATACCCATATCATGAAAGTGATAAAAAGAGTACTATGACCCTTTTTGGTGTCCACCATATTTTTATCGTTGGCGGAATGTCCACAGGTTGATCTCATCGTAGTAGCTATATATATTTATGTACATACATATGTATGTACAATGTACAACATGTGCATATACAAATTATTTGTTACGTTTAGGGCCATTATTACAACCTAAAGATAAAGTTCCTGATAGTTAACCTTAACATTAGTTAACGTGAACGATAAAGTGACCATTAATTCTTTTCATTATTACAACTGTCGGATAAAATAAGTAATACAAATGATGTATTGTGGCAACATTGGTGTAGATACCGGCTACTTTGACTGTTATAATGCTTAAAGTTCACTTTGAAAGTTACCATGAGGATAAACCTGCTGTTAGCTTATCAGTTACTTGTAATAATCAAAATATGTTTGCCTGTCAGATAACATTCTAAAATTAACTATTTGTAAGTTGTAATAATGGCCCTTAATGTAAAAATAAGAAATTGATTTTTATTTCTGCTCAAAAAAATAAAAATCATAAAATAACAATTATTTCTGCTCGAAAAAATAAAAATCTAAAAATAACTAGTATATTCTGATTTTTATTATAAAATGCATAACAGTTACGGTCCCTGAAATAAAGTAATAAAGGTAAAAACGTGATCAACTTCTGCGTTTAAACATTGAAGTTTGGTGGGAATGCAATTTCGATAATGCCCCAAACTAGTTTATAACGAATGAATTGTTTTAAGACTTTATTTCTGCTTAAAACTCGATAGCGAACTCAAAGTTTCTTCATTGCATTAAGTGAATTATTCTCTATTTACAGTATATACTAGAAAATATTTCGCTATTAGACCATACTTGCATTATGTCTTCTTTGTCGTGTGGCAAAATACATTAATTCCATTAATTATGCTTAAAATGTGAAAGTTTGAGAATAAAATGCACGTATTTCATCAACCAAGTTTTGTACAATCTTATTAGAATATTTTGAAATGTTCCATTTAACTTCAGTGCTTATGTATATATATATATATATATATATATATATATATATATATATTATATATAAGGAAAATTCTCTTTGAATTTTGGGTTTAGTGCCACCGCTAAGAAATAAAAAGCACCAAAAATTAGTTTAAAAAACCACCGACCACTAACTTCAAAATTTTTCGCGTCGAAAATTTTAAAAAGCACTAAAAATGGTGCGAAAAGCACCGAGTTGGCAACGCTGTATTCAATTTCTTCTTAAATTTTTTTTCAAAGTTCAATACATTCACACTTTTTACTACCACACTCATACATTTGGAAATTGAATACCATGTGGACTTCAATTTTTCTTTCAACGCTTCATTCAATTTTTCTTTCAATTTAACAGCTGTCTTAAAATAATTTTTGTGTTCGTAAAAACTTTAAGACAGAAGTAATTTTCTTTGCTGAAATAAAATATGTAGGCGAAAATTTTTAATTTCTCCTCGACAACGGCATTTTCAACTTAAAATTGGTGATCAAATTGCTTGCGGCCTACGCCACAACTTCAATTTTAGCAAATTTTAACAAACCATACGTGTGAAAAAACTGAACGCAATTTATTGAACGTGTAGCCGCAAGGTAAGAATAAGGTAATCATTGTCTTGGTTGAAATCTAATATGTATACAATTGTAACGTTTCATAAAGTCCATGCCAATGATTCCATCGCGTGGTATTGGAAAATTATTATCTACTACTTGGAAGTAATGTGGTATTAATAATTATTTACATTTAATTTTTTTTGCATGAATTTATTTATTGTATCTTCATATATGAACTAACAATAAGTATTCAAATCTTAAATCTATAAAAAAAATTATTAGGCCAGACCAGTGTCGGACATAAACTTAGTAATATTTATAAATAATACATATGTAGTGATAATCAAAAAAGGGGGGAAAAAGTATTTTCAAGTAGTCCCATCTGGAGTGTTAGGTATAAGAGCCCGTGTGTCCCTCTTTTTTAAGCAGATGTGTCCAGTAAAGTTCAAAATATTACGAGCAAGCGGATTAGGATGTGATTCGAGTTTTGTTGAATATTTGCCTGCGTATTTTGCAATTTCTTCAGTCACTAGTTGCATATTTAAATCACGATGTATAATAGAATTTTGGATGTACCATGGAGCCGATGTTATTAACCGTAAAATTTTGTTTTGCCTTCGTTGGATTCTCTCGACATTGGAAGCTGAAGCAATGCCCCATAACTGAATTCCGTAGCGCCATATTGGCTTCAAAAGCGACTTGTATAATAAAAGTTTGCAGTCTAGGCTGAGTGTTGAGTTTCTGCCAATCAACCAATATATTTGAGTTAACTTAAGTTTCATCTGAGTTAACTTAGAGTCAATATGATGTTTCCATGTAAGTCTTCGATCAAGGTGTATACCAAGGTATTTCACTTGGGAATGTTGAGGAATATTTTGATTGTTGATACGAATGGACACACTTTTGTTCATTAACTTTAATTCTCCATAAGTTCAACCATATTTCCAGCTGGATAATATATTCCTGGAGATTGCGGGATGCCTCATAAGGGTTTTCGTGCACACTCATACAGGCTGTATCATCGGCAAAAGTAGAAATATGGATATTATTGCTCACAGGCATATCACAAGTATATATTAAATACAAGACAGGACCCAGAATACTACCCTGTGGCACACCAGAAGATATAGATTCGGGCACACTCGTGGACTCTCCCTCCACAACAGTGAACTTCCTATCAATAATATAACTTTCCAAAAGCTTTTGAATGTTTATTGGCAGATATGTCTTCAATTTTACAACTAGGCCTTCGTGCCATACTTTATCAAATGCCTGAGAAACATCAATAAAGAGAGCAGAACAAGACTTCTTTTCTTCAAATGTTCTTCTTACAACTTGGACCAGTCTATGCGTTTGTTCAATCGTGCTGTGCTGACTTCTAAAGCCAAATTGATGGTCCGGGATGCACCCATTATCAGTTAAAATTCTGGACAATTTAGTCATGAGCAGCTTTTCGAAAAGCTTTGAGATTGTAGATAGTAAGCTTAAAGACCTATATGACTCAGTCTTGGTAAGATCTTTGACCGTCTTTGGAATCATTTTGATCTTGGCCAGTTTCCAGTTATGTGGAAAATACTGCATTCTTAAAATAGCATTAAAAGTAAATAGCAGGATTCTTATTGCAATATGAGGCAAGTTCATGAGCATTTTGTTACTAATGCCATCAATACCTGGAGCTTTCTTCGGGTTGAGTTCAGCAATTACTTTTTGTACTTCACGCATCTTAAACCTTATGGGACGAGGGGGTAGGGAAACTACACTCGGTTAATCAGCAGCACCCGTACATGAATTGGGAGTGAATGCAGATTTTAAATACTCAGAAAATAAGTTACCTTTCTCACTATCACTTCTTGCCCAGCCTCCGGTCGCAGTACGCAATGGTGATTTAAGATCAACGGGTCGTTTATGATTTCTAGTAGCGCGCCATAAAGAGTAATTAGATGCGGACGTTACATCCAGACCTTCTAAATACTTTTCCAGTAGTGCAGTTTTTTCCGACGATAGCAGCTCTTTGAGTCGTTTAGTACATTCCTTAAGTCTGATTTTATTTAGGGGTGATCTGTGTTGTTGCCATTCTCTTCTAGCTCTCCTTTTTTCACATACAAGACGTTCAATTTCCGTAGAATAAATTCTGTTAAAGCCAGTTTGCGGATAGGAGGTAGTGGCGTGTTCAGCAGCCTGTTTAATATTTTCGTTAAGATTGGCAATGTTAAATTCAATATCATCGCATGATCTAAGCTGAATGTTTTCTACGCAGTGACTACTAAGATATTTTTTGAATGCCAGCCAGTTGATTCCATTAATCAACTTCACATATGAGTTAGTTAAATCACTCCTTAGTGGGTTGAAAATTGTAACTATTGTTGGAGAGTGATCGGAGGACAGATCTAGAGAGGCCTCTACATGAATTAAGTCCCTATGAATATTTTTCGTGACGGCAAAATCTATAACATCTGGAATTTTTCTTACGTCAGTAGGCCAGTAAGTAGGCTCCACACTCGAAATGACATCTAAGCCCATTTTTGAAATTGTATTGAACAAGGCTCGACCTCTAGGTGTAACAAGACGCGATCCCCAGTACGTATGTTTTGCATTGTAGTCACCAGCTGCCACGAAACAAGATCCAAGCGATTTGTAGAACTTCTCATACTGATCTTCTGTAACTAAAAATCTGGGAGGTGAGTAAATTGATGATATCACGAAATTCGCACAAAAATTTTCTACGAAAATATTCGTTGCTTGCAAATATTCTTCACTAACGTTGTCAAGGACATAGTGCTTGATTCTTGTCATATTTGTAGTAAAGTTGTTTATAGTTAGCACCAGGTTCTCAATAGTAGCTTCAAGGCGACTAAAGTTAAGGCTTGAGTTTGAATTCGATGAATTATTTGGCGGTGGAACATTTTGCGTGGGAATTGAACTAGTCTTAGCAGCATCAGCATACGATACACGTGAAGTAACTGGTTGGCTGATTTGAGCAAAAGTGTCGGAGTTCGCGTTTACTTGTTGAGCTGGAGTTAACTTGGGTTTTTGACCCATAGCCTGTTTAACGAAAGAATATACAGGGCACCCTCTATAGTTAGCTCTGTGATTACCTCCACAATTACTACATTTTTTTCTGCTTGATCTTTTGGCTTAGTGCAGCTAGCAGTACCATGCAATTCACCGCAGATAACACACACTGTAGGCAACTTGCAGTAAGTTTTCGTATGGCCATATGCTTGGCAATTATGACACTGTACGGGACCTGAACGCTTACGTGGCTCTTCAACTGTGATTTTTCGATATAAGAGATACTTTACGTTATAAACTGGATGGGTTTAATTTTTTTTCAATTGTATGTCATTCGGCTCCAGTTCAACCCGAAATAGGGGTCGGGGGACCTTTTCTCTATTAAATATGTTGGTAACATTTTTTACCTTGAATCCTTGGTAAACAAGTGCACATTTTACTTCTTCGGGTTCAACATATGAATCTATGCCCTTTAATACTATCTGTAGGCCTTTAGCACTCTTAAGTTGGTAGGTGTAAAAATTTGTTTTATTTTTTTCGAATTCACTAACAATTTTTCGGAAATCTTTTTCATTATATATTTGAATTTTAGTTTCATCAATATTACCTCGTTTAATTGGAACGATGTGAAAAGTATTTTCACCAATGGTCGACAAAAGTTTTTTTTATAAGCGCGTTAGAATTTTTTTCTCTCAGATAAATAGGTGGTGGCTTAAAAGATGATGTAGAGGGCTTGTCGTCGGTGTCTTGCCATAATGAAAAACGATTTTGACGATTGGTAGATGATGCGCTGTTATCCCTAGACATCTTTGGGGCAGATCAAATTTTTGAAGAATTTGGGCTTCGCCCACGCTTTACCACTGTTATATATCTGTCCATATCCACTTGTACCTGGAGTTTTGAGCTACTGTTATCTGTAGTGATAACTTGGTTTAGTGATGAACACGAGCCCGATGCGGATGATATCGCAGACTTAAATGAAGAAGTACTAGGCAATGGTAATGTTAATGATTCACTAGTTGGCATTGGACAAAGCGAAGTTGATCGCTGACGAAAAATTGGCTTTGCCGTTAAAAAAAGATTTTCATCAGATTTATTATTTATATTTTTTTCATTAAGAGTTTCAGAACTCACAGTAAAATAAGCATTTCTGCCGTTAGAACTCACTTCAAAATTTTTTTCCTTTGAGGTACTCATACAGAGTATTATTCCTCAAGGTAACTTTGTTTGTGTTTACGGTTTTTTTTGTTTTTGCTATTTCTTGCTATGTAAAAAATATTAGTAAAGCCAATAAGCTTATTTATCAAGGTGAATATGTATTACGAATATTTTTGTATGATTTTTGATTTTGTTGTTTTTTATATTTGTTTCGTATGTATGTATGTAAAAAAAAATCCGCTTTAATGTCTCTTCACTATGAAAGTTCAACGAGAACTGATTTTTCCAATCGATTTGATATTACCCTGTCCTATTCCACTTAAAGTTGTTGTTTTCTTAGTATCAATTAAGTTTAGTTTAGAGAATTTTGATTTTATTAATGAAATGTCTGCGCCAGTGTCTACTAAGAGTGTGAGTGTAGTGTTAGTATTGCCTAATTGAATATGTATAAAGCAGCTCAAGTTTAGATTTAGATGGTAAATTTTTACAGATTTGATCCTAGGGGAAATTCGGAGTTTTCTGATCCATTTTCATTTGATTCTGTTGCTCTTACGTAGTTATTGTTCCTACGATTATTATTATTAAATCTCTGCCGGTTTCTGCAATAATTGTTATAATTATTGTTATTATTATAGTTGTTGTTATTATTTCTACGTGGGTAATTGATGATTTCAATGTATTTTTAATAAAAAAATATTTTACTTAATAAGTAAAATATTAATTTGGGATTATTAGTGCGTTTAAAAATTTTAAACTTAAATTGTAACAATTCCCATAAAAAAACACTAATTATTAACTTGACTGCACCCGGTCAAAAAAATACTTGTGTGGCAACACTCTATTCTTAAATAGCTGTTGTTGTTATTTACATTTATTTTCTTTTACATACTTTTACGACTACAATTTGAAGCTGAAAAAAAGTCAGCCAATGTAGCAATGGTAAAGTAAGAAAATAAAAAACATGTTGATTATTGAGTTCTTGTTTCAACTTTGTTATTTGTTATTGAGCTTCTCATTTGTTTAAATGAAAGTTTATAATATAATAACTCTAGTTGTTCTAAGAAGCTTTGGGTAAAGGTTCCCTGATGATCTGCATTAGCAACAGTGAAATGCGCATAGGATCCAGCTAAACCCCTCAATAATCAATTTCAATGTATTTTTAATATAAAAATATTTTACTTAATAAGTAAAATATTAATTTGGGATTTTTTTTTTAAATAAATAGGAAATTCAAAAGTAGGGCTAAAAAAGAAAATGAGCTAACTATGGAAGAGCGAATAAATTATTTAGCATAGATTTGGAAAATAATAGGAATGCCAGGTGTCCCAAATGAGGACGATATTTTAAACAATACTCATGTAGAAGAAATGACAGTTCGTGCAATCAGGTGGTCAGAACGCATAGAAAAAGAAAATAATAAGCAACAATAATTCATTAAAATAAATAAATTTATAAATATGGGTAAAAGAGAATCAAAAATGGAAAAACCGAATGCTAACGTGATTACCAATTTGGAAATCATTGATCATAAGTCAGATATAAATTCAATATGGATAAAAAAAAGTATTTCAGTGCAAATTAGTGTTGTAAAAAGCGGCTACTTTTGAATACTCAGTACTACTTGATACTTTTTCAATTGGGTACTCGATACTACTCAATACTTTATATATGTTTATATATGGGAAGTTAAAAATTATTATTTATATTATTTTATTGATAATGCAATATGGAAAAACAAAGATTAAATACAAGTATATTTAAATTAATTTATAACAAATGAAAATAACTAAGTTTGAAGTTTAATTTTTGTACATAAAAATTTTTAACGTACTCTTAACACTTCTAGTGCATTAATCTCTTAAATTATCTTCTAAACATTTTTAATAAACATTTTTTACTCACAATTGATGTTATTACTTAGTCATTGTTGAAATGTAGAAATAAAATTTTACCGACATTGAAAGAATTTAAAATATTTTTCATGTTTGTGAGGACCTGACTTGTTGGTTATATTGTATCACGTGCCCTCCTTCCACTATTCTAAAGGGTCACTTTTTCTGTCCAATAGTATTTGTTAATGACTGAAGTAGTTTAATAATGCATTTTGTAGTACTTTTTTTTAGTGGCTGTTTGTTACACTAACTCCATGAGGTTCAGAGTCATATTTATTTGTATCAAGCTCACAGAGTTGTAAAATTCTGATGTATTTTAAAGAAAGACTTTCTCTTGAATACTACAAAATGCAACCCTGAAAGTATTGAGTAGTTACTTTTGTGTATTGAGTACCGGGAAAAACTGCCGGTATTGAGTACTCAGTACTCAAATACTCAATACTTTTACAACACTAGTGCAAGTTACCTAGATAAGATATAAAAGAACATGGGTAATGGAATGGAAGGGTGTTTTAAATAAGGCACAAATTATAAAAGAAGATTTTGAACGGTCATATAAGTGTATCAATATTGATAGACCAATTAAAAGTGAAACAATTAATCATAATTTTCAAAAGATTCTTACAAAATTAGAAGAAATAAGAGTTTTATTTAATGTTTATTACAATAGACTAACAGTAGCTCACCAAAGAGAAGCAGACGCATTTTTCCTTGACTTAACAAGCAGAATTTCAAAACTAGCCGATAAAAAATCGAAGCAAATCGAACTACCAAATTCAGTACACGAAAGTGTAACATTTAATATTTCTATGCCTATAACTGAATCCACAATGACTCAAACTGTAGTAGGCTTTTTGAATACAGCTTCAAAGCTGATTATAGACTTTGATAGAAAATCAGAAAATTTACGCTCCTTTGTTGACTCCTTGTCTCTAGTAGATTCAATAAAAGGTACTCATGAAGCAGTGGCAGTAACACTAATAAAAACAAAGCAGAGATATCCTCCCCTGCGCTTTTGTTTTTTAACTACTGGGATGTTAAGTTTTTCTTCCTTGCCTTTTTTGTTTTGGCGCCTTTTATACTCCTCAATTGTGATTGGTTGAGGGCCCGGTTTTCCCATATTATATGCCTTTTGGCCAGGCGGACTTCCCTCTCTTCTGACAGATTATCGGCTTATCTGTCAGCTTGTTATTTTTGGTAAAAAAAATTACTTCTTTTTACCTAGTGCGATTTAAAATGTCGCAACGATAGCTATACTGGCAAGATCGCCATGTAATGTTATTTGAAAGTATAAAAAGGGTTTTTATATATTTGTGTCCAAATGATAGACTTTCAATTTATTTATTCAAAAAAGTTTTTAATTATTTTATTTACCAGAGCTCAACTGGGAGCTCATAGGAATGTTGTTTAATAATAATTTTTAAAACTTTTTTTTTTTTTTTGCATGTATTTATTTATTGTATCTTCATATGTGAACTAACAATAAGTATTCAAATCTTAAATCTATAAAAAAAAATTATTAGGCCCGACCAGTGTCGGACATAAACTTAGTGGTAGTTATAAATAATACATTAGTAGTGATAATCAAAAAAAAAAGGGGGGGGAAGTATTTTCAAGTAGTCCCATCTGGAGTGTTAGGTATAAGAGCCCGTGTGTCCCTCTTTTTTAAGCGGATGTGTCCAGTAAAGTTCAAAATATTGCGAGCAAGCGGATTATGATGTGATTCGAGTTTTGTTAAATATTTGCCTGCGTATTTTGCAATTTCTTCAGTCACTAGTGGCATATTTAAATCACGATGTATAATAAAATTTTGGATGTATCATGGAGCCGATGTTATTAACCGTAAAATTTTGTTTTGCCTTCGTTGGATTCTCTCGACATTGGAAGCTGAAGCAGTGCCCCATAACTGAATTCCGTAGCACCATATTGGCTTCAAAAGCGACTTGTACAGTAAAAGTTTGCAGTCTAAGCTGGGTTTTGAGTTTCTGCCAATCAACCAATATATTTGAGTTAACTTAAGTTTCATCTGAGTTAACTTAGAGTCAATATGATGTTTCCATGTAATTCTTCGATCAAGGTGTATACCAAGGTATTTCACTTGGGAATGTTGAAGAATATTTTGATTGTTGATTCGAATGGGGGAGCAAGTATCTCTTCTTAGGGTGAACGTTATATGGACACACTTTTCTTCATTGACTTTAATTCTCCATAAGTTCAACCATATTTCCAGCTGAGTGATATGTTCCTGGAGATTGCGGGATGCCTCATAAGGGTTTTCGTGCACACTCATACAGGCTGTATCATCGGCAAAAGTAGAAATATGGATATTATTGCTCACAGGCATATCACAAGTATATATTAAATACAAGACAGGACCCAGAATACTACCCTGGGGCACACCAGAAGATATAGATTCGGGCACACTCGTGAACTCTCCTTCCACAACAGTGAACTTCCTATCAATAATATAACTTTCCAAAAGCTTTTGAATGTTTATTGGCAGATATGTCTTCAATTTTAAAACTAGGCCTTCGGGCCATACTTTATCAAACGCCTGAGAAACATCAATAAAGAGAGCAGAACAATACTTCTTTTCTTCAAATGTTCTTCTTACAACTTGGACCAGTCTATGCGTTTGTTCAAATGCTGTGCTGACTTCTAAAGCCAAATTGATGGTCCGGGATGCACCCATTATCAGTTAAAATTTTGGACAATTTAGTCATGAGCAGCTTTTCGAAAAGCTTTGAGATTATAGATAGTAAGCTTATAGGCCTATATGACTCAGTCTTGGTAAGATCTTTGCCCGTCTTTGGAATCATTTTGATCTTGGCCAGTTTCCAGTTATGTGGAAAATACTGCATTCTTAAAATAGCATTAAAAGTAAATAGCAGGATTCTTATTGCAATATGAGGCAAGTTCATGAGCATTTTGTTACTAATGCCATCAATACCTGGAGCTTTCTTCGGGTTGAGTTCAGCAATTACTTTTTGTACTTCACGCAACTTAAACCTTAAGGGACGAGGGGGTAGAGAAACTACACTCGGTAAATCAGCAGCACCCGTACATGAATTGGGAGTGTAAACAGATTTTAAATGCTCAGAAAATAAGTTACCTTTCTCACTATCACTTCTTGCCCAGCCTCTGGTCGCAGTACGCAATGGTGATTTAAGATCAACGGGTCGTTTAAGATTTCTAGTAGCGCGCCATAAAGAGTAATTAGATGCGGACGTTACATCAAGACCTTCTAAATACTTTTCCAGTAGTGCAGTTTTTTCCGATGATAGCAGCTCTTTGAGTCGTTTAGTACATTCTTTAAGTCTGATTTTATTTAGGGGTTATCTGTGTTGTTGCCATTCTCTTCTAGCTCTCCTTTTTTCACATACAAGACGTTCAATTTCCGTAGAATAAATTCTGTTAAAGCTGGTCTGCGGATAGGAGGTAGTGGCGTGTTCAGCAGCCTGTTTAATATTTTCGTTAAGATTGGCAATGTTAAATTCAATATCATCGCATGCTCTAAGCTGAATGTTTTCTACGCAGTGACTACTAAGATATTTTTTGTATACCAGCCAGTTGATTCCATTAATCATCTTCACATATGAGTTAGTTAACTCACTCCTTAGTGGGTTGAAAATTGTAACTATTGTTGGAGAGTGATCGGAGGACAGATCTAGAGAGGCCTCTACATGAATTAAGTCCCTATGAATATTTTTCGTGACGGCAAAATCTATAACATCTGGAATTTTTCTTACGTCAGTAGGCCAGTAAGTAGGCTCCCCACTCGAAATGACATCTAAGCCCATTTTTGAAATTGTATTGAACAAGGCTCGACCTCTAGGTGTAACAAGACGCGATCCCCAGTAGGTATGTTTTGCATTGTAGTTACCAGCTGCCACGAAACAAGATCCAAGCGATTTGTAGAACTTCTCATAATGATCTTCGCTAACTGAAAATCTGGGAGGTGAGTAAATTGATGATATCACGAAATTCGCACAAAAATTTTCTACGAAAATATTTGTTGCTTGCAAATATTCTTCACTAACGTTGTCAAGGACATAGTGCTTGAGTCTTGACTTAATCAGAATTGCTGATCCACCACATGCTCTCTCTCTCGGGTCCTTTGTATCATATAAAGTGTAACCATTTATTTTAAATAAGCTTCTTGAGGTCAAATGAGTCTCAGAAACCAACATTATATCAATATTTTTTTCCACGAGGAAGTGCTCAAGTTCATTTTTATGTTGGCGAATGCCGTTTGCATTCCAGAAACATATTTTTAACGTGTTCATGGTTTATTAACTAATGCTTGAAGCAGTGTATTCTGCATTCGCAGCATTTCTTGCATCATACTTGTCATATTTGTAGTAAAGTTGTTTATAGTTAGCACCAGATTCTCAATAGTAGCTTCAAGGCGACTAAAGTTAAAGCTTGAGTTTGAATTCGTTGAATTATTTGGCGGTGGAACATTTTGCGTGGGAATTGAACTAGTCTTAGCAGCATCAGCATACGATACACGTGAAGTAACTGGTTGGCTGATTTGAGCAAAAGTGTCGGAATTCGCGTTTACTTGTAGAGCTGGAGTTGGCTTGGGTTTTTGACCCATAGCCTGTTTAACGAAAGAAAATACAGGGCACCCTCTATAGTTAGCTGTGTGATTACCTGCAGAATTACTACATTTTTTTCTGCTTGATCTTTTGGCTTAGTGCAGCTAGCAGTACCATGCAATTCACCGCAGATAACACACACTGTAGGTAACTTGCAGTAAGTTTTCGTATGGCCATATTCTTGGCAATTATGCCACTGTACGGGACCTGAACGCTTACGTGGCTCTTCAACTGTGATTTTTCGATGTAAGAGATACTTTACGTTATAAACTGGATGGACTTAATTTTTTTTCAATTGTATGTCATTCGGCTCAAGTTCAACCCGAAATAGGGGTTGGGGGACCTTTTCTCTATTAAATATGTTGGTAAAATTTTTTACCTTGAATCCTTGGTCGACAAGTGCACATTTTACTTCTTCGGGTTCAACATATGAATCTATGCCCTTTAATACTATCTGTAGGCCTTTAGCACTCTTAAGTTGGTATGTGTAAAAATTTGTTTTATTTTTTTCGAATTCACTAACAATTTTTCGGAAATCTTTTTCATTATATATTTGGATTTTAGTTTCATCAATATTACCTCGTTTAATTGGAATGACGTGAAAAGTATTTTCACCAATGGTCGACAGTAGTTTTTTAATAAGCGCGTTAGAATTTTTTTCTCTCAGGTAAATAGGTGGTGGCTTAAAAGACTTTTGCGATGATGAAGAGGGCTTGTCGTCGGTGTCTTGCAATAATGAAAAACGATTTTGACGATTGGTAGATGATGCGCTGTTATCCCTAGACATCTTTGGGGCAGATGAAATTTTTGAAGAATTTGGGCTTCGCCCACGCTTTACCACTGTTAAATATCTGTCCATTCCCACTTGTACCTTGGGTTTTGAGCTACTGTTATCTGTAGTGATAACTTGGTTTAGTGATGAAGGCGAGCCCGATGCGGATGATATCGCAGACTTAAATGAAGAAGTACTAGGCAATGGTAATGTTAACGATTCACTAGTTGGCATTGGACAAAGCGAAGTTGATCGCTGACGAAAAATTGGCTTTGCCGTTAAAAAAAGATTTTCATCAGATTTATTATTTATATTGTTTTCATTAAGAGATTCAGAACTCACAGTAAAATAAGCATTTCTGCCGTTAGAACTCACTTCAAAATTTTTTTCCTTTGAGGTACTCATACAGAGTATTATTCCTCAAGGGAACTTTGTTTGTTTTTAAAACTTAATCACATCTCCTTATATACTGACTATGAGAATAATGCCTAACCTATCTTAACATAAGAGGGAAAAGAAAAGGTATATGCTTTATAGCTAAAATGTCCCTTTTAGTTTCCCACGGTAGACGTGCGGCGTGTGTCCCATAAGAAATTTAGAAAAATCCAAACAGTGCCTACATGTGTTTAACATGTATTTTGTATTGTTTATGTTTATATCTATAAACACTTGCTGATATTAATTCAAGTGCTTTATGCCGCGGCCTTTGATCAAACTCAAGAGTGTCAAATGACCGTAATAAAAAATATTTTAGTTGCAGTCTGTCAATGCATTTATCTAACTTTTCATGCAGCGGTATTTGCCCGATTGCACGAGTGTCAAATGTCTAGTACACAAAAATAGTTTCAATGCAATTGGATGTTATGTATGTTGCGGCCAAGTTGACTTTAAATATTTACTATACAATGTTGGTAGTAGTGATAGTTAGAATACGCTGCAACACCTGCTTCTGACATCCCAAGTATATAAATCACTAAAATTCAAAAATTTGACGAGAGTATACCTTATGGTAAAATTAGTCGATTCGTTTCGTGTTACTTTTGAAGTGGTCGTATCGTTTAATTCTGCATGTTAGTTAGTAAAAACGTGAGGTTACCAGCGAACGTGTGAGCTGTTATTGTATTTCTCTTTGCTTTATATTCATGCGTGTGTATGTATGTAAAAGAGAAGTTGACGTAGAAATATATTTTCTGTAGATTTCTACCTCACACACATTTCGATACATATTATTACGTACAAATATTCCTACAGGGTTAATGCAAAGAACTATCTAGAAGTATTTAACTAAAGCACTAAACGTACACACATATTTACGTGCAAACACTATAGCAACAACAATAATTATGTACATAGCTACAGACATACACACATACAAATAAAAGTGCGAGCAGGTATGGTAACCACCCTGTACTACCAGTAGCACACCGCATTGCCAACATAAGAGTCGTTACTATGAAATTCAAAAATATTTGCCAATCGAATTATCTACAAATGCCTAGAAGCAGCAACATGAATTTTCCCGATTGTGCTGGAGGACTGTTTGAACATCTGGCTACCAATAGTAAATGACAATACAGATGGCAACATGCATAGATGCCAGTACTAAGTACAGACATGTTATTACGCCATCTATCGGTCGAACATTCGAGAACCGGTTCCTGTACTATAAAAAGAGGCAGCATGTGCGAGAACAGTTGAGTGCTAATCAGAAAGTAGTCGAGTTAAGACCTCGTTGAAAGTGGATAATAACGATAAGAAGTAGTTAAGTAAAGACAAGTTGTAATTTTCTTCGTTAAGATTAATACGAAAAACAGTAGCAAATACAAATTGTGTGTTATTTATTTTTATTTTTGAGCAATCAAAAGAACTCACACGTTTAATAAAATTTAAACGTAACAATATTAAATAAACAGCAACATGTCTCATTTATGTTACAGTATTTGTCAGCTGATACGTCAACTCACAATAAGATACATCTAATATTTTTCTTACTTGTTTAAAGTAAATTTCTGGATACAAATTTCATGCGAGCACGTGGCACACATACACTCTCAAAAAACGCATGTGCTCACACCGACACGGAAAATAATACCTTTTTGCAACTCTTAAGTAGTCTATGACTTCAGCAAGTTTTATATTCTATTTCACATCAGAGAACTAGGCCGACCGGTTTTTAGCTGCGGGTCAGCCGCCGCCAATCCTGGCGGCCTCTTTCGGCTAAAAATTAAGCCGATTATTTTCCGACTTAATGAAATTCCCCTATACAGCAGTGCTAGCCAACGAGATAATTATATTCGTTTATGTATATTCATATCTATAGGAAGCCGATTGAGGTTCCGTACTCTGGGCCCACTTTGGGTGGATATGATATACAACTTTTAAATTTAAAAAAACAAAAAACTAGTATTTAATGGACGAAGCTGGGGGGTTATTATGTAATTCGATTCGAAACGGAAATGTGTTCGAATGTAATGTTAATAACATACAAATTCGAACAGTTTCCGTTTCGAATCGAATTACATAATAACCCCCCTGGTATCAGTGTTTCATAGCATTTCTAGACCATTCCGGTATATATTGCATGCGTCATTTTAAGATGTGTCAAACATATAAAATGTATAAAAATAAGTTAAGGTGAATATAATTCGTGAGCATATCTTAAAAGAATATAAAAAACCCCTTTTTCTGTAGTTATTGGAACGATGGCAACTCTTGTTTTGCTGAATTAACTACCAGAAAATATAACCGAATATAAAAGAAACTGACAGCAGCCAACTTCACGCAGTTCCGGTATTCTAGAAAATAGACAAGAAAGGAGAACACATTTTATTCCACACGATTCTTTTTAAACTGTAGAACATACAATATACATATATATATTTGCAAATAAAGATACCCTATTACAAATTCAGGTGTGGGGTACGACACACGTAGCAAATGGATTTCAGACTAACCAAACAACAAATTGTAGAGATGTTAAGGAAAAATGGGGTGGAGTTTCCAGCATCGGCCAACATTGCTCAACTTAGGACCCTGTATACGCAATCAGAAGCCATGGGTTTACCTGAAGGTGGGGTGCCACTGACAATGGGTACATCTAATACCAATTCTGCTGTGGTATCCGCTGGTTGCTCCAACTTGCTGGTAAAAACTAGCACCGATGATGAGTCTGATAATAAAAGGACGCTGTCCACAACTTCGGCTGGCCGTAAAACTGAGGCAATAGAAAAACAAACAGTGAAAATGCTCAGCTACAGTGCCCAGTGTCAACTGATGCCATTCCGTCAAGTCGTCCAACCTTTTAGGTAGAGGCCCATAGCTCGCTTTTTGCGTGTTACGCTTTCTATGCATCTGGCAAAAAAATAGAATCAATGTAATAGTATTTGACAAGTTACATTGCAAAAAGCGCAGCACGCGTAGGCGCTTTCAAAGAAAAAAGTAGGTCTACTTTCTACTTTTGTACGCATTACAAGCACCATGAAAGAAAGTCAGCTGTTCTTGAAAGCTAAAGATGTTAAAAAATACTTTATTTCTTACGTTATCGATAAATATTTTGCCGTGGATAATTTTTTTCTTTTTTTTTCAATAAAAAATTTCTTAGTAATTTCTTAGTTCTTTAATAAAATATGTGAATAATTTCATTAATGCGATGCATTTTAATTAACTTTTCACCACACTTTTCTCAGTAACAAATTTTCCATATTAGTTATCGATTACTTTTACGTACTGAGTGTCATCTCCGCTAAATCTGTGTTATTTACTTTGTGTGCATTACATATTTTTAAACAATAAAATGGAAGAAAATTTAATAAATTATATATACAAACTCGACTAACTCCACAAATTCTTTTAAAAACTCGATTTCACTCTCCATTTTTACTTTATAAGTATTTATAAACAAACGCACGCAGCCGATCAAAACAAAAATAAAATGGCGCATGAAAAGAAGTGCATGTAACTCAACGCGAACAAAGTATAGAATGAATGCGTGTAATACTATGTTTAGACGACGAGTTGAATCACATGCTTCGCTCTCTGAATCTTGTTTTTTAATCTTGCCGTTTATACGACGCCTTCGTGCTTCGTGTGCAGCGTGCCAATTTAGTGCTTTTCGCACTAGATTTAGTGCTTTTCAATTCATAACAGTCCGGAATTTTTCAACTAGGTGCTTTTTTTTAAAAAATACATGAAATTGGTGCTTTTTCACCTTTGTCTTTAGTGCTTTTAGTGCGTTTAACAAATCCACTAAACATAAATTTGTGATAGTATGGTGGCTTTACAAAAAACAACAAATAAACATTTTCCACTTTTCTGTCTGACTGTCATAAGTAAAGAACGGAATAATCTACAGTAAACTTCTTGGTACGCTTTTGTAGAAAATTAAACACTCTATAAAAAAATTTAAAATTAAACTAAATCTGAAATAAAAATATTTTTAATTTCCATTCCATTCACTTATTACAGCTATGGTTAAAATAAATTGAAAAACTTATAAAATTGTTTTATATTTCTCTATTATAACGAAAAACACTTCTTTGGCAATTTTTAAAAGGCCTGCTTGTATTTTGTATGGAACTTGGTAAAATTTTCTGGAATGACATAATATTTCTGTTGTTTTCTTGAAAAATCGTATAAATTTAGGGTAAATTTTATTTGGACTGTAAATAACTTTTGATCCAGCTAGCTTATCAAAAAATTTTATGTGACTTTTTTTAATTTAATTTTCTACAAAAGCGCACCAAGAAGTTTACTGTAGGACGTTCCGTTCTTTACTTATGACAATCAGAATGAATAAAATCAATTTATACCATGTAAATCGTATGGGAAATTGAAAAGTGCGATGCGCACCATCTCATCATCAATATTATGAGCTGATATTTTAACAGGCCTATTTTTTTACGTAAACTAAAGTTTGAAACCTGGTTCTGAGAAAAACAAAGGATTTTTTTCTGAGAACACCCTAATGTACATCCATACATAGTAAATAGTTTTTGTTAATTCATTGACACATACCTACATATTTATACGCATGTACATATACATAAATAAATACAAATTCTTTCGATTTGTTTGCTAATTACACGCAGAATTCATTTTATTTCGATTCTAATTACAATTACTGGAGTTACAGTAACGAATTGATGGGCTCGATATCGATCAAAATCCTACATTTCCACAAAAATTTTAATCAAGTGTTTTGATATTTCGTCTATACGGAATGCTTTAATTTAGGCACTAATATAAAAGAGTACAAATAAAATTTTAATTGAAATCTTTATCCTGTAAATAAAATTACTTTGTTTCTGAACTTTAGTTTTATGGATTATATAAGCTTACGAGTTCACTTTATTTTTCCAAAATTTTTATATCAAATATCCCATTACTTAATTGTTTAATTTGCTTTTGTCTTGAACTTAAATTATTTTCCTACTCATATTCTACTTATAACTGAACAAAATCGAAATATGGCTTTATTGCATTTAGTGCTTTTTTTGAAGGCAGAGTGCTTTTTGCTCTGAAAAAGTTGGCATCACTGTTCGTGTGGCATCTTTTTATTTATATTCACACATTCATACATGTCATACGCACGCATATGCATACCCAGTGGGAAAAGGTAATGAATAGTAAATTATAAGGTAATGCACATCATGTATAATTTTTCATTTCTGAATTGATTACTGTTAACACAGAACATGTCCTAGAAAAGTAATGAATTATTTTAATTGTGTTTGATCAAATTACCCTATCGTTTCTAAGGGATGCATTGTTTTGCTTTGGAAAATAATACTGTATGTAATTAATGCCTACTTTTCCAGCTGGGTACATACGTATCATATGCGCGTATATACATACATAGACATAAGCATACATACTTACATACATTCGACTCATTCAAAATTTTGTTTTTGAAGGCATCCCTATATTTTCTTCTTATTTTTCCTTTTTTTACTATTCATAACTTAATTAAATTTATTTATATTAAACTCACATCTATGTTTTTTTGGTTTGTATTTATTTGTTCAAACCCATACATGTAAATAACTTTTGATCCAGCTAACTTATCAAAAAATTTTATGTGACTTTTTTTAATTTAATTTTCTACAAAAGCGTACAGAGATGTTTACTGTAGGACGTTCCGTTCTTTACTTATGACAATCAGAATGAATAAAATCAATTTATACCATGTAAATCGTATGGGAAATTGAAAAGTGCGATGCGCACCATCTCATCATCAATATTATGAGCTTATATTTTAACAGGCCTATTTTTTTACCTAAACTAAAGTTTGAAACCTGGTTCTGAGAAAAACAAAGGATTTTTTTCTGAGAACACCCTAATGTACATCCATACATAGTAAATAGTTTTTGTTAATTCATTGACACATACCTACATATTTATACGCATGTACATATACATAAATAAATACAATTTCTTTCGATTTGTTTGCTAATTACACGCAGAATTCATTTTATTTCGATTCTAATTACAATTAGTGGAGTCACAGTAACAAATTGATGGGCTCGATATTGACCAAAATCCTACATTTCCACAAAAATTTTAATCAAGTGTTTTGATATTTCGTCTATACGGAATGATTTAATTTAGGCACTTATATAAAAGAGTACAAATAAAATTTTAATTGAAATCTTTATCCTGTAAATAAAATTACTTTGTTTCTGAAGTTTAGTTTTATGGATTATATAAGCTTACGAGTTCACTTTATTTTTCCAAAATTTTTATATCAAATATCCCATTACTTAATTGTTTAATTTGCTTGTGTCTTGAACTTAAATCATTTTCCTACTCATATTCTACTTATAACTGAACAAAATCGAAATATGGCTTTATTGCATTTAGTGCTTTTTTTGAAGGCAGAGTGCTTTTTGCTCTGAAAAAGTTGGCATCACTGTTCGTGTGGCATCTTTTTATTTATATTCACACATTCATACATATCATACGAACGCATATGCATACCCAGTGGGAAAAGGTAATGAATAGTAAATTATAAGGTAATGCACATCATGTATAATTTTTCATTTCTGAATTGATTACTGTTTACACTGAACATGTCCTAGAAAAGTAATGAATTATTTTAATTGTGTTTGATCAAATTACCCTATCGTTTCTAAGGGATGCATTGTTTTGCTTTGGAAAATAATACTGTATGTAATTAATGCCTACTTTTCCAGCTGTGTACATACGTATCATATGCGCGTATATACATACATACACATAAGCATACATACTTACATACATTCGACTCATTCAAAATTTTGTTTTTAAAGGCATCCCTATATTTTCTTCTTATTTTTCCTTTTTTTACTATTCATAACTTAATTAAATTTATTTATATTAAACTCACATCTATGTTTTTTTGGTTTGTATTTATTTGTTCAAACCCATACATACACATATACATATTTTGTTTTGGTAGCTGGTTCAGCTAAACTGCCGATAAACTGCGATAAGAGTTAGCGAAGATACAAATTTTACGTGCTTCGCAAGTAGATTCATATTGAATCTACTTGATTCGCTCTCATAATTTTGTATGGCGAAGCAAGTTGATTCGGTCATGATTGGGGTGTGAAGCATGAATAGAGAGCGAAGCACGTCTCGTGTAAACATACTATAAAGCATAACGCGCAAGAAGCGAGCTATGGACCGCAGATATAACCACATATGGCAGCACTGACGTATGCCAAAGGCCCATATCAGATTTTAGTTAACCCCATATTCTGAAGAGTCAAACTCAAAAAAAAAATTTTTCAAAAAGAAAAATTTTGTTTTTATTGGAATATTTAAATATACCCATGAAATGTTAATTTTTAATTCATTTTTAACGTTTAAAGTTGTTTAAATTGTTGGCTGAACATCAAAATGGTAAGTATAAACTGGAAAACAAGAAATGTATGTTTTAAATATCTTTAATTTGTATAAAATAATTATTAACTTACAGGCACAAGCGGGTTTACATACAAATACACATTTGCACCCAGACTTAATTTTAACAAAGGTAGGAGTTCATACATGAAAAGAAGACACTTATTAAGAAATATCTCAACAAGAAATATTGTGTGCATTTTGTATACATACCAATAATTTTTTATTTGCCGCAGAAGCCTCTAAAACGGCTGTAAGTATATCAAAAAAACCTGAAAAAATTTAAGTTTCATATTATAACTTTGTACTTTTAATTTCTTTAGTTAATTTGTTTGCATACCGTATGGGCTTAAAGTAGCAGACCAATTAGCTCTCTTCATATGGAGAATTATGGCAAGTAGATTTCCTGAAAGTATGTGTACATTTATATACATTTAATATATTTTAACTAATTTTAAAAATTAAATACAAAAAATTTTAATATATAAAAGATTAACTGCAATTGACTCGATTTATTTTTTCAATTTCTTACTTTTTTGTGTGTCTGCCGGCCGGCCAGACCCTTATGTGGATGTGGAATTGTAAATACTGTTAAAGGGTTTGGTTTCTTTATTTTCATACAGACAAATATGAGGACTTATAGATTTCAAATATAATTAAATTTGTCTGTATGTTATACAGAAAACCAACTTACAGTATTAGCAGAAACACATTAGCAACTTATGTATGTACATATGTTTATGCTTGTGCGACTGCCGGCTTGACCATTATGTGGATGTGTGCTAAGAAATACTGTTGAAGGGTTTGTTTTCTTTATTTCCATACAGACAAATATGAGCACTTGGGAATTGAAATATAATACAGTTTGTCTGTATGTTAAAAGAAAACCTAACCACAAACAGCAATTAATAAAAACACAAATCACTTGCAAACAACACAATTGCAGGTCTGCCGGCCATGCCTTCATTGAGTGCCAGTACTGTTTATGAAATATAAGTATGTTCCAAACAATATCTGGCACTCATTGAATAAATATTTTGTCACTTAAAATTTCAAAAACTAACCTTTCGGGATTCTTCGGGAACCGATGGAGCTTCTCCACATATTTTTTTTTTTTTGTAATGCATGTATTTATTTATTGTATCTTCATATATGAACTAACAATAACTATTCAAATCTTAAATCTATAAAAAAAAGTATTAGGCCCGACCAGTGTCGGACATAAGCTTAGTGGTAGTTAGAAATAATACATTAATAGTGATAATCAAAAAAAAGGGGGGGGGGAAAGTATTTTCAAGTAGTCCTATCTGGAGTGTTAGGTATAAGAGCCCGTGTGTCCCTCTTTTTTAAGCGGACGTGTCCAGTAAAGTTCAAAATATTACGAGCAAGCGGATTAGGATGTGATTCGATTTTTTTTTAAATATTTGCCTGCGTATTTTGCAATTTCTTCAGTCACTAGTGGCATATTTAAATCACGATGTATAATAGAATTTAGGATGTACCATGGAGCCGATGTTATTAACCGTAAAATTTTGTTTTGCCTTCGTTGGATTCTCTCGACATTGGAAGCTGAAGCAGTGCCCCATAAATGAATTCCGTAGCGCCATATTGGCTTCAAAAGCGACTTATATAATAAAAGTTTGCAGTCTAGGCTGAGTGTTGAGTTTCTGCCAATCAACCAATATATTTGAGTTAACTTAAGTTTCATCTGAGTTAACTTAGAGTCAATATGATGTTTCCATGTAAGTCTTCGATCAAGGTGTATACTAAGGTATTTCACTTGGGAATGTTGAGGAATATTTTGATTGTTGATTCGAATGGGGGAGCAAGTATCTCTTCTTAGGGTGAACGTTATATGGACACACTTTTGTTCATTGACTTTAATTCTCCATAAGTTCAACCATATTTCCAGCTGAGTGATATGTTCCTGGAGATTGCGGGATGCCTCATAAGGGGTTTAGTGCACACTCATACAGGCTGTATCATCGGCAAAAGTAGAAATATGGATATTATTGCTCACAGGCATATCACAAGTATATATTAAATACAAGACAGGAGCCAGAATACTACCCTGGGGCACACCAGAAGATATAGTTTCGGGCACACTCGTGAACTCTCCTTCCACAACAGTGAACTTCCTATCAATAATATAACTTTCCAAAAGCTTTTGAATGTTTATTGGCAGATATGTCTTCAATTTTAAAACTAGGCCTTCGTGCCATACTTTATCAAACGCCTGAGAAACATCAATAAAGAGAGCAGAACAATACTTCTTTTCTTCAAATGTTCTTCTTACAACTTGGCCCAGTCTATGCGAGTAGATTGTTAATGGCGGCCTGAGTCCTGTTTTGGGAATTCAAAACCGGGGGAAAAAACGATGGCAGCCCTGTTACAAATGGGGAGATTTTGGGGATTTTCATGCTGATATGGTGTGTGTGTGTGTGTGAGTTTGATTCTTTGGGCATGTGTATGTATGTATACTTGTGTGCACAGCTTTTTTTGTTATTGTAGAGAAACGTTGTGCTTACAGTGCATGGATGTATGTACGTGTGGGATGTGTATATGTGTGTGTGTGAGTCTAATTCTTTGGTTGTGTGTGCATGTATATGTGGGTGTTTGTATGTATGTATGGGTGTGTGCGTGTGTGTGTGATTGTTATTTGATAGACTTATAGTTGCTGTTTTGAGTTATAGTTGGTATGCTTATCTAGGGTTATTGTATGTATGCATTTATGTTTGTGATCTCTGGGGGGGAAATAATCTAATAGCTGCAGAGAGTGGCAACCCTGTTGCGAATGGAAGTCGTTAGGGAATGTATTTGGTAATGTATGTATATGTTGTTGGATTAATGTATGTGATCTTATCTATTTTTGCTTTGAAGAATGTCATTGCTTGTGTGAGTTACATAAACACTTTTTCATACATATTTACAAATGCATGTATATTTGTTTTTAAGGCTATTGACGTTGCTATTATGGAGATAGAAAATATTGTGTCGGCATAGGTTTCATATATGTTCAAGTGAATTTCAGATGTTAAATGTTTTGAATCCGATCAGGTTGATAAGAAGAGCTTTTCAATAGGGGTAGTGATATCTTTATTTCGGTATATTTTACTTTAATGTAACAATTATAAGAAATAGCTTTTGGAGAAATACAGCAAAAACTTATAGAAGCACCTACTTTCACGTGTCCCGATTTTTCTAGTACCTTTATATTGCAAACTGATGCTAGCTATTTTGTTCTGGGTGTTGCTGTGTATATGAATTTCATTATATATCGTAATACCCACAGAGAATTGTGGAAATGTGTGTGTGTGTGGGTATGTGTTTATGTGTGTGTGTATGTGTATGTGTTTGTGTGTGTATATGTTTGTAGGAATTTCAATGTGTGTATTTCTGTAGGAGCTTAGGGCTGATTGTGATTTATGAGGGGTGAGGTGTTCTATCAATATGTAACCGGGGGAATCTGTGTGTTTGTATGTTTGTAGGAGTTTAAGGCTGACCATGATTTGGGTGGGCAGGGTTGTTGACGTAATATGTATCCATGGGGATTTGTGGATGTGTCTGTCTATAGTAGTTTAAGGCTGATCGTGATTTGAGGTAGGTGAGGATGTTGTTGAGGTAAATTGGTTATGTGTATGTATGTATGTATGTATTTTTGTAAGAATTTAAGATGATTGTGATTTATTAGGGGCGAGGTGTTCTTGTAATATGTGGCCGTGAGAATCTATGTGTATAGACGTCTGTAGAAGTTTAAGACTATCTGTAATTTCAGGTAGGTGAGAGTGTTGTGTTGTTGAGATTAATCTTATATATTGTATATGTATGTATGTATGATCATGGGAATTTTTATATGTATATCTGGGGGAGAATTTTAGGCTGGTCGTGATTTGTGAAAGGTGGGGTGTTGTTGAAATTTTCTTGGATATTTCTTATATGAATTCTGCTATGTGTGTGTGTATTTGCGCTAATATTTATATGTAGATAGAAATAAATTGTTTTCAGTATCGACATTTGGTACTATAAAATACTATCATATGTCTGGACTTCCCTAATCTAATTATGTTTTTATACTTACGCTTGTTTTATATTTTCTCATAGATACTTAAATTTGTCTCGCGTTAAAGTCTGCCTATATGAAATTTGTTTATATTACAGATTTTGTTTATTTCAATCTTTGAATACATTTTTTTTTTGTCATTGATGTCTTTTGTTCTTCTTGTTGGTGGTGTTGTTGTTGTAAATATTCGTCTGTGTATAGATGCGATATATTCAGTTTTTTTTTTATTTGAAAATAAAAACGCTTTAATTTTTATCTGCGTTTACTTAAAAGTTTGTGAGGATTTTCTGTTTTTAAGTAAAACTGAATTCCTGAAGATACATACTCTATAGTATTAGCAACTATAATAGAAATATTTCGTATACTTAATTTAAATTTTTTTAAAGTTGATGCAACGTTAGTAAGTTAACGTTAGAAATTTTTGGGGTACATAATTTTTTCTAACTATAGACTTTTTTCTTCACTTTCTACATTTGTTTTCGAAATCTTGCTTTGCTTTATGAAAATGTATAAACATTTTTAAATGAAACTGATCCGGCACTCCAGCTTATATACTGATAGTTTTTTTTTCTTTGGTAGTCAACTTACTTCTTTTTTTATTTTTATTGATAAACATTTAAAATCAAAAGGGAGCTTTATATTGAAATTATTATTTTCATAATTGTTAAAAACAATCACTAGTTTTTTTTTGTGATGAAATCATTTGAAGTTGAAGCTGATATCCTTGCTTACTGTTTTAAATTAAAATTTTATTCAATAGAATAAAAGGAGCTTTTTTCTTAAATTCTGATGCAGTTAAGATCGGATATGAGACTGAATTTAAATGTACTTTTAAATTAGTCACAATGAACAAACTTATTTTCTTGTTGAAAAGCGATTATCAGAAAACGAAGTGGTTTTCAGAGACTTTAGGTATACCCTTTCGACGGTTCCTCTAGGATACAAGATGACTTTGTTTGACGAAATTTCTGTTGCCTTATACTGATAATATGTTTACATTAATAAGGTACATATGTATATGTTTATTTTATGAAGGGCTATTACCTATGGCTTTCATTTGACGTTCTTTATGATTTTTTTTCTCATTTTATTAAAGTTCAGCGTGTTGTGTATATATTTCAGAAATATTTAAGTGTGCTTTGTGTGTCCATCGGACAGAGTGTACGTTTTAGTTGGTCAGTCAGTCTATATATATTTATTTTTTTTTCTTCTAATGTACCACACCTTTTTTTCACATTTTACTACTTGAAATAGAGAATTTTTGTCTAATTTTTTTCTGGGTATCTACATACATTAGTTAAATATGTGTATGAGTTTTTAAGAAAAAATTTTAAATAAAATATTGGAAAAAGAATTAATTATGTGAATGGTTTTTATTTCTTTATTAGCTTTACTTCGCTAGATAAAAAAAATTTTTGTTTTTGCTTATTTGCAAATTCTTGTTTTCATGTCGCTTAAACATGTACAGTCTTGTTTTCATGACGCTTAAACATGCACAGTCTTGTGTCCATATCGTTTAAGCATGCACAGTCTTGTTTTCATGTCGCTTAAACATGTACAGTCCTGTTTTCTTTGAAAAGTTATGCACATGACAAATTGAATTTCACAATATTATGAAATTCTATTAAATTTCATATTTTCATAAAGAGAAACAATTTAGATGATCGGATAAGTCCTTATATTTTTCACTACATACAAGTTTCTGTAATTTTCTATTCGAATAAATGATTCCTAAATTTCCTTTAAAAAATAATACAAAACAAAGAATAATTTAACTTAATTTAATTTTATTTATATTAATAATACATTTTAATTTTATTATATTTATTTTTATTATAATGATGGAAACATTTCATAGTATCTAATTATTAAATTTTCTAATATACTTTTGCGCAAAAAATATATTGTACATCTGCAAGTATCAGGTCCTTCCTCACAGTCAAGATCATACCAAGGACAGCTTTTGAAGTGTCCTTCTGTGTTGTCTTCATCTTCCATGATACCATATTCTTCGTTCTCATCTAGCATATTTTCGAAAAATTTGATCATCTCTCAATGATCAAAAAGCCTGAAGCTTTCAAAATCTCTTATAAATTGGTTTAGAGTACGTCTAATTTGGCTCATTATATTTGCCGATAAATTAATGAATGATGATTGTTTGAAGGTTTCTTTAAGACTAATTTGCTCTTTAAATTTTTAAAGTACTATCTTTTGATATTTAAAATATCTATACCATCATCTATATTCCATACTTCTTTTTTAGCACTCTATCTCTCTCTATCCCTTTTCTCTCTATAACTATCTCTTTCTGTCTATCACTACCCCTTCACTTATTCACTATTTCACCATATTTTCGATTAGCCTTCTTGAAGTCGTCATCGCTACTTTTAAGATCATTTTCAGTTAAACATTCAAAGTGCGGAGAAGTAAATAAAAAAAATAAATAAATAAAACAAAAATGGAATAAACAACAAATCTAACATCAAAATTTAATTCACTAAAAAATAAAACCTTAATCCACATAAAGGAGCTTGAGACATCAACTAAATACACCATTCGAAAAGTGTCAAGAGTAACAACAAAATATGGGCCAACACTAAAAGTTGAAATGGAAAACCACATAATGTTCCTCCCAAAGCGATATAATGCTTTAACCGATGCTGAAATTAAAGAACTCTCGAGCGGATCATATTGCTTAAGTAGAGAAGGTGAACAAAGCTTAATTGTTGAAAGCGAGCTGAGTGAATTTCTAATTCAAAATTCCCAATTTCCAATTTGGCAATAATATATAATAATTTTGTATTTTAAATTATAAATAAAAATACATGAAAGAGTTTTGTAAAATATAAATGTTTGTGTTTTTTATTTAATATTTTCAGTTATTTCATAAAGAAATTTAAGACATAAATGACCACAGGTAAATGTATTGAAATTCTGATGTTGATTATAGTTGTATTTTATATTTCTACCAAGATATTTGACTACTTCCGAAGGAGGTTGTAAGTTTCCAAGGCTGTCGAAATATTCTTTTTCATTGTTGTTTTTATAATATGCTACCCAATGTGTACCAGGCCCTGTTGATACGTCTAAATTGATTATTACACATTCTATTTTCTTTGTTCGTTTTGGTAGAGTATTCAACATGAAAACTCCTCTAAAATATGGAATATTTATAGAGAAACGGTTTATGTCCACATCAGATAGTGGTCTGTTCGTAGCATCTCTAAGAGTTTTTTGATTCCTCTTTGTAAACTAAACCATAACCCTTTTTATGTGGTTTTAAGTAAAGTCCCTTTCCAACTGCTATAGATTCCATCGCTCTATTATGTCTAGTTGCTTCATCAAGTTGATTTTTTGCATTCTTTGTTGCATTAACAGCTTTAGCTATAGCAGCACCTCCAGTTGTTAGACTACCAATTGCACCCAGAGCAGTTAAAATCGGTATTAGAGGCAAAAACCCACCAATTTTTGGTACACGTATTACAAGTGTTACTATAATTTGAGATTTTCTTCCTTTTAATGATTTGTTGATAGTTTTTCGGGCAATTTTAATTGCTGAGTTAATATCTAATGGTTTTTCCTTCTTTAGTATTTTTGTTGCAGCTCTAATTGATGTTCTAAACAGTTTTTTTTATAATTTAGCTTGTTCTTTTTAAAATTTTTCTTTTTCTCCACACCCATACCAAATTTTGTTTTGGCTTTCATTGCGTTAGTAACCATATAGGCAAATGATTTTTCAGCAATACTACTATCTTTTGATAAAACTCGATCCCAAGCTGAACTTTCAAGTATTTTATCAGCTTTATGTCTAATCCTTAAATCCTTATTTTTTGAATAAGCTATATCGTGATCTTTACAAGCAGAGTCCAATAAATTAATTCCTTTGTCACCTCAACTTAAACGTTTTTGTAGTTTTGTTTCAGGTCCACAATACTAATACCCAGGAAGATAAATTTCACCAGTTAGAGAGTTTGTTTTCCAACGAAGGTGTTTTTATGACTAAACGTTTTCTGATATTGTATAACTATATCATCTAATTTTATCGATAATAACAGGTAACATTTATAAAATCTATTTAGTTCGTAATATTGTTCCTTCTACTAATTTTTTTTTTTTGTTTACTTGCCTCTATCTTAACTGATGGTTTCTCAGTCTTTAAACTTGTATATTCTCAACTTCTGCCTTGATGTTACTTTCTTCTTTCATGCGAATTCTCGTTTTTTCTTTTCATATCGCTTAAACATGCACAGTCTTGTTATCTTTGAAAGGTTCTGCACAAAACAAATCGAATTTCATAATATTATGAAATTCCATTATATTTCATTAGGTATTTTCTTATCGACACCAACTGCTTTAACACCATCTCATTTACGTTTGCTAACAGCAAATAGTACAATAGGTGTCAGCTATTAGATCAGCTTATCAGCTATTAGATCAGCTTATTAGCACCTGGTCTGTTTTTCAGATCAGCTTTTCAGGAGCTGGTCTGGTTTTCAGATCAGCTTATCAGGACCTGGTCTGGTTATCAGATCAGCTTATCAGGACCTGGTCTGGTTTTCAGATCAGCTTATCAGGACCTGGTCTGGTTATCAGATCAGTTTATCAGAACCTGGTCTGGTTTTCAGATCAGCTTATCAGGACCTGGTCTGGTTTTCAGATCAGCTTTTCAGAACCTGGTCTGGTTTTCAGATCAGCTTTTCAGGACCTGGTCTAGTTTTCAGATCAGCTTATCAGGACCTGGTCTGGTTTTCAGATCAGCTTTTCAGAACCTGGTCTGGTTTTCAGATCAGCTTTTCAGGACCTGGTCTGGTTTTCAGATCAGCTTATCAGGACCTGGTCTGGTTTTCAGATCAGGCTATCAGGACCTGGTCTGGTTTTCAGATCAGCTTATCAGGAGCTGGTCTGGTTTTCAGATCAGCTTATTAGGAGCTGGTCTGATTTTCAGGTCAGCTTATTAGGAGCTGGTCTGGTTTTCAGGTCAGATGAAATAACTAAAGTCTATCTTTTATTAGCAGTATTTTTTTTTCTATAACGAAAATCGTTTAATTCAATATATTTGCTTATAATCAAAAATCCATATTTATCCTTCCAACACTCTACAAATTTTTTTAAACTTGTCAAAATTCATATTACTGCCAACATGAACCTTGTAAACATGCTTCATATTTTTCTCATCTTACTTAAACATTATAATTACATTTGCATTGTCTCTTATTAAATGCTTATAGCCATATTCATAAAAATTTTAAACAGCATTTCAAATGTTGTTTGAGCAAAATTTGCTAAAATTGTATTCATAATAGAATATTAGCTTAAAAAACGTTTTTTAACTTGGGTAAATCACCAAATCTTATAAATTAAATGCACCCATATCTAAAATAATTTTGAGTTGACGTCGTTGTAGTTTTGCTTCATGTTTATTTGTATTTTTAACTTTGCCTGTATGTATGTATGTATGTATGCATGTATTAAGAATTATGCTATAAGTTTGGCACAAGTAGAATGAGTCATCATTCTTCTGTCGCCCATACAAAAATATACACGTACATATGTATGTATATTATTCTGCTTTCCACATGCAACATCAGCAAATATCATAATTGAAATGTTTTAAGCTTCATTACCAGAAAAAAATAAATGTATAATAACCCATTCTTTTAATTATGAAATTATGTAATTTCTTTAAGTATTCATATTTGTAGTAGTATAATTTTAGTATAAATATATGTTTTTAAACGTGATATAGTAGTAGGGAACTGGGCATCTGGCTTAGATTAAAATTTTAAAGTTTCATTACCCATAACTCCGACAAAGGACACCCAGAAATTATTAAACAACCCAAATCACTGACAGACTTAAATTTCCACGGTCATGCAGACAGACATACACTTAATGTAAACAAAAACTCCTTCTGTTAAAAAAATAAGAGTGACTTATTGAACCACCCTCGAAAAATATTTAAAGCACTTATTGAGCCACCCTCGTAGGTATCAAATTTCAAGAATTTTAAAATTTTCAAATTTTAATTACCCAAATTTAACAATTTTACCCACAATTTAACAATTTTAATTGCGGCCGAATGAACAGTTCCCTACTACTATCTGAGGTTTAAAAACATATATTTATACTAAAATTATCTATATACTACTACAAATATGAATAGTTAAAGAAATTACATAATTTCATAATTAAAAGAATGGGTTATTATACATTTATTTTTTTCTGGTAATGAAGCTTAATACATTTATATACAATATATGTTTTTAAACCTCAGATAGTACTTGTGAACTGGGCATTCGGGCGCCGATTAAAATTGTTAAATTGTTGCTGAAATTGTTAAATTTGGGTAATTAAAATTTGAAAATTTTAAAATTCTTGAAATTTGATACCTACGAGGGTGGTTCAATAAGTCCTTTAAATATTTTTCGAGGGTGGTTCAATAAGTCACTCTTATTTTTAAAACATAAGAAGTTTTTGTTTACATTAAGTCTATGTCTGTCTGTCTGCCTGACCGTGGAAATTTGAGTCTGTCAGTGATTTGGGTTGTGTAATAATTTCTGGGTGTCCTTTGTCGGAGTTATGGGTAATGAAACTTTAAAATTTTAATCTACACCGAATGCCCAGTTCACAACTACTATCTAAGGTTTAAAAACATATATTTATACTAAAATTATCTATATACTACTACAAATATGAATAGTTAAAGAAATTACATAATTTCATAATTAAAAGAATGGGTTATTATACATATATTTTTTTCTGGTAATGAAGCTTAATACATTTCAATTATGATATTTGCTGATGTTGCATGTGGAAAGCAGAATAATATACATACATATGCACGTGTACGTGTATATTTTTGTATGGGGCGACAGAAGAATGATGACTCATTCTACTTGTGCCAAACATAAGCATAATTCTTAATACATGCATACATGCATACATACAGACAAAGTTAAAAATATAAATAAACAAGAAGCAAAACTAGAACGACGTCAGCTCAAAATTATTTTAAGTATGGGTGCATTTAATTTATAAGATTTGTTGATTTACGCAAGTTAAAAAACGTTTTTAAGCTAATATTCTATTATGAATACAATTTTAGCGAATTTTGCTCAAACAACATTTGAAATGCTGTTTAAAATTTTTATGAATATGGCTATAAGCATTTAATAAGAGACAATGCAAATGTAATTATAATGTTTAAGTAAGATGAGGAAAATATGAAGCATGTTTACAAGGTTCATGTTGGCAGTAATATGAATTTTGACAAGTTTTAAAAAATTTGTAGAGTGTTGGAAGGATAAATATGGATTTTTGATTATAAGCAAATATATTGAATTAAACGATTTTCGTTATAGAAAAAAAATACTGCTAATAAAAGATAGACTTTAGTTATTTCATCTGACCTGAAAACCAGACCAGCTCCTAATAAGCTGACCTGAAAATCAGACCAGCTCTTAATAAGCTGACCTGAAAATCAGACCAGCTCCTGATAAGCTGGTCTGAAAACAAGACCAGGTCCTGATAGCCTGATCTGAAAACCAGACCAGGTCCTGATAAGCTGATCTGAAAACCAGACCAGGTCCTGAAAAGCTGATCTGAAAACCAGACCAGGTACTGAAAAGCTGATTTGAAAACCAGACCAGGTCCTGATAAGCGGATCTGAAAACCAGACCAGGTTCTGATAAGCTGATCTGATAACCAGACCAGGTCCTGATAAGCTGATCTGAAAACCAGACCAGGTCCTGATAAGCTGATCTGATAACCAGACCAGGTCCTGATAAGCTGATCTGAAAACCAGACCAGGTTCTGAAAAGCTGATCTGAAAACCAGACCAGGTCCTGATAAGCTGATCTGAAAACCAGACCAGGTCCTGAAAAGCTGATCTGAAAACCAGACCAGGTTCTGAAAAGCTGATCTGAAAACCAGACCAGGTCCTGATAAGCTGATCTGAAAACCAGACCAGGTTCTGATAAACTGATCTGATAACCAGACCAGGTCCTGATAAGCTGATCTGAAAACCAGACCAGGTCCTGATAAGCTGATCTGATAACCAGACCAGGTCCTGATAAGCTGATCTGAAAACCAGACCAGCTCCTGAAAAGCTGATCTGAAAAACAGACCAGGTGCTAATAAGCTGATCTAATAGCTGATAAGCTGATCTAATAGCTGACACCTATTGTACTATTTGCTGTTAGCAAACGTAAATGAGATGGTGTTAAAGCAGTTGGTGTCGATAAGAAAATACCTAATGAAATATAATGGAATTTCATAATATTGTGAAATTCGATTTGTTTTGCGCAGAACCTTTCAAAGATAACAAGACTGTGCATGTTTAAGCGATATGAAAAGAAAAAACAAGAATTCGCATGAAAGAAGAAAGTAACATCAAGACAGAAGTTGAGAATATACAAGTTTAAAGACTGAGAAACCATCACTCAAGATAGAGGCAAGTAAACAACAAAAAATTAGTAGAAGGAACAATATTACGAACTAAATAGATTTTATAAATGTTACCTGTTATTATCGACAAAATTAGATGATATAGTTATACAATATCAGAAAACGTTTAGTCATAAAATCACCTTCGTTGGAGGAGGTATAGTAGATAAAAAAATAAACTCTCTAACTGGTAAACTTTATCTTCCTGGATATTAGTGCTCTGGACCTGAAACAAAACTACAAAAACGTTTAAATTGAGGTGACAAAGGAATTAATTTATTGGACTCTGCTTGTAAAGATCACGATATAGCTTATTCAAAAAATAAGGATTTAAGCATTATACATAAAGCTGATAAAATACTTGAAAATTCAGCTTGGGATCGAGTTTTATCAAAAGATAGTAGTATTGCTGAAAAATCATTTGCCTATATGGTTACTAACGCAATGAAAGCCAAAACAAAATTTGGTATGGGTGTGGAGAAAAAGAAAAATGTTAAAAAGAACAAGATAAATGATAAAAAACTGTTTAGAACATCAATTAGAGCTGCAACAAAAATACTAAAGAAGGAAAAACCATTAGATATTAACTCAGCAATTAAAATTGCCCGAAAAACTATCAACAAATCATTAAAAGGAAGAAAATCTCAAATTATAGTACCACATGTAATACGTGTACCAAAAATTCGTGGGTTTTTGCCTCTAATACCGATTTTAACTGCTCTGGGTGCAATTGGTAGTGTAACAACTGGAGGTGCTGCTATAGCTAAAGCTGTTAATGCAACAAAGAATGCAAAAAATCAACTTGATGAAGCAACTAGACATAATAGAGCGATGGAATCTATAGCAGTTGGAAAGGGACTTTACTTAAAACCACATAAAAAGGGTTATGGTTTAGTTTACAAAGAGGAATCAAAAAACTCTTAGAGATGCTACGAACAGACCACTATCTGATGTAGACATAAACCGTTTCTCTATAAATATTCCATATTTTAGAGGAGTTTTCATGTTGAATACTCTACCAAAACGAACAAAGAAAATAGAATGTGGAATAATCAATTTAAACGTATCAACAGGACCTGGTACACATTGGGTAGCATATTATAAAAACAACAATGAAAAAAAAGATTTCGACAGCCTTGGAAACTTACAACCTCCTTCGGAAGTAGTCAAATATCTTGGTAGAAATATAAAATACAACTATAATCAACATCAGAATTTCAATACATTTACCTGTGGTCATTTATGTCTTAAATTTCTTTATGAAATAACTGAAAATATTAAATAAAAAAACACAAACATTTATATTTTACAAAACTCTTTCATGTATTTTTATTTATAATTTAAAATACAAAATTATTATATATTATTGCCAAATTGGAAATTGGGAATTTTGAATTAGAAATTCACTCAGCTCGCTTTCAACAATTAAGCTTTGTTCACCTTCTCTACTTAAGCAATATGATCCGCTCGAGAGTTCTTTAATTTCAGCATCGGTTAAAGCATTATATCGCTTTGGGAGGAACATTATGTGGTTTTCCATTTCAACTTTTAGTGTTGGCCCATATTTTGTTGTTACTCTTGACACTTTTCGAATGGTGTATTTAGTTGATGTCTCAAGCTCCTTTATGTGGATTAAGGTTTTATTTTTTAGTGAATTAAATTTTGATGTTAGATTTGTTGTTTATTCCATTTTTGTTTTATTTATTTATTTTTTTTATTTACTTCTCCGCACTTTGAATGTTTAACTGAAAATGATCTTAAAAGTAGCGATGACGACTTCAAGAAGGCTAATCGAAAATATGGTGAAATAGTGAATAAGTGAAGGGGTAGTGATAGACAGAAAGAGATAGTTATAGAGAGAAAAGGGATAGAGAGAGATAGAGTGCTAAAAAAGAAGTATGGAATATAGATGATGGTATAGATATTTTAAATATCAAAAGATAGTACTTTAAAAATTTAAAGAGCAAATTAGTCTTAAAGAAACCTTCAAACAATCATCATTCATTAATTTATCGGCAAATATAATGAGCCAAATTAGACGTACTCTAAACCAATTTATAAGAGATTTTGAAAGCTTCAGGCTTTTTGATCATTGAGAGATGATCAAATTTTTCGAAAATATGCTAGATGAGAACGAAGAATATGGTATCATGGAAGATGAAGACAACACAGAAGGACACTTCAAAAGCTGTCCTTGGTATGATCTTGAGTGTGAGGAAGGACCCGATACTTGCAGATGTACAATATATTTTTTGCGCAAAAGTATATTAGAAAATTTAATAATTAGATACTATGAAATGTTTCCATCATTATAATAAAAATAAATAAAATAAAATTAAAATGTATTATTAATATAAATAAAATTTAATTAAATTAAATTATTCCTTGTTTTGTATTATTTGTTAAAGGAAATTTAGGAATCATTTATTCGAATAGAAAATTACAGAAACTTGTATGTAGTGAAAAATATAAGGACTTATCCAATTATCTAAATTGTTTCTCTTTATGAAAATATGAAATTTAATAGAATTTCATAATATTGTGAAATTCAATTTGTCATGTGCATAACTTTTCAAAGAAAGCAAGACTGTACATGTTTAAGCGACATGAAAACAAGACTGTGCATGCTTAAACGATATGGAAACAAGACTGTGCATGTTTAAGCGTCATGAAAACAAGACTGTACATGTTTAAGCGACATGAAAACAAGAATTTGCAAATAAGCAAAAACAAAAATTTTTTTGATCTAGCGAAGTAAAGCTAATAAAGAAATAAAAACCATTCACATAATTAATTCTTTTTCCAATATTTTATTTAAAATTTTTTCTTAAAAATTCATACACATATTTAACTAATGTATGTAGATACCCAGAAAAAAATTAGACAAAAATTCTCTATTTCAAGTAGTAAAATGTGAAAAAAATGTGTGGTACATTAGAAGAAAAAAAAAATAAATATATAGACTGACTGACCAACTAAAACGTACACTCTGTCCGATGGACACACAAAGTACACTTAAACATTTCAGAGAAAAGTCTCTGAAAACCACTTCGTTTTCTGATGATCGCTTTTCAACAAGAAAATAAGTTTGTTCATTGTGACTAATTTAAAAGTACATTTAAATTCAGTCTCATATCGGATCTTAACTGCATCAGAATTTAAGAAAAAAACTCCTTTTATTCTATTGAATAAAATTTTAATTTAAAACAGTAAGCAAAGATATCAGCTGCAACTTCAAATGATTTCATCACAAAAAAAAATAGTGATTGTTTTCAACAATTATGAAAATAATAATTTCAATATAAAGCTCTCTTTTGATTTTAAATGTTTATCAATAAAAATAAAAAAAGAAGTAAGTTGACTACCAAAGAAAAAAAAACTATCAGTATATAAGCTGGAGTGCCGGATCAGTTTCATTTAAAAATGTTTATACATTTTCATAAAGCAAAGCAAGATTTTGAAAACAAATGTAGAAAGTGAAGAAAAAAGTCTATAGTTAGAAAAAATTATGTACCCCAAAAATTTCTAACGTTAACTTACTACCGTTGCATCAACTTAAAAAAATTTAAATTAAGTATACGAAATATTTCTAGAGTATGTATCTTCAGGAATTCAGTTTTACTTAAAAACAGAAAATCCTCACAAACTTTTAAGTAAACGCAGATAAAAATTAAAGCGTTTTTATTTTCAAATAAAAAAAAAACTGAATATATCGCATCTATACACAGACGAATATTTACAACAACAACACCAACAACAAGAAGAACAAAAGACATCAATGACAAAAAAAATGTATTCAAAGATTGAAATAAACAAAATTTGTAATATAAACAAATTTCATATAGGCAGACTTTAACGCGAGACAAATTTAAGTATGAAAAAATATAAAACAAGCGTAAGTATAAAAACATAATAAGATTAGGGAAGTCCAGACATATGATACTATTTTATAGTACCAAATGTCGATACTGAAAACAATTTATTTCTATCTACATATAAATATTAGCGCAAATACACACACACATAGCAGAATTCATATAAGAAATATCCAAGAAAATTTCAACAACACCCCACCTTTCACAAATCTTGACCAGCCTAAAATTCTCCCCCAGATATACATATAAAAATTCCCATGATCATACATACATACATATACAATATATAAGATTAATCTCAACAACACAACACTCTCACCTAACTGGAATTACAGATAGTCTTAAACTTCTACAGACGTCTATACACATTAGATTCTCACGGCTACATATTGCAAGAACACCTCGCCCCTAATAAATCACAATCATCTTAAATTCTTACAAAAATACATACATACATACATACACATAACCAATTTACCTCAACAACATCCTCACCTACCTCAAATCACGGTCAGCCTTAAACTACTATAGACAGACACATCCACAAATCCCCATGGATACATATTACGTCAACAACCCTGCCCACCCAAATCATGGTCAGCCTTAAACTCCTACAGACATACAAACACACAGATTCCCCCGGTTACATATTACTAGAACACCTCACCCCTCATAAATCACAAGCAGCCCTAAGCTCCTACAGAAATACACACATTGAAATTCCTACAAACATACACACACACACACACACACACATACACACACACACACATAAACACATACCCACACACACACACATTTCCACAATTCTCTGTTGGTATTACGATATATAATGAAATTCATATACACAGCAACACCCAGAACAAAATCGCTAGCATCAATATAAAGGTACTAGAAAAATCGGGACACGTGAAAGTAGGTGCTTCTATAAGTTTTTGCTGTATTTCTCCAAAAGCTATTTCTTATAATTGTTACATTAAAGTAAAATATACCGAAATAAAGATATCACTACCCCTATCAACCTGATCGGATTCAAAACATTTAACATCTGAAATTCACTTGAACATATATGAAACCTATGCCGACACAATATTTTCTATCTCCATAATAGCAACGTCAATAGCCTTAAAAACAAATATACATGCATTTGTAAATATGTATGAAAAAATGTTGATGTAACTCACACAAACAATGACATTCTTCAAAGCAAAAATAGATAAGATCACATACATTAATCCAACAACATATACATACATTACCAAATACATTCCCTAACGACTTCCATTCGCAACAGGGTTGCCACTCTCTGCAGCTATTAGATTATTTCCCCCCCAGAGATCACAAAACCTACATAAGCATACCAACTATAACTCAAAACAGCAACCATAAGTCTATCAAATAACAATCACACACACACGCACACACCCATACATACATACAAACACCCACATATACATGCACACACAGCCAAAGAATTAGACTCACACACACACACATACACATCCCACACGTACATACATTCAATAACCCTACATAAGCATACCAACTATAACTCAAAACAGCAACCATAAGTCTATCAAATAACAATCACACACACACGCACACACCCATACGTACATACAAACACCCACATATACATGCACACACCCTACATAAGCATACCAACTATAACTCAAAACAGCAACCATAAGTCTATCAAATAACAATCACACACACACGCACACACCCATACATACATACAAACACCCACATATACATGCACACACAACCAAAGAATTAGACTCACACACACACATACACATACCACACGTACATACATACAATAACCCTACATAAGCATACCAACTATAACTCAAAACAGCAACCATAAGTCTATCAAATAACAATCACACACACACGCACACACCCATACATACATACAAACACCCACATATACATGCACACACAACCAAAGAATTAGACTCACGCACATACACATCCCACACGTACATACATCCATGCACTGTAAGCACAACGTTTCTCTACAATAACAACAAAAGCTGTGCACACAAGTATACATACATACAAATGGCCAAAGAATCAAACTCACACACACACACCATATCAGCATGAAAATCTCCAAAATCCCCCATTTGTAACAGGGTTGCCATCGTTTTTGTTTTTTCCCGGTTTTGAATTCCCAAAACGGGACTCAGGCCGCCATTAACAATCTACTTATGCGTTTGTTCAATCGTGCTGTGCTGACTTCTAAAGCCAAATTGATGGTCCGGGATGCACCCATTATCAGTTAAAATTTTGGACAATTTAGTCATGAGCAGCTTTTCGAAAAGCTTTGAGATTGTAGATAGTAAGCTTATAGGCCTATATGACTCAGTCTTGGTAAGATCTTTGCCCGCCTTTGGAATCATTTTGATCTTGGCCAGTTTCCAGTTATGTGGAAAATACTGCATTCTTAAAATAGCATTAAAAGTAAATAGCAGGATTCTTATTGCAATATGAGGCAAGTTCATGAGCATTTTGTTACTAATGCCATCAATACCTGGAGCTTTCTTCGGGTTGAGTTCAGCAATTACTTTTTGTACTTCACTCATCTTAAACCTTAAGGGACGAGGGGGTAGAGAAACTACACACGGTAAATCAGCAGCACCCGTACATGAATTGGGAGTGAATACAGATTTTAAATGCTCAGAAAATAAGTTACCTTTCTCACTATCACTTCTTGCCCGGCCTCCGGTCGCAGTACGCAATGGTGATTTAAGATCAACGGGTCGTTTAAGATTTCTAGTAGCGTGCCATAAAGAGTAATTAGATGCGGACGTTACATCAAGACCTTCTAAATACTTTTCCAGTAGTGCAGTTTTTTCCGACGATAGCAGCTCTTTGAGTCGTTTAGTACATTCTTTAAGTCTGATTTTATTTAGGGGTGATCTGTGTTGTTGCCATTCTCTTCTAGCTCTCCTTTTTTCACATACAAGACGTTCAATTTTCGTAGAATAAATTCTATTAAAGCCGGTCTGCGGATAGGAGGTAGTGGCGTGTTCAGCAGCCTGTTTAATATTTTCGTTAAGATTGGCAATGTTAAATTCAATATCATCGCATGATCTAAGCTGATTATTTTCTAGGCAGTGACTACTAAGATATTTTTTGAATGCCAGCCAGTTGTTTCCATTAATCATCTTCACATATGAGTTAGTTAAATCACTCTTTAGTGGGTTGAAAATTGTAACTATTGTTGGAGAGTGATCGGAGGACAGATCTAGAGAGGCCTCTACATGAATTAAGTCCCTATGAATATTTTTCGTGACGGCAAAATCTGTAACATCTGGAATTTTTCTTACGTCAGTAGGCCAGTAAGTAGGCTCCCCACTCGAAATGACATCTAAGCCCATTTTTGAAATTGTATTGAACAAGGCTCGACCTCTAGGTGTAACAAGACGCGATCCCCAGTACGTATGTTTTGCATTGTAGTCACCAGCTGCCACGAAACAAGATCCAAGCGATTTGTAGAACTTCTCATACTGATCTTCGGTAACTGAAAATCTGGGAGGTGAGTAAATTGATGATATCACGAAATTCGCACAAAAATTTTCTACGAAAATATTCGTTGCTTGCAAATATTCTTCACTAACGTTGTCAAGGACATAGTGCTTGAGTCTTGACTTAATCAGAATTGCTGATCCACCACATGCTCTCCCTCTTGCGTTCTTTGTATCATATAAAGTGTAACCATTTATTTTAAATAAGCTTCTTGAGGTCAAATGAGTCTCAGAAACCAACATTATATCAATATTTTTTTCCATGAGGAAGTGCTCAAGTTCATTTTTATGTTGGCGAATGCCGTTTGCGTTCCAGAAACATATTTTTCACGTGTTCATGGTTTATTAACTAATACTTGAAGCAGTGTATTCTGCATTCGCAGCATTTCTTGCATCATACTTGTCATATTTGTAGTAAAGTTGTTTATAGTTAGCACCAGATTCTCAATAGTAGCTTCAAGGCGACTAAAGTTAAGGCTTGAGTTTGAATTCGTTGAATTATTTGGCGGTGGAACATTTTGCGTGGGAATTGAACTAGTCTTAGCAGCATCAGCATACGATACACGTGAAGTAACTGGTTGGCTGATTTGAGCAAAAGTGTCGGAGTTCGCGTTTACTTGTTGAGCTGGAGTTAACTTGGGTTTTTGACCCATAGCCTGTTTAACGAAAGAAAGTACAGGGCACCCTCTATAGTTAGCTGTGTGATTACCTCCACAATTACTACATTTTTTTTCTGCTTGATCTTTTGGCTTAGTGCAGCTAGCAGTACCATGCAATTCACCGCAGATAACACACACTGTAGGTAACTTGCAGTAAGTTTTCACATGGCCATATTCTTGGCAATTATGGCACTGTACGGGACCTGAACGCTTACGTGGCTCTTCAACTGTGATTTTTCGATATAAGAGATACTTTACGTTATAAACTGGATGGGTTTCATTTTTTTTCAATTGTATGTCATTCGGCTCCAGTTCAACCCGAAATAGGGGTTGGGGGACCTTTTCTCTATTAAATATGTTGGTAACATTTTTTACCTTGAATCCTTGGTCGACAAGTGCACATTTTACTTCTTCGGGTTCAACATATGAATCTATGCCCTTTAATACTATCTGTAGGCCTTTAGCACTCTTAAGTTGGTATGTGTAAAAATTTGTTTTATTTTTTTCGAATTCACTAACAATTTTTCAGAAATCTTTTTCATTATATATTTGAATTTTAGTTTCATCAATATTACCTCGTTTAATTGGAACGATGTGAAAAACTTTAGAATTTTTTTTTTCTCTCAGATAAATAGGTCAAGTTCTCGTTGAACCTTCATAGTGAAGAGACATTAAAGCGGATTTTTTTTTACATACATACAAACGAAACAAATATAAAAAACAACAAAATCAAAAATCATACAAAAAATATTCGTAATACATATTCACCTTGATAAATAAGCTTATTGGCTTTACTACTATTTTTTACATAGCAAGAAATAGCAAAAACAAAAAAAAACCATAAACACAAACAAAGTTCCCTTGAGGAATAATACTCTGTATGAGTACCTCAAAGGAAAAAAAATTTGAAGTGAGTTCTAACGGCAGAAATGCTTATTTTACTGTGAGTTCTGAAACTCTTAATGAAAAAAATATAAATAATAAATCTGATGAAAATCTTTTTTTAACGGCAAAGTCAATTTTTCGTCAGCGATGAACTTCGCTTTGTCCAATGCCAACTAGTGAATCGTTAACATTACCATTGCCTAGTACTTCTTCATTTAAGTCTGCGATATCATCCGCATCGGGCTCGCCCTCATCACTAAACCAAGTTATCACTACAGATAACAGTAGCTCAAAACCCAAGGTACAAGTGGGAATGGACAGATATATAACAGTGGTAAAGCGTGGGCGAAGCCCAAATTCTTCAAAAATTTCATCTGCTCCAAAGATGTCTAGGGATAACAGCGCATCATCTACCAATCGTCAAAATCGTTTTTCATTATTGCAAGACACCGACGACAAGCCCTCTACATCATCGCAAAAGTCTTTTAAGCCACCACCTATTTATCTGAGAGAAAAAAATTCTAACGCGCTTATAAAAAAACTACTGTCGACCATTGGTGAAAATACTTTTCACATCATTCCAATTAAACGAGGTAATATTGATGAAACTAAAATCCAAATATATAATGAAAAAGATTTCCGAAAAATTGTTAGTGAATTCGAAAAAAATAAAACAAATTTTTACACATACCAGCTTAAGAGTGCTAAAGGCCTACAGATAGTATTAAAGGGCATAGATTCATATGTTGAACCCGAAGAAGTAAAATGTGCACTTGTCGACCAAGGATTCAAGGTAAAAAATGTTACCAACATATTTAATAGAGAAAAGGTCCCCCAACCCCTATTTCGGGTTGAACTTGAGCCGAATGACATACAATTGAAAAAAAATGAAGTCCATCCAGTTTATAACGTAAAGTATCTCTTACATCGAAAAATCACAGTTGAAGAGCCACGTAAGCGTTCAGGTCCCGTACAGTGCCATAATTGCCAAGAATATGGCCATACGAAAACTTACTGCAAGTTACCTACAGTGTGTGTTATCTGCGGTGAATTGCATGGTACTGCTAGCTGCACTAAGCCAAAAGATCAAGCAGAAAAAAAATGAAGTAATTCTGCAGGTAATCACACAGCTAACTATAGAGGGTGCCCTGTATTTTCTTTCGTTAAACAGGCTATGGGTCAAAAACCCAAGCCAACTCCAGCTCTACAAGTAAACGCGAACTCCGACACTTTTGCTCAAATCAGCCAACCAGTTACTTCACGTGTATCGTATGCTGATGCTGCTAAGACTAGTTCAATTCCCACGCAAAATGTTCCACCGCCAAATAATTCAACGAATTCAAACTCAAGCCTTAACTTTAGTCGCCTTGAAGCTACTATTGAGAATCTGGTGCTAACTATAAACAACTTTACTACAAATATGACAAGTATGATGCAAGAAATTCTGCGAATGCAGAATACACTGCTTCAAGCATTAGTTAATAAACCATGAACACGTTAAAAATATGTTTCTGGAACGCAAACGGCATTCGCCAACATAAAAATGAACTTGAGCACTTCCTCATGGAAAAAAATATTGATATAATGTTGGTTTCTGAGACTCATTTGACCTCAAGAAGCTTATTTAAAATAAATGGTTACACTTTATATGATACAAAGGACCCGAGAGAGAGAGAGCATGTGGTGGATCAGCAATTCTGATTAAGTCAAGACTCAAGCACTATGTCTTTGACAACGTTAGTGAAGAATATTTGCAAGCAACGAATATTTTCGTAGAAAATTTTTGTGCGAATTTCGTGATATCATCAATTTACTCACCTCCCAGATTTTCAGTTAGCGAAGATCAGTATGAGAAGTTCTACAAATCGCTTGGATCTTGTTTCGTGGCAGCTGGTGACTACAATGCAAAACATACCTACTGGGGATCGCGTCTTGTTATACCTAGAGGTCGAGCCTTGTTCAATACAATTTCAAAAATGGGCTTAGATGTCATTTCGAGTGGGGAGCCTACTTACTGGCCTACTGACGTAAGAAAAATTCCAGATGTTATAGATTTTGCCGTCACGAAAAATATTCATAGGGACTTAATTCATGTAGAGGCCTCTCTAGATCTGTCCTCCGATCACTCTCCAACAATAGTTACAATTTTCAACCCACTAAGGAGTGAGTTAACTAACTCATATGTGAAGATGATTAATGGAATCAACTGGCTGGTATACAAAAAATATCTTAGTAGTCACTGCGTAGAAAACATTCAGCTTAGAGCATGCGATGATATTGAATTTAACATTGCCAATCTTAACGAAAATATTAAACAGGCTGCTGAACACGCCACTACCTCCTATCCGCAGACCAGCTTTAACAGAATTTATTCTACGGAAATTGAACGTCTTGTATGTGAAAAAAGGAGAGCTAGAAGAAAATGGCAACAACACAGATCACCCCTAAATAAAATCAGACTTAAAGAATGTACTAAACGACTCAAAGAGCTGCTATCGTCGGAAAAAACTGCACTACTGGAAAAGTATTTAGAAGGTCTTGATGTAACGTCCGCATCTAATTACTCTTTATGGAGCGCTACTAGAAATCTTAAACGACCCGTTGATCTTAAATCACCATTGCGTACTGCGACCGGAGGCTGGGCAAGAAGTGATAGTGAGAAAGGTAACTTATTTTCTGAGCATTTAAAATCTGTATTCACTCCCAATTCATGTACGGGTGCTGCTGATTTACCGAGTGTAGTTTCTCTACCCCCTCGTCCCTTAAGGTTTAAGATGCGTGAAGTACAAAAAGTAATTGCTGAACTCAACCCGAAGAAAGCTCCAGGTATTGATGGCATTAGTAACAAAATGCTCATGAACTTGCCTCATATTGCAATAAGAATCCTGCTATTTACTTTTAATGCTATTTTAAGAATGCAGTATTTTCCACATAACTGGAAACTGGCCAAGATCAAAATCATTCCAAAGGCGGGCAAAGATCTTACCAAGACTGAGTCATATAGGCCTATAAGCTTACTATCTACAATCTCAAAGCTTTTCGAAAAGCTGCTCATGACTAAATTGTCCAGAATTTTAACTGATAATGGGTGCATCCCGGACCATCAATTTGGCTTTAGAAGTCAGCACAGCACGATTGAACAAACGCATAGACTGGTCCAAGTTGTAAGAAGAACATTTGAAGAAAAGAAGTCTTGTTCTGCTCTCTTTATTGATGTTTCTCAGGCGTTTGATAAAGTATGGCACGAAGGCCTAGTTGTAAAATTGAAGACATATCTGCCAATAAACATTCAAAAGCTTTTGGAAAGTTATATTATTGATAGGAAGTTCACTGTTATGGAAGGAGAGTTCACGAGTGTGCCCGAATCTATATCTTCTGGTGTGCCCCAGGGTAGTATCCTGGGTCCTGTCTTGTATTTAATATATACTTGTGATATGCCTGTGAGCAATAATATCCATATTTCTACTTTTGCCGATGATACAGCCTGTATGAGTGTGCACGAAACCCCTTATGAGGCATCCCGCAATCTCCAGGAACATATCACTCAGCTGGAAATATGGTTGAACTTATGGAGAATTAAAGTCAATGAACAAAAGTGTGTCCATATAACGTTCACCCTAAGAAGAGATACTTGCTCCCCCATTCGAATCAACAATCAAAATATTCCTCAACATTCCCAAGTGAAATACCTTGGTATACACCTTGATCGAAGACTTACATGGAAACATCATATTGACTCTAAGTTAACTCAGATAAAACTTAAGTTAACTCAAATATATTGGTTGATTGGCAGAAACTCAACACTCAGCTTAGACTGAGTTATGGGGCACTGCTTCAGCTTCCAATGTCGAGAGAATCCAACGAAGGCAAAACAAAATTTTACGGTTAATAACATCGGCTCCATGGTATATCCAAAATTCTATTATACATCGTGATTTAAATATGCCACTAGTGACTGAAGAAATTGCAAAATACGCAGGCAAATATTTAACAAAACTCGAATCACATCCTAATCCGCTTGCTCGTAATATTTTGAACTTTACTGGACACATCCGATTAAAAAAGAGGGACACACAGGCTCTTATACCTAACACTCCAGATGGGACTACTTGAAAATACTTTCCCCCCCCCCCTTTTTTTATTATTACTACTAATGTATTATTTATAACTACCACTAAGTTTATGTCCGACACTGGTCGGGCCTAATAATTTTTTTTTTTATAGATTTAAGATTTGAATACTTATTGTTAGTTCATATATGAAGATCCAATAAATAAATACATGCATTACAAAAAAAAAAAAAAAAAAAGATAAATAGGTGGTGGCTTAAAAGACTTTTGCGATGATGTAGAGGGCTTGTCGTCGGTGTCTTGCAATAATGAAAAACGATTTTGACGATTGGTAGATGATGCGCTGTTATCCCTAGACATCTTTGGGGCAGATGAAATTTTTGAAGAATTTGGGCTTCGCCCACGCTTTACCACTGTTATATATCTGTCCATTCCCACTTGTACCTGGGGTTTTGAGCTACTGTTATCTGTAGTGATAACTTGGTTTAGTGATGAACACGAGCCCGATGCGGATGATATCGCAGACTTAAATGAAGAAGTACTAGGCAATGGTAATGTTAACGATTCACTAGTTGGCATTGGACAAAGCGAAGTTGATCGCTGACGAAAAATTGGCTTTGCCGTTAAAAAAAGATTTTCATCAGATTTATTATTTATATTTTTTTCATTAAGAGTTTCAGAACTCACAGTAAAATAAGCATTTCTGCCGTTAGAACTCACTTCAAAATTTTTTTCCTTTGAGGTACTCATACAGAGTATTATTCCTCAAGGGAACTTTGTTTGTTTTTAAAACTTAATTACATCTCCTTATATACTAACTATGAGAATAATGCCTAACCTATCTTAACATAAGAGGGAAAAGAAAAGGTATATGCTTAATAGCTAAAATGTTCCTTTTAGTTTCCCACGGTAGACGTGCGGCGTGTGTCCCATAATAAATTTAGAAAAATCCAAACAGTGCCTACATGTGTTTAACATGTATTTTGTATTGTTTATGTTTATATCTATAAACACTTGCTGATATTAATTCAAGTGCTTTATGCCGCGGCCTTTGATCAAACTCAAGAGTGTCAAATGACCGTAATAAAAAATATTTTAGTTGCAGTCTGTCAATGCATTTATCTAACTTTTCATGCAGCGGTATTTGCCCGATTGCACGAGTGTCAAATGTCTAGTACACAAAAATAGTTTCAATGCAATTGGATGTTATGTATGTTGCGGCCAAGTTGACTTTAAATATTTACTATACAATGTTGGTAGTAGTGATAGTTAGAATACGCTGCAACACCTGCTTCTGACATCCCAAGTATATAAATCACTAAAATTCAAAAATTTGACGAGAGTATACCTTATGGTAAAATTAGTCGATTCGTTTCGTGTTACTTTTGAAGTGGTCGTATCGTTTAATTCTGCATGTTAGTTAGTAAAAACGTGAGGTTACCAGCGAACGTGTGAGCTGTTATTGTATTTCTCTTTGCTTTATATTCATGCGTGTGTATGTATGTAAAAGAGAAGTTGACGTAGAAATATATTTTCTGTAGATTTCTACCTCACACACATTTCGATACATATTATTACGTACAAATATTCCTACAGGGTTAATGCAAAGAACTATCTAGAAGTATTTAACTAAAGCACTAAACGTACACACATATTTACGTGCAAACACTATAGCAACAACAATAATTATGTAAATACATAGCTACAGACATACACACATACAAATAAAAGTGCGAGCAGGTATGGTAACCACCCTGTACTACCAGTAGCACACCGCATTGCCAACATAAGAGTCGTTACTATGAAATTCAAAAATATTTGCCAATCGAATTATCTACAAATGCCTAGAAGCAGCAACATGAATTTTCCCGATTGTGCTAGAGGACTGTTTGAACATCTGGCTACCAATAGTAAATGACAATACAGATGGCAACATGCATAGATGCCAGTACTAAGTACAGACATGTTATTACGCCATCTATCGGTCGAACATTCGAGAACCGGTTCCTGTACTATAAAAAGAGGCAGCATGTGCGAGAACAGTTGAGTGCTAATCAGAAAGTAGTCCAGTTAAGACCTCGTTGAAAGTGGATAATAACGATAAGAAGTAGTTAAGTAAAGACAAGTTGTAATTTTCTTCGTTAAGATTAATACGAAAAACAGTAGCAAATACAAATTGTGTGTTATTTATTTTTATTTTTGAGCAATCAAAAGAACTCACACGTTTAATAAAATTTAAACGTAACAATATTAAATAAACAGCAACATGTCTCATTTATGTTACAGTATTTGTCAGCTGATACGTCAACTCACAATACGATACATCTAATATTTTTCTTACTTGTTTAAAGTAAATTTCTGGATACAAATTTCATGCGAGCACGTGGCACACATACACTCTCAAAAAACGCATGTGCTCACACCGACACGGAAAATAATACCTTTTTGCAACTCTTAAGTAGTCTATGACTTCAACAAGTTTTATATTCTATTTCACATCAGAGAACAAGGCCGACCGGTTTTTAGCTGCGGGTTAGCCACCGCCAATCCTGGCGGCCTCTTTCGGCTAAAAATTAAGCCGATTATTTTCCGACTTAATGAAATTCCCCTATACAGCAGTGCTAGCCAACGAGATAATTATATTCGTTTATGTGTATTCATATCTATAGGAAGCCGATTGAGGTTCCGTACTCTGGGCCCACTTTGGGTGGATATGATATACAACTTTTAAATTTAAAAAAACAAAAAACTAGTATTTAATGGACGAAGCTGGGGGGTTATTATGTAATTCGATTCGAAACGGAAATGTGTTCGAATGTAATGTTAATAACATACAAATTCGAACAGTTTCCGTTTCGAATCGAATTACATAATAACCCCCCTGGTATCAGTGTTTCATAGCATTTCTAGACCATTCCGGTATATATTGCATGCGTCATTTTAAGATGTGTCAAACATATAAAATGTATAAAAATAAGTTAAGGTGAATATAATTCGTGAGCATATCTTAAAAGAATATAAAAAACCCCTTTTTCTGTAGTTATTGGAACGATGGCAACTCTTGTTTTGCTGAATTAACTACCAGAAAATATAACCGAATATAAAAGAAACTGACAGCAGCCAACTTCACGCAGTTCCGGTATTCTAGAAAATAGACAAGAAAGGAGAACACATTTTATTCCACACGATTCTTTTTAAACTGTAGAACATACAATATACATATATATATTTGCAAATAAAGATACCCTATTACAAATTCAGGTGTGGGGTACGACACACGTAGCAAATGGATTTCAGACTAACCAAACAACAAATTGTAGAGATGTTAAGGAAAAATGGGGTGGAGTTTCCAGCATCGGCCAACATTGCTCAACTTAGGACCCTGTATACGCAATCAGAAGCCATGGGTTTACCTGAAGGTGGGGTGCCACTGACAATGGGTACATCTAATACCAATTCTGCTGTGGTATCCGCTGGTTGCTCCAACTTGCTGGTAAAAACTAGCACCGATGATGAGTCTGATAATAAAAGGACGCTGTCCACAACTTCGGCTGGCCGTAAAACTGAGGCAATAGAAAAACAAACAGTGAAAATGCTCAGCTACAGTGCCCAGTGTCAACTGATGCCATTCCGTCAAGTCGTCCAACCTTTTAGGTAGAGGCCCATAGCTCGCTTTTTGCGTGTTACGCTTTCTATGCATCTGGCAAAAAATAGAATCAATGTAATAGTATTTGACAAGTTACATTGCAAAAAGCGCAGCACGCGTAGGCGCTTTCAAAGAAAAAAGTAGGTCTACTTTCTACTTTTGTACGCATTACAAGCACCATGAAAGAAAGTCAGCTGTTCTTGAAAGCTAAAGATGTTAAAAAATACTTTATTTCTTACGTTATCGATAAATATTTTGCCGTGGATAATTTTTTTCTTTTTTTTTCAATAAAAAATTTTTTTAGTAATTTCTTAGTTCTTTAATAAAATATGTGAATAATTTCATTAATGCGATGCATTTTAATTAACTTTTCCCCACACTTTTCTCAGTAACAAATTTTCCATATTAGTTATCGATTACTTTTACGTACTGAGTGTCATCTCCGCTAAATCTGTGTTATTTACTTTGTGTGCATTACATATTTTTAAACAATAAAATGGAAGAAAATTTAATAGATTATATATACAAACTCGACTAACTCCACAAATTCTTTTAAAAACTCGATTTCACTCTCCATTTTTACTTTATAAGTATTTATAAACAAACGCACGCAGCCGATCAAAACAAAAATAAAATGGCGCATGAAAAGAAGTGCATGTAACTCAACGCGAACAAAGTATAGAATGAATGCGTGTAATACTATGTTTAGACGACGAGTTGAATCACATGCTTCGCTCTCTGAATCTTGTTTTTTAATCTTGCCGTTTATACGACGCCTTCGTGCTTCGTGTGCAGCGTGCCAATTTAGTGCTTTTCGCACTAGATTTAGTGCTTTTCAATTCATAACAGTCCGGAATTTTTCAACTAGGTGCTTTTTTTTAAAAAATACACGAAATTGGTGCTTTTTCACCTTTGACTTTAGTGCTTTTAGTGCGTTTAACAAATCCACTAAATATAAATTTGTGATAGTATGGTGGCTTTACAAAAAACAACAAATAAACATTTTCACCTTTTCTGTCTGACTGTCATAAGTAAAGAACGGAATAATCTACAGTAAACTTCTTGGTACGCTTTTGTAGAAAATTAAACGCTCTATAAAAAAATTTAAAATTAAACTAAATCTGAAATAAAAATATTTTTAATTTCCATTCCATTCACTTATTACAGCTATGGTTAAAATAAATTGAAAAACTTATAAAATTGTTTTATATTTCTCTATTATAACGAAAAACACTTCTTTGGCAATTTTTAAAAGGCCTGTTTGTATTTTGTATGGAACTTGGTAAAATTTTCTGGAATGACATAATATTTCTGTTGTTTTCTTGAAAAATCGTATAAATTTAGGGTAAATTTTATTTGGACTGTAAATAACTTTTGATCCAGCTAACTTATCAAAAAATTTTATGTGACTTTTTTTAATTTAATTTTCTACAAAAGCGTACCAAGAAGTTTACTGTAGGACGTTCCGTTCTTTACTTATGACAATCAGAATGAATAAAATCAATTTATACCATGTAAGTCGTATGGGAAATTGAAAAGTGCGATGCGCACCATCTCATCATCAATATTATCAGGTGATATTTTAACAGGCCTATTTTTTTTACCTAAACTAAAGTTTGAAACCTGGTTCTGAGAAAAACAAAGGATTTTTTTCTGAGAACACTCTAATGTACATCCATACATAGTAAATAGTTTTTGTTAATTCATTGACACATACCTACATATATATACGCATGTACATATACATAAATAAATACAAATTCTTTCGATTTGTTTGCTAATTACACGCAGAATTCATTTTATTTCGATTCTAATTACAATTACTGGAGTTACAGTAACGAATTGATGGGCTCGATATCGACCAAAATCCTACATTTCCACAAAAATTTTAATCGAGTGTTTTGATATTTCGTCTATACGGAATGATTTAATTTAGGCACTAATATAAAAGAGTACAAATAAAATTTTAATTGAAATCTTTATCCTGTAAATAAAATTACTTTGTTTCTGAAGTTTAGTTTTATGGATTATATAAGCTACGAGTTCACTTTATTTTTCCAAAATTTTTATATCAAATATCCCATTACTTAATTGTTTAATTTGCTTTTGTCTTGAACTTAAATTATTTTCCTACTCATATTCTACTTATAACTGAACAAAATCGAAATATGGCTTTATTGCATTTAGTGCTTTTTTTGAAGGCAGAGTGCTTTTTGCTCTGAAAAAGTTGGCATCACTGTTCGTGTGGCATCTTTTTATTTATATTCACACATTCATACATGTCATACGCACGCATATGCATACCCAGTGGGAAAAGGTAATGAATAGTAAATTATAAGGTAATGCACATCATGTATAATTTTTCATTTCTGAATTGATTACTGTTAACACAGAACATGTCCTAGAAAAGTAATGCATTATTTTAATTGTGTTTGATCAAATTACTCTATCGTTTCTAAGGGATGCATTGTTTTGCTTTGGAAAATAATACTGTATGTAATTAATGCCTACTTTTCCAGCTGGGTACATACGTATCATATGCGCGTATATACATACATACACATAAGCATACATACTTACATACATTCGACTCATTCAAAATTTTGTTTTTGAAGGCATCCCTATATTTTCTTCTTATTTTTCCTTTTTTTACTATTCATAACTTAATTAAATTTATTTATATTAAACTCACATCTATGTTTTTTTGGTTTGTATTTATTTGTTCAAACCCATACATGTAAATAACTTTTGATCCAGCTAGCTTATCAAAAAATTTTATGTGATTTTTTTTAATTTAATTTTCTACAAAAGCGTACAGAGATGTTTACTGTAGGACGTTCCGTTCTTTACTTATGACAATCAGAATGAATAAAATCAATTTATACCATGTAAATCGTATGGGAAATTGAAAAGTGCGATGCGCACCATCTCATCATCAATATTATGAGCTTATATTTTAACAGGCCTATTTTTTACCTAAACTAAAGTTTGAAACCTGGTTCTGAGAAAAACAAAGGATTTTTTTCTGAGAACACCCTAATGTACATCCATACATAGTAAATAGTTTTTGTTAATTCATTGACACATACCTACATATTTATACGCATGTACATATACATAAATAAATACAAATTCTTTCCATTTGTTTGCTAATTACACGCAGAATTCATTTTATTTCGATTCTAATTACAATTAGTGGAGTTACAGTAACAAATTGATGGGCTCGATATTGACCAAAATCCTACATTTCCACAAAAATTTTAATCAAGTGTTTTGATATTTCGTCTATACGGAATGATTTAATTTAGGCACTTATATAAAAGAGTACAAATAAAATTTTAATTGAAATCTTTATCCTGTAAATAAAATTACTTTGTTTCTGAAGTTTAGTTTTATGGATTATATAAGCTTACGAGTTCACTTTATTTTTCCAAAATTTTTATATCAAATATCCCATTACTTAATTGTTTAATTTGCTTGTGTCTTGAACTTAAATCATTTTCCTACTCATATTCTACTTATAACTGAACAAAATCGAAATATGGCTTTATTGCATTTAGTGCTTTTTTTGAAGGCAGAGTGCTTTTTGCTCTGAAAAAGTTGGCATCACTGTTCGTGTGGCATCTTTTTATTTATATTCACACATTCATACATATCATACGAACGCATATGCATACCCAGTCGGAAAAGGTAATGAATAGTAAATTATAAGGTAATGCACATCATGTATAATTTTTCATTTCTGAATTGATTACTGTTTACACTGAACATGTCCTAGAAAAGTAATGAATTATTTTAATTGTGTTTGATCAAATTACCCTATCGTTTCTAAGGGATGCATTGTTTTGCTTTGGAAAATAATACTGTATGTAATTAATGCCTACTTTTCCAGCTGGGTACATACGTATCATATGCGCGTATATACATACATACACATAAGCATACATACTTACATACATTCGACTCATTCAAAATTTTGTTTTTAAAGGCATCCCTATATTTTCTTCTTATTTTTCCTTTTTTTACTATTCATAACTTAATTAAATTTATTTATATTAAACTCACATCTATGTTTTTTTGGTTTGTATTTATTTGTTCAAACCCATACATGTAAATAACTTTTGATCCAGCTAACTTATCAAAAAATTTTATGTGACTTTCTTAAATTTAATTTTCTACAAAAGCGCACCAAGAAGTTTACTGTAGGACGTTCCGTTCTTTACTTATGACAATCAGAATGAATAAAATCAATTTATACCATGTAAATCGTATGGGAAATTGAAAAGTGCGATGCGCACCATCTCATCATCAATATTATGAGCTGATATTTTAACAGGCCTATTTTTTTACGTAAACTAAAGTTTGAAACCTGGTTCTGAGAAAAACAAAGGATTTTTTTCTGAGAACACCCTAATGTACATCCATACATAGTAAATAGTTTTTGTTAATTCATTGACACATACCTACATATTTATACGCATGTACACATACATAAATAAATACAAATTCTTTCGATTTGTTTGCTAATTACACGCAGAATTCATTTTATTTCGATTCTAATTACAATTACTGGAGTTACAGTAACGAATTGATGGGCTCGATATCGATCAAAATCCTACATTTCCACAAAAATTTTAATCAAGTGTTTTGATATTTCGTCTATACGGAATGCTTTAATTTAGGCACTAATATAAAAGAGTACAAATAAAATTTTAATTGAAATCTTTATCCTGTAAATAAAATTACTTTGTTTCTGAACTTTAGTTTTATGGATTATATAAGCTTACGAGTTCACTTTATTTTTCCAAAATTTTTATATCAAATATCCCATTACTTAATTGTTTAATTTGCTTTTGTCTTGAACTTAAATTATTTTCCTACTCATATTCTACTTATAACTGAACAAAATCGAAATATGGCTTTATTGCATTTAGTGCTTTTTTTGAAGGCAGAGTGCTTTTTGCTCTGAAAAAGTTGGCATCACTGTTCGTGTGGCATCTTTTTATTTATATTCACACATTCATACATGTCATACGCACGCATATGCATACCCAGTGGGAAAAGGTAATGAATAGTAAATTATAAGGTAATGCACATCATGTATAATTTTTCATTTCTGAATTGATTACTGTTAACACAGAACATGTCCTAGAAAAGTAATGAATTATTTTAATTGTGTTTGATCAAATTACCCTATCGTTTCTAAGGGATGCATTGTTTTGCTTTGGAAAATAATACTGTATGTAATTAATGCCTACTTTTCCAGCTGGGTACATACGTATCATATGCGCGTATATACATACATACACATAAGCATACATACTTACATACATTCGACTCATTCAAAATTTTGTTTTTGAAGGCATCCCTATATTTTCTTCTTATTTTTCCTTTTTTTACTATTCATAACTTAATTAAATTTATTTATATTAAACTCACATCTATGTTTTTTTGGTTTGTATTTATTTGTTCAAACTTATACATGTAAATAACTTTTGATCCAGCTAACTTATCAAAAAATTTTATGTGACTTTTTTTAATTTAATTTTCTACAAAAGCGTACAGAGATGTTTACTGTAGGACGTTCCGTTCTTTACTTATGACAATCAGAATGAATAAAATCAATTTATACCATGTAAATCGTATGGGAAATTGAAAAGTGCGATGCGCACCATCTCATCATCAATATTATGAGCTTATATTTTAACAGGCCTATTTTTTTACCTAAACTAAAGTTTGAAACCTGGTTCTGAGAAAAACAAAGGATTTTTTTCTGAGAACACCCTAATGTACATCCATACATAGTAAATAGTTTTTGTTAATTCATTGACACATACCTACATATTTATACGCATGTACATATACATAAATAAATACAATTTCTTTCGATTTGTTTGCTAATTACACGCAGAATTCATTTTATTTCGATTCTAATTACAATTAGTGGAGTCACAGTAACAAATTGATGGGCTCGATATTGACCAAAATCCTACATTTCCACAAAAATTTTAATCAAGTGTTTTGATATTTCGTCTATACGGAATGATTTAATTTAGGCACTTATATAAAAGAGTACAAATAAAATTTTAATTGAAATCTTTATCCTGTAAATAAAATTACTTTGTTTCTGAAGTTTAGTTTTATGGATTATATAAGCTTACGAGTTCACTTTATTTTTCCAAAATTTTTATATCAAATATCCCATTACTTAATTGTTTAATTTGCTTGTGTCTTGAACTTAAATCATTTTCCTACTCATATTCTACTTATAACTGAACAAAATCGAAATATGGCTTTATTGCATTTAGTGCTTTTTTTGAAGGCAGAGTGCTTTTTGCTCTGAAAAAGTTGGCATCACTGTTCGTGTGGCATCTTTTTATTTATATTCACACATTCATACATATCATACGAACGCATATGCATACCCAGTGGGAAAAGGTAATGAATAGTAAATTATAAGGTAATGCACATCATGTATAATTTTTCATTTCTGAATTGATTACTGTTTACACTGAACATGTCCTAGAAAAGTAATGAATTATTTTAATTGTGTTTGATCAAATTACCCTATCGTTTCTAAGGGATGCATTGTTTTGCTTTGGAAAATAATACTGTATGTAATTAATGCCTACTTTTCCAGCTGGGTACATACGTATCATATGCGCGTATATACATACATACACATAAGCATACATACTTACATACATTCGACTCATTCAAAATTTTGTTTTTAAAGGCATCCCTATATTTTCTTCTTATTTTTCCTTTTTTTACTATTCATAACTTAATTAAATTTATTTATATTAAACTCACATCTATGTTTTTTTGGTTTGTATTTATTTGTTCAAACCCATACATACACATATACATATTTTGTTTTGATAGCTGGTTCAGCTAAACTGCCGATAAACTGCGATAAGAGTTAGCGAAGATACAAATTTTACGTGCTTCGCAAGTAGATTCATATTGAATCTACTTGATTCGCTCTCATAATTTTGTATGGCGAAGCAAGTTGATTCGGTCATGATTGGGGTGTGAAGCATGAATAGAGAGCGAAGCACGTCTCGTGTAAACATACTATAAAGCATAACGCGCAAGAAGCGAGCTATGGACCGCAGATATAACCACATATGGCAGCACTGACGTATGCCAAAGGCCCATATCAGATTTTAGTTAACCCCATATTCTGAAGAGTCAAACTCAAAAAAAAAAATTTTTCAAAAAGAAAAATTTTGTTTTTATTGGAATATTTAAATATACCCATGAAATGTTAATTTTTAATTCATTTTTAACGTTTAAAGTTGTTTAAATTGTTGGCTGAACATCAAAATGGTAAGTATAAACTGGAAAACAAGAAATGTATGTTTTAAATATCTTTAATTTGTATAAAATAATTATTAACTTACAGGCACAAGCGGGTTTACATACAAATACACATTTGCACCCAGACTTAATTTTAACAAAGGTAGGAGTTCATACATGAAAAGAAGACACTTATTAAGAAATATCTCAACAAGAAATATTGTGTGCATTTTGTATACATACCAATAATTTTTTATTTGCCGCAGAAGCCTCTAAAACGGCTGTAAGTATATCAAAAAAACCTGAAAAAATTTAAGTTTCATATTATAACTTTGTACTTTTAATTTCTTTAGTTAATTTGTTTGCATACCGTATGGGCTTAAAGTAGCAGACCAATTAGCTCTCTTCATATGGAGAATTATCGCAAGTAGATTTCCTGAAAGTATATGTACATTTATATACATTTAATATATTTTAACTAATTTTAAAAATTAAATACAAAAAATTTTAATATATAAAAGATTAACTGCAATTGACTCGATTTATTTTTTCAATTTCTTACTTTTTTGTGTGTCTGCCGGCCGGCCAGACCCTTATGTGGATGTGGAATTGTAAATACTGTTAAAGGGTTTGGTTTCTTTATTTTCATACAGACAAATATGAGGACTTATAGATTTCAAATATAATTAAATTTGTCTGTATGTTATAAAGAAAACCAACTTACAGTATTAGCAGAAACACATTAGCAACTTATGTATGTACATATGTTTATGCTTGTGCGACTGCCGGCTTGACCATTATGTGGATGTGTGTTAAGAAATACTGTTGAAGGGTTGGTTTTCTTTATTTCCATACAGACAAATATGAGCACTTGGGAATTGAAATATAATACAGTTTGTCTGTATGTTAAAAGAAAACCTAACCACAAACAGCATTTAATAAAAACACAAATCACTTGCAAACAACACAATTGCAGGTCTGCCGGCCATGCCTTCATTGAGTGCCAGTACTGTTTATGAAATATAAGTATGTTCCAAACAATATCTGGCACTCATTGAATAAATATTTTGTCACTTAAAATTTCAAAAACTAACCTTTCGGGATTCTTCGGGAACCGATGGAGCTTCTCCACATATTTTTTTTTATGTTCTTATTTATTGTATCTTCATATATGAACTAACAATAACTATTCAAATCTTAATTTTTTTTTTTTTTTTTTAATGCATGTATTAATTTATTGTATCTTCATATATGAACTAACAATAAGTATTCAAATCTTAAATCTATAAAAAAAAATTATTAGGCCCGACCAGTGTCGGACATAAACTTAGTGATAGTTATAAATAATACATTAGTAGTGATAATCAAAAAAAAGGGGGGAAAGTATTTTCAAGTAGTCCCATCTGGAGTGTTAGGTATAAGAGCCCGTGTGTCACTCTTTTTTAAGGGGACGTGTCCAGTAAAGTTCAAAATATTACGAGCAAGCGGATTAGGATGTGATTCGAGTTTTGTTAAATATTTGCCTGCGTATTTTTCAATTTCTTCAGTCACTAGTGGCATATTTAAATCACGATGTATAATAGCATTTTGGATGTACCATGGAGCCGATGTTATTAACCGTAAAATTTTGTTTTGCCTTCGTTGGATTCTCTCGACATTGGAAGCTGAAGCAGTGCCCCATAACTGAATTCCATAGCGCCATATTGGCTTCAAAAGCGACTTGTATAATAAAAGTTTGCAGTCTAGGCTGAGTGTTGAGTTTCTGCCAATCAACCAAAATATTTGAGTTAACTTAAGTTTCATCTGAGTTAACTTAGAGTCAATATGATGTTTCCATGTAAGTCTTCGACCAAGGTGTATACCAAGGTATTTCACTTGGGAATGTTGAGGAATATTTTGATTGTTGATTTGAATGGGGGAGCAAGTATCTCTTCTTAGGGTGAACGTTATATGGACACACTTTTGTTCATTGACTTTAATTCTCCATAAGTTCAACCATTTTTCCAGCTGAGTGATATGTTCCTGGAGATTGCGGGATGCCTCATAAGGGTTTTCGTGCACACTCATACAGGCTATATCATCGGCAAAAGTAGAAATATGGATATTATTGCTCACAGGCATATCACAAGTATATATTAAATACAAGACAGGACACAAAATAGTACCCTGGGGCACACCAGAAGATATAGATTCGGGCACACTCGTGAACTCTCCTTCCACAACAGTGATTTTCCTATCAATAATATAACTTTCCAAAAGCTTTTGAATGTTTATTGGCAGATATGTCTTCAATTTTAAAACTTACTTTATCCATACTTTATCAAACGCCTGATAAACATCAATAAAGAGAGCAGAACAATACTTCTTTTCTTCAAATGTTCTTCTTACAACTTGGACCAGTCTATGCGTTTGTTCAATCGTGCTGTGCTGACTTCTAAAGCCAAATTGATGGTCCGGGATGCACCCATTATCAGTTAAAATTTTGGACAATTTAGTCATGAGCAGCTTTTCGAAAAGCTTTGAGATTGTAGATAGTAAGCTTATAGGCCTATATGACTCAGTCTTGGTAAGATCTTTGCCCGCCTTTGGAATCATTTTGATCTTGGCCAGTTTCCAGTTATGTGGAAAATACTGCATTCTTAAAATAGCATTAAAAGTAAATAGCAGGATTCTTATTGCAATATGAGGCAAGTTCATGAGCATTTTGTTACTAATGCCATCAATACCTGGAGCTTTCTTCGGGTTGAGTTCAGCAATTACTTTTTGTACTTCACTCATCTTAAACCTTAAGGGACGAGGGGGTAGAGAAACTACACACGGTAAATCAGCAGCACCCGTACATGAATTGGGAGTGAATACAGATTTTAAATGCTCAGAAAATAAGTTACCTTTCTCACTATCACTTCTTGCCCGGCCTCCGGTCGCAGTACGCAATGGTGATTTAAGATCAACGGGTCGTTTAAGATTTCTAGTAGCGTGCCATAAAGAGTAATTAGATGCGGACGTTACATCAAGACCTTCTAAATACTTTTCCAGTAGTGCAGTTTTTTCCGACGATAGCAGCTCTTTGAGTCGTTTAGTACATTCTTTAAGTCTGATTTTATTTAGGGGTGATCTGTGTTGTTGCCATTCTCTTCTAGCTCTCCTTTTTTCACATACAAGACGTTCAATTTTCGTAGAATAAATTCTATTAAAGCCGGTCTGCGGATAGGAGGTAGTGGCGTGTTCAGCAGCCTGTTTAATATTTTCGTTAAGATTGGCAATGTTAAATTCAATATCATCGCATGATCTAAGCTGATTATTTTCTAGGCAGTGACTACTAAGATATTTTTTGAATGCCAGCCAGTTGTTTCCATTAATCATCTTCACATATGAGTTAGTTAAATCACTCTTTAGTGGGTTGAAAATTGTAACTATTGTTGGAGAGTGATCGGAGGACAGATCTAGAGAGGCCTCTACATGAATTAAGTCCCTATGAATATTTTTCGTGACGGCAAAATCTGTAACATCTGGAATTTTTCTTACGTCAGTAGGCCAGTAAGTAGGCTCCCCACTCGAAATGACATCTAAGCCCATTTTTGAAATTGTATTGAACAAGGCTCGACCTCTAGGTATAACAAGACGCGATCCCCAGTACGTATGTTTTGCATTGTAGATACCAGCTGCCACGAAACAAGATCCAAGCGATTTGTAGAACTTCTCATACTGATCTTCGGTAACTGAAAATCTGGTAGGTGAGTAAATTGATGATATCACGAAATTCGCACAAAAATTTTCTACGAAAATATTCGTTGCTTGCAAATATTCTTCACTAACGTTGTCAAGGACATAGTGCTTGAGTCTTGACTTAATCAGAATTGCTGATCCACCACATGCTCTCTCTCTCGGGTCCTTTGTATCATATAAAGTGTAACCATTTATTTTAAATAAGCCTCTTGAGGTCAAATGAGTCTCAGAAACCAACATTATATCAATATTTTTTTCCATGAGGAAGTGCTCAAGTTCATTTTTATGTTGGCGAATGCCGTTTGCATTCCAGAAACATATTTTTAACGTGTTCATGGCTTATTAACTAATGCTTGAAGCAGTTTATTCTGCATTCGCAGCATTTCTTGCATCATACTTGTCATATTTGTAGTAAAGTTGCTTATAGTTAGCACCAGATTCTCAATAGTAGCTTCAAGGCGACTAAAGTTAAAGCTTGAGTTTGAATTCGTTGAATTATTTGGCGGTGGAACATTTTGCGTGGGAATTGAACTAGTCTTAGCAGCATCAGCATACGATACACGTGAAGTAACTGGTTGGCTGATTTGAGCAAAAGTGTCGGAGTTCGCGTTTACTTGTAGAGCTGGAGTTAACTTGGGTTTTTCACTCATAGCCTGTTTAACGAAAGAAAATATAGGGTACCCTCTATAGTTAGCTGTGTGATTACCTCCACAATTACTACATTTTTTTCTGCTTGATCTTTTGGCTTAGTGCAGCTAGCAGTACCATGCAATTCACCACAGATAACACACACTGTAGGCAACTTGCAGTAAGTTTTCGTATGGCCATATTCTTGGCAATTATGGCACTGTACGGGACCTGAACGCTTACGTGGCTCTTCAACTGTGATTTTTCGATGTAAGAGATACTTTACGTTATAAACTGGATGGGTTTCCTTTTTTTTTTCAATTGTATGTCATTCGGCTCCAGTTCAACCCGAAATAGGGGTTGGGGGACCTTTTCTCTATTAAATATGTTGGTAACATTTTTTACCTTGAATCCTTGGTCGACAAGTGCACATTTTACTTCTTCGGGTTCAACATATGAATCTATGCCCTTTAATACTATCTGTAGGCCTTTAGCACTCTTAAGCTTGTATGTGTAAAAATTTGTTTTATTTTTTTCGAATTCACTAACAATTTTTCGGAAATCTTTTTCATTATATATTTGGATTTTAGTTTCATCAATATTACCTCGTTTACTTGGAATGATGTGAAAAGTATTTTCACCAATGGTCGACAGTAGTTTTTTTTATAAGCGCGTTAGAATTTTTTCTCTCAGATAAATAGGTGGTGGCTTAAAAGACTTTTGCGATGATGTAGAGGGCTTGTCGTCGGTGTCTTGCAATAATGAAAAACGATTTTGACGATTGGTAGATGATGCGCTGTTATCCCTAGACATCTTTGGAGCAGATGAAATTTTTAAGAATTTGGGCTTCGCCCACGCTTTACCACTTTTATATATCTGTCCATTCCCACTTGTACCTTGGGTTTTGAGCTACTGTTATCTGTAGTGATAAATTGGTTAAGTGATGAAGGCGAGCCCGATGCGGATGATATCGCAGACTTAAATGAAGAAGTACTAGGCAATGGTAATGTTAACGATTCACTAGTTGGCATTGGACAAAGCGAAGTTGATCGCTGACGAAAAATTGGCTTTGCCGTTAAAAAAAGATTTTCATCAGATTTATTATTTATATTTTTTTCATTAAGAGTTTCAGAACTCACAGTAAAATAAGCATTTCTGCCGTTAGAACTCACTTCAAAACTTTTTTCCTTTGAGGTACTCATACAGAGTATTATTCCTCAAGGGAACTTTGTTTGTGTTTACGGTTTTTTTTTGTTTTTGCTATTTCTTGCTATGTAAAAAATATTAGTAAAGCCAATAAGCTTATTTATCAAGGTGAATATGTATTACGAATATTTTTTGTATGATTTTTGATTTTGTTGTTTTTTATATTTGTTTCGTATGTATGTATGTAAAAAAAAATCCGCTTTAATGTCTCTTCACTATGAAGGTTCAACGAGAACTGAGCATTTTAGGTAAGACTGTTGTAAATATAGTGATGGTAAAATTTAGCTTACAATACAAAAAAGCTTTCAGCAAATTGAAATACGATGAATCAAAACAATTCACATATTCCATTTGCAATAAAATGCTTAGTATATAAAGCAGAAATCTACATCAACTGACACCACACACAGTGGACCAAACACAAAAGAACGCTGATGATGAAGGTTTAGTGGCCTTCGAAAACGGCTGGCTGTTCCGTTCAACTATGTGTTGTTAGTCAGAATATTTGCAACAGACTTTGGTGTTATTTGTTCATTAATAATTATCACATGTAATTTGGCTTAAAAAGCGATACGAACTTTAGCCCGTTCAAATCACAAATATAGAAATAATTATTTTATTTTCGGCCTTAACGAAATTGGCGTCTATTTTATTCTTTTGCTAATTAATACTGTAATTCAGATCATTTTGAGATGAGGCGAATTCGGATAGCTGTACGCCACTGTTAACTGTTTCTATATCATCTAAGTTGAAGCCATCATCATCGGACTCGTGTACTGATATGGGTTTTCCAGTGGCTGGCTGTTGTCCAGATTTTACTGGTGGTGGCAATTTTTCTCGTGGAAAGTCCAATTTTGACCATGCACCCGGTTTGGCTTTAGGCATTGTAATTTCTACTTTTGTGCCGTACATTTGCGCCTTTGTATTGCTTACATTTATAATCTGAAAGAAATTGTTAATATACACATACAGACCAAACGGCTGGACCAATTTTTACCGATTTTCTTCAAACATAGCTAATAGTGTCCTGCACAAGATATCTTATAAGAACTTTTAAGACAGAAGGGATTTTTCAAATGCTTAACTACAGCGAATCTTCTAAAACAAATGTTAAGAACACTGTTTGCAAGAAATTTATTTCAGTATTGTAGGTATAGGAGTAAAGAAGAAAATACTTCGTGACGGAAGAATTTGTGATGCTTGCTTCTTTCTAAGCATGAGTGCGTGTTCAAACGTCATGCATGTATGTGTGTATGATCTTTTATTTTTCTGCGCACATGCAAACGTACACACATGCATTAACATTAGTTGTATGCAGTTAATCACATAATAGCTTACTATCTACATCTTACACACACACTCAAACTTACAGTATGCAAAATAACAAGCATATACAAATCGACACTACTTCTTTTGAGTGTTTGTTACAAACAAGGCATATCAAACAGGTACACGTTTCAGGCATATTGCTCATCCGCTGATTTATTGTTAACAAGTTTATAACGAAGAATTCGTTTGACAATTACTTTTGTGCCTTGTTTAATGCATACAAATTTTTGACAATTACTTCGTAAAGCAATGTAAGAAGAATATCGTTGCCACATAGTTTTGTCTAATGCATGTACCTGTATTAAATGTGCTTGGTTACAAACAAGCATTCTTGGCGACAATGCTGTTAACACTGACATACACGTACACCAATACATCCATCGTGCTTCGCTTATATTACGACAGCATTTATTATTGATTTAGTATAATACATACGACGTAAATACATTTAAAAAACATGACGTATTTACATTTTAAGACTAGTAGTAGGAAACTGCTGGTTCTGGCGCGGATTAAAATTGTTAAATTGTAGCTGAAATTGTTAAATTGTTAAATTTGGGTAATTAGAATTTGAAAATTGTTAAATTCTTGGAAATTTGTGTTTTTTGTTTACATTAGGAGTTTTTGTTTACATAAGGAGTTTTCTGTTTACATTAACCCTTGAGGGAACGGGTGATTTTTTTTTGGGTAGCATTAATTGTGATAACGGGTAATTTTTTTGAGGTTTTTTATGAGTGTATATGCCCATGGGAAAATCATGAAAAGATGTTTCCTAATACCAATGGTGAAATAGTGTTATTTAATTTTTCCTAATTCCTACGGCAATGCATGATAAATTTTCCTAATGCCTACGGCAATGCATGATATTTTTTCTAAATGCCTACGGCAATGCATGATAATTTCTTCAAATGCCGATGGCAAAACATGATTATTATTTTTTTTTCAAATGCCGACGGCAAAACATGATTATTATTTTTTTCAAATGCCGACGGCAAAACATGATTATTATTTTTTGCAAATGCCGACGGCAAAACATGATTATTTTTCCTAATGCCTACGGCAAAACATGATTATTATTTTTTTCATATGCCGACGGCAAAACATGATTATTATTTTCTAATGCTCCCAGTGTTGCCAGACTGTAGAAATTTTTTATCGTAATACTATATCAGTAATATCAGAGAAAATAGATTTGATGACTACTAGGCGATTCTCACATGAATCGTGGGAATGTGCTTGTGTGATTTCCTCACGCTAATAAATTGTTTATAAATAATAATATTAAATAAATGAATAAAACAATTAAATAAATTATTTTATTTATTTATAAAACGTTCTCATGTATGTGAACCCTCCTACTGCTTGTGTGTGGGGGGGTCCAGCTTGTTTGTCGCTGGTAAGTTTATATTCTGTTTATTTGTTTAAGAAATATATTTGTATGATGCATGTATGTATGTATGTATGTGTATGTATGTATGTGTGTATGATGCATATATGTATGTGCGATCGAAGGAACTTGTGCGTAGAATATTTTTTGGCTGTGTAGAATAAATTTATATTTTGCAACGTAATCATTTTCTTTGCCTGCGATTATTTTAAAGCAGCAAAGTTTCAACTAAGTACAGTCATCAGCAGAGACACAAGAAGTAAAAATTTGCAAGTTAGCAAAAAAGCTAACTTCTCCTCCTCCTTCCCACTTCTCTCTCTTTCCTTTATGTAGTTTGTATTTGAAATAAGAAAACACTTGTAGATTTTTTATTTTTCTATACATTTACTGTCTAATTCATAAAAAATATTTTAGGTTTATTACAGGTTTATTTGACAAATTTCCCATAGAAATATATCAAATAAGCACTTAATAAACCTGAAATATTTTTTATGAATAAGGCAGTTATTGTTTAAAATTTTTTAAAATTTTATAATAATACATACATTAATATTTTAAAGAGTGAAAAAGTTCATTTAAAGCAAGATATTTCTTTTGTTAGTAAAATAGCATTTTTTTAATGCGCAAACACCAAGTTTATGATAATTACAATAAAAAGATTCTGGATACTTAATCTCCATTTGTTTAAAGTTGATACAGCCTATATCCTCAACGTTAAAAATTTTCCAGCATAAAATTTTTTCCAACCATCGTCTTTTCTCTTCGCCTTTTACATAAATTTTAGAACATCTTGCGTTGGCTTTTAAAAAATTGCTTTCAAAAGAAACTGATCCAGCAGTCCATCTGAGGTGATTATAGTTTATTGATAAGCATTTAAAATCAAATGGTGGTTTTATAATGAAATTGTTACATTCATAATTGTTGAAAACAATCGCTACTTCTTTTGCGATTAAATCATTTGAATTACTTTTGAAACCTTGTACGTCTATAAAAATTGTGTTATTTTCCATATTACTCAATTTATAGAACTTTTCGAACTTGTTCTTTGATGGGTATATATTCTATTATGCGATCATGAATAAGAATGCAGTAAGCTGATGTCTTTGCTGCAATATTAGTTGATGTTTTAAATGCTATTTTTATACAATCGGTCCATTATTGAGTGATTCATTCTGATGACTGACATCTACTACAATAATAGGAGCTTTTGTCTTAAACTCTGATGCAGTTAGAAGCGGTTGAGATTTTTTCACGTAGTAGCTTTGTTGGAATCTTAGATATATATCATATAGAATTGCATATCGTTCATTTTTGAGCTTTATGTTAAGATCATCATACGGATATGAGACTGAATTTAAATTTACTTTTAAATTAGTCAAATCTCAATGAACAAACTTATTTTCGTGTTGAAAAGCAATCAATACAAAACGGGGGCGTTCTCTATTTGCAGCCAGTTTCACATTCCAAATGTGGCTAGTTCCTGTGCTTAATTCTGGATTAACATGACAATCCTAACTGCGAAATGCCATAGGTATAGAAGCACCATTGTTAATATTTTTATCATATTCAATTTGATAAAGTCGGATAATTGTACATGTGGGATTCTCCATGAGATGAGTGAAATTGTAAGTTTAGCTTTTTCAGAAGAAACACTCGAGCGTACAAGATTTTCATCATTGTTATTGCGCAAGAGTATTAATTCATGTTTTCCTAGAAGCATATTTAGAGGTACATAAAAATTGAAAAATCTATTTTCAAGAGTGACATCGTCAATTTTGTTCCATCCAGCATTTTGCATCACATTGCTTTCTGTTGGAGACAGAGAAACCAAATATTTTATGGTGCTTGTGGCTCCTTGTATGGCCAATTTCAATTCCATTGAGCTCATAGCGAATTTCATCAAATAGATATGCTACAAAGTTGTTTCTTAATAAAAAAGTTCTCGGAAGAAGAAGAAGATTTGGCCTTATTATCATCGGCAACAAACCCCTCTACATAAATGTAGCTCTCATCATTATTGTTGTAAGATTGTAAGTATGGTACATATGTATGATAGTCCTTTTTGATTATATTCTCATCAGACCAGGGCTTATCTAAGACATCTATTATTGAACTCATTTTGTCTTCAATTTAAAATTCAAGGACTTTAGAAAATTTTTATTTGATGTTGTTAGAGCTTTTTGTTGAGCTGGTCGCTTTAATGTTGTTGTTGTTCTTGCTGCTATATTTTTCAATGTATTTGTGTTGTATATTAGCATTATTTAGTTGGCCTTAAATTTTTTTTTTTTTTAATGCATGTATTTATTTATTGTATCTTCATATGTGAACTAACAATAAGTATTCAAATCTTAAATCTATAAAAAAAATTATTAGGCCCGACCAGTGTCGGACATAAACTTAGTGGTAGTTATAAATAATACATTAGTAGTAATAATCAAGAAAAAAGGGGGGCGGGGAAAGTATTTTCAAGTAGTCCCATCTGGAGTGTTAGGTATAAGAGCCCGTGTGTCCCTCTTTTTTAAGCGGATGTGTCCAGTAAAGTTCAAAATATTACGAGCAAGCGGATTATGATGTGATTCGAGTTTTGTTAAATATTTGCCTGCGTATTTTGCAATTTCTTCAGTCACTAGTGGCATATTTAAATCACGATGTATAATAGAATTTTGGATGTACCATGGAGCCGATGTTATTAACCGTAAAATTTTGTTTTGCCTTCGTTGGATTCTCTCGACATTGGAAGCTGAAGCAGTGCCCCATAACTGAATTCCGTAGCACCATATTGGCTTCAAAAGCGACTTGTACAGTAAAAGTTTGCAGTCTAAGCTGGGTGTTGAGTTTCTGCCAATCAACCAATATATTTGAGTTAACTTAAGTTTCATCTGAGTTAACTTAGAGTCAATATGATGTTTCCATGTAATTCTTCGATCAAGGTGTATACCAAGGTATTTCACTTGGGAATGTTGAAGAATATTTTGATTGTTGATTCGAATGGGGGAGCAAGTATCTCTTCTTAGGGTGAACGTTATATGGACACACTTTTCTTCATTGACTTTAATTCTCCATAAGTTCAACCATATTTCCAGCTGAGTGATATGTTCCTGGAGATTGCGGGATGCCTCATAAGGGTTTTCGTGCACACTCATACAGGCTGTATCATCGGCAAAAGTAGAAATATGGATATTATTGCTTACAGGCATATCACTAGTATATATTAAATACAAGACAGGACCCAGAATACTACCCTGGGGCACACCAGAAGATATAGATTCGGGCACACTCGTGAACTCTCCTTCCACAACAGTGAACTTCCTTTCAATAATATAACTTTCCAAAAGCTTTTGAATGTTTATTGGCAGATATGTCTTCAATTTTAAAACTAGGCCTTCGGGCCATACTTTATCAAACGCCTGAGAAACATCAATAAAGAGAGCAGAACAATACTTCTTTTCTTCAAATGTTCTTCTTACAACTTGGACCAGTCTATGCGTTTGTTCAATCGTGCTGTGCTGACTTCTAAAGCCAAATTGATGGTCCGGGATGCACCAATTATCAGTTAAAATTTTGGACAATTTAGTCATGAGCAGCTTTTCGAAAAGCTTTGAGATTGTAGATAGTAAGCTTATAGGCCTATATGACTCAGTCTTGGTAAGATCTTTGCCCGCCCTTGGAATCATTTTGATCTTGGCCAGTTTCCAGTTATGTGGAAAATACTGCATTCTTAAAATAGCATTAAAAGTAAATAGCAGGATTCTTATTGCAATATGAGGCAAGTTCATGAGCATTTTGTTACTAATGCCATCAATACCTGGAGCTTTCTTCGGGTTGAGTTCAGCAATTACTTTTTGTACTTCACGCAACTTAAACCTTAAGGGACGAGGGGGTAGAGAAACTACACTCGGTAAATCAGCAGCACCCGTACATGAATTGGGAGTGTAAAAAGATTTTAAATGCTCAGAAAATAAGTTACCTTTCTCACTATCACTTCTTGCCCAGCCTCTGGTCGCAGTACGCAATGGTGATTTAAGATCAACGGGTCGTTTAAGATCTCTAGTAGCGCGTCATAAAGAGTAATTAGATGCGGACGTTACATCCAGACCTTCTAAATACTTTTCCAGTAGTGCAGTTTTTTCCGACGATAGCAGCTCTTTGAGTCGTTTAGTACTTTCTTTAAGTCTGATTTTATTTAGGGGTGATCTGTGTTGTTGCCATTCTCTTCTAGCTCTCTTTTTTTCACATACAAGACTTTCAATTTCCGTAGAATAAATTCTGTTAAAGCTGGTCTGCGGATAGGAGGTATTGGCGTGTTCAGCAGCCTGTTTAATATTTTCGTTAAGATTGGCAATGTTAAATTCAATATCATCGCATGCTCTAAGCTGAATGTTTTTTACGCAGTGACTACTAAGATATTTTTTGTATACCAGCCAGTTGATTCCATTAATCATCTTCACATATGAGTTAGTTAAATCACTCCTTAGTGGGTTGAAAATTGTAACTATTGTTGGAGAGTGATCGGAGGACAGATCTAGAGAGGCCTCTACATGAATTAAGTCCCTATGAATATTTTTCGTGACGGGAAAATCTATAACATCTGGAATTTTTCTTACGTCAGTAGGCCAGTAAGTAGGCTCCCCACTCGAAATGACATCTAAGCCCATTTTTGAAATTGTATTGAACAAGGCTCGACGTCTAGGTGTAACAAGACGCGATCCCCAGTACGTATGTTTTGCATTGTAGTCACCAGCTGCCACGAAACAAGATCCAAGCGATTTGTAGAACTTCTCATACTGATCTTCGGTAACTGAAAATCTGGGAGGTGAGTAAATTGATGATATCACGAAATTCGCACAAAAATTTTCTACGAAAATATTCGTTGCTTGCAAATATTCTTCACTAACGTTGTCAAGGACATAGTGCTTGAGTCTTGACTTAATCAGAATTGCTGATCCACCACATGCTCTCTCTCTCGGGTCCTTTGTATCATATAAAGTGTAACCATTTATTTTAAATAAGCTTCTTTAGGTCAAATGAGTCTCAGAAACCAACATTATATCAATATTTTTTTCCATGAGGAAGTGCTCAAGTTCATTTTTATGTTGGCGAATGCCGTTTGCGTTCCAGAAACATATTTTTAACGTGTTCATGGCTTATTAGCTAATGCTTGAAGCAGTGTATTCTGCATTCGCAGCATTTCTTGCATCATACTTGTCATATTTGTAGTAAAGTTGTTTATAGTTAGCACCAGATTCTCAATAGTAGCTTCAAGGCGACTAAAGTTAAAGCTTGAGTTTGAATTCGTTGAATTATTTGGCGGTGGAACATTTTGCGTGGGAATTGAACTAGTCTTAGCAGTATCAGCATACGATACACGTGAAGTAACTGGCTGGCTCATTTGCGCAAAAGTGGCATAGTAAGCATTTGCTGATTGAGCTGGAGCTAATTTAATTTAGTTGGGGAATCTTCTCTCTATTTATTATGTTGGACACATTTTTTACCCTAAACCCCTGGAGGACGAGTGCATCTTTTATTTCTTCGGGAACAACATAAGAATCTATGCCCTTCAATACGATCTGCATGCCTTTAGCGCGCTTAAGCTGGTATGTGTAGAAGCTTGTTTTATTTTTTTCAAATTCAGCAACCATTTTGCGGAAATCTTTTTCGTCATAAATTTGGATTTTAGTTTCTTCGATGTTGCCACATTTTATTGGAGCAATGTGAAATTTATTCTCACCAATGACCGAAATTAATTTTTTAATAAGGGCATTTGAATTTTTTGTCTCAAATAGATTGGTGGTGGCTTGGATATTTTATTCGAGGATACCTCGGGTTTTTCTTGTCCTTTTGCAAAATTTTAAAGCGGTTTTGGCTATTAGTTGAGGCTGCGCTGTTATCTCTAGACATTTTTGGAGCAGATGAAATTTTTGAAGAATTTGGGCTTCGCCCACGCTTTACCACGGTTATATATCTGTCCATTCCGACTTGTACCTTGAGTTTCGAGCCGCTGTTATCTGTAGTGATAACTTTGTTAAGTGATGAACACGAGCCTGAACGGGATGATATTACTGGCTTATATGAAGAAGTACTAGGCAACTGTAATGTTAATGCATCATTAATATTTGGCATTGGACAAAGCGAAGTTGATCGCTGACGAAAAATTGGCTTTGACGTTAAAAAAAGACTTCCATCAGATTTATTATTTATATTTTTTCCATTAAGAGTTTCAGAACTCACAGTAAAATAAGCATTTCTGCCGTTAGAACTCCTCAAGGGTTATTCGTTTGTGTTTTTTTGTTTGCGGTCTTTTTTGTTTTTTGTTATTTATGATTGTTTATTTGTTTAGAGGTACACATATATAGTATTCCTCAATATCACTTTGTTTAGGTTTTTTTGTTTGCGGTTTTTTTTGCTTTTGTTATTTTTACTATGTAAAAATATTAGCAAAGCATAAGGCTTATTTATTAAAGAGAGTATGTACCTATTGCAAATAATATGTACTACGAATATTTTTTTGTTTGTTTAATTTTTTGTAAGTAAGAAAAATTCCGCTAATCGACTGTTCGCTATGAAGGTACCACGAAAACTGACAAATGACAATACCATTTAACCCCTTTTTCATTAAAGGACAGAATGATATTGTTTTGCATATGCCTTTGTTTGTTATTTTAACGGGTTAAACGTCAATTGAAATAGTTTTACTTTCAAATGAGTTTTTCCCACAAAAAATGATGAAAAGGCGCAAATTTATGGAAAAAATGAATAAATTGGCGCCTTTTCATGAACGCAATCCTGCATTCCACCACAAATTTCAAAATTTCATGACATCAGTCATTGTTGTGGCCATTATGTTGCAGTTTATCAAAGAGGCAAGTCATTTTATTAGTTTTCTTTTACTTTTTTTAATTATAAATTTCTTTTGCAGATCCTGTACAAATACACAATTTGAGGAAAAGAAACACGTAAGTTTTTATTTTATAGATTTAATTTAACAAATAATAATTCCAATTGCTTATTTCAGGAGTCGCTAGTACATAAACTGTTGCCCAGATGTCGAGAAGCTCCACCGGTTCCCGAAGGATCCCGAAAGGTTAGTGTGTGAAATTTTTAGTGGCGAAACATTTATTTAATGAGTGCCAGATACTGTTTGGAACATATTGTTGATAAACAGTGTTGGCACTCAATAAAGGTGTGGCAGGCAGACCCAAAATTGTGTTGGTATTTTGTGTTTTTATCAAATTCTGTTTGTGGTTAGCTTTTTTTACATACACACAAATTTTGAAATTTACAAGTTCTCATATTTTCTGTATGGAAATAAAGAAAACAAAGCCTTCAACAGTCTTTCCAAACATACATTTACATAATGGTGTCGCCGGCGGACACAAGTATGTAAAGGGTGTTTTTTATAGAGTTATACAACTTTGAGTTGGCATCACTGCTTTATTTGACCACCCATTTAACAGCTGATAGTTGCTTTTTGTTTAGTTTGCTTTGACATTTCATTATGGATCGACTTAAACCAGAGCAACGGGTGCAAATTGTGGAAACTTTTAATCAAAATAATGATTCTGTTCGTCAAACTTATCGTGCACATCGTCCACTTTATGGTGTATATAATCGTCCTTCAGAGCTGCTAATTCGCAGAACAATAGATCGTTTTAGGACCACATTTACTGTTACTGATAATGTGCATCCCGTGAGATGCCGAGCAGTGCGCACTGAAGAATCTATAGCCGCTGTACGGGAAAGCATTGAAGATGATCCTAATCAATCAGTTCGTCCCCGTTCTCAGAAACTGGGTTTGTCTCCTTCCACTTTATGGAAGATTTTACGCAAAGATCTTGGCTTAAAAGCTATCAAGATTCATCTTGCGCAGGAATTAAGCCAAACGACCATCGTATGCACCGCCAATTCGGCGAATGAGCTGCAGCACAAATTGGTATTGATTTTGAATTTCCATTCAAAATTTTATTTTCCGATGAAGCCCATTTTTTTGATTGAATGGGTACGTAAATAAACAGAATTGTCGCTTCTGGAGTGAGGAGAATCCACAAGCTTCTGGAGTGAGGAGAATCCACAAGCTTTTGTCGGAACACCATTACATGCACAGAAAATTACTGTTTGGTGCGCTTTATGGGCGGACGGAGTCATTGGCCCATATGTCTTCAAAAAAGATGATGGTCAGAATGTTACTGTCAATGGTGAACGGTACAGGAACATGATTCGAAGTTTTTTGTACCTCAATTAGCTAGAATTAATCTTGCTGATATGTGGTTCCAACAGGACGGAGCCAAATGCCACACAGCGGGCGCTACAATCGAAATGGCCCAATTAATTGGCCCCCAAGATCATGTGATTTAACCCCATTAGTTTATTTTCTTTGGGGTTATGTAAAGTCACTTGTGTACGTCGATAAACCACAAACAATTGAACACCTGGAAATGTACATTCGAAGAGTTATCGGCGAGATACGGCCACAAATGCTGCGAAAATTTTGTGAAAATTGGTGTTCCAGATTGCGCTTGTATATGCCAGCCGTGGCAGCCACATGACCGAAATCATATTTAAACATTAATGTCATAAAATTTTCTATCCAATAAAGACCGTTTCATTGATATTAAAAATATATTACTATGCTTTATTATGATTTAAACTTGTATCACTATATAAAAAAAACATTTTATGTATGTACATACATACATAACTTACTAATGTGGTTTATGTTCTTTCTATTGTAGGTGTGTTTTCTTTATAGCATACAGATAAATTTCATTGTATTTGAAATTAATAAATGTGATCAAATTTGTCTGTATGGAAATAAAGAAACCAAACCTGTTGTAACTTTGATAAAAATAACAAGGCCGTACTCTTATTTAATACATATATAATAATATCTTTATTGGAATGAAACGCGTGTGTGTCAAGAATGTAGGCATAAAATTAATGAGTCTCAAAAATGGTGGACAATAGAGTAGTTAACTTAACGATTACTAAGGTATACGACTACTCGATTACTATAGTAGTCTAAGGTTCACGGATTTAGTCATAATAAAACCCTTAAACAGTGTTTATAAGTCCACATCCACATAATGGTCTGGCCGGCAGACACACACGTATGTACATATAATTATAAGTGAATAATGTGTTTTGTGTTTTTGCTAACACTGAAATCAAATGGCTTCATCGAGATTTTTCGCTATATTTTGTCAGTAAAATATTACTTTTTATATTGAAGCATTCAACCAAAAACCGCAATTGCTCCGTTCTATTTATCAACGCCGCAACCAATTATATTGGCTATCACATGGATCTCTAGCGAAAGTCGAAAAGAATATTTGTCAATCACCCACTATTTGCTTTTAGCGAACATCACTTGCCATAAGAGAGTGCGTTGCACTTTTTTCCGCTAACACTGCCATGGAAAACCGTACATCGATGGCTCAAGAACATCTTGCGAGAGTAAGTACAAACATAAATTTCATTAAGCAGTTGACTTTAACAAATTTTAATTCTTGATTTATTAAAAAAATCTATTTCGTTTAAAAACACTTACAGCCTGTTTGTAGAACACAACTAGTCAATAAAAAAGCGCTAACATGTTAGCATTATTTATTTTTCGGGGTTTTAGAACACGAGTGTTGACGATTTTTATTCAAACCCGTAACAGATGTCAGTTTATTTGGGTATGTACAACACGATTTGACTCACAATAAACGTCAAGGTGGGCGATTAATAAATTCTAGTCGTCTTAAACCAAAAAGTTCACAAAAATAAACAAAACTATACAAAAATTAAAATATATTATAAAATAATTAAAAGTTAAGAAAATATAAAGAAATGGAATTTACAACAAGGAAAAGGTGCTGCAGTTTAGCCAATTGGTGTCATGAATGGAGCAAATTTCACATTTGGCCACGGGAACTCCACAGTTTGGTGGCAGTAGGGATGTTATAAGTTTGTATTGTGTGCGTCTATATATCTGCGTATCTGTACAAGTCCATGTATAGACTTAACGGCTGGACCGGTTTTGATTTAGTTTTTTGTATCTGAAAGGTGACTTGATCGAGAGTGTTCTTAGCTATTAGAGACCTGCGTAAACAGTCTTAGTAGTAAGGAACTGCCGGCTCTGGCGTCGATTAAAATTGTTAAATTGTGGCTGAAATTGTAAAATTGTTGCTGAAATTGTTAAATTTGGGTAACTAAAATTTGAAAATTGTTAAATTCTTGGAAATTTGTGTTTTTTGTTTACATTAGGTGCTTTTGATTAAAAAGGAGTTTTTTGTATACATTAACCCTTGTGGGAACGGGTGATTTTTTTGTGGTAACATTAATTGTGATAACGGGTGATTTTTTTGAGGTTTTTACGAGTGTATATGCCGACGGGAAAATCATGAAAAGATTTTTCCTAATACCAATGGTGAAATATTGTTATTTAATTTTTCCTAATGCCTACGGCAATGCATGATAATTTTTCCTAATGCCTACGGCAATGCATGATAGTTTTTCCTAATACATACGGCAATGCATGATAATTTTTTCAAATGCCGACGGCAAAACATGATTATTATTTTTTTTAAATGCCGACGGCAAAACATGATTATTATTTCTTTCAAATGCCGACGGCAAGACATGATTATTATTTTTTTCAAATGCCGACGGCAAAACATTATTATTTTTCCTAATGCCTACTGCAAAACATGATTATTATTTTTTTCAAATGCAGACGGCAAAACATGATTATTTTTCCTAATGCCTACGGCAAAACATGATTATTATTTTTTTCAAATGCCGACGGCAAAACATGATTATTTTTCCTAATGCCTACGGCTAAACATGATTATTATTTTTTTCAAATGCCGGCGGCAAAACATGATTATTATTTTCTAATGCCTACGGCAAAACATGATTATTATTTTTTTCAAATGCCGACGGTAAAACATGATTGTTATTTTCTAATGCTCCCACTGTTGCCAGACTGTAGAAATTTTTTATCGTAATACTATATCAGTAATATCAGAGAAAATAGATTTGATGACTACTAGGCGATTCTCATATGAATCGTGGGAATGTGCTTATGTGATTTCCTCACGCTAATAAATTGTTTATAAATAATAATATTGAATAAATGAATAAAATAATTAAATAAATTATTTTATTTATTTATAAAACGTTCTCATGTATGTGAACGCTCCTAATGCTTGTGTGTGGGGGGGTCCAGTTTGTTTGTCGCTGGTAAGTTTATATTCTGTTTATTTGTTTAAGAAATATATTTGTTTGATGCATGTATGTATGTATGTGTATGTATGTATGTGTGTATGATGCATATATGTATGTATGTGCGATCGAAGGAACTTGTGCGTAGAATATTTTTTGGCTGTGTAGAATAAATTTATATTTTGCAACGTAATCATTTTCTTTGCCTGCGATTATTTTAAAGCAGCAAAGTTTCAACTAAGTACAGTCATCAGCAGAGAAACAAAAAGTAAAAACTGTGAATGCTGCAAGGATACTGCTATTAATTTTCGTATAAATACGCCAACTTATCTAACTAACACATCAGTACTTTATTGTATTTACAAGAAGTATCATCAGCAATTGTATTAAAGTGAAATAATATTAAAATAATTAAAAATAAGTTATACAGGTTACCAGTGTAATAGATGTCATAAGGTATACAAATACCAAAACTCCTTTTTGGATCATGTGAAAAGTCATAGCGTGCAGAATCAAATGGTCGTAAGTCGGGGTACAAATCAAGAGCAACCGCAGACATTTGTTCAAAATCCTCAACAGCAGATAAATTTATTTCATCACCAGCAGCACCCTTCTCTACGGTATCCCAAATATCAACAATACGGTATGGCTAACTGTTACCCTACACCAATGTCATGGAGTAATCAGTTTTTGGCATCAGGAGTACCAATGCAATATGAGTATCCAAGTTACAATTATAATCCCGTCACACCAGTTAATCAAATGGAGCAGTATTCTAACTTGATACAATGGCAACCTCTTAAGTATCATCAACAAGAGCAGCAGCTACAACAACAAGCTCATCAACAAGGTGTGGATATCCTTAGAGGGACTTTATGCAACGATGTTATGGATATAAGTTTACCGGAAAGTGATGGACAAGTAGAAGTAGAAGAAAAAAGAGAAGAAACTCTGCCAACTCCAATGAGTACTTCGCATGCTAGGAGAGAAGAAGTCGAAGAGAATGTGAGATATTACAAAATATCGAAAGCCTTCAAAAACCATATCGCCACATATGTAATACTAAATAAAAAGGATCAACTTCTCTTGGAAGAATTTATTAAAGAAAGCATGAATATTTCTATTGAGAGACTTCAAATTTCTTTATCTAAGCATATAATAATTAAATTTCATATGAGTATTGTGGCGGAGTACATCAAAATTGTAGAAGAAGAATTGGAGTTGTGTGTTATAACACATGTAGCCAAAATGAGTTTGCTGACGAAGGCAGATAATATTGAAGAATTATTCCGTAAACAGGTTGAGGAGATTTCTACCAAAATGTCCGAATTTGAAGAGCGAGATTCTGGTTGGACTTTGTCACGCATAGTTCGAGCAGAAATCAACATCAACAAATATTCGCTAGTCAAAAGATCAAGTTGGATATCCACACCTGAAAAACTATTAAGAAAAAAAGCTTGCATCAATATACAAAACGGTGATGAATACTGTTTCAAGTGGTGTATGATTGCTGCCATGGATACTACCAAATATAATCAAGAACGCTGCAGTACTTATAATATTCAGGACATTTCTGCAGAGACGATTGTTACGCGAAATGGTGTAGCGTTAAATTTCAAAAATTTAACTTACCCATTAGCACTAACCAAAATTAAGGAGTTCGAGGTAAATAATCCAGCAATAAGTGTTATGTTCGGGTATGATGAGGGAGCAGATCAAATCATCGGTCCCTATTATGTGACCAAGGATGAGAAAGTAAAGCATGTCAAATTGTTGCTTTTGGAGAATGGTGAAGTTCATCACTACATTTTGATAAAGGACATATCAAGGTAAGTTAGAAAATTATACACAACTTTAATTTAATGATACATATACTTGTTTAATATATTTTATACTATGTACATTTTACTTATAATCGTTTATTTTGTTTTTTATTATTCACAGACTTTTAGGAAGTCAGTTAATGCAGAATGAACACAAACTACGTTTCTGCAACACTTTTCTCCAATACACTCATAACGAAAATGGTATGAGTAGCCATAAGGCGGAATGCGGCAAAATCGTGACAACTATGCCATCAGGTCCATATGCAATTCTAAGCTTTAAGGGACATCAGAGGAAAATGGATGTCCCCTTTGTGGTGTACGCAGAATTCGAATGCATCCTGGAAGACATTAGTAATAACGTGAGTAGTAAAACCAGTCTTGTCAAAAAGCACAATCCTTGTGCTTTTAGTTATTACATTAAGTGTCTCCATAGCAATAAGTTAGATAAATTAAGGGTTTATACAAGGAAAGATGCTTCACAAAAATTTGTTTCATTTTTAATTAAAGATTGTGAAGATATTTATAATAATCATTTAGTAAATAATAAGCAAATGGATACTTTATCCCCTTCTGATATTTATAATTTTTATAGTGCGGTGAATTGTCATATTTGTCAAAAATTTCTAGGTAAAGATCGCGTTAGAGATCATTGTCACATTAGCGGTAAATAAAGAGGTGCAGCCCACAATAACTGTAATTTGAATTACCAAATTCCCAAGTTTATACCAGTTTACTTTCACAATTACTCAAATTATGACTCACATCTTTTTATTAAAGAACTAGGTGAAATTTCTATGCAACTGAAAGTACTCCCTCTCAATAAGGAGCTTTATATATCACTCTTGCAATTTACAGAAATGAGCGACGGTCATAATCTTGAAATAAGATTTCTTGATACATTACGCTTCGTACGTTCTCGTGGTACCTTCATAGCGAACAGTCGATTAGCGGAATTTTTCTTACTTACAAAAAATTAAACAAACAAAAAATATTCGTAGTACATATTATTCGTAATAGGTACATACTGTTTTTAATAAATAAGCTTTATGCTTTGCTAATATTTTTACATAGTAAAAATAACAAAAACAAAAAAAAACCGCAAAAAAAATTAAAATAAGTGATATTGAGGAATACTCTGTATGTGTACCTCTAAACAAATAAACAATCATAAATAACAAAAACAAAAAAAGACCGCAAACAAAAAAAAAACACAAACGAATATCCCTTGAGGAATTCTTTGTATGAGTGCCTCAAATATAAAAAAATTTGAAGTGAGTTCTAACGGCAGAAATGCTTATTTTACTGTGAGTTCTGAAACTCTTAATGAAAAAAATATAAATAATAAATCTTATGAAAGTCTTTTTTTAACGTCAAAGCCAATTTTTCGTCAGCGATCAACTTCGCTTTGTCCAATGCCAAATAGTAATGATGCATTAACATTTCAGTTGCCTAGTACTTCTTCATATAAGCCAGTAATATCATCGTGTTCATCACTTAACAAAGTTATCACTACAGATAACAGCGGCTCGAAACTCAAGGTACAAGTCGGAATGGACAGATATATAACCGTGGTAAAGCGTGGGCGAAGCCCGAATTCTTCAAAAATTTCATCTGCTCCAAAAATGTCTAGGGATAACAGCGCAGCCTCAACTAATCGCCAAACCGCTTTAAAATTTTGTAAGATGACAACGACAAACCCGAGGTATTCTCGAATAAAATATCCAAGCCGCCACCAATCTATTTGAGACAAAAAAATTTAAATGCCCTTATTAAAAATTAATTTCGGTCATTGGTGAGAATAAATTTCACATTGTTCCAATAAAACGTGGCAACATCGATGAAACTAAAGTCCAAATGTATGACGAAAAAGATTTCCGCAAAATGGTTGCCGAATTTGAAAAAAATTAAACAAGCTTCTACACATACCAGCTTAAGAGCGCTAAAGGCATGCAGATCGTATTGAAGGGCATAGATTCTTATGTTGTTCCCGAAGAAATAAAAGATGCACTCGTCCTCAAGGGGTTTAAGGTAAAAAATGTGTCCAATATAATAAACAGAGAGAAGATTCCCCAACCCCTATTTCGTGTTGAACTTGAGCCTAATGATATGGAATTGAAAAAAATGAGACGCATCCAATTTATAATTTGAAATACCTCTTGTACCGAAAAATCACAGTTGAAGAGCCACATAAGCGTTCAGGTCCTGTACAGTGCCATAATTGCCAAGAATATGGCCATACAAAAACATACTGCAATTTACGCTCTGGTTTTGTTGTGTGCGGCGAATTAAACAGCACAGCTAGTTGCGATAAGCCAAAAGATCAAAGTGATAAAAAAATGCAGTAATTGTGGAGGTAATCACACCGCTAACTACAGGGTTGTCCTGTGTACTCTTTCGTAAAGAAGACTATGGTGCAAAAACCTAAATTAGCTCCAGCTCAATCAGCAAACGCTTACTCTGCCACTTTTGCGCAAATGAGCCAACCAGTTACTTCCCGTGTATCGTATGCAGATGCTGCTAAGACAAATTCAATTCCCACACAAAATGTTTACCCGCCAAATAATTCAAAAAATACTGACGCAAGCTTTAATTTTAATCGCCTTGAAGCTACTATTGAAAATCTGGTGCAAACTATAAACAATTTTACAACAAATATGACTAGCATGATGCAGGAAATGCTGCGAATGCAGAATACTCTGCTTCAAGCATTAATTAATAAGCCATGAACACGTTAACAATATGTTTCTGGAACGCAAACGGCATTCGCCAACATAAAAATGAACTTGAGCACTTCCTCACGGAAAAAAATATTGATGTAATGTTAGTATCTGAGACTCATTTGACTTCGAGAAGTATTTTTAAAATTTATCGCTACACTATATATGATACAAAGGGCCCTAGAGGAAGGGCTTGCGGTGGATCAGCAATTCTAATAAAGTCAAAACTCAAGCACTATGTTCTTGATAACATTTGTGAAGAACACCTACAAGCAACAAATATTGGCATTGAAACTTTTTGTACAAATTTTGTTATATCATCAATTTACTCCCCTCCCAGATTTTCAATCACTGAGAATCAATATGAGGATTTCTACAAATCTTTTGGACCTTGTTTTGTAGCAGCTGGCGACTACAATGCTAAGCATACGTTCTGGGGTTCGCGTCTTATTACCCCCAGAGGTCGAGCATTGTTCAACACTATTTCAAAAATGGGCTTGGATGTCATTTCGAGTGGGGAGCTCACTTATTGGCCTACTGACATACAAAAAATTCCGGATGTTATAGATTTTGGCGTCATAAAAAATATCTCTAGGGATTTAATTCAAGTTCAAGCTTCTCTTGATCTTTCGTCCGATCACTCTCCGACGATCATTACAATTTGTAGTCCATTAAGAAGTAACTTACCTGACCCATATGTGAAGATGATCAATCGTGTTAATTGGCTGGGGTTCAAAAAATATCTCAGTAGTCATTATACGGAAAACATTACGCTTAGAACATCCGATGATATTGAATCTAACATTGCCAATTTCAGCGAGAATATTAAACAGGCTGCTGAACATGCCACTATCTCCCATCCGCAGACTGGGTTTAATAAAATTTATTCTACAGACATTGAACGTCTCGTACGTGAAAAAAGAAGAGCTAGAAGGGAATGGCAACTGCACAGATCACCACAAAATGAAATCAGATTTAAAGAGTGCACTAAACGACTGCAAGAGTTGCTTGCGTCTGAAAAAACTGCATCTCTTAAAAATTATCTGGAAGGTCTTGATGTCACACCAGCGTCTAACTACTCTTTGTGGCGCGCTGCTAGAAAGCTTTAAACACCCATTGAGTATAAGCCACCTCTACGCACATCTACCGGAAGTTGGGCAAGAAGCGATACTGAAAAAGGTAAAATATTTGCTGAGCACTTAAAATCCGTTTTTACGCCAAACATATGTACTGGTTTTGCTGATTTGCCGAATGTAGTCGCTCTACCCCCTCAACACATAAAGTTTAAGACGCGTGATTTACAAAAATTAATTGTCGAACTCAACCCGAAGAAAGCTCCGGGTATTGATGGAATTAGTAACCAGATGCTTATGAACTTGCCTCGTATTGCAATGAGAATCCTATTATTCATATTTAATGCCATTTTACGACTGGAGTATTATCCACACAGCTGGAAGCTTGCCAAGGTTAAAATGATTCCAAAGCCGGGCAAAGATCTAACCAAGGCTGAGTCATATAGGCCAATAAGTCTACTATCAACTATGTCAAAGTTTTTCGAAATACTACTCAAAACAAAATTGTCCCCAATTCTAATTAGTAGTGGGTGCATACCAGACCATAAATTTGGTTTTAGAAGTCAGCATAGCACCATTGAACAAACTCACAGATTGGTTCAATTTATAAGAAGAACTTTTGAGGAAAAAAAGTATTGTTCTGCGCTCTTTATTGACGTTTCCCAGGCATTTGATAAAGTGTGGCATGAAGGCCTAATTTTAAAATTGAAGACTTACTTACCAATAAACATTTTAAATCTTTTGGAAAGTTACATTATTTCCCGTAAGTTCACTGTTGTGGAAGGAGACTTTGCGAGTAGGCCTGAAACTATTTCGTCCGGTGTGCCACAGGGGAGTATACTGGGACCAGTTTTATATTTGATTTATACTTGTGTTATGCCTATGAGCAGTAGTATCCATACTTCCACATTTGCCGACGATACAGCCTGCCTTAGTATGCACGAAAACCCTAATGAGGCATCCCGCAAACTCCAGGAACACATTAGCCAGATGGAGCTTTGGTTAAACTTATGGAGAATTAAAGTCAATGAACACAAGTGTGTCCATATAACGTTCACCCTAAGAAGAGATACTTGCTCCCCCATTCGGATTAACAATCAAGTTGTTCCTCAACATTCACATGTGAAATATCTTGGTATACACCTTGATCGACGACTTACATGGAAACACCACATTGACTCTAAGTTAACTCAAATGAAACTTAAATTAACTCAGGTACATTGGCTGATTGGTTGAAATTCAACACTTAGCCTAGACTGCAAACTTTTAATATACAAGTCGCTTTTAAAGCCAATATGGTGCTACGGAATTCAACTATGGGGCACTGCTTCAGCTTCAAATGTAGAGAAAATTCAACGAAGGCAAAATAAAATTTTACGCATGATAACATCGGCTCCATGGTACATCAAAAATTCAAATATACATCGCGATTTGAATATGCCACTAGTGACTGAAGAAATTGTAAAATACGCAGGCAAGTATCTAACAAAACTCGAGTCACATCCTAATCCGCTTGCTCGTAATATTTTGAACTTTACTGGACACATCCGCCTAAAAAAGAGAGATACACGGGCTCTAATATTCAACACTCTAGATGATGAAGCTGCTTGAAAACACTTTTTTCTTTTTGTTGCTTATCACTACTTATGTATTATTAATAACTATCACTAAGCTTATGTCCGACATTGGTCGGGCCTAATAATTTTTTTAATAGATTTAAGATTTGAATACTTATTGTTAGTTCATATTTGAAGATACAATAAATAAAAAACATGCATAAAAAAAATACGCTTTATGGCTGAGAGTTTGGAATCATTAGCCTGCAATTTGTCGGATAATGATTTTAACACTATAAGGTCCTTATTTCAATTAGAAAAAGAATTTCAGCTTATTAAGAAGAAAGGTATTTCCCCTATGAGTACCTAAATTCATTCCAAAAATTAGACGAGTGCCAGCTGCCTTCACGCAGTGATTTCTTTAATAAGTTGAACAATAAAGAGTGTTCTTTAGAGGAATACTCACATGCTGTAGAGGTTTGAAATACTTTTGGTTGCAAGACAATGAAAGATTAAATGGAACTTTACTTAAAAACAGATGTCCTCTTACTGACAGATATTTTCGAGAACTTTAGAAAAGTTTGTAAAGGTATTTATGAGCTGGATCCATGTCAATACTATACCGCACCTGGACTTTCCTGGGATGCAATGTTAAAATACACAAAAATTGAACTAGAATTATTGACGGACATAGACGTGTACAATTTTATGAAAAAAGGTATACGTGGGGGAATCGTACAGTGTAGCAAAAGATATTCGAAAGCGAATAACAAATATTTGGAAGATTTCGATAAAGAGAAGCCCTCAGTGTTTCTTGTCTATTTACCTTGTCTAATAACCTTTACGGTTGGGCAATGTCGGAATATCTTCATCATGGTGGGTTCAGATGGTTATCGCAAGACGAGCTGAATCTGGATCCGAACAGTATGTCTGACAATGGAACAGACGGTTATGTATATGAGGTCACTTTGGATTATCCTTCTCACTTACATGACTTGCATAATGACCTACCTTTTTGCGTTGAAAATAAAAAACTACTGCAAGCGAAGTATAACAAGTTGATAACCGATTTCTCTACAAAGCAATCATACGTGATACACTTTAGAGTTCTTAAACAATGCTTAGAAAATGGCTTAGTTTTAAAGAAAACACATCGTATTCTAGCATTTAAACAATCTCCATGGTTAAAAGGCTATATTGACCTAAATACCAGACATAGAGCCACTGCTAAAAATGCTTTTGAAAAAAACTTTTTCAAACCACTTAATAATGCAGTCTATGGTAAAACCATGGAAAATGTGGATAAGAGGAGATATGTTAAAATTGTCAATAATTGGGAGGGAACGAATTGTAATCGTTTGGGGGCTCAAGATTGGATACCAAAACCAAAGTTTCATAGTTTATCTATATTTTCCGAAGATCTGGTAGCAATCGAAATGACTAGAGTCAAAACCTGCTACAATAAACCCATTTACTTAGGATTTTGTGTACTTGAGTTGTCCAAATGGAAAATGTATAATTTTCATTACAGGTACATGCAACCTCAGTTTAAGAACAAACTCTCATTGAACTATATGGACACGGACTCTTTTATATATTCAATAAAGACGGATGACTTTTACGCTGACATAAAAAATGACATAGAAGAACATTTTGATACATCGAACTTTCCCACGGACAATACTTATAATTTCCCATTAATAAATAAAAAAGTTTTAGCCATGATGAAGGATAAAAACTGCGGTAAGATAATGACAGAATTTGTTGGGCTGCGATCAAAAATGTACTCATCAAAATCAAAATGACGTTAAAAAATCGAAGGGGGTAAAAAGATCCATATTAGATAAATATAGTTTAGCTACTTATAGAAACTGTTTATTCAATAAGACTAATGTATACGATAATATGTTAACATTTAAATCTAAGCCTTAACAGATATATACTAGTGAATTAAATAAGGTAGTCTTAAGTTATGGAGACAATAAGAGAAAAATTAGGTCAAATAATATTAACACATATGCATGGTATCATTTTCGTATTAAGGAAACTAACCCTGAATACGAACTTGATATGTTGCTAGATGAAATTGCTAGAATGCAAGAAAATAGCTAAAATTAGTTAATTTTTAATTAAGTGGTTAATTTTCAAATTGTATATAAAATCTTAGTTATTAAGAAACATTATTTTAAATAAAATTCTATTTATTGTTGTTAAAATTATTGTAAATAAAATCTTATTTATTGTTGTTAAAATGATTTTAAATAAAATCTTATTTATTAAGAAAAATTATTGTACATAAAATCCTATTTATTAAGAAAAATGAATGTAAATAAAATCCTATCTATTAAGAAAAACTATTGTACATACATATGTAAATAAATTTTAAAGAAAAAATTTTAAATAAAATATTTAAAAAAGAATTAAATATGTGAATGGTGTTTATTTCTTTATTGGCTTTACTTCGCTGGATCAAAAAATTTTTGTTTTTGCTTATTTGAAAATTCTTGTTTTCATATCAGTAGTTGTGAACCGCCAGTTCAATGGCAATTAAAATTGTTAAATTGTTGCTGAAATTGTTAAATTTGGGTAATTAAAATTTGAAAATTGTTAAATTCTTGAAATTTGATACCTACGAGGGTGGTTCGATAAGTCCTTTAAATATTTTTCGAGGGTGGTTCAATAAGTCTGTCTTTTTCCTAATGCCTACGGCATGCATGATAATTTTTCCTAATGCCTACGGCAATGCATGATAATTTTTTCAAGTGCCGACGGCAATACATGATTATTTTTTTCCTAATGCCGACGGCAAAACATGATTGTTATATTCTCCTAATGCCTACGGCAATACATAATTATTTTCAAATGCCGACGGGAAAATCATGAAAATGATTTTTTCTAATACCAATGGTGAAATAGTGATTATTAATTTTTCCTAATGTCTAGGGCAAAACATGTTTATTAATTTTTCCTAATGCCGACGGCAAAACATGAACATAATTATTTTCAAATGCCTACGGGAAAATCATGAAAATGATTTTTTCTAATACCAATGGTGAAATAGTGATTATTAATTTTTCCTAATGTCTACGGCAAAACATGTTTATTAATTTTTCCTAATGCCGACGGCAAAACATGAATATAATTTTTTCAAATGCCGACGGGAAAATGATTTTTCCTAATGACGACGGGAAAACATGATTATTATTATTTTTTTCCTAATGCATACGGCATGCATGATAATTTTTCCTAATGCCTACGGCAATGCATGATAATTTTTCCTAATGCCTACGGCAATGCATGATAATTTTTCCTAATGCCGACGGCAAAACATGATTATTATTTTTTCAAATGCCGACGGCAAAACATGATTGTTATTTTTTTCTAATGCTCCCAGTGTTGCCAGACTGTAGAAATTTGTTATCGTAATACTACATCAGTAATATCAGAGAAAGTAGATTTGATGACTACTAGTTCCTATGGTCTCATATGAATCATGGGAATGTGCTTGTGTGATTTCCTCACGCTAATAAATTGTTATAAAATAAAATAATTAAATAAATTATTTTATTTATTTATAAAACGTTCTCATGTATGTGAACACCCCTAATGCTTGTGTGTGGGGGGTCCAGCTTGTTTGTCGCTGGTAAGCTTATATTCTGTTTATTTGTTTAAGAAATATATTTGTATGTATGTGTGTATGATGTATGTATGTATGTATGTGTGTATGATGTATGTATGTATGTATGTATGTATGTATGTATGTACGATCGAAAGAACTTGTGCGTGGAATATTTTGTGGCTGTGTAGAATACATTTATATTTTGCAACATAATCATTTTCTTTGTCTACGATTATTTTAAAGCAGCAAAGTTTCAACTAACTACAGTCATAAGCAGAGAAACAAAAAGTAAAAATTTGCAAGTTAGCAAAAATGCTAACTTTTCCTCCTCCTTCCCACTTCCTTCTCTTTCCTTTATGTAGTTTGTATTTGAAATAAGAAAACACTTGTATATTTTTTATTTTTCTATACATTTATTGCTTAAAATTTTTTAAAATTTTATAATAATACATACATTAATATTTTAAAGAGTGAAAAAATTCATTTAAAGCAAGATATTTCTTTTGTTAGTAAAATAGCATTTTTTTAATGCGCAAACACCAAGTTTATGATAATTACAATAAAAATATTCTGGATACTTAATCTCCATTTGTTTAAAGTTGATACAGCCTATATCCTCAACGTTAAAAATTTTTCGGCATAAGATTTTTTCCAACCATCGTCTTTTCTCTTCACCTTTTACATAAATTTTAGAACATCTTGCGTTGGCTTTTAAAAAATTGCAAACGCTTTCAAAAGAAACTGATCCAGCAGTCCAGCTGAGGTGATGATAGTTTTTCGTTAGCCACTTTGCTTCTCTTTGCTTTTTTATTGATAAGCATTTAAAATCAAAAGGTGGTTTTATAATGAAATTGTTATATTCATAATTGTTGAAAACAATCGCTACTTCTTTTGCGATGAAATCATTTGAATTACTTTTGAAACCTTGTACGTCTATAAAAATTGTGTTATTTTCCATATTACTCAATTTATAAGACTTTTCGAACTTGTCCTTTGATGGGTATATATTCTATTATGCGATCATGAATAAGAATGCAGTAAGCTGATGTCTTTGCTGCAATATTAGTTGCTGTTTCAAATGCTATTTTTATATCAATCGGTCCATTATTGAGTGATTCATTCTGATGACTGACATCTACTACAATAATAGGAGCTTTTGTCTTAAACTCTGATGCAGATAGAAGCGGTTGAGATTCCCTCATATAGTAACTTTGTTGGAATCTTAGATACATATCATATAGAATTGCATATCGTTCATTTTTGAACTTTATGTTAAGATCATCATATGGATATGAGACTGAATTTAAATGTACTTTTAAATTAGTCAAATCACAATGAACAAACTTATTTTCTTGTTGAAAAGCAATCAATACAAAACGGGGGCGTTCTCTATTTGCAGCCAGTTTAACATTCCAAATATGGCTAGTACCTGTGTTTAATTGTGGATTAACATGACAATCCCAACAGCGAAATGCCATAGGTATAGAAGCACCATTGTTAATAATTTTTATCATATTCAATTTGCTAAAGTCGGATAATTGTACATGTGGGATTCTCCATGAGATGAGTGAAATTGTAAGTTTAGCTTTTTCAGTAGAAACACTCGAGAGTACAAGATCTTCATCATTCTTATTGCGCAAGAGTATCAATTCATGTTTTCCATTTAGTATAACTTTGTTGTAGTCTTCGGCGAATCCTAGAAGCATTTTTAGAGGTACATAAAAATTGAAAAATCCATTTTCAAGAGTGACATCGTCAATTTTGTTCCATCCAGCATTTTGCATCACATTGCTTTCTGTTGGTGACAGAGAAACCAAATTTTTTATAGTGCTTGTGGCTCCTAAATATCTTGTATGGTCAATTTCAATTCCACTGAACTCATAGCGAATTTCATCAAATAGATATGCCACAAAGTTGTTTTTTAATAAAAAGTTCTCCGAAGAAGAAGAAGAAGATTTGGCCTTATTATCATCGACAACAAATCCCTCTACATAAATGTAGCTCTCACTGGGTAGCACATACAAATCTTGATTTTGTATTGAAATTCTAATTTCATCATTATTGTTGTAAGATTGTAAGTATGGTACATATGTATGATAGTCCTTTTTGATTATATTCTCATCAGACAAGGGTTTATCTAAGACATCTATTATTGAACTCATTTTGTCTTCAATTTAAAATTCAAGGACTTTAGAAAATTTTTATTTGATGTGGTTAGAGCTTTTTGTTGAGCTGGTCGCTTTAATGTTGTTGTTGTTGTTCTTGGTGCTATATTTTTCAATGTATTTGTGTTGTATATTAGCATTATTTAGTTGGCCTTAAATGTATTCGTATTGTAATTTCCTCTCCTCGGAAATTAATTAAATCACCGTGTTGATCCAGTACGCGCAGCGCTAGTGAACTTATCTCTCTGGTGTTTACAGGTAAATAGATAAGATTTCTTGGAACCTCATCTATTTTATAGCCTGGAGGCACATTAATCGGAAATTCATGAAGTGTATACGATTTCGAGTTATTCATATATGTGTTCATAGCGATACTACTTTCAATTCGCAAGAGATTCACTTTAAAAATATTAACTGGAAGATCTGAATAATAATATTTGTTTGGTGTTAGGATTTTGCTATTGAATCCTAAAAGTTTTCGAATTGTATTGTCTTTATTAAAATATACAAGATCCTTGGAACTATTAACTTTAACTTGCATTGTATTGTTATTGGCTTCAATAAAAATCTTATTTGCTGGGCAGAGTCGTTTGTATTCCTCTTCTATAAAATCAACTATATTATTTAATTCGTAAGATCCAATTGGTATTTCAATTATATGTTCCCCTATATGAAACATATTGTTGTAGGTGTCTACATTTGGAATACTGTTGTATGAATGAAAATCAGTTAGAGCACACTCATATGCACCATGTAATTCAATAGGAGGAAAGTAACTAGCAGATAGTTCTGATGAGTTAGAGCTCAGAGTAAGTGTTATTGACATTATAACAGTCTGATTACAATTAAATAATGTTTAGTACACAGTATGGTTTATAAGTATGATTTACATATTTTATTTAAAACTTTTTCTCATTTTAAAATTAACATAGAGTTCTCGTTGAACCTTCATAGTGAAGAGACATTAAAGCGGATTTTTTTTTACATACATACAAACGAAACAAATATAAAAAACAACAAAATCAAAAATCATACAAAAAATATTCGTAATACATATTCACCTTGATAAATAAGCTTATTGGCCTTACTAATATTTTTTACATAGCAAGAAATAGCAAAAACAAAAAAAAACCGTAAACACAAACAAAGTTCCCTTGAGGAATAATACTCTGTATGAGTACCTCAAAGGAAAAAAATTTTGAAGTGAGTTCTAACGGTAGAAATGCTTATTTTACTGTGAGTTCTGAAACTCTTAATGAAAAAAATATAAATAATAAATCTGATGAAAATCTTTTTTTAACGGCAAAGCCAATTTTTCGTCAGCGATCAACTTCGCTTTGTCCAATGCCAACTAGTGAATCGTTAACATTACCATTGCCTAGTACTTCTTCATTTAAGTCTGCGATATCAACCGCATCGGGCTCGCCCTCATCACTAAACCAAGTTATCACTACAGATAACAGTAGCTCAAAACCCAAGGTACAAGTGGGAATGGACAGATATATAACAGTGGTAAAGCGTGGGCGAAGCCCAAATTCTTCAAAAATTTCATCTGCTCCAAAGATGTCTAGGGATAACAGCGCATCATCTACCAATCGTCAAAATCGTTTTTCATTATTGCAAGACACCGACGACAAGCCCTCTACATCATCGCAAAAGTCTTTTAAGCCACCACCTATTTATCTGAGAGAAAAAAATTCTAACGCGCTTATAAAAAAACTACTGTCGACCATTGGTGAAAATACTTTTCACATCATTCCAATTAAACGAGGTAATATTGATGAAACTAAAATCCAAATATATAATGAAAAAGATTTCCGAAAAATTGTTAGTGAATTCGAAAAAAATAAAACAAATTTTTACACATACCAACTTAAGAGTGCTAAAGGCCTACAGATAGTATTAAAGGGCATAGATTCATATGTTGAACCCGAAGAAGTAAAATGTGCACTTGTCGACCAAGGATTCAAGGTAAAAAATGTTACCAACATATTTAATAGAGAAAAGGTCCCCCAACCCCTATTTCGGGTTGAACTGGAGCCGAACGACATACAATTGAAAAAAAATGAAGCCCATCCAGTTTATAACGTAAAGTATCTCTTACATCGAAAAATCACAGTTGAAGAGCCACGTAAGCGTTCAGGTCCCGTACAGTGCCATAATTGCCAAGAATATGGCCATACGAAAACTTACTGCAAGTTACCTACAGTGTGTGTTATCTGCGGTGAATTGCATGGTACTGCTAGCTGCACTAAGCCAAAAGATCAAGTAGAAAAAAAATGTAGTAATTGTGGAGGTAATCACACAGCTAACTATAGAGGGTGCCCTGTATTTTCTTTCGTTAAACAGGCTGTGGGTCAAAAACCCAAGCTAACTCCAGCTCTACAAGTAAACGCGAACTCCGACACTTTTGCTCAAATCAGCCAACCAGTTACTTCACGTGTATCGTATGCTGATGCTGCTAAGACTAGTTCAATTCCAACGCAAAATGTTCCACCGACAAATAATTCAACGAATTCAAACTCAAGCTTTAACTTTAGTCGCCTTGAAGCTACTATTGAGAATCTGGTGCTAACTATAAACAACTTTACTACAAATATGACAAGTATGATGCAAGAAATGCTGCGAATGCAGAATACACTGCTTCAAGCATTAGTTAATAAACCATGAACATGTTAAAAATATGTTTCTGGAACGCAAACGGCATTCGCCAACATAAAAATGAACTTGAGCACTTCCTCATGGAAAAAAATATTGATATAATGTTGGTTTCTGAGACTCATTTGACCTCAAGAAGCTTATTTAAAATAAATGGTTACACTTTATATGATACAAAGGACCCGAGAGAGAGAGCATGTGGTGGATCAGCAATTCTGATTAAGTCAAGACTCAAGCACTATGTCCTTGACAACGTTAGTGAAGAATATTTGCAAGCAACGAATATTTTCGTAGAAAATTTTTGTGCGAATTTCGTGATATCATCAATTTACTCACCTCCCAGATTTTCAGTTACCGAAGATCAGTATGAGAAGTTCTACAAATCGCTTGGATCTTGTTTCGTGGCAGCTGGTGACTACAATGCAAAACATACGTACTGGGGATCGCGTCTTGTTACACCTAGAGGTCGAGCCTTGTTCAATACAATTTCAAAAATGGGCTTAGATGTCATTTCGAGTGGGGAGCCTACTTACTGGCCTACTGACGTAAGAAAAATTCCAGATGTTATAGATTTTGCCGTCACGAAAAATATTCATAGGGACTTAATTCATGTAGAGGCCTCTCTAGATCTGTCCTCCGATCACTCTCCAACAATAGTTACAATTTTCAACCCACTAAGGAGTGATTTAACTAACTCATATGTGAAGATGATTAATGGAATCAACTGGCTGGCATTCAAAAAATATCTTAGTAGTCACTGCGTAGAAAACATTCAGCTTAGATCATGCGATGATATTGAATTTAACATTGCCAATCTTAACGAAAATATTAAACAGGCTGCTGAACACGCCACTACCTCCTATCCGCAGACCGGCTTTAACAGAATTTATTCTACGGAAATTGAACGTCTTGTATGTGAAAAAAGGAGAGCTAGAAGAGAATGGCAACAACACAGATCACCCCTAAATAAAATCAGACTTAAAGAATGTACTAAGCGACTCAAAGAGCTGCTATCGTCGGAAAAAACTGCACTACTGGAAAAGTATTTAGATGGTCTTGATGTAACGTCCGCATCTAATTACTCTTTATGGCGCGCTACTAGAAATCTTAAACGACCCGTTGATCTTAAATCACCATTGCGTACTGCGACCGGAGGCTGGGCAAGAAGTGATAGTGAGAAAGGTAACTTATTTTCTGAGCATTTAAAATCTGTATTCACTCCCAATTCATGTACGGGTGCTGCTGATTTACCGAGTGTAGTTTCTCTACCCCCTCGTCCCTTAAGGTTTAAGATGCGTGAAGTACAAAAAGTAATTGCTGAACTCAACCCGAAGAAATCTCCAGGTATTGATGGCATTAGTAACAAAATGCTCATGAACTTGCCTCATATTGCAATAAGAATCCTGCTATTTATTTTTAATGCTATTTTAAGAATGCAGTATTTTCCACATAACTGGAAACTTGCCAAGATCAAAATGATTCCAAAGGCGGGCAAAGATCTTACCAAGACTGATTCATATAGGCCTATAAGCTTACTATCTACAATCTCAAAGCTTTTTGAAAAGCTGCTCATGACTAAATTGTCAAAAATTTTAACTGATAATGGGTGCATCCCGGACCATCAATTTGGCTTTAGAAGTCAGCACAGCACGATTGAACAAACGCATAGACTGGTCCAAGTTGTAAGAAGAACATTTGAAGAAAAGAAGTATTGTTCTGCTCTCTTTATTGATGTTTCTCAGGCGTTTGATAAAGTATGGCACGAAGGCCTAGTTTTAAAATTGAAGACATATCTGCCAATAAACATTCAAAAGCTTTTGGAAAGTTATATTATTGATAGGAAGTTCACTGTTATGGAAGGAGAGTTCACGAGTGTGCCCGAATCTATATCTTCTGGTGTGCCCCAGGGTAGTATCCTGGGTCCTGTCTTGTATTTAATATATACTTGTGATATGCCTGTGAGCAATAATATCCATATTTCTACTTTTGCCGATGATACAGCCTGTATGAGTGTGCACGAAAACCCTTATGAGGCATCCCGCAATCTCCAGGAACATATCACTCAGCTGGAAATATGGTTGAACTTATGGAGAATTAAAGTCAATGAACAAAAGTGTGTCCATATAACGTTCACCCTAAGAAGAGATACTTGCTCCCCCATTCGAATCAACAATCAAAATATTCCTCAACATTCCCAAGTGAAATACCTTGGTATACACCTTGATCGAAGACTTACATGGAAACATCATATTGACTCTAAGTTAACTCAGATGAAACTTAAGTTAACTCAAATATATTGGTTGATTGGCAGAAACTCAACACTCAGCTTAGACTGCAAACTTTTACTATACAAGTCGCTTTTGAAGCCAATATGGTGCTACGGAATTCAGTTATGGGGCACTGCTTCAGCTTTCAATGTCGAGAGAATCCAACGAAGGCAAAACAAAATTTTACGGTTAATAACATCGGCTCCATGGTATATCCAAAATTCTATTATACATCGTGATTTAAATATGCCACTAGTGACTGAAGAAATTGCAAAATACGCAGGCAAATATTTAACAAAACTCGAATCACATCCTAATCCGCTTGCTCGTAATATTTTGAACTTTACTGGACACATCCGATTAAAAAACAGGGACACACAGGCTCTTATACCTAACACTCCAGATGGGACTACTTGAAAATACTTTCCCCCCCCCCTTTTTTTTTATTATTACTACTAATGTATTATTTATAACTACCACTAAGTTTATGTCCGACACTGGTCGGGCCTAATAATTTTTTTTTATAGATTTAAGATTTGAATACTTATTGTTAGTTCATATATGAAGATCCAATAAATAAATACATGCATTACAAAAAAAAAAAAAAAAAAAAAAAAAAAAATTAACATTAGTTTCTTAATATTAATGCTATTGTTGTTGTTGCAATTGATGTTGTTGTCGTTTCTAATTTAGTTTTTCTTCCAACTATAATATTTCATCTTTACTTATCCAAGAATTGTGTTGATTAGAAAATCCCAGCCATTTAACATATACCTCCTTCCCTTTAATTTTAAGAACCTTTTCAACTAGATATGTATTTGGAAATCTAGTTTTTGAAAGTTCCTCAGTATAGAAGCCACCTTTAATAGGATTGCCAAGATAGTCTTCAAATATGTATGTTGCAGGATTTGTATTTTGAACTCTTGTAATTGTGAAAATTTCTGTACTCCAATTTGGAGTATAACCTTTTTCAAATGTGTGCTTATATTTGCTTATGCGAACATGATCTCCCACATTAAATTTTGACATTTTATACATTTTCAAATGACTGTATACTGTATTTAGCAGCTTTTCCTCATTTGTTGAGTTGACTTTAATAGGAGCCATTTTAATGGTACGATGAACTTTTCTATTGTATGCATTGAGTAAATCTTTGTATATATCAATCCACTTATATGAACCATTATAACTAAATTCTTTCCACATCATTCCTTTCAATGTTCTATTAAATCGTTCTACTATTGATGCTTTCATAATGCTATATGTTGAGTAGTGATTAATGTTGTATTTATGCATTAATTTTCCAAAGTGTTTGTTGAAAAATTCTTTTCCATCATCTGTTTGTAAGTTTTTTGGTACTCGTCCCAATTCAAAAATATCTTCCATTGCCTTGGTTGTTTCGAGTGCTGTTTTTGTTTTTAGCGGTACTGCCCATGCAAATTTTGAGAATGTGTCAATTACAGTCAACAAAAATCGATAATTTCTATTTTCTTTAGAATAGTTCCCCATTTCAACTAAATCAGCTTGCCAAAGATCATATATTCCTTTCATTACAACTCTTCGACGCACAAATTGTTTTCGTGCTTGCTTATGGAGTTCATTTACTAAATTTCTTTTTGAAGACATTAAGTTGTTTTTAAAGATTTTTTGCAGAGTGTTGTGATCTGCTTGACGCACTTTCAGCTATTGATACAAACATATAATTTTCTAATCTATAAATTTTTTCATTAAGCTGTTCAATTTGTTCTTCAAAGGATGTTTTAATATGTAGAATATCTTTTTCAATTTTATAATTTTCTTCTATATATAATTTTATTTCGCATTGTAGTTCCTCAATTTGCATTTGAATATCTTCTCGTATTATAGTATTATCCCCCTTAAAGTATGTTAATAATTTCTCTTCTAATTTTTCGATTGGAGTTTGCAAAAACAATTTATTGATAACATCGTTTTCCTCCAGAGCTTTTGCAACATTTTTGATCCTTTTCTTTTGGACATCAATGTTGTTGTCCGTATCCACAAAGAACCCCAGCAGTTTAGGTGCATTTTTCAAAGAAATTGTGCTGCTAGTATCGTTTAAATAGTGTCCAAATTTATCAACAGACATACTCTATTTAGTTTATTAAAGTTAGTGTACTATATTCGCTTCACGTAGTTCTTCAATAATTGATACAATTTCGTTATTGTGATTAGTATGACCTGCACCTTGTGATGCGAGCAGTAGTCGAAGTCTATCTACTAACTCATTTGGATCGTCCCAGTATATATAGTTGGGATTATTGATGTTAACTTGCATCATTCCCTCACCTAAATAGCTACCTTTGGGCTTAGACCCTGTTGATTCAGGTAAATTCTTCTGGTTTTTCTCATCAATAAATTTCTTAATAATATATTTATATTTATATCCTCTAGTACCCTTAATTTGACCATCAGGTTTAAAATCTCTTCTATATGCATTAGTAGTAATTAAAATCTTTTTATAGATTTCAAGTTCAAATTTATCGTAACTTTTTGGTATTTTATGAAACATTAGAGAAAATAGTCCTGGTGTTAGAGTCCATATCTGACCACCAACTTGTATTTTATCTTCATTCAGTTTTAGGCTACTATCACCAAATTTTCATTCATTATTGTAATCTTTATGTAGGCCATAGTTTGTATCTAACTCATTTCTCCCTTCCAAAACTGATAAATCAGTATAAGTATATTCTGTATTGGAAGTCTGTGAGTAAAAATCATCTTCATCATCATCATTTTCAGTATTAACATCATTAAATAAGATGGTATTATCAAAAATTGTCCCTTCTACTAGTTTTTTTTTTGTGTACTTGTCTCTATCTTGACTGATGCGTTTTCGGGCTTTAAATTTGTATTATTTTCAACTTCTGTCTTGATGTTACTTTCTTCTTTCATACGAATTCTTTTAATATTTTTAGAACTATTTATGAATTCTTTAAGAGTTTCTGTTATAGGTTTGAATGTTTCTCTTAATTGTTCACGTGTATCTATTTCACCAGTTTTTATACTACGAAGCTTTTTCTTCAACACATTTCTTGTCAACACCAACTGTTTTAAAATTTTCTCATCCATGTTTGCTAAGGGCAAATAACAGGTATCAGCAATCAGATCAGCATATCAGGACCTGGTCTGGTTTTCAGATCAGCTTTTCAGGACCTGGTATGGTTTTCAGATCAGCTTTTCAGGACCTGGTCTGGTTTTCAGATCAGCTTATCAGGACCTGGTCTAGTTTTCAGATCAGCCTTTCAGGACCTGGTCTGGTTTTCAGATCAGCTTTTCAGGACCTGGTCTGGTTTTCAGATCAGCTTTTCAGGACCTGGTCTGGTTTTCAGATCAGCTTTTCAGGACCTGGTCAGGTTTTCAGATCAGCTTTTCAGGACCTGGTCTGGTTTTCAGATCAGCTTATCAGGACCTGGTCTGGTTTTCAGATCAGCTTATCAGGAGCTGGTCTGGTTTTCAGGTAGCTGATATAGTTTGGAGATCAGCTTATCAGGTATCGGATGAGGTTATAGCAAATAGATGTATCAAGTTTAAGTTAGATTAATAACTAAAGTCAATCTTTTATGAGAAGTGGTTTATATAGTTATGAAATAGTCAAATTGCTTTCTGTAGCGACCATCATTTAATTCATTATCTTTGCTTATCACTAAAAAGCCATAGTTATCCCTCCAACACTTTCGACAAATTTCTTGGAACTTTTCATAACTCATATCTGTGCCAACATGATCCCTATAAACATGTTTCATATTTGTCTCATCTTGCTTAAACATTATAATAACATTTCCATTGTCTCTTATTAAATGTTTGGGAATTCTAGTATAAGTTTGACACAAGTAGAATGAATCAACATCCCTATGCCGTCCCATACAAAAATATGAACGTATATTATTCTGCTTCTCACATACAACATCATCAGATATCATAATTGATTTAGTTTTAGCTTGGTCAGGTGGAATAACTGATTCATTATCGGTGAATGCATAATATCCCATTCCTTTAATTGGTGAAATTAGTTTCTTCAAGTACTCATATTTGGGTTGATAAAGAGATTTTGAGTATAAATAGATGTTTTCAAACTTGAGTCCATTAGGACTTTCTAGTAAGCCGATCATAGCATTAGTCTTTCCACAATTTGATGGCCCTACTATTAGAGCACGAATAAAATTTGGTAAGAAGGGGCTATGCGCTATTTTTGAAGTGATGCTCGATGATTCATCAATATTACGAACTAAAATATGTTTATGTTGTTTCACTAACTGCATTTTTGTAAATAAATACATTTCATAAATGTTTCCTCTTTTTATAGAAAAAATCAGATAATATGGTTATACGATATCAGAAAACGTTTAGTCATAAAAACACCTTCGTTGGAGGAGGTATAGTAGATAAAATAATAAACTATCTACCTGTTGAACTTCATCTTCCTAGATATCAGTACTGTGGACCTGGAACAAAACTACAAAATTGTTTAAAACGATGTGATAAAGGAATTAATTTATTGGACTCTGCTTGTAAAGACCACGATATAGCTTATTCAAAAAATAAGGATTTAAGCACTAGACACAAAGCTGATAAAATACTTGAAAATTCAGCTTGGGATCGAGTTTTATCAAAAGATAGTAGTATTGCTGAAAAATCATTTGCCTATATGGTTACTAACGCAATGAAAGCCAAAACAAAATTTGGTATGGGTGTGGAGAAAAAGAAAAATGTTAAAAAGAACAAACTAAATGGTAAAGAACTGTTTAGAACATCAATTGGAGCTGCAACAAAAATACTAAAGAAGGAAAAACCATTAAATAATAACTCAGCAATTAAAATTGCCCGAAAAACTATCAACAAATCATTAAAAGGAAGAAAATCTCATATTATAGTACCACGTGTAATACGTGTCCCAAAAATTGGTGGGTTTTTGCCTCTAATACCGATTTTAACTGCTCTGGGTGCAATTGGTAGTCTAACAACTGGAGGTGCGGCTATAGCTAAAGCTGTAAATGCAACAAAGAATGCAAAAAATCAACTTGATGAAGCAACTAGACATAATAAAGCGATGGAATCTATTGCAGTTGGAAAGGGACTTTACTTAAAACCATATAAAAAGGGTTATGGTTTAGTTTTCAAAGAGGAATCAAAAAACTATTAGAGATGCTACCCAACAGACCACTATCTGATGAGGACCGAAACCGTTTCTCTATAAATATTCCATATTTTAGAGGAGTTTTCATGTTGAATACTCTACCAAAACGAACAAAGAAAATAGAATGTGGAATAATCAATTTAGACGTATCAACAGGACCTGGTACACATTGGGTAGCATATTATAAAAACAACAATGAAAAAGAATATTTCGACAGCTTTGGAAACTTACAACCTCCTTCGGAAGTAGTCAAATATCTTGGTACAAATATAAAATACAACTATAATCAACATCAGAATTTCAATACATTTACCTGTGGTCATTTATGTCTTAAATTTCTTTATGAAATAACTGAAAATATTAAATAAAAAAGCACAAACATTTATTTTTTTACAAAACTGTTTCATGTATTTTTATTTATAATTTAAAACACAAAATTATTATATATTATTGCCAAATTGGAAATTTTGAATTAGAAATTCACTCAGCTCGCTTTCAACAATTAAGCTTTGTTCACCTTCTCTACTTAAGCAATATGATCCGCTCGAGAGTTCTTTAATTTCAGCATCGGTTAAAGCATTATATCGCTTTGGGAGTAACATTATGTGGTTTTCCATTTCAACTTTTAGTGTTGGCCCATATTTTGTTGTTACTCTTGACACTTTTCGAATGGTGTATTTAATTGATGTCTCAAGCTCCTTTATGTGGATTAAGGTTTTATTTTTTAGTGAATTAAATTTTGATGTTAGATTTGTTGTAGACTCCATTTTTTATTTACTTCTGCTCACTTTAAATGTTTAACTGAAAATGATCTTAAAAGTAGCGATGATGACTTCTAGAAGGCTAATCGAAAATATTTATGGTGAAATAGTGAATAAGTGGGGGATAGTGATAGACAGAAAGAGATGGTTATAGAGAGAAAAGGGATAGAGAGAGATAGAGTGCTAAAAAAGAAGTATGGAATATAGATGATGGTATAGATATTTTAAATATCAAAAGATAGTACTTTTAAAATTTAAAGAGCAAATTAGTCTTAAAGAAACCTTCAAACAATCATCATTCATTAATTTATCGGGAAATACAATGAGCCAAATTAGACGTACTCTAAACCAATTTTTAAGAGATTTCGAAAGCTTCAGGCTTTTTGATCATTGGGAGATGATCAAATTTTTCGAAAATATGCTAGATGAGAACGAAGAATATGGTATCATGGAAGATGAAGACAATACAGAAGGACACTTCAAAAGCTGTCCTTGGTATGATCCTGAGTGTGAGGAAGGACCTGATACTTGCAGATGTACAATATATTTTTTGCGCAAAAGTATATTAGAAAATTTAATAATTAGATACTATGAAATGTTTCCATCATTATAATAAAAATAAATAAAATTAAATTAAATTATTCCTTGTTTTGTATTATTTTTTAAAGGATATTTAGGAATCATTTATTCGAATAGAAAATTACAGAAACTTGTATGTAGTGAAAAATATAAGGACTTATCCGATTATCTAAATTGTTTCTCTTTATGAAAATATGAAATTTAATGGAATTTCATAATATTGTGAAATTCAATTTGTTTTGTGCAGAACCTCTCAGGGAAAACAAGACTGTGCATATTTAAGCGATATGAAAACAAGAATTTGCAAATAAGCAAAAACGAAAGTTTTTTTGATTCAACGGAGTAAAGCCAATAAAGAAATAAACACTTTGGAAAATTAATGCATAAATACAACATTAATCACTACTCAACATATAGCATTATGAAAGCATCAATAGTAGAACGATTTAATAGAACATTGAAAGGAATGATGTGGAAAGAATTTAGTTATAATGGTTCATATAAGTGGATTGATATATACAAAGATTTACTCAATGCATACAATAGAAAAGTTCATCGTACCATTAAAATGGCTCCTATTAAAGTCAACTCAACAAATGAGGAAAAGCTGCTAAATACAGTATACAGTCATTTGAAAATGTATAAAATGTCAAAATTTAATGTGGGAGATCATGTTCGCATAAGCAAATATAAGCACACATTTGAAAAAGGTTATACTCCAAATTGGACTACAGAAATTTTCACAATTACAAGAGTTCAAAATACAAATCCTGCAACATACATATTAGAAGACTATCTTGGCAATCCTATTAAATGTGGCTTCTATACTGAGGAACTTTCAAAAACTAGATTTCCAAATACATATCTAGTTGAAAAGGTTCTTAAAATTAAAGGGAAGGAGGTATATGTTAAATGGCTGGGATTTTCTAATCAACACAATTCTTGGATAAGTAAAGATGAAATATTATAGTTGGAAGAAAAACTAAATTAGAAACGACAACAACATCAATTGCAACAACAACAATAGCATTAATATTAAGAAACTAATGTTAATTTTAAAATGAGAAAAAGTTTTAAATAAAATATGTAAATCATACTTATAAACCATACTGTGTACTAAACATTATTTAATTGTAATCAGACTGTTATAATGTCAATAACACTTACTCTGAGCTCTAACTCATCAGAACTATCTGCTAGTTACTTTCCTCCTATTGAATTACATGGTGCATATGAGTGTGCTCTAACTGATTTTCATTCATACAACAGTATTCCAAATGTAGACACCTACAACAATATGTTTCATATAGGGGAACATATAATTGAAATACCAATTGGATCTTACGAATTAAATAATATAGATGATTTTATAGAAGAGGAATACAAACGACTCTGCCCAGCAAATAAGATTTTTATTGAAGCCAATAACAATACAATGCAAGTTAAAGTTAATAGTTCCAAGGATCCTGTATATTTTAATAAAGACAATACAATTCGAAAACTTTTAGGATTCAATAGCAAAATCCTAACACCAAACAAATTTTATTATTCAGATCTTCCAGTTAATATTTTTAAAGTGAATCTCTTGCGAATTGAAAGTAGTATCGCTATAAACACATATATGAATAACTCGAAATCGCATACACTTCATGAATTTCCGATTAATGTGCCTCCAGGCTATAAAATAGATGAGGTTCCAAGAAATCTTATCTATTTACCTGTAAACACCAGAGAGATAAGTTCACTAGCGCTGCGCAAACTGGATCAACACGGTGATTTAATTAATTTCCGAGGAGAGGAAATTACAATACGAATACATTTAAGGCCAACTAAAAAATGTAATATACAACACAAATACATTGAAAAATATAGCATCAAGAACAACAACAACAACATTAAAGCGACCAGCTCAACAAAAAGCTCTAACAACATCAAATAAAAATTTTCTAAAGTCCTTGAATTTTAAATTGAAGACAAAATGAGTTCAATAATAGATGTCTTAGATAAACCCTTGTCTGATGAGAATATAATCAAAAAGGACTATCATACATATGTACCATACTTACAATCTTACAACAATAATGATGAAATTAGAATTTCAATACAAAATCAAGATTTGTATGTGCTACCCAGTGAGAGCTACATTTATGTAGAGAGATTTGTTGTCGATGATAATAAGGCCAAATCTTCTTCTTCTTCTTCTTCGGAGAACTTTTTATTAAAAAACAACTTTGTGGCATATCTATTTGATGAAATTCGCTATGAGCTCAATGGAATTGAAATTGACCATACAAGATATTTAGGAGCCACAAGCACTATAAAAAATTTGGTTTCTCTGTCACCAACAGAAAGCAATGTGATGCAAAATGCTGGATGGAACAAAATTGACGATGTCACTCTTGAAAATGGATTTTTCAATTTTTATGTACCTCTAAAAATGCTTCTAGGATTCGCCGAAGACTACAACAAAGTTATACTAAATGGAAAACATGAATTGATACTCTTGCGCAATAAGAATGATGAAGATCTTGTACGCTCGAGTGTTTCTACTGAAAAAGCTAAACTTACAATTTCACTCATCTCATGGAGAATCCCACATGTACAATTATCCGACTTTAGCAAATTGAATATGATAAAAATTATTAACAATGGTGCTTCTATACCTATGGCATTTCGCAGTTGGGATTGTCATGTTAATCCACAATTAAACACAGGTACTAGCCATATCTGGAATGTTAAACTGGCTGCAAATAGAGAACGCCCCCGTTTTGTATTGATTGCTTTTCAACAAGAAAATAAGTTTGTTCATTGTGATTTGACTAATTTAAAAGTACATTTAAATTCAGTCTCATATCCATATGATGATCTTAACATAAAGTTCAAAAATGAACGATATGCAATTCTATATGATATGTATCTAAGATTCCAACAAAGTTACTATATGAGGGAATCTCAACCGCTTCTATCTGCATCAGAGTTTAAGACAAAAGCTCCTATTATTGTAGTAGATGTCAGTCATCAGAATGAATCACTCAATAATGGAATTTGAAGAGCGAGATTCTGGTTGGACTTTGTCACGCATAGTTCGAGCAGAAATCAACATCAACAAATATTCGCTAGTCAAAAGATCAAGTTGGATATCCACACCTGAAAAACTATTAAGAAAAAAAGCTTGCATCAATATACAAAACGGTGATGAATACTGTTTCAAGTGGTGTATGATTGCTGCCATGGATACTACCAAATATAATCAAGAACGCTGCAGTACTTATAATATTCAGGACATTTCTGCAGAGACGATTGTTACGCGAAATGGTGTAGCGTTAAATTTCAAAAATTTAACTTACCCATTAGCACTAACCAAAATTAAGGAGTTCGAGGTAAATAATCCAGCAATAAGTGTTATGTTCGGGTATGATGAGGGAGCAGATCAAATCATCGGTCCCTATTATGTGACCAAGGATGAGAAAGTAAAGCATGTCAAATTGTTGCTTTTGGAGAATGGTGAAGTTCATCACTACATTTTGATAAAGGACATATCAAGGTAAGTTAGAAAATTATACACAACTTTAATTTAATGATACATATACTTGTTTAATATATTTTATACTATGTACATTTTACTTATAATCGTTTATTTTGTTTTTTATTATTCACAGACTTTTAGGAAGTCAGTTAATGCAGAATGAACACAAACTACGTTTCTGCAACACTTTTCTCCAATACACTCATAACGAAAATGGTATGAGTAGCCATAAGGCGGAATGCGGCAAAATCGTGACAACTATGCCATCAGGTCCAGATGCAATTCTAAGCTTTAAGGGACATCAGAGGAAAATGGATGTACCCTTTGTGGTGTACGCAGAATTCGAATGCATCCTGGAAGACATTAGTAATAACGTGAGTAGTAAAACCAGTCTTGTCAAAAAGCACAATCCTTGTGCTTTTAGTTATTACATTAAGTGTCTCCATAGCAATAAGTTAGATAAATTAAGGGTTTATACAAGGAAAGATGCTTCACACAAATTTGTTTCATTTTTAATTAAAGATTGTGAAGATATTTATAATAATCATTTAGTAAATAATAAGCAAATGGATACTTTATCCCCTTCTGATATTTATAATTTTTATAGTGCGGTGAATTGTCATATTTGTCAAAAATTTCTAGGTAAAGATCGCGTTAGAGATCATTGTCACATTAGCGGTAAATAAAGAGGTGCAGCCCACAATAACTGTAATTTGAATTACCAAATTCCCAAGTTTATACCAGTTTACTTTCACAATTACTCAAATTATGACTCACATCTTTTTATTAAAGAACTAGGTGAAATTTCTATGCAACTGAAAGTACTCCCTCTCAATAAGGAGCTTTATATATCACTCTTGCAATTTACAGAAATGAGCGACGGTCATAATCTTGAAATAAGATTTCTTGATACATTACGCTTCGTACGTTCTCGTGGTACCTTCATAGCGAACAGTCGATTAGCGGTATTTTACTTACTTAAAAAAAATTAAACAAACAAAAAATATTCGTAGTACATATTATTCGTAATAGGTACATACTGTTTTTAATAAATAAGCTTTATGCTGTGCTAATATTTTTACATAGTAAAAATAACAAAAACAAAAAAAAAACCGCAAAAAAAAAATTAAAATAAGTGATATTGAGGAATACTCTGTATGTGTATCTCTAAACAAATTTTTTTTTTTTTTTTATTTTTTTTTTAATGCATGTATTTATTTATTGTATCTTCATATGTGAACTAACAATAAGTATTCAAATCTTAAATCTATAAAAAAAAATTATTAGGCCCGACCAGTGTCGGACATAAACTTAGTGGTAGTTATAAATAATACATTAGTAGTGATAATCAAAAAGGGGGGGGGGGAAGTATTTTCAAGTAGTCCCATCTGGAGTGTTAGGTATAAGAGCCCGTGTGTCCCTCTTTTTTAAGCGGATGTGTCCAGTAAAGTTCAAAATATTACGAGCAAGCGGATTAGGATGTGATTCGAGTTTTGTTAAATATTTGCCTGCGTATTTTGCAATTTCTTCAGTCACTAGTGGCATATTTAAATCACGATGTATAATAGAATTTTGGATGTACCATGGAGCCGATGTTATTAACCGTAAAATTTTGTTTTGCCTTCGTTGGATTCTCTCGACATTGGAAGCTGAAGCAGTGCCCCATAACTGAATTCCGTAGCGCCATATTGGCTTCAAAAGCGACTTGTATAATAAAAGTTTGCAGTCTAGGCTGAGTGTTGAGTTTCTGCCAATCAACCAATATATTTGAGTTAACTTAAGTTTCATCTGAGTTAATTTAGAGTCAATATGATGTTTCCATGTAAGTCTTCGATCAAGGTGTATACCAAGGTATTTCACTTGGGAATGTTGAGGAATATTTTGATTGTTGATTCGAATGGGGGAGCAAGTATCTCTTCTTAGGGTGAACGTTATATGGACACACTTTTGTTCATTGACTTTAATTCTCCATAAGTTCAACCATATTTCCAGCTGAGTGATATGTTCCTGGAGATTGCGGGATGCCTCATAAGGGTTTTCGTGCACACTCATACAGGCTGTATCATCGGCAAAAGTAGAAATATGGATATTATTGCTCACAGGCATATCACAAGTATATATTAAATACAAGACAGGACCCAGAATACTACCCTGGGGCACACCAGAAGATATAGTTTCGGGCACACTCGTGAACTCTCCTTCCACAACAGTGAACTTCCTATCAATAATATAACTTTCCAAAAGCTTTTGAATGTTTATTGGCAGATATGTCTTCAATTTTAAAACTAGGCCTTCGTGCCATACTTTATCAAATGCCTGAGAAACATCAATAAAGAGAGCAGAACAATACTTCTTTTCTTCAAATGTTCTTCTTACAACTTGGACCAGTCTATGCGTTTGTTCAATCGTGCTGTGCTGACTTCTAAAGCCAAATTGATGGTCCGGGATGCACCCATTATCAGTTAAAATTTTGGACAATTTAGTCATGAGCAGCTTTTCGAAAAGCTTTGAGATTGTAGATAGTAAGCTTATAGGCCTATATGACTCAGTCTTGGTAAGATCTTTGCCCGCCTTTGGAATCATTTTGATCTTGGCCAGTTTCCAGTTATGTGGAAAATACTGCATTCTTAAAATAGCATTAAAAGTAAATAGCAGGATTCTTATTGCAATATGAGGCAAGTTCATGAGCATTTTGTTACTAATGCCATCAATACCTGGAGCTTTCTTCGGGTTGAGTTCAGCAATTACTTTTTGTACTTCACGCATCTTAAACCTTAAGGGACGAGGGGGTAGAGAAACTACACTCGGTAAATCAGCAGCACCCGTACATGAATTGGGAGTGAATACAGATTTTAAATGCTCAGAAAATAAGTTACCTTTCTCACTATCACTTCTTGCCCAGCCTCCGGTCGCAGTACGCAATGGTGATTTAAGATCAACGGGTCGTTTAAGATTTCTAGTAGCGCGCCATAAAGAGTAATTAGATGCGGACGTTACATCAAGACCTTCTAAATACTTTTCCAGTTGTGCAGTTTTTTCCGATGATAGCAGCTCTTTGAGTCGTTTAGTACATTCTTTGAGTCTGATTTTATTTAGGGGTGATCTGTGTTGTTGCCATTCTCTTCTAGCTCTCCTTTTTTCACATACAAGACGTTCAATTTCCGTAGAATAAATTCTGTTAAAGCCGGTCTGCGGATAGGAGGTAGTGGCGTGTTCAGCAGCCTGTTTAATATTTTCGTTAAGATTGGCAATATTAAATTCAATATCATCGCATGATCTAAGCTGAATGTTTTCTACGCAGTGACTACTAAGATATTTTTTGAATACCAGCCAGTTGATTCCATTAATCATCTTCACATATGAGTTAGTTAAATCACTTCTTAGTGGGTTGAAAATTGTAACTATTGTTGGAGAGTGATCGGAGGACAGATCTAGAGAGGCCTCTACATGAATTAAGTCCCTATGAATATTTTTCGTGACGGCAAAATCTATAACATCTGGAATTTTTCTTACGTCAGTAGGCCAGTAAGTAGGCTCCCCACTCGAAATGACATCTAAGCCCATTTTTGAAATTGTATTGAACAAGGCTCGGCCTCTAGGTGTAACAAGACGCGATCCCCAGTACGTATGTTTTGCATTGTAGTCACCAGCTGCCACGAAACAAGATCCAAGCGATTTGTAGAACTTCTCATACTGATCTTCGCTAACTGAAAATCTGGGAGGTGAGTAAATTGATGATATCACGAAATTCGCACAAAAATTTTCTACGAAAATATTCGTTGCTTGCAAATATTCTTCACTAACGTTGTCAAGGACATAGTGCTTGAGTCTTGACTTAATCAGAATTGCTGATCCACCACATGCTCTCTCTCTCGGGTCCTTTGTATCATATAAAGTGTAACCATTTATTTTAAATAAGCTTCTTGAGGTCAAATGAGTCTCAGAAACCAACATTATATCAATATTTTTTTCCATGAGGAAGTGCTCAAGTTCATTTTTATGTTGGCGAATGCCGTTTGCGTTCCAGAAACATATTTTTAACGTGTTCATGGTTTATTAACTAATGCTTGAAGCAGTGTATTCTGCATTCGCAGCATTTCTTGCATCATACTTGTCATATTTGTAGTAAAGTTGTTTATAGTTAGCACCAGATTCTCAATAGTAGCTTCAAGGCGACTAAAGTTAAAGCTTGAGTTTGAATTCGTTGAATTATTTGGCGGTGGAACATTTTGCGTGGGAATTGAACTAGTCTTAGCAGCATCAGCATACGATACACGTGAAGTAACTGGTTGGCTGATTTGAGCAAAAGTGTCGGAGTTCGCGTTTACTTGTAGAGCTGGAGTTAGCTTGGGTTTTTGACCCATAGCCTGTTTAACGAAAGAAAATACAGGGCACCCTCTATAGTTAGCTGTGTGATTACCTCCACAATTACTACATTTTTTTTCTGCTTGATCTTTTGGCTTAGTGCAGCTAGCAGTACCATGCAATTCACCGCAGATAACACACACTGTAGGTAATTTGCAGTAAGTTTTCGTATGGCCATATTCTTGGCAATTATGGCACTGTACGGGACCTGAACGCTTACGTGGCTCTTCAACTGTGATTTTTCGATGTAAGAGATACTTTACGTTATAAACTGGATGGGCTTCATTTTTTTTTAATTGTATGTCATTCGGCTCCAGTTCAACCCTAAATAGGGGTTGGGGGACCTTTTCTCTATTAAATATGTTGGTAACATTTTTTACCTTGAATCCTTGGTCGACAAGTGCACATTTTACTTCTTCGGGTTCAACATATGAATCTATGCCCTTTAATACTATCTGTAGGCCTTTAGCACTCTTAAGTTGGTATGTGTAAAAATTTGTTTTATTTTTTTCGAATTCACTAACAATTTTTCGGAAATCTTTTTCATTATATATTTGGATTTTAGTTTCATCAATATTACCTCGTTTAATTGGAATGATGTGAAAAGTATTTTCACCAATGGTCGACAGTAGTTTTTTTATAAGCGCGTTAGAATTTTTTTCTCTCAGATAAATAGGTGGTGGCTTAAAAGACTTTTGCGATGATGTAGAGGGGTTGTCGTCGGTGTCTTGCAATAATGAAAAACGATTTTGACGATTGGTAGATGATGCGCTGTTATCCCTAGACATCTTTGGAGCAGATGAAATTTTTGAAGAATTTGGGCTTCGCCCACGCTTTACCACTGTTATATATCTGTCCATTCCCACTTGTACCTTGGGTTTTGAGCTACTGTTATCTGTAGTGATAACTTGGTTTAGTGATGAAGGCGAGTCCGATGCGGATGATATCGCAGACTGAAATGAAGAAGTACTAGGCAATGGTAATATTAACGATTCACTAGTTGGCATTGGACAAAGCGACGTTGATCGCTGACGAAAAATTGGCTTTGCCGTTAAAAAAAGATTTTCATCAGATTTATTATTTATATTTTTTTCATTAAGAGTTTCAGAACTCACAGTAAAATAAGCATTTCTGCCGTTAGAACTCACTTCAAAATTTTTTTCCTTTGAGGTACTCATACAGAGTATTATTCCTCAAGGGAACTTTGTTTGTGTTTACGGTTTTTTTTTTGTTTTTGCTATTTCTTGCTATGTAAAAAATATTAGTAAAGCCAATAAGCTTATTTATCAAGGTGAATATGTATTACGAATATTTTTTGTATAATTTTTGATTTTGTTGTTTTTTATATTTGTTTCGTATGTATGTATGTAAAAAAAAATCCGCTTTAATGTCTCTTCACTATGAAGGTTCAACGAGAACTGTCTAAACAAATAAACAATCATAAATAACAAAAACAAAAAAAGACCGCAAACAAAAAAAAAACACAAACGAATATCCCTTGAGGAATTCTTTGTATGAGTGCCTCAAATATAAAAAAATTTGAAGTGAGTTCTAACGGCAGAAATGCTTATTTTACTGTGAGTTCTGAAACTCTTAATGAAAAAAATATAAATAATAAATCTTATGAAAGTCTTTTTTTAACGTCAAAGCCAATTTTTCGTCAGCGATCAACTTCGCTTTGTCCAATGCCAAATAGTAATGATGCATTAACATTTCAGTTGCCTAGTACTTCTTCATATAAGCCAGTAATATCATCGTGTTCATCACTTAACAAAGTTATCACTACAGATAACAGCGGCTCGAAACTCAAGGTACAAGTCGGAATGGACAGATATATAACCGTGGTAAAGCGTGGGCGAAGCCCGAATTCTTCAAAAATTTCATCTGCTCCAAAAATGTCTAGGGATAACAGCGCAGCCTCAACTAATCGCCAAACCGCTTTAAAATTTTGTAAGATGACAACGACAAACCCGAGGTATTCTCGAATAAAATATCCAAGCCGCCACCAATCTATTTGAGACAAAAAAATTTAAATGCCCTTATTAAAAATTAATTTCGGTCATTGGTGAGAATAAATTTCACATTGTTCCAATAAAACGTGGCAACATCGATGAAACTAAAGTCCAAATGTATGACGAAAAAGATTTCCGCAAAATGGTTGCCGAATTTGAAAAAAATTAAACAAGCTTCTACACATACCAGCTTAAGAGCGCTAAAGGCATGCAGATCGTATTGAAGGGCATAGATTCTTATGTTGTTCCCGAAGAAATAAAAGATGCACTCGTCCTCAAGGGGTTTAAGGTAAAAAATGTGTCCAATATAATAAACAGAGAGAAGATTCCCCAACCCCTATTTCGTGTTGAACTTGAGCCTAATGATATGGAATTGAAAAAAATGAGACGCATCCAATTTATAATTTGAAATACCTCTTGTACCGAAAAATCACAGTTGAAGAGCCACATAAGCGTTCAGGTCCTGTAGTGCCATAATTGCCAAGAATATGGCCATACAAAAACATACTGCAATTTACGCTCTGTTTTTGTTGTGTGCGGCGAATTAAACAGCACAGCTAGTTGCGATAAGCCAAAAGATCAAAGTGATAAAAAAATGCAGTAATTGTGGAGGTAATCACACCGCTAACTACAGAGGTTGTCCTGTGTACTCTTTCGTAAAGAAGACTATGGTGCAAAAACCTAAATTAGCTCCAGCTCAATCAGCAAACGCTTACTCTGCCACTTTTGCGTAAATGAGCCAACCAGGTACTTCCCGTGTATCGTATGCAGATGCTGCTAAGACAAATTCAATTCCCACACAAAATGTTTACCCGCCAAATAATTCAAAAAATACTGACGCAAGCTTTAATTTTAATCGGCTTGAAGCTACTATTGAAAATCTGGTGCAAACTATAAACAATTTTACAACAAATATGACTAGCATGATGCAGGAAATGCTGCGAATGCAGAATACTCTGCTTCAAGCATTAATTAATAAGCCATGAACACGTTAACAATATGTTTCTGGAACGCAAACGGCATTCGCCAACATAAAAATGAACTTGAGCACTTCCTCACGGAAAAAAATATTGATGTAATGTTAGTATCTGAGACTCATTTGACTTCGAGAAGTATTTTTAAAATTTATCGCTACACTATATATGATACAAAGGGCCCTAGAGGAAGGGCTTGCGGTGGATCAGCAATTCTAATAAAGTCAAAACTCAAGCACTATGTTTTTGATAACATTTGTGAGGAACACCTACAAGCAACAAATATTGGCATTGAAACTTTTTGTACAAATTTTGTTATATCATCAATTTACTCCCCTCCCAGATTTTCAATCACTGAGAATCAATATGAGGATTTCTACAAATCTTTTGGACCTTGTTTTGTAGCAGCTGGCGACTACAATGCTAAGCATACGTTCTGGGGTTCGCGTCTTATTACCCACAGAGGTCGAGCATTGTTCAACACTATTTCAAAAATGGGCTTGGATGTCATTTCGAGTGGGGAGCTCACTTATTGGCCTACTGACATACAAAAAATTCCGGATGTTATAGATTTTGGCGTCATAAAAAATATCTCTAGGGATTTAATTCAAGTTCAAGCTTCTCTTGATCTTTCGTCCGATCACTCTCCGACGATCATTACAATTTGTAGTCCATTAAGAAGTAACTTACCTGACCCATATGTGAAGATGATCAATCGTGTTAATTGGCTGGGGTTAAAAAAATATCTCAGTAGTCATTATACGGAAAACATTACGCTTAGAACATCCGATGATATTGAATCTAACATTGCCAATCTCAGCGAGAATATTAAACAGGCTGCTGAACATGCCACTATCTCCCATCCGCAGACTGGGTTTAATAAAATTTATTCTAAAGACATTGAACGTCTCGTACGTGAAAAAAGAAGAGCTAGAAGGGAATGGCAACTGCACAGATCACCACAAAATGAAATCAGATTTAAAGAGTGCACTAAACGACTCCAAGAGTTGCTTGCGTCTGAAAAAACTGCATCTCTTAAAAATTATCTGGAAGGTATTGATGTCACACCAGCGTCTAACTACTCTTTGTGGCGCGCTGCTAGAAAGCTTTAAACACCCATTGAGTATAAGCCACCTCTACGCACATCTACCGGAAGTTGGGCAAGAAGCGATACTGAAAAAGGTAAAATATTTGGTGAGCACTTAAAATCCGTTTTTACGCCAAACATATGTACTGGTTTTGCTGATTTGCCGAATGTAGTCGCTCTACCCCCTCAACACATAAAGTTTAAGACGCGTGATTTACAAAAATTAATTGTCGAACTCAACCCGAAGAAAGCTCCGGGTATTGATGGAATTAGTAACCAGATGCTTATGAACTTGCCTCGTATTGCAATGAGAATCCTATTATTCATATTTAATGCCATTTTACGACTGGAGTATTATCCACACAGCTGGAAGCTTGCCAAGGTTAAAATGATTCCAAAGCCGGGCAAAGATCTAACCAAGGCTGAGTCATATAGGCCAATAAGTCTACTATCAACTATGTCAAAGTTTTTCGAAATACTACTCAAAACAAAATTGTCCCCAATTCTAATTAGTAGTGGGTGCATACCAGACCATCAATTTGGTTTTAGAAGTCAGCATAGCACCATTGAACAAACTCACAGATTGGTTCAATTTATAAGAAGAACTTTTGAGGAAAAAAAGTATTGTTCTGCGCTCTTTATTGACGTTTCCCAGGCATTTGATAAAGTGTGGCATGAAGGCCTAATTTTAAAATTGAAGACTTACTTACCAATAAACATTTTAAATCTTTTGGAAAGTTACATTATTTCCCGTAAGTTCACTGTTGTGGAAGGAGACTTTGCGAGTAGGCCTGAAACTATTTCGTCCGGTGTGCCACAGGGGAGTATACTGGGACCAGTTTTATATTTGATTTATACTTGTGTTATGCCTATGAGCAGTAGTATCCATACTTCCACATTTGCCGACGATACAGCCTGCCTTAGTATGCACGAAAACCCTAATGAGGCATCCCGCAAACTCCAGGAACACATTAGCCAGATGGAGCTTTGGTTAAACTTATGGAGAATTAAAGTCAATGAACACAAGTGTGTCCATATAACGTTCACCCTAAGAAGAGATACTTGCTCCCCCATTCGGATTAACAATCAAGTTGTTCCTCAACATTCACATGTGAAATATCTTGGTATACACCTTGATCGACGACTTACATGGAAACACCACATTGACTCTAAGTTAACTCAAATGAAACTTAAATTAACTCAGGTACATTGGCTGATTGGTTGAAATTCAACACTTAGCCTAGACTGCAAACTTTTAATATACAAGTCGCTTTTAAAGCCAATATGGTGCTACGGAATTCAACTATGGGGCACTGCTTCAGCTTCAAATGTAGAGAAAATTCAACGAAGGCAAAATAAAATTTTACGCATGATAACATCGGCTCCATGGTACATCAAAAATTCAAATATACATCGCGATTTGAATATGCCACTAGTGACTGAAGAAATTGTAAAATACGCAGGCAAGTATCTAACAAAACTCGAGTCACATCCTAATCCGCTTGCTCGTAATATTTTGAACTTTACTGGACACATCCGCCTAAAAAAGAGAGATACACGGGCTCTAATATTCAACACTCTAGATGATGAAGCTGCTTGAAAACACTTTTTTCTTTTTGTTGCTTATCACTACTTATGTATTATTAATAACTATCACTAAGCTTATGTCCGACATTGGTCGGGCCTAATAATTTTTTTAATAGATTTAAGATTTGAATACTTATTGTTAGTTCATATTTGAAGATACAATAAATAAAAAACACGCATAAAAAAAATACGCTTTATGGCTGAGAGTTTGGAATCATTAGCCTGCAATTTGTCGGATAATGATTTTAACACTATAAGGTCCTTATTTCAATTAGAAAAAGAATTTCAGCTTATTAAGAAGAAAGGTATTTCCCCTATGAGTACCTAAATTCATTCCAAAAATTAGACGAGTGCCAGCTGCCTTCACGCAGTGATTTCTTTAATAAGTTGAACAATAAAGAGTGTTCTTTAGAGGAATACTCACATGCTGTAGAGGTTTGAAATACTTTTGGTTGCAAGACAATGAAAGATTAAATGGAACTTTACTTAAAAACAGATGTCCTCTTACTGACAGATATTTTCGAGAACTTTAGAAAAGTTTGTAAAGGTATTTATGAGCTGGATCCATGTCAATACTATACCGCACCTGGACTTTCCTGGGATGCAATGTTAAAATACACAAAAATTGAACTAGAATTATTGACGGACATAGACGTGTACAATTTTATGAAAAAAGGTATACGTGGGGGAATCGTACAGTGTAGCAAAAGATATTCGAAAGCGAATAACAAATATTTGGAAGATTTCGATAAAGAGAAGCCCTCAGTGTTTCTTGTCTATTTACCTTGTCTAATAACCTTTACGGTTGGGCAATGTCGGAATATCTTCATCATGGTGGGTTCAGATGGTTATCGCAAGACGAGCTGAATCTGGATCCAAACAGTATGTCTGACAATGGAACAGACGGTTATGTATATGAGGTCACTTTGGATTATCCTTCTCACTTACATGACTTGCATAATGACCTACCTTTTTGCGTTGAAAATAAAAAACTACTGCAAGCGAAGTATAACAAGTTGATAACCGATTTCTCTACAAAGCAATCATACGTGATACACTTTAGAGTTCTTAAGCAATGCTTAGAAAATGGCTTAGTTTGAAAGAAAACACATCGTATTCTAGCATTTAAACAATCTCCATGGTTAAAAGGCTATATTGACCTAAATACCAGACATAGAGCCACTGCTAAAAATGCTTTTGAAAAAAACTTTTTCAAACCACTTAATAATGCAGTCTATGGTAAAACCATGGAAAATGTGGATAAGAGGAGATATGTTAAAATTGTCAATAATTGGGAGGGAACGAATTGTAATCGTTTGGGGGCTCAAGATTGGATACCAAAACCAAAGTTTCATAGTTTATCTATATTTTCCGAAGATCTGGTAGCAATCGAAATGACTAGAGTCAAAACCTGCTACAATAAACCCATTTACTTAGGATTTTGTGTACTTGAGTTGTCCAAATGGAAAATGTATAATTTTCATTACATGTACATGCAACCTCAGTTTAAGAACAAACTCTCATTGAACTATATGGACACGGACTCTTTTATATATTCAATAAAGACGGATGACTTTTACGCTGACATAAAAAATGACATAGAAGAACATTTTGATACATCGAACTTTCCCACGGACAATACTTATAATTTCCCATTAATAAATAAAAAAGTTTTAGCCATCATGAAGGATGAAAACTGCGGTAAGATAATGACAGAATTTGTTGGGCTGCGATCAAAAATGTACTCATCAAAATCAAAATGACGTTAAAAAATCGAAGGGGGTAAAAAGATCCATATTAGATAAATATAGTTTAGCTACTTATAGAAACTGTTTATTCAATAAGACTAATGTATACGATAATATGTTAACATTTAAATCTAAGCCTTAACAGATATATACTAGTGAATTAAATAAGGTAGTCTTAAGTTATGGAGACAATAAGAGAAAAATTAGGTCAAATAATATTAACACATATGCATGGTATCATTTTCGTATTAAGGAAACTAACCCTGAATACGAACTTGATATGTTGCTAGATGAAATTGCTAGAATGCAAGAAAATAGCTAAAATTAGTTAATTTTTAATTAAGTGGTTAATTTTCAAATTGTATATAAAATCTTAGTTATTAAGAAACATTATTTTAAATAAAATTCTATTTATTGTTGTTAAAATTATTGTAAATAAAATCTTATTTATTGTTGTTAAAATGATTTTATATAAAATCTTATTTATTAAGAAAAATTATTGTACATAAAATCCTATTTATTAAGAAAAATGAATGAAAATAAAATCCTATCTATTAAGAAAAACTATTGTACATACATATGTAAATAAATTTTAAAGAAAAAATTTTAAATAAAATATTTAAAAAAGAATTAAATATGTGAATGGTGTTTATTTCTTTATTGGCTTTACTTCGCTGGATCAAAAAATTTTTGTTTTTGCTTATTTGAAAATTCTTGTTTTCATATCAGTAGTTGTGAACTGGCGGTTCTGTGGCAATTAAAATTGTTAAATTGTTGCTGAAATTGTTAAATTTGGGTAATTAAAATTTGAAAATTGTTAAATTCTTGAAATTTGATACCTACGAGGGTGGTTCGATAAGTCCTTTAAATATTTTTCGAGGGTGGTTCAATAAGTCTGTCTTTTTCCTAATGCCTACGGCATGCATGATAATTTTTCCTAATGCCTACGGCAATGCATGATAATTTTTTCAAGTGCCGACGGCAATACATGATTATTTTTTTTCCTAATGCCGACGGCAAAACATGATTGTTATATTCTCCTAATGCCTACGGCAATACATAATTATTTTCAAATGCCGACGGGAAAATCATGAAAATGATTTTTTCTAATACCAATGGTGAAATAGTGATTATTAATTTTTCCTAATGTCTAGGGCAAAACATGTTTATTAATTTTTCCTAATGCCGACGGCAAAACATGAACATAATTATTTTCAAATGCCTACGGGAAAATCATGAAAATGATTTTTTCTAATACCAATGGTGAAATAGTGATTATTAATTTTTCCTAATGTCTACGGCAAAACATGTTTATTAATTTTTCCTAATGCCGACGGCAAAACATGAATATAATTTTTTCAAATGCCGACGGGAAAATGATTTTTCCTAATGACGACGGGAAAACATGATTATTATTATTTTTTTCCTAATGCATACGGCATGCATGATAATTTTCCCTAATGCCTACGGCAATGCATGATAATTTTTCCTAATGCCTACGGCAATGCATGATAATTTTTCCTAATGCCGACGGCAAAACATGATTATTATTTTTTCAAATGCCGACGGCAAAACATGATTGTTATTTTTTTCTAATGCTCCCAGTGTTGCCAGACTGTAGAAATTTGTTATCGTAATACTACATCAGTAATATCAGAGAAAGTAGATTTGATGACTACTAGTTCCTATGGTCTCATATGAATCATGGGAATGTGCTTGTGTGATTTCCTCACGCTAATAAATTGTTATAAAATAAAATAATTAAATAAATTATTTTATTTATTTATAAAACGTTCTCATGTATGTGAACACCCCTAATGCTTGTGTGTGGGGGGTCCAGCTTGTTTGTCGCTGGTAAGCTTATATTCTGTTTATTTGTTTAAGAAATATATTTGTATGTATGTGTGTATGATGTATGTATGTATGTATGTGTGTATGATGTATGTATGTATGTATGTATGTATGTATGTATGTACGATCGAAAGAACTTGTGCGTGGAATATTTTGTGGCTGTGTAGAATACATTTATATTTTGCAACATAATCATTTTCTTTGTCTACGATTATTTTAAAGCAGCAAAGTTTCAACTAACTACAGTCATAAGCAGAGAAACAAAAAGTAAAAATTTGCAAGTTAGCAAAAATGCTAACTTTTCCTCCTCCTTCCCACTTCCTTCTCTTTCCTTTATGTAGTTTGTATTTGAAATAAGAAAACACTTGTATATTTTTTATTTTTCTATACATTTATTGCTTAAAATTTTTTAAAATTTTATAATAATACATACATTAATATTTTAAAGAGTGAAAAAATTCATTTAAAGCAAGATATTTCTTTTGTTAGTAAAATAGCATTTTTTTAATGCGCAAACACCAAGTTTATGATAATTACAATAAAAATATTCTGGATACTTAATCTCCATTTGTTTAAAGTTGATACAGCCTATATCCTCAACGTTAAAAATTTTTCGGCATAAAATTTTTTCCAACCATCGTCTTTTCTCTTCACCTTTTACATAAATTTTAGAACATCTTGCGTTGGCTTTTAAAAAATTGCAAACGCTTTCAAAAGAAACTGATCCAGCAGTCCAGCTGAGGTGATGATAGTTTTTCGTTAGCCACTTTGCTTTTTTATTGATAAGCATTTAAAATCAAAAGGTGGTTTTATAATGAAATTGTTATATTCATAATTGTTGAAAACAATCGCTACTTCTTTTGCGATGAAATCATTTGAATTACTTTTGAAACCTTGTACGTCTATAAAAATTGTGTTGTTTTCCATATTACTCAATTTATAAGACTTTTCGAACTTGTCCTTTGATGGGTATATATTCTATTATGCGATCATGAATAAGAATGCAGTAAGCTGATGTCTTTGCTGCAATATTAGTTGCTGTTTCAAATGCTATTTTTATATCAATCGGTCCATTATTGAGTGATTGATTCTGATGACTGACATCTACTACAATAATAGGAGCTTTTGTCTTAAACTCTGATGCAGATAGAAGCGGTTGAGATTTTTTCACGTAGTAGCTTTGTTGGAATCTTAGATACATATCATATAGAATTGCATATCGTTCATTTTTGAACTTTATGTTAAGATCATCATATGGATATGAGACTGAATTTAAATGTACTTTTAAATTAGTCAAATCACAATGAACAAACTTATTTTCTTGTTGAAAAGCAATCAATACAAAACGGGGGCGTTCTCTATTTGCAGCCAGTTAAACATTCCAAATATGGCTAGTACCTGTGTTTAATTGTGGATTAACATGACAATCCCAACTGCGAAATGCCATAGGCATAGAAGCACCATTGTTAATAATTTTTATCATATTCAATTTGCTAAAGTCGGATAATTGTACATGTGGGATTCTCCATGAGATGAGTGAAATTGTAAGTTTAGCTTTTTCAGTAGAAACACTCGAGCGTACAAGATCTTCATCATTCTTATTGCGCAAGAGTATCAATTCATGTTTTCCATTTAGTATAACTTTGTTGTAGTCTTCGGCGAATCCTAGAAGCATTTTTAGAGGTACATAAAAATTGAAAAATCCATTTTCAAGAGTGACATCGTCAATTTTGTTCCATCCAGCATTTTGCATCACATTGCTTTCTGTTGGTGACAGAGAAACCAAATTTTTTATAGTGCTTGTGGCTCCTAAATATCTTGTATGGTCAATTTCAATTCCATTGAGCTCATAGCGAATTTCATCAAATAGATATGCCACAAAGTTGTTTTTTAATAAAAAGTTCTCCGAAGAAGAAGAAGAAGAAGATTTGGCCTTATTATCATCGACAACAAATCTCTCTACATAAATGTAGCTCTCACTGGGTAGCACATACAAATCTTGATTTTGTATTGAAATTCTAATTTCATCATTATTGTTGTAAGATTGTAAGTATGGTACATATGTATGATAGTCCTTTTTGATTATATTCTCATCAGACAAGGGTTTATCTAAGACATCTATTATTGAACTCATTTTGTCTTCAATTTAAAATTCAAGGACTTTAGAAAATTTTTATTTGATGTTGTTAGAGCTTTTTGTTGAGCTGGTCGCTTTAATGTTGTTGTTGTTGTTCTTGGTGCTATATTTTTCAATGTATTTGTGTTGTATATTAGCATTATTTAGTTGGCCTTAAATGTATTCGTATTGTAATTTCCTCTCCTCGGAAATTAATTAAATCACCGTGTTGATCCAGTACGCGCAGCGCTAGTGAACTTATCTCTCTGGTGTTTACAGGTAAATAGATAAGATTTCTTGGAACCTCATCTATTTTATAGCCTGGAGGCACATTAATCGGAAATTCATGAAGTGTATGCGATTTCGAGTTATTCATATATGTGTTCATAGCGATACTACTTTCAATTCGCAAGAGATTCACTTTAAAAATATTAACTGGAAGATCTGAATAATAATATTTGTTTGGTGTTAGGATTTTGCTATTGAATCCTAAAAGTTTTCGAATTGTATTGTCTTTATTAAAATATACAAGATCCTTGGAACTATTAACTTTAACTTGCATTGTATTGTTATTGGCTTCAATAAAAATCTTATTTGCTGGGCAGAGTCGTTTGTATTCCTCTTCTATAAAATCAACTATATTATTTAATTCGTAAGATCCAATTGGTATTTCAATTATATGTTCCCCTATATGAAACATATTGTTGTAGGTGTCTACATTTGGAATACTGTTGTATGAATGAAAATCAGTTAGAGCACACTCATATGCACCATGTAATTCAATAGGAGGAAAGTAACTAGCAGATAGTTCTGATGAGTTAGAGCTCAGAGTAAGTGTTATTGACATTATAACAGTCTGATTACAATTAAATAATGTTTAGTACACAGTATGGTTTATAAGTATGATTTACAAATTTTATTTAAAACTTTTTCTCATTTTAAAATTAACATTAGTTTCTTAATATTAATGCTATTGTTGTTGTTGCAATTGATGTTGTTGTCGTTTCTAATTTAGTTTTTCTTCCAACTATAATATTTCATCTTTACTTATCCAAGAATTGTGTTGATTAGAAAATCCCAGCCATTTAACATATACCTCCTTCCCTTTAATTTTAAGAACCTTTTCAACTAGATATGTATTTGGAAATCTAGTTTTTGAAAGTTCCTCAGTATAGAAGCCACATTTAATAGGATTGCCAAGATAGTCTTCAAATATGTATGTTGCAGGATTTGTATTTTGAACTCTTGTAATTGTGAAAATTTCTGTACTCCAATTTGGAGTATAACCTTTTTCAAATGTGCTTATATTTGCTTATGCGAACATGATCTCCCACATTAAATTTTGACATTTTATACATTTTCAAATGACTGTATACTGTATTTAGCAGCTTTTCCTCATTTGTTGAGTTGACTTTAATAGGAGCCATTTTAATGGTACGATGAACTTTTCTATTGTATGCATTGAGTAAATCTTTGTATATATCAATCCACTTATATGAACCATTATAACTAAATTCTTTCCACATCATTCCTTTCAATGTTCTATTAAATCGTTCTACTATTGATGCTTTCATAATGCTATATGTTGAGTAGTGATTAATGTTGTATTTATGCATTAATTTTCCAAAGTGTTTGTTGAAAAATTCTTTTCCATCATCTGTTTGTAAGTTTTTTGGTACTCGTCCCAATTCAAAAATATCTTCCATTGCCTTGGTTGTTTCGAGTGCTGTTTTTGTTTTTAGCGGTACTGCCCATGCAAATTTTGAGAATGTGTCAATTACAGTCAACAAAAATCGATCATTTCTATTTTCTTTAGAATAGTTCCCCATTTCAACTAAATCAGCTTGCCAAAGATCATCTATTCCTTTCATTACAACTCTGCGACGCACAAATTGTTTTCGTGCTTGCTTATGGAGTTCATTTACTAAATTTCTTTTTGAAGACATTAAGTTGTTTTTAAAGATTTTTTGCAGAGTGTTGTGATCTGCTTGACGCACTTTCAGCTATTGATACAAACATATAATTTTCTAATCTATAAATTTTTTCATTAAGCTGTTCAATTTGTTCTTCAAAGGATGTTTTAATATGTAGAATATCTTTTTCAATTTTATAATTTTCTTCTATATATAATTTTATTTCGCATTGTAGTTCCTCAATTTGCATTTGAATATCTTCTCGTATTATAGTATTATCCCCCTTAAAGTATGTTAATAATTTCTCTTCTAATTTTTCGATTGGAGTTTGCAAAAACAATTTATTGATAACATCGTTTTCCTCCAGAGCTTTTGCAACATTTTTGATCCTTTTGTTTTGGACATCAATGTTGTTGTCCGTATCCACAAAGAATTTCAGCAGTTTAGGTGCATTTTTCAAAGAAATTGTGCTGCTAGTATCGTTTAAATAGTGTCCAAATTTATCAACAGACATACTCTATTTAGTTTATTAAAGTTAGTGTATTATATTCGCTTCACGTAGTTCTTCAATAATTGATACAATTTCGTTATTGTGATTAGTATGACCTGCACCTTGTGATGCGAGCAGTAGTCGAAGTCTATCTACTAACTCATTTGGATCGTCCCAGTATATATAGTTGGGATTATTGATGTTAACTTGCATCATTCCCTCACCTAAATAGCTACCTTTGGGCTTAGACCCTGTTGATTCAGGTAAATTCTTCTGGTTTTTCTCATCAATAAATTTCTTAATAATATATTTATATTTATATCCTCTAGTACCCTTAATTTGACCATCAGGTTTAAAGTCTCTTCTATATGCATTAGTAGTAATTAAAATCTTTTTATAGATTTCAAGTTCAAATTTATCGTAATTTTTTGGTATTTTATGAAACATTAGAGAAAATAGTCCTGGTGTTAGAGTCCATATCTGACCACCAACTTGTATTTTATCTTCATTCAGTTTTAGGCTACTATCACCAAATTTTCATTCATTATTGTAATCTTTATGTGGGCCATAGTTTGTATCTAACTCATTTCTCCCTTCCAAAACTGATAAATCAGTATAAGTATATTCTGTATTGGAAGTCTGTGAGTAAAAATCATCTTCATCATCATCATCATCATTTTCAGTATTAACATCATTAAATAAGATGGTATTATCAAAAATTGTCCCTTCTACTAGTTTTTTTTGGTGTACTTGTCTCTATCTTGACTGATGCGTTTTCGGGCTTTAAATTTGTATTATTTTCAACTTCTGTCTTGATGTTACTTTCTTCTTTCATACGAATTCTTTTAATATTTTTAGAACTATTTATGAATTCTTTAAGAGTTTCTGTTATAGGTTTGAATGTATCTCTTAATTGTTCACGTGTATCTATTTCACCAGTTTTTATACTACGAAGCTTTTTCTTCAACACATTTCTTGTCAACACCAACTGTTTTAAAATTTTCTCATCCATGTTTGCTAAGGGCAAATAACAGGTATCAGCAATCAGATCAGCATATCAGGACCTGGTCTGGTTTTCAGATCAGCTTTTCAGGACCTGGTATGGTTTTCAGATCAGCTTTTCAGGACCTGGTCTGGTTTTCAGATCAGCTTATCAGGACCTAGTCTAGTTTTCAGATCAGCCTTTCAGGACCTGGTCTGGTTTTCAGATCAGCTTTTCAGGACCTGGTCTGGTTTTCAGATCAGCTTATCAGGACCTGGTCTGGTTTTCAGATCAGCTTTTCAGGACCTGGTCAGGTTTTTAGATCAGCTTTTCAGGACCTGGTCTGGTTTTCAGATCAGCTTTTCAGGACCTGGTCTGGTTTTCAGATCAGCTTATCAGGAGCTGGTCTGGTTTTCAGGTAGCTGATACAGTTTGGAGATCAGCTTATCAGGTATCGGATGAGGTTATAGCAAATAGATGTATCAAGTTTAAAGTTAGATTAATAACTAAAGTCAATCTTTTATGAGAAGTGGTTTATATAGTTATGAAATAGTCAAATTGCTTTCTGTAGCGACCATCATTTAATTCATTATCTTTGCTTATCACTAAAAAGCCATAGTTATCCCTCCAACACTCTCGACAAATTTCTTGGAACTTTTCATAACTCATATCGGTGCCAACATGATCCCTATAAACATGTTTCATATTTGTCTCATCTTGCTTAAACATTATAATAACATTTCCATTGTCTCTTATTAAATGTTTGGGAATTCTAGTATAAGTTTGACACAAGTAGAATGAATCAACATCCCTATGCCGTCCCATACAAAAATATGAACGTATATTATTCTGCTTCTCACATACAACATCATCAAATATCATAATTGATTTAGTTTTAGCTTGGTCAGGTGGAATAACTGATTCATTATCGGTGAATGCATAATATCCCATTCCTTTAATTGGTGAAATTAGTTTCTTCAAGTACTCATATTTGGGTTGATAAAGAGATTTTGAGTATAAATAGATGTTTTCAAACTTGAGTCCATTAGGACTTTCTAGTAAGCCGATCATAGCATTAGTCTTTCCACAATTTGATGGCCCTACTATTAGAGCACGAATAAAATTTGGTAAGAGGGGGCTATGCGCTATTTTTGAAGTGATGCTCGATGATTCATCAATATTACGAACTAAAATATGTTTATGTTGTTTCACTAACTGCATTTTTGTAAATAAATACATTTCATAAATGTTTCCTCTTTTTATAGAAAAAATCAGATAATATGGTTATACGATATCAGAAAACGTTTAGTCATAAAAACACCTTCGTTGGAGGAGGTATAGTAGATAAAATAATAAACTATCTACCTGTTGAACTTCATCTTCCTAGATATCAGTACTGTGGACCTGGAACAAAACTACAAAATTGTTTAAAACGATGTGATAAAGGAATTAATTTATTGGACTCTGCTTGTAAAGACCACGATATAGCTTATTCAAAAAATAAGGATTTAAGCACTAGACACAAAGCTGATAAAATACTTGAAAATTCAGCTTGGGATCGAGTTTTATCAAAAGATAGTAGTATTGCTGAAAAATCATTTGCCTATATGGTTACTAACGCAATGAAAGCCAAAACAAAATTTGGTACGGGTGTGGAGAAAAAGAAAAATGTTAAAAAGAACAAACTAAATGGTAAAGAACTGTTTAGAACATCAATTGGAGCTGCAACAAAAATACTAAAGAAGGAAAAACCATTAAATAATAACTCAGCAATTAAAATTGCCCGAAAAACAAATCATTAAAAGGAAGAAAATCTCATATTATAGTACCACGTGTAATACGTGTCCCAAAAATTGGTGGGTTTTTGCCTCTAATACCGATTTTAACTGCTCTGGGTGCAATTGGTAGTCTAACAACTGGAGGTGCGGCTATAGCTAAAGCTGTAAATGCAACAAAGAATGCAAAAAATCAACTTGATGAAGCAACTAGACATAATAAAGCGATGGAATCTATTGCAGTTGGAAAGGGACTTTACTTAAAACCATATAAAAAGGGTTATGGTTTAGTTTTCAAAGAGGAATCAAAAAACTATTAGAGATGCTACCCAACAGACCACTATCTGATGAGGACCGAAACCGTTTCTCTATAAATATTCCATATTTTAGAGGAGTTTTCATGTTGAATACTCTACCAAAACGAACAAAGAAAATAGAATGTGGAATAATCAATTTAGACGTATCAACAGGACCTGGTACACATTGGGTAGCATATTATAAAAACAACAATGAAAAAGAATATTTCGACAGCTTTGGAAACTTACAACCTCCTTCGGAAGTAGTCAAATATCTTGGTACAAATATAAAATACAACTATAATCAACATCAGAATTTCAATACATTTACCTGTGGTCATTTATGTCTTAAATTTCTTTATGAAATAACTGAAAATATTAAATAAAAAAGCACAAACATTTATTTTTTTACAAAACTGTTTCATGTATTTTTATTTATAGTTTAAAATACAAAATTATTATATATTATTGCCAAATTGGAAATTGGGAATTTTGAATTAGAAATTCACTCAGCTCGCTTTCAACAATTAAGCTTTGTTCACCTTCTCTACTTAAGCAATATGATCCGCTCGAGAGTTCTTTAATTTCAGCACCGGTTAAAGCATTATATCGCTTTGGGAGTAACATTATGTGGTTTTCCATTTCAACTTTTAGTGTTGGCCCATATTTTGTTGTTACTCTTGACACTTTTCGAATGGTGTATTTAATTGATGTCTCAAGCTCCTTTATGTGGATTAAGGTTTTATTTTTTAGTGAATTAAATTTTGATGTTAGATTTTTTGTAGACTCCATTTTTTATTTACTTCTGCGCACTTTAAATGTTTAACTGAAAATGATCTTAAAAGTAGCGATGATGACTTCTAGAAGGCTAATCGAAAATATTTATGGTGAAATAGTGAATAAGTGGGGGATAGTGATAGACAGAAAGAGATGGTTATAGAGAGAAAAGGGATAGAGAGAGATAGAGTGCTAAAAAAGAAGTATGGAATATAGATGATGGTATAGATATTTTAAATATCAAAAGATAGTACTTTTAAAATTTAAAGAGCAAATTAGTCTTAAGGAAACCTTCAAACAATCATCATTCATTAATTTATCGGGAAATACAATGAGCCAAATTAGACGTACTCTAAACCAATTTTTAAGAGATTTCTAAAGCTTCAGGCTTTTTGATCATTGGGAGATGATCAAATTTTTCGAAAATATGCTAGATGAGAACGAAGAATATGGTATCATGGAAGATGAAGACAATACAGAAGGACACTTCAAAAGCTGTCCTTGGTATGATCCTGAGTGTGAGGAAGGACCTGATACTTGCAGATGTACAATATATTTTTTGCGCAAAAGTATATTAGAAAATTTAATAATTAGATACTATGAAATGTTTCCATCATTATAATAAAAATAAATAAAATTAAATTAAATTATTCCTTGTTTTGTATTATTTTTTAAAGGATATTTAGGAATCATTTATTCGAATAGAAAATTACAGAAACTTGTATGTAGTGAAAAATATAAGGACTTATCCGATTATCTAAATTGTTTCTCTTTATGAAAATATGAAATTTAATGGAATTTCATAATATTGTAAAATTCAATTTGTTTTGTGCAGAACCTCTCAGGGAAAACAAGACTGTGCATGTTTAAGCGATATGAAAACAAGAATTTGCAAATAAGCAAAAACGAAAGTTTTTTTGATTCAACGGAGTAAAGCCAATAAAGAAATAAACACTTTGGAAAATTAATGCATAAATACAACATTAATCACTACTCAACATATAGCATTATGAAAGCATCAATAGTAGAACGATTTAATAGAACATTGAAAGGAATGATGTGGAAAGAATTTAGTTATAATGGTTCATATAAGTGGATTGATATATACAAAGATTTACTCAATGCATACAATAGAAAAGTTCATCGTACCATTAAAATGGCTCCTATTAAAGTCAACTCAACAAATGAGGAAAAGCTGCTAAATACAGTATACAGTCATTTGAAAATGTATAAAATGTCAAAATTTAATGTGGGAGATCATGTTCGCATAAGCAAATATAAGCACACATTTGAAAAAGGTTATACTCCAAATTGGACTACAGAAATTTTCACAATTACAAGAGTTCAAAATACAAATCCTGCAACATACATATTAGAAGACTATCTTGGCAATCCTATTAAATGTGGCTTCTATACTGAGGAACTTTCAAAAACTAGATTTCCAAATACATATCTAGTTGAAAAGGTTCTTAAAATTAAAGGGAAGGAGGTATATGTTAAATGGCTGGGATTTTCTAATCAACACAATTCTTGGATAAGTAAAGATGAAATATTATAGTTGGAAGAAAACCTAAATTAGAAACGACAACAACATCAATTGCAACAACAACAATAGCATTAATATTAAGAAACTAATGTTAATTTTAAAATGAGAAAAAGTTTTAAATAAAATATGTAAATCATACTTATAAACCATACTGTGTACTAAACATTATTTAATTGTAATCAGACTGTTATAATGTCAATAACACTTACTCTGAGCTCTAACTCATCAGAACTATCTGCTAGTTACTTTCCTCCTATTGAATTACATGGTGCATATGAGTGTGCTCTAACTGATTTTCATTCATACAACAGTATTCCAAATGTAGACACCTACAACAATATGTTTCATATAGGGGAACATATAATTGAAATACCAATTGGATCTTACGAATTAAATAATATAGTTGATTTTATAGAAGAGGAATACAAACGACTCTGCCCAGCAAATAAGATTTTTATTGAAGCCAATAACAATACAATGCAAGTTAAAGTTAATAGTTCCAAGGATCCTGTATATTTTAATAAAGACAATACAATTGGAAAACTTTTAGGATTCAATAGCAAAATCCTAACACCAAACAAATTTTATTATTCAGATCTTCCAGTTAATATTTTTAAAGTGAATCTCTTGCGAATTGAAAGTAGTATCGCTATAAACACATATATGAATAACTCGGAATCGCATACACTTCATGAATTTCCGATTAATGTGCCTCCAGGCTATAAAATAGATAAGGTTCCAAGAAATCTTATCTATTTACCTGTAAACACCAGAGAGATAAGTTCACTAGCGCTGCGCAAACTGGATCAACACGGTGATTTAATTAATTTCCGAGGAGAGGAAATTACAATACGAATACATTTAAGGCCAACTAAATAATGCTAATATACAACACAAATACATTGAAAAATATAGCATCAAGAACAACAACAACAACATTAAAGCGACCAGCTCAACAAAAAGCTCTAACAACATCAAATAAAAATTTTCTAAAGTCCTTGAATTTTAAATTGAAGACAAAATGAGTTCAATAATAGATGTCTTAGATAAACCCTTGTCTGATGAGAATATAATCAAAAAGGACTATCATACATATGTACCATACTTACAATCTTACAACAATAATGATGAAATTAGAATTTCAATACAAAATCAAGATTTGTATGTGCTACCCAGTGAGAGCTACATTTATGTAGAGAGATTTGTTGTCGATGATAATAAGGCCAAATCTTCTTCTTCTTCTTCTTCGGAGAACTTTTTATTAAAAAACAACTTTGTGGCATATCTATTTGATGAAATTCGCTATGAGCTCAATGGAATTGAAATTGACCATACAAGATATTTAGGAGCCACAAGCACTATAAAAAATTTGGTTTCTCTGTCACCAACAGAAAGCAATGTGATGCAAAATGCTGGATGGAACAAAATTGACGATGTCACTCTTGAAAATGGATTTTTCAATTTTTATGTACCTCTAAAAATGCTTCTAGGATTCGCCGAAGACTACAACAAAGTTATACTAAATGGAAAACATGAATTGATACTCTTGCGCAATAAGAATGATGAAGATCTTGTACGCTCGAGTGTTTCTACTGAAAAAGCTAAACTTACAATTTCACTCATCTCATGGAGAATCCCACATGTACAATTATCCGACTTTAGCAAATTGAATATGATAAAAATTATTAACAATGGTGCTTCTATACCTATGGCATTTCGCAGTTGGGATTGTCATGTTAATCCACAATTAAACACAGGTACTAGCCATATCTGGAATGTTAAACTGGCTGCAAATAGAGAACGCCCCCGTTTTGTATTGATTGCTTTTCAACAAGAAAATAAGTTTGTTCATTGTGATTTGACTAATTTAAAAGTACATTTAAATTCAGTCTCATATCCATATGATGATCTTAACATAAAGTTCAAAAATGAACGATATGCAATTCTATATGATATGTATCTAAGATTCCAACAAAGTTACTATATGAGGGAATCTCAACCGCTTCTATCTGCATCAGAGTTTAAGACAAAAGCTCCTATTATTGTAGTAGATGTCAGTCATCAGAATGAATCACTCAATAATGGACCGATTGATATAAAAATAGCATTTGAAACAGCAACTAATATTGCAGCAAAGACATCAGCTTACTGCATTCTTATTCATGATCGCATAATAGAATATATACCCATCAAAGGACAAGTTCGAAAAATCTTATAAATTGAGTAATATGGAAAATAACACAATTTTTATAGACGTACAAGGTTTCAAAAGTAATTCAAATGATTTCATCGCAAAAGAAGTAGCGATTGTTTTCAACAATTATGAATATAACAATTTCATTATAAAACCACCATTTGATTTTAAATGCTTATCAATAAAAAAGCAAAGAGAAGTAAAGTGGCTAACGAAAAACTATCATCACCTCAGCTGGACTGCTGGATCAGTTTCTTTTGAAAGCGTTTGCAATTTTTTAAAAGCCAACGCAAGATGTTCTAAAATTTATGTAAAAGGCGAAGAGAAAAGACGATGGTTGGAAAAAATTTTATGCCGAAAAATTTTTAACGTTGAGGATATAGGCTGTATCAACTTTAAACAAATGGAGATTAAGTATCCAGAATATTTTTATTGTAATTATCATAAACTTGGTGTTTGCGCATTAAAAAATGCTATTTTACTAACAAAAGAAATATCTTGCTTTAAATGAATTTTTACATTCTTTAAAATATTAATGTATGTATTATTATAAAATTTTAAAAAACTTTAAACAATAAATGTATAGAAAAATAAAAAATCTACAAGTGCTTTCTTATTTCAAAAACAAACTACATAAAGGAAAGAGAAGGAAGTGGGAAGGAGGAGGAGAAGTTAGCATTTTTGCTAACTTGCAAATTTTTACTTTTTGTTTCTCTGCTTATGACTGTAGTTAGTTGAAACTTGCTGCTTTAAAATAATCGCAGCCAAAGAAAATGATTACGTTGCAAAATATAAATGTATTCTACACACCCACAAAATATTCCACTCACAAGTTCCTTCGATCGCATACACACACATCCATACATACATACATGCATGCATCATACACACATACATACATACGTACATACATACAAATATATTTCTTAAACAAATAAACAGAATATAAGCTTACCAGCGACAAACAAGCTGGACCCCCCACACACAAGCATTAGGGGTGTTCACATACATGAGAACGTTTTATAAATAAATAAAATAATTTATTTAATTATTTTATTAATTTATTTAATTATTTTATTTATAAACAATTTATTAGCGTGATGAAATCACACAAGCACATTCCCACGATTCATATGAGAATCGTCTAGTAGTCATCAAACCTATTTTCTCTGATATTACTGATGTAGTATTACGATATCAAATTTCTACAGTCTGGCAACACTGGGAGCATTAGAAAATAATAATCATGTTTTGCCGTCGGCATTTGAAAAAAATAATAATCATGTTTTGCCGTAGGCATTAGGAATAATAATCATGTTTTGCCGTAGACATTAGGAAAAATTAATAATCATGTATTGCCGTCGGCATTTTAAAAAATAATAATCATGTTTTGCCGTAGACATTAGGAAAAATTAACAATCATGTATTGCCGTCGGCATTTGAAAATAATTATGTATTGCCGTAGGCATTAGGAGAATATAACAATCATGTTTTGCCGTCGGCATTTGAAAATAATTATGTATTGCCGTCGGCATTTGAAAAAATTATCATGCAATGCCGTAGGCATTAGGAAAAATTATCATGCATGCCGTAGGCATTAGGAAAAAGACAGACTTATTGAACCACCCTCGAAAAATATTTAAAGGACTTATCGAACCACCCTCGTAGGTATCAAATTTCAAGAATTTAACAATTTTCAAATTTTAATTACCCAAATTTAACAATTTCAGCAACAATTTAACAATTTTAATTGCCACAGAACCGCCAGTTCACAACTACTCATATCGCTTAAACATGCACAGTCTTGTTTTTCCTGAGAGGTTGTTCTGCACAAAACAAATTGAATTTCACAATATTATGAAATTACATTAAATTTTATTAGATATTTTCATAAAGAGAAACAATTTAGATAGTCGGATAAGTCCTTATATTTTTCACTACATAGAAGTTTCTGTAATTTTCTATTCGAATAAATGATTCCTAAATTTCCTTTTAAAAAAGTAATACAAAACAAGGAATAATTTAATTTAATTTTATTTATATTAATAATACATTTTAATTTAATTTTATTTATTTTAATTATAATGATGGAAACATTTCATAGTATCCAGTTATTAAATTTTCTAGTATACTTTTGCGCAAAAAATATATTGTACATCTACAAGTATCAGGTCCTTCCTCACACTCAGGATCATACCAAGGACAGCTTTTGAAGTGTCCTTCTGTGTTGTCTTTATCTTCCATGATACCATATTCTTCGTTCTTATCTAGCACATTTTCGAAAAAATTGATCATCTCCCAATGATCAAAAAGCCTGAAGCTTTCAAAATCTCTTATAAATTGGTTTAGAGTACGTCTAATTTGACTCATTTTATTTGCCGATAAATTAATGAATGATGATTGTTTGAAGGTTTCTTTAAGACTAATTTGCTCTTTAAATTTTTAAAGTAGTATCTCTTGATCTTTAAAATATCTATACCATCATCTATATTCCATACTTCTTTTTTAGCACTCTATCTCTTTCTATCCCTTTTCTCTCTATAACCATCTCTTTTTGTCTATCACTACCCCGCACTTATTCACTATTTCACCATAAATATTCTCGATTAGGCTTCTTGAAGTCATCATCGCTACTTTTAAGATCATTTTCAGTTAAACATTCAAAGTGAGCAGAAGTAAATAAAAAAATGGAGTCTACAACAAATCTAACATCAAAATTTAATTCACTAAAAAATAAAACCTTAATCCACATAAAGGAGCTTGAGACATTAATTAAATACACCATTCGAAAAGTGACAAGAGTAACACCAAAATATGTGCCAACACTAAAAGTTGAAATGGAAAACCACATAATGTTCCTGCCAAGGCGATATAATACTTTAACCGATGATGAAATTAAAGAACTCTCGAGCGGATCATATTGCTTAAGCAGAGAAGGTGAACAAAGCTTAATAGTTGAAAGCGAGCTGAGTGAATTTCTAATTTAAAATTCCCAATTTCCTATTTGGCAATGAAATATATTAATTTTTCTATTTTAAATTATAAATATAAAGACATGAAAGAATTTTGTGAAATATAAATGTTTGTGCTTTTTTATTTAATATTTTCAGTTATTTCATAAAGAAATTTTAGACATAAATGACCACAGGTAAATGTATTGAAATTCTGATGTTGATTATAGTTGTATTTTATATTTGTACCAAGATATTTGACTACTTCCGAAGGAGGTTGTAAGTTTCCAAAGCTGTCGAAATATTCTTTTTCATTGTTGTTTTCATAATATGCTACCTAATGTGTATTCTATTTCTATTTCTATTCTATTCTATTTCTATTCTATTTTCTTTGTTCGTTTTGGTAGAGTATTCAACATGAAAACTCCTCTAAAATATGGAATATTTATAGAGAAACGGTTTATGTCCACATCAGATAGTGGTCTTTGGGGTAGCATCTCTAAGAGTTTTTTGATTCCTCTTTGTAAACTAAACCATAACCCTTTTTATATGGTTGTAAGTAAAGTCCCTTTCCAACTGCTATAGATTCCATCGCTATATTATGTCTATTTGCTTCATCAAGTTGATTTTTTTCGTTCTGTGTTACATTTACAGCTTTAGCTATAGCAGCACCCCCAGTTGTTGGACTACCAATTGCACCCAGAGCAGTTAAAATCGATATTAGAGGCAAAATACTATAAATTTTTGGGACACGTATTACACGTGGTACTATAATATGAGATTTTCTTCCTTTTAATGATTTGTTGATAGTTTTTCGGGCAATTTTAATTGCTGAGTTATTATCTAATGGTTTTTCCTTCTTTAGTATTTTTGTTGCAGCTCCAATTGATGTTCTAAACAGTTCTTTACCATTTAGTTTGTTCTTTTTAACATTTTTCTTTTTCTCCACACCCATACCAAATTTTGTTTTGGCTTTCATTGCGTTAGTAATCATATAGGCAAATGATTTTTCAGCAATACTACTATCTTTTGATAAAACTCGATCCCAAGCTGAATTTTCAAGTATTTTATCAGCTTTGTGTCTAGTGCTTAAATCCTTATTTTTTGAATAAGCTATATCGTGGTCTTTACAAGCAGAGTCCAATAAATTAATTCCTTTATCACATCGTTTTAAACGTTTTTGTAGTTTTGTTCCATGTCCACAGTACTGATATTTAGGAAGATGAAGTTCAACAGGTAGATAGTTTATTATTTTATCTACTATACCTCCTCCAACGAAGGTGTTTTTATGACTAAACGTTTTCTGATATCGTATAACCATATTATCTGATTTTTTCTATAAAAAGAGGAAACATTTATGAAATGTATTTATTTACAAAAATGCAGTTAGTGAAACAACATAAACATATTTTAGTTCGTAATATTGATGAATCATCGAGCATCACTTCAAAAATAGCGCATAGCCCCCTCTTACCAAATTTTATTCGTGCTCTAATAGTAGGGCCATCAAATTGTGGAAAGACTAATGCTATGATCGGCTTACTAGAAAGTCCTAATGGACTCAAGTTTGAAAACATCTATTTATACTCAAAATCTCTTTATCAACCCAAATATGAGTACTTGAAGAAACTAATTTCACCAATTAAAGGAATGGGATATTATGCATTCACCGATAATGAATCAGTTATTCCACCTGACCAAGCTAAAACTAAATCAATTATGATATTTGATGATGTTGTATGTGAGAAGCAGAATAATATACGTTCATATTTTTGTATGGGACGGCATAGGGATGTTGATTCATTCTACTTGTGTCAAACTTATACTAGAATTCCCAAACATTTAATAAGAGACAATGGAAATGTTATTATAATGTTTAAGCAAGATGAGACAAATATGAAGCATGTTTATAGGGATCATGTTGGCACCGATATGAGTTATGAAAAGTTCCAAGAAATTTGTCGAGAGTGTTGGAGGGATAACTATGGCTTTTTAGTGATAAGCAAAGATAATGAATTAAATGATGGTCGCTACAGAAAGCAATTTGACTATTTCATAACTATATAAACCACTTCTCATAAAAGATTGACTTTAGTTATTAATCTAACTTTAAACTTGATACATCTATTTGCTATAACCTCATCCGATACCTGATAAGCTGATCTCCAAACTATATCAGCTACCTGAAAACCAGACCAGCTCCTGATAAGCTGATCTGAAAACAGATCAGGTCCTGAAAAGCTGATCTGAAAACCTGACCAGGTCCTGAAAAGCTGATCTGAAAACCAGACCAGGTCCTGAAAAGCTGATCTGAAAACCAGACCAGGTCCTGAAAAGCTGATCTGAAAACCAGACCAGGTCCTGAAAGGCTGATCTGAAAACTAGACCAGGTCCTGATAAGCTGATCTGAAAACCAGACCAGGTCCTGAAAAGCTGATCTGAAAACCAGACCAGGTCCTGATAAGCTGATCTGATTGCTGATACCTGTTATTTGCCCTTAGCAAACATGGATGAGAAAATTTTAAAACAGTTGGTGTTGACAAAAAATGTGTTGAAGAAAAAGCTTCGTAGTATAAAAACTGGTGAAATAGATACACGTGAACAATTAAGAGATACATTCAAACCTATAACAGAAACTCTTAAAGAATTCATAAATAGTTCTAAAAATATTAAAAGAATTCGTATGAAAGAAGAAAGTAACATCAAGACAGAAGTTGAAAATAGTACAAATTTAAAGCCCGAAAACGCATCAGTCAAGATAGAGACAAGTACACCAAAAAAAACTAGTAGAAGGGACAATTTTTGATAATACCATCTTATTTAATGATGTTAATACTGAAAATGATGATGATGATGATGAAGATGATTTTTACTCACAGACTTCCAATACAGAATATACTTATACTGATTTATCAGTTTTGGAAGGAAGAAATGAATTAGATTCAAACTATGGCCCACATAAAGATTACAATAATGAATGGAAATTTGGTGATAGTAGCCTAAAACTGAATGAAGATAAAATACAAGTTGGTGGTCAAATATGGGCTCTAACACCAGGACTATTTTCTCTAATGTTTCATAAAATACCAAAAAATTACGATAAATTTGAACTTGAAATCTATAAAAAGATTTTAATTACTACTAATGCATATAGAATAATATTAATAATTAATTTATTGATGAGAAAAACCAGAAGAATTTACCTGAATCAACAGGATCTAAGCCCAAAGGTAGCTATTTAGGTGAGGGAATGATGCAAGTTAACATCAATAAGCCCAACTATATATACTGGGACGATCCAAATGAGTTAGTAGATCGACTTCGACTACTGCTCGCATCACAAGGTGCAGGTCATTCTAATCACAATAACGAAATTGTATCAATTATTGAAGAACTACGTGAAGCGAATATAATACACTAACTTTAATAAACTATATAGAGTATGTCTGTTGATAAATTTGGACACTATTTAAACGATACTAGCAGCACAATTTCTTTGAAAAATGCACCTAAACTGCTGGGGTTCTTTGTGGATACGAACAACAATACTGATGTCCAAAACAAAAGGATCAAAAATGTTGCAAAAGCTCTGAGTAGTAGAATGTATGAGCCCCAGCAATTAAAATTGTCAAATTTGGGTAATTAAAATCGAAATTTTGTAATTTATGGGCTAAAATTTACATATTAAGGTAATTACTGTCAATGGTGTGAAGTGACGAGGGTTATGGACGGTTTGTTCGTAGAAAAAGGTAGTTTGATGTCGGCCGGTCGATGTGTGTTTGTTTTAATTTTATGGTTTGATATCCGTTCGCCGATGCGAATAGTTAATTATGTAGGCACGTGGGGCTTGTTTGTACGTAGTATGTTTTTTTCGTTTGTTAAGCGGTTGCAGCAGGTTTATGATCTTATATTGTGTGTGCGTGTGTGCATAGTTTAGTTTTTTGTAATATTCTTTTGTTTGTACGTAGTATGTTTTTTCGTTTGTTAAGCGGTTGCGGAAGGGTACTTGAGAAAGAAATTTTGTGGGAATCTATGAATGTTTTTTTTTTGTTGGTTTTATTTAGTTTGATTTTTTATTTATTTTTTTCCTATGTTTAAAGAGTTCCAAGACATGAATAAAATATATGGTTTGTGAGATAAGCATGGTTTGATATCCGTTCGTCGATGTACATAGTTAATTATGTAGGTACGAAGGATTTTATGTAGGTTTTGGTTTTAATTTTTTTTTGTTGTTTGTTTTTTTTTTTTTTTTTTGTTTGTTAAGCGGTTGAAGCAGGTTTATGATTTTAGAGTGTAAGTGCGTGTGTGCATAGAGAAAAAATATTGCTTTTGTCTCTTTGCAATATTCTTTTTTTAGCTGGTGGTCATGGAAGATTATTTTAGAAAGAAATTATGTATGCTTGTGGGAAATCTATGAATGTTTTTTTGTTGTTGGTTTTATTTAGTTTGATTTTTTAATTTCCTATATTTAAAGAGTTTGAAGAGGTAAAACGAAATATGTAATTTATGAACTTATTTGAAGGTTGGAAAAATTGAAGTGTAAGATATTTATGATTGTCAAAGGGAATTGAGATGCGTGATCATGGGAGCCAACGTTATGCTCATACGTGTGTATTTGTGTATGTTTTTACAATAACTTGAGCGTTGGCAGATGGGTAAGTAATCGTATATGTATATGTGCAATGCCGAGTACAAATCTGGCATTTTCTTGTGTTCTAATCATTTTTAACTTGAGCGTTGGCAGATGGGTAAGTAGTCGTATATGTATATGTGCAATGCCGAGTACAAATCTGGCATTTTCTTGTGTTCTAATCATTTTTTAAAATGTGTGCAACGCCTTTCACATTATGTTTTTTTTTATATGGAATACAAAACGGAAATGATAAACGTTACCACTAGGGCACACTGTTGCGATGTCACAAAATATCATAGTGTGCACTCGGCATTACTTTTTTTTGTTTGTAATATTCGTTTTTTTAGCTGTGGACATGGAAGGGTATTTTAGAAAGTGATTATGTATGCTGGTGAGATATCAATGTATTGTTTTTGTTGTTGTTGTTGTTTGATTGTATTTTTTTTATGTGTAAAGACTTTGAAGAAATGAATAAAATATACAATTTATGCGTGTTGTATTTATTCATTCTTTTCACTTCTTTTGTAAAGAAATTGAAGTTTGTGATATTGAGGATTGTCAAAGATTGGTTGTTATTTTCACTGCTTGCTGACATTTGTCTCTGTCTATTGATTTTACATTGTGCATATGACTTAATCGTAACTCGTATAAATTGAGAAGTTTTCTATTCTAGCAGCAAGTAAAGCATTGTCTCTACAAGTGTCAAATCCTCAATAATTTCGCTTTTAATACGTAAATAATCAAAGTGATTTTTGAATACAAAATATTAAAAATAATAATAATATTAAAAATATATAGTAAATATTGTATAAACTAAATACAATGAATTCTTTAGTTTATGAGTGCAATGTGTGTAAAAAGGTATATAAATACAAAAAATGCTTTTTGGATCACATCCAAAATCATGGTGTAGAGGATCAAGTGGTCGTAAATCAAGAACGACCACTACCACTTAATAACACAGAATTCACTTATCCTCAACAATATCAATATCCTTATCAACAATATCCTCATCAAGAACAACAACTACAATATCCTCAACAACAACAGCATCAATATCCTTATCAACAATATCCTTATCAATAACAACAACAACAACAACAACAACAACAACAACAACAACAAGAACTACAATGTCTTCAACAACAACAACATCAATATCGTCATCAACAATATACTTATCAGCAATATCCTCATCAGCAATATCCTCATCAGCAATATGCTCATCAGCAATATCCTCATCAAGAACAACAACAACCACAACTACAAATGTATTGGCAGCAAAGTGCTACTCCCATGCAATGGTACCCAAATTTGCAGCAACTTCCTACTCCAATACATTGGTATCCAAATACTGACCAACACCAAACACTACAACATCACCCTCAACAACAACAACAACAGCAAGGTTTACAGGATTTTGGAAGTAGCTCAACAAATAATATCAACATTGATGGAGAGTGTATGAAATATTAAGAGATCAGAAAAGCATTTAAAAACAATATTATTTCTTATGGAATACAAAATAAAAAGGATCAACTTCTCTTTGAAGATTTTGTTGTCGAAAATGAATCGACTTTTATAGAGAGGCTTGAATACCATTTGAAGCAACAAACTATATTGAAATTTAATATTAGCATAGTTGCAGAATATCTAAAAATCGTGGGCGAAGAATTAGAAATAATTATAATAGTACATACAGCAAAAATGAGCTTGTTGACTAGAGCAGATGGCGTGAACGAATTTTTCTGTAAGCAGGTCAGAGAAATTCAAAATAAAATGTCTGAGTTTCAGGAAAGAGATTCCGGATGGACTCTTGTTCGCATAGTTCGAGCTGAACTAATTATTAATAAATCTTCTTTAGTAAAAGGAGCTCATTGGATTAGCACCCCGCAGAAGCTTGCTAGTCGTGGTGCTTGCATTAACATTGAAAATAGTGATAATTACTGTTTTAAGTGGGCCTTAATTGCGGCAATGAGTACCTCGGCTATCAATTTTCCGAATCGATGCTCTTCATATAACATTGAAGATATTAGTGCTAATATAATTTCGCTTCAAGATGGAACTACAATTGATTTTTCAAATTTGACATTTCCGATGTTACTAAAATATATTAAGGAATTTGAAAGGCGGAATGATGTTAGTGTGAATGTATTTGGATATGACGACGAGAGTGATGAACTAATTGGACCATTTTATATATATAACCCAAAATGAGAAGACCAAGCATGTTAACTTATTGCTATTGGAAAACGTGGATGGGCATCACTATATTTTTATAAAAGATATTTCAAAGTAAGTAATATATTGGAAAGTATTTAAAATTAAATAATACAATACGCGTGTTTGATGTCTTACAGACTACTAAAAAGGCAAACAACGACACATTGTGAACGACTCTTATTTTGCAACAGCTGTCTGCAATACACCCATCTTGAAAATATTATGGAGAAACATAAAATGGAATGTGGTAAAATAGTTACCACAATGCCAAAGGCAGAAGACTCCATACTGCGGTTCAAAAGCCACCATAGAAAAATTGACGTCCCTTTTGTTGTATACGCCGATTTTGAATGCGTTTTGCAACAGATAGACTTTAATGTAAGTAGTAAAACTAAATTAAATCAGTCACATGTACCCTGCACATTCAGTTATTTTATTAAGTGTAAGCATGACAATAAATTGGATAAGCTGAGAATTTATACGGGTAAAGATGCTTCTGAAAAATTTGTTACATTTTTGAATCAAGATTGTCAAGATATATATAACAATTAGCTCACAAAAACAATTGAAATGGAGAACTTTACAGATGAAGAAAATGTAACATTTTACAATGCGATAACTTGTCACATATGTGGACAATACTTAAATAATGATCGTGTGAGAGATCATTGTCATATAAGCGGTAAATATCGAGGTGCTGCGCATAACAGATGCAACCTAAGTTATCAAGTACCCAAGTTTATTCCAATTTATTTTCATAACTATTCATCCTATGATTCTCATCTTTTTGTGAAAGAATTAAGTAAGGTTGCGACAAATATAAAAGTCCTTCCGTTAAATAAAGAGTTATATATATCTCTATCTCAATTTATTACTATGAGTGATGGTACAGATCTTGAACTTAGGTTTCTTGATACAATGCGTTTTATGGCCGATAGTTTGGAATCGTTGGCAAATAATCTTACCGTCAACGATTTTCATACTATTAGAGCACAATTTCAAACAAGCCAAGAATTTAATCTCATAAGGAGGAAAGGAGTTTTTCCCTATGATTATCTTGATTCTTTTGAAAAACTTAATGAAACACAACTTCCATCTAGAAAAGATTTCTTTAATAAACTTAATAACAAAGAATGTTCTATTGAAGACTATGCGCATGCGAATGAAGTCTGGACAATTTTTAACTGCAAAACTTTGAAAGATTATATGGAATTGTATTTGAAAACAGATGTGCTTCTCCTAACGGATATTTTTGAAAATTTTAGAAATGTCTGTAAATAAATTTATAGCTTGGAACCCTGTCAATACTATACTGCTCCGGGGATATCTTGGGATGCTATGCTTAAGCATACAGACATTGAATTAGAGCTAGTAACCGATATCGACATGTACAATTTCTTTAAAAGAGGGATACGAGGTGGAATTGTCCAATGTTGTAAAAGATACTCCAAGGCAAATAATAAGTATTTAGACACTTTTGATAAAAATAAACCTTCCGAATTTCTTATGTATTTAGATGCAAACAATCTTTATGGTTGGGCCATGTCTGAACATCTTCCTTATGGAGGATTCAGATGGTTAAAAAGCGAAGAACTAAATATTAATCCGCAGTTAATAGATGATAATTCAAATGATGGTTATGTATATGAGGTTGATTTAGAATATCCTTCTTATTTACATAACATGCATAACGATCTTCCTTTCTGTGCCGAAAACAAGGAAATTGGAGCATCAAAATATAAAAAACTAATAACTGATTTTTCGCCAAAACATTCTTATATAATTCATTACAGAGTACTTAAACAATGTCTAGAAAACGGTTTGATTTTGAAAAAAAATACATAGAGTTCTAACTTTTAAGCAGTCTCCATGGTTGAAAGATTATATAGACCTTAATACTAAATACAGAGCCGAAGCTAGAAATAACTTTGAAAAAAAAATTTTCAAATTGCTCAACAACGCAGTATATGGGAAAACCATGGAGAATGTGGACAAAAGGAAAGATGTGAGGATTGTTACCAGTTGGACTACATTAAACCGAAACCGCTTGGGTGCTCAAAATTGGATATCTAAATCAAATTTTCATAGCTTAGCAATATTTTCAGAATATATGGTAGCGATTCAAATGAATCGAGTGAAGACATGTTATAATAATCCCATATATTTAGGATTTTGTGCGCTGGAACTTTCTAAATGGAAGATGTATAATTTTCATTATAGATACATGCAACCTAAATTCAAGTCAAAATTGAAATTAAATTACATGGATACTGACTCATTCATATACACAATACAAACTGAAGACTTTTACGCAGACATTAAAAATGATATAGAACATGAATTTGACACTTCTGACTATCCAGAAACAAATGATTACGGGATTCCTCTCGTAAACAAAAAAGTTCTGGGTATGATGAAAGATGAGAATTGTGGGAAGATTATGGAAGAATTCGTGGGACTACGGTCTAAAATGTACTCCTTTACTGTACAAAATGGAAATGAAATTAAAAAATCTAAAGGAGTAAAAAAATGTGTTTTAGATAAGTATAGCCTAAGTTCGTATAGAGATTGTTTATTTAACAGGTCAAATGTTTATGATAATATGCTAACTTTTAAGTCTAAGTTGCATGAATTATATACTATGCAAATACATAAAGTAATATTAAGTTATCAAGATGAGAAGAGAAAAGTCAAAAGTGATGGTATAAACACATATGCATGGCATCATATTGAAATTGATGAAACAAATCCTGATTATCAACTTAATATGTTATTATTAGAAATAGAAAAACTTCAAGAAGATGAGTAAAATATGTATACAAATTAAAGCTTCTGTAATTTATTTCTCTAATTATAATTATTTAGTTTTAAGTAAAAATCTTTGTGTCTATTGTAAATTATTTTTTATTTAAGAAATATTGCCTAGTTATTCAGTTTTTTTAAATAAAACATACACTAATATGAAAATAAAAAAGCATTAAAAAAACAAATATTTTTGTGTACAGTTTTTTTTATTTATTATCCATCCTTAAATAAAATTTATGAATTTTCACATCTGTTACAATCTTGTGTTGCATTTTTTCTCCAATCTCATAACAAAGTCGTGTTAATTCAATCTTTACATCCCTTTCGTGTATTCCTTGTATTTCATTGATTTGAAGTTTTGTTTTGTTTAAAGCGGAGCAAGTTGGTATATAATATTCATGATAGAAATGAAGGATTTGTTTTCTTAGAATGTTGTTCCAACATAAAATTGATGTAAAAAATACTCGAATTTGAGTTAGTGATCTTCAAGTGTCAGAATTGATTTTTATTTTAAAGTTTCCTTGTATGATAACTAAAAAACGAACACCTCTTTTATATTGAAACTTATATTCAACATCGCTTTCACTTTCATTATCAATTATATTTATAGAATTTAAAAAATCCCGACGATTAAGCATATCATGAATATACTCCTTATAGCACATCAGATGTAACCACTCTTCTCGATCCAGTGCAATGTATTGCTTATTTTTATAATTCAACCATATCATTGGCTTAAAACCAAAAGCTGTAGAAAATCCACATGCAATCTTCAATTTCCAATTGAGCAAGTATTCAAACTCAAAACCAAATCATACATTTGAGGTTTTCGTTCTTGATTGTTGTGAAATATATTCTTTAAAGTACGTTTATCCATCCTCAATGAAAATAATATTTAAACTAATAGTTCTTTCGCTCTATTAATCTCTATATATACATATTTATATTAAAATAAATAAGAAATCAAAAGCATACACAATTACATATATATTTTATATTTATTCATTAATTTTTTGACTTAAATTTTTATAAGTATCTATAATTTTAAAAATTATTTTTTTCCTAATGTGAAACATGGTACACCGACATGTGTCTGGGCCTTCTTCACATCCTTCACTATACCAGGGGCAGCTGGCAAAATGTCCACTATCAGAGTCCTCCTGCTCTATAATTCCATAGTCCACATTTTCCGTCAGCATTGAAATAAAAAAATTTATGCTTTCCTTATGCTCATATAGTAATAAGTCCTCAAAGGAATGGAGGAATTCAAATAACAGCTCACGTACTTGACTCATTTTTTTAATTTTTATTTTAATTTTCTTTTTTTAAAGAATACTTTTTTCTTGAATGCTATTTTTATATTAGTACTCTTGAAAGGTTTACATTCTTATTTATAGTAAAATATTCTTGTGAAATTAAAATTTTACAAAAAATTGTAAGTTCTTTTGAAATTTTTTTGTTTCAGTTACACTTTAGCACATTAATATAACTATCTCTCTAATCTTTTGTTTTGTAATTTTTTTGTTTCAGTTACACTTTAGCACATTAATATAACTATCTCTCTAATCTTTTGTTTTGTATTTTTTTTTTCAGTTACACTTTAGCACATGAATATAACTATCTCTATGATCTTTTGTTTTGAAATTTTTTGTTTCAGTTACGCCTTAGAACGTCAAAATATGTAACTATCTCTTTCACTACAATTCTATCAGTGACAAAACAAAAAATTTACGTAAAATATAATTACAATATGAGAAAAAGAGATAGCTACGATACTGATCTTTCTTTTAAGAACTATTTTTTACCTATTAAAAGATTGGTAGAAATATTTAATACATCAGTTTACAAAAAGCAGATTGAGCTATCTGTCAGAGAAGAAAAAATATACATATAAAAATTAAATTTAATTAATTAATATTGTAATAATGAATCCTCCAGATTTGATCACGAAATTCAACACATTGAATAAAAAAACATTAATCCATATAAAAGAGCTAAAGGACTCAACTAAATATACAGTTAAAAATGCTAAACGTGTGACGAGTAAATACGGCACCACAATTCAAATTGAACTAGAAAACAACATAATGTTCTTACCAAATCGGTACAACACGCTATCGGATGATGATATAATAGAACTAGCATCTGGGATATATTGCATATGTAAGCAAGGAGACAGTGGCTTAAAATTGGATACTGCTGCTGAAATAAATATCTTTTTAACAAATGCTAAATACCCACAGTGGGAATAATTTTTAGAAACTATTATTTTATAAACATTTTTATTAATAAAACAGAAAAAATTTTAAAAATTGTTCGTGTGTTGTATTTATTTATTTTTCAAACTTATTTTGTAAAGAAATTGAAGACATAAATGTCCACATTTAAATGAATTATAGTCTTGATATTGATTGTAATTATATTTTATATTTTTGCTTAGATATTTAACTAGTTCTAATGGAGATTGTAAATTTCCAAAACTGTCGAAATATTCTTTATGCTCATTGTTTTTATAATATGCTACCCAATGGGTTCCAGGTCCTCTTGATAAATCCAAATTAATGATTCCGCATTCTCTTTTTCTCGATCGTTTTGGTAGTGTATCCAACATAAAAACTCCTCTAAAGTATGGAATGTTTGTTGAAAAGTTTCTCAGATCAACATCAGATAGAGGTTTATTGGGCAGCTTTACGAAAAATTTGGTTTTTCTTTTTCTTGACAAACCAATCCATATCCTTTCTTATATGGTTTAAGGTAAAAACCTTTCCCCATTGCTACTGCTTCCATTGTTTTATTATGTGTAGTTGCTTCATCAAGTTGTTGTTTAGCATTCTTTGCAGCATTTATTGCTTTTGCTATAGCTGCTCCGCCAGTAGAAAGACTACCTATTGCACTCAGAGCAGTAAGAATAGGCACCAAAGGTAAGACGCCACCAATCTTTGGAACATTAATTATGCGAGGTATTATAACTTGCGATTTCTTTCCCCTTAACGACATGTTGATAACCTTACGTGCAATCCTAATGGCAGAGTTAATGTCTAGAGGTTTTTCCTTCTTCAATACTTTTGTTGCATTTTTAATGGATGTACTGAACAGCTTTTTTCCATTTTGTTCACTTTTTTTTGCAACCTTCTTTAATCCCATACCAAGTTTTCTTTTGGCTTTCATTGCGTTAGTAACCATATACGCAAACAATTTTTCTGCAAGACTGCTATCTTTTGCAAGAACTCGTTCCCAAGCTTTATTTTCAAGAATTTTATCAGGTTGATGTCTACTATTTAAATCATTTGTTTTGGAATAAGCAATATCGTGATTTTTATATGCAGCGTCTAATAAATTAATTCCGTTGTCACCGCGATCTAAACGTTTTTGTAATTTTGTTCCGGGTTCACAAAACTGATATCCAGGAAGGTGTAATTCAACAGGCAGAGAGTTAATTACTTTATTCACTAAACCTTTTCCAACGGCTGGTTTTTTATAACTAAACGTTTTGTTATAATGTATAAGCATCTAATTTTATTTTTTCTTCTATAATAAAAGTAACATTTATGAAATGCAATTAGTTATAAGAATGCAATTAGTAAAACAACATAAAAATATTGTGATTCGCAATATTGATGCTTCAACGAAAATCAGATCTAAAATAAAACATAGCTCTCTCTTAGCAAATTCTATTCATGCTCTAATAGTTGAACCATCAAATTGTGGAAAGACTAATGTTATGATTAGCTTGCTAGAAAGTCCTAATGGACTCAAGTTTGAAAACATCTATTTATACTCAAAATCCCTTTATCAACCAAAATATGAATACTTAAAGCGATTAATTTCACCAATTAAAGGGATGGGATACTACACATTTACAGATAATGAAAAAGTTATTCCTCCTGATGAAGCGAAAACTAATTCTATTATGATCTTTGATGATGTTGCATGCGAGAAGCAAAATAATATATGAGCATATTTTTGCATGGGACGACATAAGGATGTTGATTCATTCTACTTGTGCCAAACTTATACGAGAATCCCCAAGCACTTAATAAGAGACAATGCAAATGTGATTATAATGTTTAAATAAGATGAGACAAACATGAAGCACGTTTATAGTGATGTTGCCAGCGATATGAGCTATGAAAAGTTTCATGAAATTTGTCGAGAGTATTGGAAGGATAAATATGGATTTTTGATGATAAGCAAAGATAATGACTTAAACAATGGTCGCTATAGAAAGCAATTCGACTATATTATAATGATATAAATTACTCTACATAAAAGTAAAACATTAGTACTTAATTTGGCCTTGCGCATAGTACATCTACTTATTTCCTAAAGTATTTACCATACCTGATCTGAAAGCTGATCTGTTACCTGATCTAATATCTGATACCTGATCTGATACCCCAATACCTGATCTGATACCTGATCTGATAAGTGATACCTGATCGGATAGCTGATCTGATACCTGATACCTGATCTGATAGCTGATCTGGTAGCTGATCTGATAGCTGATCTTATACCTGATCTGATACCTGATCTGATAAGTGATACCTAATCGGATAGCTGATCTGATACCTGATACCTGATCTGATAGCTGATCTGATAGCTGATCTGATAGCTGATCTTATACCTGATCTGATACCTGATCTGATAAGTGATACCTGATCGGATAGCTGATCTGATACCTGATCTGATAGCTGATCTGATAGCTGATCTAATACCTGATCTGATAAGTGATACGTGATCTGATAGCTGATACCTGATCTGGTGTCTAATAGTTGAAAATGGATGAAAAAGTTTTAAAAGAGCTAATAAAGACAAGAAATGTTTTAAAGAAAAAATTTCGTAGTATAAAAGTTGATGAAGCAGATACACATGAGCAATTCAAAGACACATTTAAACCAATAATAGAACCATTAACAGAATTTGTGAACAGTTCTAAAAATAATAACAAAAGTATTAAATCAGAAAGAGATGAATTTAAAACGAAAGTTTATAAAAATTCAAATTTTCCATTCAACGAACAATCAGTTAAGTTAGAGACAAGTACTTCAAAGAAACTTGTTGAAGAAACGTTATGCAATAAAAATATCTCACTTAGTAATCGAAATGCAAACAAGGTTGATAATGTTGATACTGATGATGATGATGATGACAACGATGATTTTTACTCTCAATCGGAAACTCTAGACAATTCAGATAATAATAGGAGTTATACTGACCTAGCACTCTTGGAAAGCAGAAACGAATTAGATACTCTATACGGTCCACATAAAGGTTTTAATAATGAATAGAAGTTTGGCAATAGTAGTATTAAACTTACTGAAGATAAAATAGTGATTGGAAATCAAATATGGGCTTTTACACCAGGTTTATTTTCTTTACTGTTTCACAAAACACCTAAATATTATGATAAACATGAATTAGATATATATAAGAAAATTTTAGTGAGCACAAATGCATACAAAAGAGATTATAGACCTGATGGACAAATCAAAGGAACGAGAGCATATAAATATAAGCATATTATCAGTAAATTGTTTAAGAAAGAAAGTGAAAAGAACTCATCAACTTCATCATCATTACATGCAATAAAAAGTCCTTACAAGGGTAGAGGTTTGATGAAACTAAACCCATACAAAGCTAACTATATATACTGGGATGATCCTAATGAGTTAGTAGATCGCCTTAGGCTATTGCTAGCATCACAAGCTGCAGGTCATACTAATCACAATAACGAAATTGTCTCAATTATCGAAGAATTATATGAAGCAAAAATTATAGAATAATATTTATCTACATAAATCATGTCCATCGATAAGTTTGGGCACTACCTTAATGATACAAGTGGTACTGTTTTTGTGAAAAATGTTCCTAAGCTGCTGAGCTTCGTTGTGGATACAACTAATAACATTGACGTTCAAAACAAAAGAATCAAAAATGTGGCAAAAGCTTTGGAGGAAAACGATGTTGTTAATAAATTGCTTCTGCAAAGTCAAATTCAAGAGGTTCGAGATGAAATCAACATGATCTTAAGTCAAAAACTCAATGAGATTCAGGAAAAAATTTCAAGTATGAAACGATTTTTTGAAAAAGAAATTAAAAAGATAAATGTGTTAATTTATGGGTATGTAAAAAATATGATGGTCGACAGTACTTAAATGAACTCACTCTGAACTCAACATATCCCATCAAATTCTAAATACGTTAAATAATGACTTCAAAAAGAAATTTAATAAATGAACTACATAAGCAAGCACGAAAACATTTTCCACGTCGAAGAGTTGTTATGAAAGGAATAGATGATCTTTGGCAAGCTGATTTAGTTGAAATGGGGAACTATTCTACAGACAATAGAGATTATCGATTTTTGCTGACTGTAATTGATACATTTTCAAAATTTGCTTGGGCAGTACCCTTGAAAAGAAAGACTGCATTGGAAACAACCCAGGCTATGCAGAATATTTTTCAACTGGGATGAATACCAAAAAACTTGCAAACAGACGATGGTAAAGAGTTTTTCAATAAACACTTTGGAAAATTGATGAATAAATACAACATTAATCACTACTCAACATATAGCAGAATGAAAGCATCAATAGTAGAACGATTTAACAGAACATTAAAAGGAATGATGTGGAAAGAGTTTAGCTTTAATGGGTCTTATAACTGGCTCGACATTTACAAAGACTTTATTAATACATAAAGGGTGGTTTTTATTGGGGTATAGAACTTTAAGTTGGCATCACTTTTTTAACTGGCGGCGATTTTGTCAGCTGTCAAGTGATTAATATTTAGTTTGGTTTGCCATTTCATCATGAACAGGTTGACAAAAGAACAACGCTTGCAAATCGTGCAAATTTATTTCGAAAATAATGGTTCAGTTCGCGAAGTTTACCGCAAGCTCCGTCCATTTTATGGTCGACATAATCGTCCATCAGAGCAATTAATTCGGTTAACCATGGATCGTTTTCGCACTACGTTTACTCTATGTGATGATACGCATACGCAGAGACGTCGAACAGTGCGCACCGAAGAAACAATTGCCGCTGTAGAGCAAAGTGTTGAAGAGGACCCGAATGAATCGATTCGCCACCGTGCACAGCCATAGAGCCATGATAACCGACTATTTTGTTCCCGAATTGGATGGCATGAATGTGGATGAGTTGTGGTTCCAACAAGACGGCGCTACATGCCACACAGCGCACGTCACAATCGATTTATTGAAGGAAACATTCGATGAGCGCATAATTTCGCGGAATGGACCTGTCAATTAGCCACCAAGATCGTGTGATTTGACACCATTGGATTATTTTCTTTGGGGATATGTGAAGTCGCTCGTCTACGCCAACAATCCAGAAACGTTAGGGGACTTGGAAGCCAACATTCGTGGCGTTATTGCCAACATACGGCCCCATATGCTCGAAAAAGTGGTTGAAAATTGGACCTGTAGAATTGGCTTTATTCTAGCCAGCCGCGGCGGCCACATGCCCAAAATCATATTTAAACATTAATGGCATAAAATTATCCTTCCAATAAAGCCAAATTGATGGACATTAAAACGATTTTCTTGTGTTTTATTTCAATTCAAAGTTCTATACCTCTTAAAAAAACACCCTTTATAATAAAAAAATTCATCGCATCAAAATGCCACCGATTCAAGTTAACTATAAAAATGAGAAAAAATTATTAAACACGGTATATAACCGCTTAAAACTATTCAAATTATCAAAGTTCAATGTGGGAGATCATGTGCGCATAAGTAAATATAAACATGTTTTTGAAAAAGGATATACACCAAATTGGACCACAGAAATTTTTACGATTAAAAGAGTTCAAAATACACATCCAGCTACATACATATTAGAAGACTATCGTGGTAACCCTATTAAAGGTGGATTCTATGGTGAAGAACTTTCAAAAACCAGATATCCAAATACATATCTAGTTGAAAAAGTTCTTAAAACTAAAGGCGAGAAGGCATATGTTAAATGGTTAGGATTTACCAATCAACATAATTCTTGGATCAATAAAAATGAAATATTGTAGTTAAGTGTATATATAAGTCTATATTTGTATCTAATATATTTAAATAAAATATAAACTTCCTTTTTATACAAAGTGCTGTGTTTAATTTCACTTATTTGTAATCAGACAATCATAATGTCAATAACACTTACTCTTAGCTCAAACTCATCTGAGATATCTGCTAATTACTTTCCTCCTATTCGTTTCGATGGTGAATATGAATGTGCTCTAACTGATTTTCATTCATATAATAGCATTCCCAATGTAGATGATTATAACAATATATTTCATATTGGTGAACATGTAATTAAAATACCAATAGGATCTTATGAATTGAATGATATAGTTGATTATATTAAACATAACTATAAGCAGTATTGTCCGGAAAATAAAATTGATATAGAAGCTAATAACAATACAATGCAAGTTAGAGTTAATAGCTCTAAGGATCCCATATACTTTAACAAAGATAATACAATTGGAAAACTTTTTGTATTCAATGAGAAAATTCTAGCTCCTAACCAAGACCATTACTCAGATCTACCAGTCAATGTTTTCATCGTGAATATCTTGCGTGTTGAATGTAGTATAGTGGTTAACACATATACGAATAACTCACAAGCACACACATTACATGAATTTGCGATCAATGTCCCCCCAGGGTATAAAATTGTTGAGATTCCTCGAAATCTTATCTATTTGCCAGTTAACTGCCGAGAGATAAGTTCTCTTACTCTACGCATAGTTGATCAGAACGGTGATTTAATTAATTTCCGAGGAGAGGAAATTACAACACGAATACATTTGAGATCTAGCAAATAATGATAATATACAACGTCAAGCAATCTAAGGATAGAATTGGATACACTCATAAAACACTATTGCAAACCAAACCACAATTAAAGCGATCATTACACAAAAAACATTTGTCGCAAGAAAATAAAAAATTTTTGAAGTCTCTCAATTTAAAGTTGACAAAGAAATGAGTTACATACTAGATGTTCTAGAAAAACCTCAATCAGACGAGAGTATAATTAAAAAGGACTATCACACATATACACCATACAATCCTTCAACAATAACGATGAGATTTGAATTTCAATACAAAATCAAGACTTATATATGCTACCCAGCGAAAGCTACATATATGTTGAGGGAAGTATTGTAGATGATAATGACAGCAAAATATCTTCGTTTCTAAATCTAAAATTAAAAAATAACTTTGTGACACATCTCTTTGACGAAATTCGATATGAACTTAATGGCATAGAAATTGATCATACAAGACATTTAGCGATTACAAGCAGCCTAAAAAATATTGTTTCCTTATCACCAACAGAAAGTGTTGGCTTGTACAATGCAGGATGGAACAAACTCGATGATTTGGATATTTCAAATGGACACTTTAATTTCTATGTACCACTGAAACTATTTTTAGGTTTCGCTGAAGACTATAATAAAATTATACTCAGCGGTAAACATGAATTGGTTCTCTTACGCAGTAAGAACGATGAAAAACTCGTATACTCAATTGTTGCTACTGACAAACCAAAAATTAGTATCTCAAACATCTCATGGAGAAATCCGCATGTACAATTATCCGATCTGAGCAAATTGAATATGATTAAAATTATTAACAGTGGTGCTTCTATACCAATGGCATTTCGCAGTTGGGATTGTCACATTAATCCTCAACTAAATACAGGAACTAGCTATATATGGAATGTTAAATTGGCTGCAAATAGAGAACGACCCCGTTTTGTGTTGATTGCTTTTCAACAAGAAAATAAGTTTGTTCATTGTAATTTAAACAATTTAAAAGTACATTTAAATTCCGAATCGTACCCATATGGTGATCTAAATATAAAATTTAAAAATGATCGGTATGCCATTCTATATGATATGTATCTACGGTTTCAACAAAGCTACTACATGAGAGAATCACAACCGATTCTAACTGCTCAATAATTTAAAAATAGTGTGCCGATAGTGGTAGTAGATGTCAGTCACCAAAACGAAGCCCTCTCTAACGGTCCTGTTGATATAAAAATTGAAATTGAAACAGATTCCAATATACCTACCGATACATCAGCTTTTTGCATACTCATCCACGACCGCATAATAGAATACATACCCTTAAAAGGTCAAGTTCATAAGATAATGTAAATAAAAAATAATAAAATAAGATGATTGGGGATAAAGTTTTCATCGATATGCAAGGATTTAAATCTAATTCAAACATCTTCATTGCAAAAGAAATAGCAATTGTTTTTAACAATAAGGAGCACATGAATTTTATTATTAAACCACCGTTTAACTTCAAAAGATTATCAATAGCAAAACAAAGAGAAGCGAATTGGCTAACAAGAAACTTTCATCATCTGAATTGGAATGACGGATCAATATCATTTAAGAGTGTTGTAAAATTTTTAAAATCCAATTTAAAACATTATTCAATCTATGTTAAGGGTGTGGAAAAGAAGAAATGGTTTGAAAAACTACTTCAAATTAGAGTTTTCAACACCGAGGTTATTGGCTGCATCAACTTTAAGCAAATACAACTAAAATAACCGGAATATTTTTACTGCAGCTATCACAATTATGGAGCTTGTGCCTTAAGAAATGCATATTTACTTTATCAAGAAAATAACTAAAAAATATATTTTATTTTTCTATTCTTACATTGTCACAACATATATTTACGATATTTTTTTAAATAAATACGTAAATTAAAATTATAAAAAAAATTTGTTCAATCATTTATTTATATGTATATGGTATGTACAAAAACACAGAGAGAAATGTCAGCAAGCAGTGAAAATAACAACCAATCTTTGACAATCCTCAATATCACAAACTTCAATTTCTTTACAAAAGAAGTGAAAAGAATGAATAAATACAACACGCATAAATTGTATATTTTATTCATTTCTTCAAAGTCTTTACACATAAAAAAAATACAATCAAACAACAACAACAACAAAAACAAAACATTGATATCTCACCAGCATACATAATTACTTTCTAAAATACCCTTCCATGTCCTCAGCTAAAAAAAACGAATATTACAAACAAAAAAAAGTAATGCCGAGTGCACACTATGATATTTTGTGACACCGCAACAGTGTGCCCTAGTGATAACGTTTATCATTTCCGTTTTGTATTCCATATATAAAAAAAAAAAACATAATGTGAAAGGCGTTGCACACATTTTAAAAAATGATTAGAACACAAGAAAATGCCAGATTTGTACTCGGCATTGCACATATACATATACGATTACTTACCCATCTGCCAACGCTCAAGTTATTGTAAAAACATACACAAATACACACGTATGAGCATAACGTTGGCTCCCATGATCACGCATCTCAATTCCCTTTGACAATCATAAATATCTTACACTTCAATTTTTCCAACCTCCAAATAAGTTCATAAATTACATATTTCGTTTTACCTCTTCAAACTCTTTAAATATAGGAAATTAAAAAATCAAACTAAATAAAACCAACAACAAAAACATTCATAGATTTCCCACAAGCATACATAATTTCTTTCTAAAATAATCTTCCATGACCACCAGCTAAAAAAAGAATATTGCAAAGAGACAAAAGCAACATTTTTTCTCTATGCACACACGCACTTACACTCTAAAATCATAAACCTGCTTCAACCGCTTAACAAACAAAAAAAAATAAAATTCCATTCAAAATTAAAATTAAAACAAAAACCTACATAAAATCCTTCGTACCTACATAATTAACGATGTACATCGACGAACGAATATCAAACCATGCTTATCTCACAAACCATATATTTTATTCATGTCTTCGATCTCTTTAAACATAGGAAAAAAATAAATAAAATTTCAAACTAAATAAAACCAACAAAAAAAAACATTCATAGATTCCCACACAATTTCTTTCTCAAGTACCCTTCCGCAACCGCTTAACAAACGAAAAAACATACTACGTACAAACAAAAGAATATTACAAAAAACTAAACTATGCACACACGCACACACAATATAAGATCATAAACCTGCTGCAACCGCTTAACAAACGAAAAAAACATACTACGTACAAACAAGCCCCACGTGCCTACATAATTAACTATTCGCATCGGCGAACGGATATCAAACCATAAAATTAAAACAAACACACATCGACCGGCCGACATCAAACTACCCTTTTCTACGTACAAACCGTCCATAACCCTCGTCACTTCACACCATTGACAGTAATTACCTTAATATGTAAATTTTAGCCCATAAATTACAAAATTTCGATTTTAATTACCCAAATTTGACAATTTTAATTGCTGGGGCTCATACATTCTACTACTACTGCTCTGCAGGAAAACGATGTTATCAATAAATTGTTTTTGCAAACTCAAATCGAAAAATTAGAAGATAAATTATTAACATACTTTAAGGGGGATAATACTATAATACGAGAAGATATTCAAATGCAAATTGAGGAACTACAACGCGAAATAAAATTAGATATAGAAGAAAATTATAAAATTGAAAAAGATATTCTACAAATTAAAACATCCTTTGAAGAACAAATTGAACAGCTTAATGAAAAAATTTATAGATTAGAAAATTACATGTTTGTATCAATAGCTGAAAGTGCGTCAAGTAGATCACAACACTCTGCAAAAAATCTTTAAAAACAACTTAATGTCTTCAAAAAGAAATTTAGTAAACGAACTCCATAAGCAAGCACGAAAACAATTTGTGCGTCGCAGAGTTGTAATGAAAGGAATAGATGATTTTTGGCAAGCTGATTTAGTTGAAATTGGGAACTATTCTAAAGAAAATAGAAATGATCGATTTTTGTTGACTGTAATTGACACATTCTCAAAATTTGCATGGGCAGTACCGCTAAAAACAAAAACTACACTCGAAACAACCAAGGCAATGGAAGATATTTTTGAATTGGGACGAGTACCAAAAAACTTACAAACAGATGATGGCAAAGAATTTTTCAACAAACACTTTGGAAAATTAATGCATAAATACAACATTAATCACTACTCAACATATAGCATTATGAAAGCATCAATAGTAGAACGATTTAATAGAACATTGAAAGGAATGATGTGGAAAGAATTTAGTTATAATGGTTCATATAAGTGGATTGATATATACAAAGATTTACTCAATGCATACAATAGAAAAGTTCATCGTACCATTAAAATGGCTCCTATTAAAGTCAACTCAACAAATGAGGAAAAGCTGCTAAATACAGTATACAGTCATTTGAAAATGTATAAAATGTCAAAATTTAATGTGGGAGATCATGTTCGCATAAGCAAATATAAGCACACATTTGAAAAAGGTTATACTCCAAATTGGAGTACAGAAATTTTCACAATTACAAGAGTTCAAAATACAAATCCTGCAACATACATATTTGAAGACTATCTTGGCAATCCTATTAAAGGTGGCTTCTATACTGAGGAACTTTCAAAAACTAGATTTCCAAATATATACCTAGTTGAAAAGGTTCTTAAAATTAAAGGGAAGGAGGTATATGTTAAATGGCTGGGATTTTCTAATCAACACAATTCTTGGATAAGTAAAGATGAAATATTATAGTTGGAAGAAAAACTAAATTAGAAACGACAACAACATCAATTGCAACAACAACAATAGCATTAATATTAAGAAACTAATGTTAATTTTAAAATGAGAAAAAGTTTTAAATAAAATTTGTAAATCATACTTATAAACCATACTGTGTACTAAACATTATTTAATTGTAATCAGACTGTTATAATGTCAATAACACTTACTCTGAGCTCTAACTCATCAGAACTATTTGCTAGTTACTTTCCTCCTATTGAATTACATGGTGCATATGAGTGTGTTTATGCTTATAAACCATACAGTGTACTAAACTATATTTAATTGTAATCAGACTGTTATAATGTCAATAACACTTACTCTGAGCTCTAACTCATCAGAACTATTTGCTAGTTACTTTCCTCCTATTGAATTACATGGTGCATATGAGTGTGTTCTAACTGATTTTCATTCATACAACAGTATTCCAAATGTAGACACCTACAACAATATGTTTCATATAGGGGAACATATAATTGAAATACCAATTGGATCTTACGAATTAAATGACATAGTTGATTTTATAGAAGAGAAATACAAGCGACTCTGCCCAGCAAATAAAATTTTTATTGTAGCCAATAACAACACAATGCAAGTTAAAGTTAATAGTTCCAAGGATCCTGTATATGAATAACTCCAAATCGCATACTCTTCATGAATTTCCGATTAATGTGCCTCCAGGCTATAAAATAGATGAGGTTCCAAGAAATCCCATCTATTTACCTGTAAACACCAGAGAGATAAGTTCACTAGCGCTTCGCCTACTGGATCAACACGGTGATTTAATTAATTTCCGAGGAGAGCAAATAACAATAAGAATACATTTAAGGCCAAGCGGATTTTTTTTACATACATACATACAAAACAAATATAAAAAACAACAAAATCAAAAATCATACAAAAAATATTCGTAATACATATTCACCTTGATAAATAAGCTTATTGGCTTTACTAATATTTTTTACATAGCAAGAAATAGCAAAAACAAAAAAAAAACCGTAAACACAAACAAAGTTCCCTTGAGGAATAATACTCTGTATGAGTACCTCAAAGGAAAAAAGTTTTGAAGTGAGTTCTAACGGCAGAAATGCTTATTTTACTGTGAGTTCTGAAACTCTTAATGAAAAAAATATAAATAATAAATCTGATGAAAATCTTTTTTTAACGGCAAAGCCAATTTTTCGTCAGCGATCAACTTCGCTTTGTCCAATGCCAACTAGTGAATCGTTAACATTACCATTGCCTAGTACTTCTTCATTTAAGTCTGCGATATTATCCGCATCGGGCTCGCCTTCATCACTAAACCAAGTTATCACTACAGATAACAGTAGCTCAAAACCCAAGGTACAAGTGGGAATGGACAGATATATAACAGTGGTAAAGCGTGGGCGAAGCCCAAATTCTTCAAAAATTTCATCTGCTCCAAAAATGTCTAGGGATAACAGCGCATCATCCACGACAAGCCCTCTACATCATCGCAAAAGTCTTTTAAGCCACCACCTATTTATCTGAGAGAAAAAAATTCTAACGCGCTTATTAAAAAACTACTGTCGATCATTGGTGAAAATAAAACGAGGTAATATTGATGAAACTAAAATCCAAATATATAATGAAAAAGATTTCCGAAAAATTGTTAGTGAATTCGAAAAAAATAAAACAAATTTTTACACATACCAACTTAAGAGTGCTAAAGGCCTGCAGATAGTATTAAAGGACATAGATTCATATGTTGAACCCGAAGAAGTAAAATGTGCACTTGTCGACCAAGGATTCAAGGTAAAAAATGTTACCAACATATTTAATAGAGAAAAGGTCCCCCAACCCCTATTTTGAATTGAACTGGAGCCGAATGACATACAATTGAAAAAAAATGAAGCCCATCCAGTTTGTAACGTAAAGTATCTCTTACATCGAAAAATCACAGTTGAAGAGCCACGTAAGCGTTCAGGTCCCGTACAGTGCCATAATTGCCAAGAATATGGCCATACGAAAACTTACTGCAAGTTACCTACAGTGTGTGTTATCTGCGGTGAATTGCATGGTACTGCTAGCTGCACTAAGCCAAAAGATCAAGCAGAAAAAAATGTAGTAATTGTGGAGGTAATCACACAGCTAACTATAGAGGGTGCCCTTGTATTTTCTTTCGTTAAACAGGCTATGGGTCAAAAACCCAAGTTAACTCCAGCTCTACAAGTAAACGCGAACTCCGACACTTTTGCTCAAATCAGCCAACCAGTTACTTCACGTGTATCGTATGCTGATGCTGCTAAGACTAGTTCAATTCCCACGCAAAATGTTCCACCGCCAAATAATTCAACGAATTCAAACTCAAGCTTTAACTTTAGTCGCCTTGAAGCTACTATTGAGAATCTGGTGCTAACTATAAACAACTTTACTACAAATATGACAAGTATGATGCAAGAAATGCTGCGAATGCAGAATACACTGCTTCAAGCATTAGTTAATAAACCATGAACACGTTAAAAATATGTTTCTGGAACGCAAACGGCATTCGCCAACATAAAAATGAACTTGAGCACTTCCTCATGGAAAAAATATTGATATAATGTTGGTTTCTGAGACTCAGTTGACCTCAAGAAGCTTATTTAAAATAAATGGTTACACTTTATATGATACAACGGACCCGAGAGAGAGAGAGAGAGCATGTGGTGGATCAGCAATTCTGATTAAAATAAGACTCAAGCACTATGTCCTTGACAACGTTAGTGAAGAATATTTGCAAGCAACGAATATTTTCGTAGAAAATTTTTGTGCGAACTTCGTGATATCATCAATTTACTCACCTTCCAGATTTTCAGTTACCGAAGATCAGTATGAGAAGTTCTACAAATCGTTTGGATCTTGTTTCGTGGCAGCTGGTGACTACAATGCAAAACATACGTACTGGGGATCGCGTCTTGTTACACCTAGAGGTCGAGCCTTGTTCAATACAATTTCAAAAATGGGCTTAGATGTCATTTCGAGTGGGGAGCCTACTTACTGGCCTACTGACGTAAGAAAAATTCCAGATGTTATAGATTTTGCCGTCACGAAAAATATTCATAGGGACTTAATTCATGTAGAGGCCTCTCTAGATCTGTCCTCCGATCACTCTCCAACAATAGTTACAATTTTCAACCCACTAAGGAGTGATTTAACTAACTCATATGTGAAGATGATTAATGGAATCAACTGGCTGGTATTCAAAAAATATCTTAGTAGTCACTGCGTAGAAAACATTCAGCTTAGATCATGCGATGATATTGAATTTAACATTGCCAATCTTAACGAAAATATTAAACAGGCTGCTGAACACGCCACTACCTCCTATCCGCAGACCAGCTTTAACGGAATTTATTCTACGGAAATTGAACGTCTTGTATGTGAAAAAAGGAGAGCTAGAAGAGAATGGCAACAACACAGATCACCCCTAAATAAAATCAGACTTAAAGAATGTACTAAACGACTCAAAGAGCTGCTATCGTCGGAAAAAACTGCACTACTGGAAAAGTATTTAGAAGGTCTTGATGTAACGTCCGCATCTAATTACTCTTTATGGCGCGCTACTAGAGATCTTAAACGACCCGTTGATCTTAAATCACCATTGCGTACTGCAACCGCAGGCTGGACAAGAAGTGATAGTGAGAAAGGTAACTTATTTCCTGAGCATTTAAAATCTGTTTACACTCCCAATTCATGTACGGGTGCTGCTGATTTACCGAGTGTAGTTTCTCTACCCCCTCGTCCCTTAAGGTTGAAGATGCGTGAAGTACAAAAAGTAATTGCTGAACTCAACCCGAAGAAAGCTCCAGGTATTGATGGCATTAGTAACAAAATGCTCATGAAATTGCCTCATATTGCAATAAGAATCCTGCTATTTTCTTTTAATGCTATTTTAAGAATGCAGTATTTTCCACATAACTGGAAACTGGCCAAGATCAAAATCATTCCAAAGGCGGGCAAAGATCTTACCAAGACTGAGTCATATAGGCCTATAAGCTTACTATCTACAATCTCAAAGCTTTTCGAAAAGCTGCTCATGACTAAATTGTCCAAAATTTTAACTGATAATGGGTGCATCCCGGACCATCAATTTGGCTTTAGAAGTCAGCACAGCACAACTGAACAAACGCATAGACTGGTCCAAGTTGTAAGAAGAACATTTGAAGAAAAGAAGTATTGTTCTGCTCTCTTTATTGATGTTTCTCAGGCGTTTGATAAAGGATGGCACGAAGGCCTAGTTTTAAAATTGAAAACATATCTGCCAATAAACATTCAAAAGCTTTTGGAAAGTTATATTATTGATAGGAAGTTCACTGTTGTGGAAGGAGAGTTCACGAGTGTGCCCGAATCTATATCTTCTGGTGTGCCCCAGGGTAGTATTCTGGGTCCTGTCTTGTATTTAATATATACTCTTGATATGCCTGTGAGCAATAATATCCATATTTCTACTTTTGCCGATGATACAGCCTGTATGAGTGTGCACGAAAACCCTTATGAGGCATCCCGCAATCTCCAGGAACATATCACTCAGCTGGAAATATAGTTGAACTTATGGAGAATTAAAGTCAATGAACAAAAGTGTGTCCATATAACGTTCACCCTAAGAAGAGATACTTACTCCCCCATTCAAATCAACAATCAAAATATTCCTCAACATTCCCAAGTGAAATACCTTGGTATACACCTTGATCGAAGAATTACATGGAAACATCATATTGACTCTAAGTTAACTCAGATGAAACTTAAGTTAACTCAAATATATTGGTTGATTGGCAGAAACTCAACACCCAGCTTAGACTGCAAACTTTTACTGTACAAGTCGCTTTTGAAGCCAATATGGTGCTACGGAATTCAGTTATGGGGCACTGCTTCAGCTTCCAATGTCGAGAGAATCCAACGAAGGCAAAACAAAATTTTACGGTTAATAACATCGGCTCCATGGTACATCCAAAATTCTATTATACATCGTGATTTAAATATGCCACTAGTGACTGAAGAAATTGCAAAATACGCAGGCAAATATTTAACAAAACTCGAATCACATCCTAATCCGCCTGCTCGTAATATTTTGAACTTTACTGGACACATCCGCTTAAAAAAGAGTGACACACGGGCTCTTATACCTAACACTCCAGATGGGACTACTTGAAAATACTTTCCCCCCCCCCGCCTTTTTTTTGATTATCACTACTAATGTATTATTTATAACTACCACTAAGTTTATGTCCGACACTGGTCGGGCCTAATAATTTTTTTTATAGATTTAAGATTTGAATACTTATTGTTAGTTCACATATGAAGATGCAATAAATAAATACATGCATTAAAAAAAAAAAAAATTTAAGGCCAACTAAATAATGCTAATATACAACACAAATACATTGAAAAATATAGCAGCAAGAACAACAACAACATTAAAGAGACCAGCTCATCAAAAAGCTCTAAGAACATCAAATAAAAATTTTCTAAAGTCCTTGAATTTTAAATTGAAGATAAAATGTGTTCAATAATAGATGTCTTAGATAAGCCCTGGTCTGATGAGAATATAATCAAAAAGGACTATCATACATATGTACCATACTTACAATCTTACAACAATAATGATGAAATTAGAATTTCAGTACAAAATCAAGATTTGTACGTGCTACCTAGTGAGAGCTACATTTATGTAGAGGGGTTTGTTGCCGATGATAATAAGGCCAAATCTTCTTCTTCTTCCGAGAACTTTTTTATTAAAAAACAACTTTGTAGCATATCTATTTGATGAAATTCGCTATGAGCTCAATGAAATTGAAATTGGCCATACAAGGAGCCACAAGCACCATAAAAAATTTGGTTTCTCTGTCTCCAACAGAAAGCAATGTGATGCAAAATGCTGGATGGAACAAAATTGACGATGTCACTCTTGAAAATAGATTTTTCAATTTTTATGTACCTCTAAAAATGCTTCTAGGATTCGCTGAAGACTACAACAAAGTTATACTAAATGGAAAACATGAATTGATACTCTTGCGCAATAACAATGATGAAAATCTTGTACGCTCGAGTTTTTCTACCTAAAAAGCTAAACTTACAATTTCACTCATCTCATGGAGAATCCCACATGTACAATTATCCGACTTTAGCAAATTGAATATGATAAAAATATTAACAATGGTGCTTCTATGCCTATGGCATTTCGCAGTTAGGATTGTCATGTTAATCCAGAATTAAGCACAGGAACTAGCCACATTTGGAATGTTAAACTGGCTGCAAATAGAGAACGCCCCTGTTTTGTATTGATTGCTTTTCAACACGAAAATAAGTTTGTTCATTGTGATTTGACTAATTTAAAAGTAAATTTAAATTCAGTCTCATATCCGTATGATGATCTTAACATAAAGTTCAAAAATGAACGATATGCAATTCTATATGATATGTATCTAAGATTCCAACAAAGCTACTACATGAAAAAATCTCAACCGCTTCTAACTGCATCAGAGTTTAAGACAAAAGCTCCTATTATTGTAGTAGATGTCAGTCATCAGAATGAATCACTCAATAATGGACCGATTGTATAAAAATAGCATTTGAAACATCAACTAATATTGCAGCAAAGACATCAGCTTACTGCATTCTTATTCATGATCGCATAATAGAATATATACCCATCAAAGAACAAGTTCGAAAAGTCATATAAATTGAGTAATATGGAAAATAACACAATTTTTATAGACGTACAAGGTTTCAAAAGTAATTCAAATGATTTAATCGCAAAAGAAGTAGCGATTGTTTTCAACAATTATGAATATAACAATTTCATTATAAAACCACCATTTGATTTTAAATGCTTATCAATAAACTATAATCACCTCAGCTGGACTGCTGGATCAGTTTCTTTTGAAAGCATTTGCAATTTTTTAAAAGCCAACGGAAGATGTTCTAAAATTTATGTAAAAGGCGAAGAGAAAAGACGATGGTTGGAAAAAATTTTATGCCGGAAAATTTTTAACGTTGAGGATATAGGCTGTATCAACTTTAAACAAATGGAGATTAAGTATCCAGAATCTTTTTATTGTAATTATCATAAACTTGGTGTTTGCGCATTAAAAAAAATGCTATTTTACTAACAAAAGAAATATCTTGCTTTAAATGAACTTTTTCACTCTTTAAAATATTAATGTATGTATTATTATAAAATTTTAAAAAATTTTGAACAATAACTGCCTTATTCATAAAAAATATTTCAGGTTTATTAAGTGCTTATTTGACATATTTCTGTGGGAAATTTGTTAAATAAACCTGTAATAAACCTAAAATATTTTTTATGAATTAGACAGTAAATGTATAGAAAAATAAAAAATCTACAAGTGTTTTCTTATTTCAAATACAAACTACATAAAGGAAAGAGAGAGAAGTGGGAAGGAGGAGGAGAAGTTAGCTTTTTTGCTAACTTGCAAATTTTTACTTTTTGTTTCTCTGCTTATGACTGTAGTTAGTTGAAACTTGCTGCTTTAAAATAATCGCAGCCAAAGAAAATGATTACGTTGCAAAATATAAATTTATTCTACACAGCCAAAAAATATTCTACGCACAAGTTCCTTCGATCGCACATACATACATATATGCATCATACACACATACATACATACATACATGCATCATACAAATATATTTCTTAAACAAATAAACAGAATATAAACTTACCAGCGACAAACAAGCTGGACCCCCCACACACAAGCATTAGGAGTGTTCACATACATGAGAACGTTTTATAAATAAATAAAATAATTTATTTAATTATTTTATTCATTTATTAATATTATTATTTATAAACAATTTATTAGCGTGAGGAAATCACACAAGCACATTCCCACGATTCATGTGAGAATCGCCAAGTAGTCATCAAATCTATTTTCTCTGATATTACTGATATAGTATTACGATAAAAAATTTCTACAGTCTGGCAACACTGGGAGCATTAGAAAATAATAATCATGTTTTGCCGTCGGCATTTGAAAAAAATAATAATCATGTTTTGCCGTAGGCATTAGGAAAAATAATCATGTTTTGCCGTCGGCATTTGAAAAAAATAATAATCATGTTTTGCCGTAGGCATTAGGAAAAATAATCATGTTTTGCCGTCGGCATTTGCAAAAAATAATAATCATGTTTTGCCGTCGGCATTTGAAAAAAATAATAATCATGTTTTGCCGTCAGCATTTGAAAAAAAATAATAATCACGTTTTGCCATCGGCATTTGAAGAAATTATCATGCATTGCCGTAGGCATTAGGAAAAAATATCATGCATTGCCGTAGGCATTAGGAAAAATTAGCATGCATTGCCGTAGGAATTAGGAAAAATTAAATAACACTATTTCACCATTGGTATTAGGAAACATCTTTTCATGATTTTCCCGTCGGCATATACACTCATAAAAAACCTCAAAAAAATTACCCGTTATCACAATGTTACCCAAAAAAAATCACCCGTTCCCTCAAGGGTTAATGTAAAGAAAAAACTCCTTATGTAAACAAAAACTCCTAACGTAAACAAAAACCACAAATTTCCAAGAATTTAACAATTTTCAAATTCTAATTACCCAAATTTAACAATTTAACAATTTCAGCTACAATTTAACAATTTTAATCCGCGCCAGAACCGGCAGTTTCCTACTACTAGTCTTCAAATGTAAATACGTCATGTTTTTTAAATGTATTTACGTCGTATGTATTATACTAAATCAATAATAAATGCTGTCGTACTATAAGCGAAGCACGATGGATGTATTGGTGTACGTGTATGTCAGTGTTAACAGCATTGTCGCCAAGAATGCTTGTTTGTAACCAAGCACATTTAATACAGGTACATGCATTAGACAAAACTATGTGGCAACGATATTCTTCTTACATTGCTTTACGAAGTAATTGTCAAAAAGTTGTATGCATCAAACAAGGCACAAAAGTAATTGTCAAACGAATTCTTCGTTATAAACTTGTTAACAATAAATCAGCGGATGAGCAATATGCCTGATACGTGTACCTGTTTGATATGCCTTGTTTGTAACAAACACTCAAAAGAAGTAGTGTCGATTTGTATATGCTTGTTATTTTGCATACTGTAAGTTTGAGTGTGTGTGTAAGATGTAGATAGTAAGCTATTATGTGATTAACTGCATACAACTAATGTTAATGCATGTGTGTACGTTTGCATGTGCGCAGAAAAATAAAAGATCATACACACATACATGCATGACGTTTGAACACGCGCTCATGCTTAGAAAGAAGCAAGCATCACAAATTCTTCCGTCACGAAGTATTTTCTTCTTTACTCCTATACCTACAATAATGAAATAAATTTCTTGCAGACAGTGTTCTTAACATTTGTTTTAGAAGATTCGCTGTAGTTAAGCATTTGAAAAATCCCTTCTGTCTTAAAAGTTCTTATAAGATATCTTGTGCAGGACACTATTAGCTATGTTTGAAGAAAATCGGTAAAAATTGGTCCAGCCGTTTGGTCTGTATGTGTATATTAACAATTTCTTTCAGATTATAAATGTAAACAATACAAAGGCGCAAATGTACGGCACAAAAGTAGAAATTACAATGCCTAAAGCCAAACCGGGTGCATGGTCAAAATTGGACTTTCCACGAGAAAAATTGCCACCACCAGTAAAATCTGGACAACAGCCAGCCACTGGAAAAACCATATCAGTACACGAGTCCGATGATGATGGCTTCAACTTATATGATATAGAAACAGTGAACAGTGGCGTACAGCTATCCGAATTCGCCTCATCTCAAAATGATCTGAATTACAGTATCAATTAGCAAAAGAATAAAATAGACGCCAATTTCGTTAAGACCGAAAATAAAATAATTATTTCTATATTTGTGATTTGAACGGGCTAAAGTTCGTATCGCTTTTTAAGCCAAATTACATGTGATAATTATTAATGAACAAATAACACCAAAGTCTGTTGCAAATATTCTGACTAACAACACATAGTTGAACGGAACAGCCAGCCGTTTTCGAAGGCCACTAAACCTTCATCATCAGCGTTCTTTTGTGTTTGGTCCACTGTGTGTGGTGTCAGTTGATGTAGATTTCTGCTTTATATACTTAGCATTTTATTGCAAATGGAATATGTGAATTGTTTTAATTCATCGTATTTCAATTTGCTGAAAGCTTTTTTGTATTGTAAGCTCAATTTTACCATCACTATATTTACAACAGTCTTACCTAAAATGCTAAGTATATAAAGCAGAAATCTACATCAACTGACACCACACACAGTGGACCAAACACAAAAGAACGCTGATGATGAAGGTTTAGTGGCCTTCGAAAACGGCTGGCTGTTCCGTTAAACTATGTGTTGTTAGTCAGAATATTTACAACAGACTTTGGTGTTATTTGTTCATTAATAATTATCACATGTAATTTGGCTTAAAAAGCGATACGAACTTTAGCCCGTTCAAATCACAAATATAGAAACAAATGGAGTTCGAATAATAATTAAAATTAACTAAAAATTAATAGCCATGGGCCTGTGGCAAAAATTAAATAAAAATATACTTAATAGTAACAAACCAAAAAATTTTGTCTTAAGTAGAACAAAAAATAAGCAAATTAAGTAACATGTGTATAATTTGTAAAAAGAACAAAACGACAATGGTAAGACTGTTGTAAATATAGTGATGGTAAAATTGAGCTTACAATACAAAAAAGCTTTCAGCAAATTGAAATACGATGAATCAAAACAATTCACATATTCCATTTGCAATAAAATGCTAAGTATATAAAGCAGAAATCTACATCAACTGACACCACACACAGTGGACCAAACACAAAAGAACGCTGATGATGAAGGTTTAGTGGCCTTCGAAAACGGCTGGCTGTTCCGTTCAACTATGTGTTGTTAGTCAGAATATTTACATAAGACTTTGGTGTTATTTGTTCATTAATAATTATCACATGTAATTTGGCTTAAAAAGTGATACGAACTTTAGCCCGTTCAAATCACAAATATAGAAACAAATGGAGTTCGAATAATAATTAAAATTAACTAAAAATTAATAGCCATGGGCCTGTGGCAAAAATTAAATAAAAATATACTTAATAGTAACAAACCAAAATAGTTTGTCTTAAGTAGAACAAAAAATAAGCAAATTAAGTAACATGTGTATAATTAGTAAAAAGAACAAAACGACAATGGTAAGACTGTTGTAAATATAGTGATGGTAAAATTGAGCTTACAATACAAAAAAGCTTTCAGCAAATTGAAATACTATGAATCAAAACAATTCACATATTCCATTTGCAATAAAATGCTAGGTATATAAAGCAGAAATCTACATCAACTGACACCACACACAGTGGACCAAACACAAAAGAACGCTGATGATGAAGGTATAGTGGCCTTCAAAAACGGCTGGCTGTTCCGTTCAACTATGTGTTGTTAGTCAGAATATTTACAACAGACTTTGGTGTTATTTGTTCATTAATAATTATCACATGTAATTTGGCTTAAAAAGCGAAACGAACTTTAGCCCGTTCAAATCACAAATATAGAAACAAATGGAGTTCGAATAATAATTAAAATTAACTAAAAATTATTAGCCATGGGCCTGTGGCAAAAATTAAATAAAAATATACTTAATAGTAACAAACCAAAAAATTTTGTCTTAAGTAGAACAAAAATTAAGCAAATTAAGTAACATGTGTATAATTAGTAAAAAGAACAAAACGACAATGGTAAGACTGTTGTAAATATAGTGATGGTAAAATTGAGCTTACAATACAAAAAAGCTTTCAGCAAATTGAAATACGATGAATCAAAACAATTCACATATTCCATTTGCAATAAAATGCTAAGTATATAAAGCAGAAATCTACATCAACTGACACCACACACAGTGGACCGAACACAAAAGAACGCTGATGATGAAGGTTTAGTGGCCTTCGAAAACGGCTGGCTGTTCCGTTCAACTATGTGTTGTTAGTCAGAATATTTACAACAGACTTTGGTGTTATTTGTTCATTAATAATTATCACATGTAATTTGGCTTAAAAAGTGATACGAACTTTAGCCCGTTCAAATCACAAATATAGAAACAAATGGAGTTCGAATAATAATTAAAATTAATAGCAATGGGCCTGTGGCAAAAATTAAATAAAAATATACTTAATAGTAACAAACCAAAAAAGTTTGTCTTAAGTAGAACAAAAAATAAGCAAATTAAGTAACATGTGTATAATTAGTAAAAAGAACAAAACGACAATGGTAAGACTGTTGTAAATATAGTGATGGTAAAATTGAGCTTACAATACAAAAAAGTTTTCAGCAAATTGAAATACGATGAATCAAAACAATTCACATATTCCATTTGCAATAAAATGCTAAGTATATAAAGCAGAAATCTACATCAACTGACACCACACACAGTGGACCAAACACAAAAGAACGCTGCTGATAAAGGTTTAGTGGCCTTCGAAAACGGCTGGCTGTTCCGTTAAACTATGTGTTGTTAGTCAGAATATTTACAACAGACTTTGGTGTTATTTGTTCATTAATAATTATCACATGTAATTTGGCTTAAAAAGCGATACGAACTTTAGCCCGTTCAAATCACAAATATAGAAACAAATGGAGTTCGAATAATAATTAAAATTAACTAAAAATTAATAGCCATGGGCCTGTGGCAAAAATTAAATAAAAATATACTTAATAGTAAAAAACCAAAAAATTTTGTCTTAAGTAGAACAAAAAATAAGCAAATTAAGTAACATGTGTATAATTAGTAAAAAGAACAAAACGACAATGGTAAGACTGTTGTAAATATAGTGATGGTAAAATTGAGCTTACAATACAAAAAAGCTTTCAGCAAATTGAAATACGATGAATCAAAACAATTCACATATTCCATTTGCAATAAAATGCTAAGTATATAAAGCAGAAATCTACATCAACTGACACCACACACAGTGGACCAAACACAAAAGAACGCTGATGATGAAGGTTTAGTGGCCTTCGAAAACGGCTGGCTGTTCCGTTCAACTATGTGTTGTTAGTCAGAATATTTACAACAGACTTTGGTGTTATTTGTTCATTAATAATTATCACATGTAATTTGGCTTAAAAAGCGATACGAACTTTAGCCCGTTCAAATCACAAATATAGAAACAACTGGAGTTCGAATAATAATTAAAATTAACTAAAATAATTTTTATTTACATTTAAATATTATTTCCAAATACCCAATCTTCGTCATCCTCATCGTCTTCATCCAGATCGGGCTCACCAATTCCTTGAAACAGTGTTTTATCGATTTTTACACTCTCAATGCTGTCACCAGCTCCCAGCAAGTATTAAATATCAGACTCATTAAGCGTATTATCGCACATGAACAATTGGCGACCAGTAAGTTTTTTTCGAGTCTGACGAATTTTTTCATTTAGCCGCTATGCCCGTACATTCTTCAAATTTCCATTTCATAAACGATTTGACATTGACACGTGACCCCTCCAATTTCTTACGTTCTGCTTCTTCGGATTCCAAAAGTTTGTGTTCTACTTCGTATTCTTTAGCTTTCTTTCTTTCGTTTAACCACTCGGCCGTTGTTTACTATGGCGTATGGCGTTACCGCTGTGTATTAAAATATATTTCTTGTAGTACTCTGGATAGAAAAATCCCGATACATATATTTCGCGCTTATGGCCTGTATATGATAATCTAGCAAACGTTTCCGCTTAAAATATATAAAAATATATCCTGTAAATAAAAGTTAAAAAACGTTGCATGCAGTGAAATAGAGTATTTATTTCCAGAGATCTCCGCCCCGGAAAAGAAATCCCTACTTTTAGGTAGTGTGTATAGAGCTAGCAGAAGCATAAACGTATATCCCCTCATTAACTTTCTTGAAGAAATATCTATTCAATACGACGATATTATTATAACTGGAGATTTTAATAATAACTTATTATCTGAAAATCCTTTGACTGAGCCAATGAGGACACTTGATCTTCACCCTGTAAATACGTATATTCCTACACATTTTCACTCCACGTCTAATAGTTTAATTGATCTTATATTTGTCAATTACAAAACTATAGTTCTCCTTTATGACCAACTCTCTGCATCAGTCTCCTCGAAGCATGATATGCTTTATCTGGTTTATGATTTCTCTGTAAAAAATGATGAAACCTGATTTTCATACCGTGACTTACATAACATTGACTATATAACACTCTACAATTACTCCGATATTATCCACTGGGACCATATATATGCTCTTGCGAGTGTCGACGATCAACTTTCTTTTATTCGGGAAAATGTTATGTACTTGTATGATGTGTGTGTTCCAGTTCCCTTTCCATCTAGGAACACTTGCGATGATCCATATTATGTTGCGGTAACAGATTCATTTAGTTTTCGCTGCGTTGATCAACTTGAAGTTCAAAAAAGTCTCTCTGACATGAAATCGAATGCAGTTGGCATGGATGGTATAAGTCCCATTTTCGTAAAAATTTTAGCACCTACACTAAACCAAAAAAGCATTCTTAAAACAAGAATTTTGCGTTTTCGTTTTATAAATGCAGCATTTTTAAAAATAATTGTTAAATTAATAATGTTTCTTATAACATTAATATATAACATTCTTATTTTTATAACGAGCCAGTTTTAAAATAAAAATGTGTGTTTTCGTTTTAAAAATTCAGCATTTTTAAAAATCATTTTTAATATAAGAATATTTCTTATAACATTAATAAATAACATTCTTATGTCTATAACGAAGCAGTTTTAAAAAAAAATGTGCGTTTTGGTTTTAAAAAGTCAGCATTTTTAAAAATTATTTTTAAAATAAAAATGTTTCTTGTATAATATTAATATATATGTACGGTAAGGCAATAGTTTAAATTCAATTCAGACACATAAATCTGAACTAAAATTTTTTTTACCTTAATTGTTCTTACAAGCACTTGAACCTGAAGAAAACGAATCAATTAAATAAAAACACTTTGAATACCTTAAAAAATGAGTGATTAATTTCTTTATTTTTCATTCTTATATACTAAAATAGTGTTATAATAAATTGACAACGTTTGCATAATTCCCTTTTTTTTATTACAAAATTAAAAATATTAATTTATGTCTTGTCAACAATAATCGTCATAATAAAATGTTTAATAAACTTAAAACAAAATTAGGCAATGTTTTTTAATGATAATTAAATAAAATAAAAAATAAGAAATTATGTTGATGTAAGTATCAACATTCTCCCCCGCGTTGACCAACGGTCACTGGTGATAGATGTTCATTAAATTTGATATCTGCAATGTCGATGGTAACAGGTCGCGGTAAGGGAACTGGATGAGGTTTCGGTTGAACGGCCTTATGAATTTTTCTTTCTTTATAGGTGGAGTATAGCTTAACTATGATGATGGCTACTAAAATGCTTAAAGAAATTAAAAGTGCAGTGTAGCTTACTGCATGGTGATGTTGGCTTTGGGACCTGATTAGCTCTGGTAATCGTACAATAGTTGCCTCATCAAATTGTTTTTGCAGGTTATTCAGTTGATTTACATGGGGTTTGAACTGGTTGTTAGTATTATTAAGAATTCTTTTGATCTCTTGTGGAGTGCTAATTTGATCAATGTGCCTGAATTGGACGTATGAAGTATGCAAGCTATTTGATGTATCAAAGTGGCCCTGAATAGTGAGAAAGTCGTTTTTAATTATGCAATTTGGTTCTATTTGCACTATTCCAGTGCCTCTTATTAGCTTTTGGGAGACTTCTGTGCTGCAAACTGCTGAAATTTCTATTTTTGTTGTGGTAGCAAAGATCAATTTATTCGGATTTTTTAATTGCGTCCATGTTGTGTTATCTACCAGCCGGGTAAGGTTACAATTAGCTATGTTTAGGCTGTTGACGATATTAATTTCACAGGAATTCATATCCTTTTTAAATCTAAGTTGCTTATTTTGGCATATATATGTATCCCCCTTTGTTATAGTACAGCTTGACAAATCGTCGGTTGTAAACGAAATAAATTCATCTCTGTGTGGATTCACTGCTAGAAAAGGTACATTGGATTTGATGGATATTAAAGCATTATTTCTTATTGTTGGGACCGGAATTATCTTCAGGAGTTCTAGAAACTGTTGATCGATCAGTGGCAGCTTAATTTCGTAGAGGACTTCATCTTTTGTCACTACGCCATTTGTCTTCATTACCTTGTAGCTTTGGTTAAACTTATGGAGAATTAAAGTGAATGAACAAAACTGTGTCCATATAACGTTCATCACTTAACAAAGTTATCACTACAGATAACAGTGGCTCGAAACTCACAAGTTGGAATGGACAGACATATAACCGTGGTAAAGCGTGGGCGAAGCCCGAATTCTTCAAAAATTTCATCTGCTCCTAAAATGTCTAGGGATAACAGCGCAGCCTCAACTAATCGCCAAAACCGCTTCGAAATTTTGCAAGATGACAACGACAAACCCGAGGTATCCTCGAATAAAATATCCAAGCCGCCACCAATCTATTTGAGACAAAAAAAATTCAAATGCCCTTATTAAAAAATTAATTTCGGTCATTGGTGAGAATAAATTTCACATTGTTCCAATAAAACGTGGAAACATAGATGAAACTAAAGTCCAAATTTATGACGAAAAAGATTTCCGCAAAATGGTTGCTGAATTTGAAAAAAATAAAACAAGCTTCTACACATACCAGCTTAAGAGCGCTAAAGGCATGCAGATCGTATTGAAGGGCATAGATTCTTATGTTGTTCCCGAAGAAATAAAAGATGCACTCGTCCTCCAGGGGTTTAAGGTAAAAATGTGTCCAATATAATAAACAGAGAGAAGATTCCCCTACCCCTATTTCGTGTTGAACTTGAGCCTAATGATATAAAATTGAAAAAAATGAGATGCATCCAATTTATAATTTGAAATACCTCTTGTACCGAAAAATCACAGTTGAAGAGCCACATAAGCGTTCAGGTCCTGTACAGTGCCATAATTGCCAAGAATATGGCCATACAAAAACATACTGCAATTTACCCTCTGTTTGTGTTGTGTGCGGCGAATTACACGGCACTGCTAGTTGCAATAAGCCAAAAGATCAAAGTGATAAAAAAATGCAGTAATTGTGGAGGTAATCACACCGCTAACTACAGAGGTTGTCCTGTGTACTCTTTCGTAAAGAAGACTATGGTGCAAAAACCTAAATTTGCTCCAGCTCAATCAGCAAACGCTTACTCTGCCACTTTTGCGCAAATGAGCCAACCAGTTACTTCCCGTGTATCGTATGCAGATGCTGCTAAGAGAAATTCAATTCCCACACAAAATGTTTCCCCGCCAAATAATTCAAAAAATACTGACGCAAGCTTTAATTTTAATCGCCTTGAAGCTACTATTGAAAATCTGGTGCAAACTATAAACAATTTTACAACAAATGTGACTAGCATGATGCAAGAAATGCTGCGAATGCAGAATACTCTGCTTCAAGCATTAATTAATAAGCCATGAACACGTTAACAATATGTTTCTGGAACGCAAACCGCATTCGCCAACATAAAAATGAACTTGAGCACTTCCTCACGGAAAAAAATATTGATATAATGTAAGTATCTGAGACTCATTTGACTTCGAGAAGTCTTTTTAAATGTATGGCTACACTATATATGATACAAAGGACCCTAGAGGAAGGGCTTGTGATGGATCAGCAATTCTAATAAAGTCAAGACTCAAGCACTATGTTCTTGATAACATTTGTGAAGAACACCTACAAGCAACAAATATTGGCATTGAAAGTTTTTGTACAAATTTTGTTATATCATCAATTTACTCCCCTCAAAGATTTTCAATCACTGAGAATCAATATGAGGATTTCTACAAATCTCTTGGACCTTGTTTTGTAGCAGCTGGCGACTACAATGCTAAGCATACGTTCTGGGGTTCGCGTCTTATTACCCCCAGAGGTCGAGCATTGTTCAACACTATTTCAAAAATGGGATTGGATGTCATTTCGAGTGGGGAGCCCACTTATTGGCCTACTGACATACAAAAAATTCCGGATGCTATAGATTTTGGCGTCATAAAAAATATCTCTAGGGATTTAATTCAAGTTCAAGCTTCTCTTGATCTTTCCTCCGATCACTCTCCGACGATCATTACAATTTGTAGTCCATTAAGAAGTAACTTACCTGACCCATATGTGAAGATGATCGATCGTGTTAATTGGCTGAGGTTCAAAAAATATCTCAGTAGTCATTGTACGGAAAACATTACGCTTAGAACATCCGATGATATTGAATCTAACATTGCCAATCTCAGCGAGAATATTAAACAGGCTGCTGAACATGCCACTATCTCCCATCCGCAGACTGGGTTTAATAAAATTTATTCTACAGACATTGAACGTCTCGTACGTGAAAAAAGAAGAGCTAGAAGGGAATGGCAACAGCACAGATCACCACAAAATAAAATCAGATTTAAAGAGTGCACTAAACGACTCCAAGAGTTGCTTGCATCTGAAAAAACTGCATCTCTTAAAAATTATCTGGAAGGTCTTGATGTCACACCAGCGTCTAATTACTCTTTTTGGCACGCTGCTAGAAAGCTTAAAACACCCATTGAGTATAAGCCACCTCTACGCACATCTACCGGAAGTTGGGCAAGAAGCGATACTGAAAAAGGTAAAATATTTGGTGAGCACTTAAAATCCGTTTTTACGCCAAACATATGTACTGGTTTTGCTGATTTGCCGAATGTAGTCGCTCTACCCCCTCAACACATAAAGTTTAAGATGCGTGATTTACAAAAATTAATTGTCGAACTCAACCCGAAGAAAGCTCCGGGTATTGATGGAATTAGTAACCAGATGCTTATGAACTTGCCTCGTATTGCAATGAGAATCCTATTATTCATATTTAATGCCATTTTACGACTGGAGTATTATCCACACAGCTGGAAGCTTGCCAAGGTTAAAATGATTCCAAAGCCGGGCAAAGATCTAACCAAGGCTGAGTCATATAGGCCAATAAGTCTACTATCAACTATGTCAAAGCTTTTCGAAAAACTGCTCAAAACAAAATTGTCCCCAATTCTAATTAGTAGTGGGTGCATACCAGACCATCAATTTGGTTTTTTTAGGTCAGCATAGCACCATTGAACAAACTCACAGATTGGTTCAATTTATAAGAAGAACTTTTGAGGAAAAAAAGTATTGTTCTGCGCTCTTTATTGACGTTTCCCAGGCATTTGATAAAGTGTGGCATGAAGGCCTAATTTTAAAATTGAAGACTTACTTACCAATAAACATTTTAAATCTTTTGGAAAGTTACATTATTTCCCGTAAGTTCACTGTTGTGGAAGGAGACTTTACGAGTAGGCCTGAAACTATTTCATCCGGTGTGCCACAGGGGAGCATACTGGGACCAGTTTTATATTTGATTTATACTTGTGATATGCCTGTGAGCAGTAGTATCCATACTTCCACATTTGCCGACGATACAGCCTGCCTTAGTATGCACGAAAACCCTAATGAGGCATCCCGCAAACTCCAGGAACACATTAGCCAGATGGAGCTTTGGTTAAACTTATGGAGAATTAAAGTCAATGAACAAAAGTGTGTCCATATAACGTTCACCCTAAGAAGAGATACTTGCTCCTCCATTCGGATTAACAATCAAGTTGTTCCTCAACATTCGCATGTGAAATATCTTGGTATACACCTTGATCGACGACTTACATGGAAACACCACATTATGAATGAAACTTAAATTAACTCAGGTACATTGGCTGATTGGTAGAAATTCAATACTTAGCCTAGACTGCAAACTTTTAATATACAAGTCGCTTTTAAGGCCAATATGGTGTTACGGAATTCAACTATGGGGCACTGCTTCAGCTTCAAATGTAGAGAAAATTCAACGAAGGCAAAATAAAATTTTACGCATGATAACATCGGCTCCATGGTACATCAAAAATTCAAATATACATCGCGATTTGAATATGCTACTAGTGACTGAAGAAATTGTAAAATACGCAGGCAAATATCTAACAAAACTTGAGTCACATCCTAATCCGCTTGCTCGTAATATTTTGAACTTTACTGGACACATCCGCTTAAAAAAGTGAGATACACGGGCTCTAATTTTTTTTATAGATTTAAGATTTGAATACTTATTGTTAGTTCATAATTGAAGATACAATAAATAAAAAACATGCATTAAAAAGAAAAAAAAACTCAGTCTTTAGCTGATGAGGTGATAATAACAGTGGACTAATTTTTTCATGGTGAGCACCAGTTAGTACGTCGATAATCTCCCTTTCTACCCTTTGCAAGTTCAATGCTGTCAATGTTAATTGATTGGCAAGAAGTGATATTAGTTGTGTTTGGCTGATTTCTGAAGATTCTTTACCAAGTGCATTTGCTTCACTGTTGATTCTTGCAACAATTTCCGTTAGTTGTTTTTGTGTGCTAAGCTCATCTTGTTTAATTATATTAATAGTGGAATCAATAACTGATGTTTGGTTTTTAAATAATTTAAAAATATAGTCTGTTTCTACCTTCGCCCTTTTAATGGTGTCTGACATTTCATTGGCATCGTCTGAGTCCAGCACTCCAAACAATGACCTGGCTATATTTCCCACAATGTTGAATGCACCCCTTTTTACTCTAGTAGTAGCGAATAGTTCCTTCTCCTCCAGCAATTCTTCTTTTACTTGATTGAAATTATTTATCAAAATATTACATGTTGACTGATGTGTGATGGTTGAACATAAGTGCTGTAAAGTGATTAATCCAGACTGAAAAGTCTTTAACTCAGATAGGAAAGGTGCTAGATCATAATATACCATAAGTTTACATTCAGCTGTTGCCAGTTTTACGGTTCCAATGCCTTCAAAGTACAGCCATGGGTCAGAATGAAAGTTGTTTATCTTTACATTACTGGTCATAACGACTGGAATGAGGAGGGTGGCTACGATCATGGTGAGTACGATTGAGTTAGTGATAGTCTTTGATTGTTTTTGGGTGGAGTATCTTCGTCAACAGGTATTGGATGACTAGGGTTGGATAGCTCAATTGCAGGTAATTCGTCTTCGTGAAGTAGTGGTGCTAATCTATGGATAGGTATTCTTTTTATTCCTGAAGTTGTTTTTACATCTGCCACCCGAACCTTGCCATCATTGCCTTCGTATGTTTGGAGTATTCTTCCAAGTGGCCAGCTCATAACCGGCAAACTGTCCTCTTTTATAATGGCCATCTGTTCTTCTTTCACGTTTTCAGATGATGATTTCCACTTCTGTCTTTGCTGCAATTGGTGTAGATACTCGGCTGACCACCGTCTCCAGAATTCATGTTTGAGTTGGGAGACGAGTTTCCATCTTGTGGCGAGAGAACTATTTGATTATGCTCTACTATCCACTTGGGCTGTGAGAAGTTCTGCAATTAAGAAATGTCCTGGAGTCAGTGCAGTTAGATCATTTGGATCAGATGACATCGGAGTTAGCGGACGGTAATTTAATATGGCTTCTATTTCGATGATTACTGTTTCAAGCCCTTCGTGCGTTAGTGACGCTGTTGAAACACTTCGTAGTAACAGTTGCTTAGCAGATTTTACTGCTGACTCCCATTAGCCTCCAAAGTGAGGGGCTCGAGGTGGAATAAATTTGAATTCAATGCCTTCTCTACTGCATGACTGTAAGATTTTTTCTTGAGATTTATTATCAAAGATTCCTTGATTTAGTTCTACTAGCTGATTCCGTGTACCTATGAAGTTTGTAGCATTGTCTGAATATATGGTCTGGCACCGTCCTCGGCGTGATAAGAATCTTTTGAGGGCTCCAATGAATGCGTCTGTTGTCAGCTCAGTTACAACTTCCAGGTGTACAGCCTTCGTTGAGAAACATACAAAAACAGCTATGTAAACTTTATGAGGTTTTTAACCCCTTATCTTATAATGAACCCGAAATGGTCCGCAGTAGTCAACACCAGATTTAATAAATGGGCGTGATGGGCTGACCCTGCTTGCTGGTAGATTTCCCATTATTTGAGAAAATAATCTGGGTTTTGCCCTTGTATATCGCACACAATTTTGGACTATATTTCTTGCCATTGATTTACCCTTGATGATCCAGTATTGTTGCCTGGAAATAGCCAATAATGATTGCGGGCCACAGTGATAGTTTTTTTCATGCAACATTGTGAGTACAAGTTTTGAAATCAAGTCGTTATAGGTTAAAAGTATTGGATGTTTTGCGTCATATGATAGATTAGAGGCTTCCAGTCTTCCTCCGACTCGTAAGATGTTGTTTTTATCTAAGTTTGGAGATAAGCTGTTAATTGTACTGGACTTGTCCACTTGGTTTTTTATTTAATTCAGATATCTCCTTCTTGAAGTCGGAGATCTCGACTGCTCGAATAATTTTTAAACGTGAATCATCCAGTTCCTTAGGACTCAGCGAAATGTGTTTTGGTCGAAATTCATTTTGCGTTTTTGAATTATTTATGAATCTGAGTACGTAACCCAAAACGTTTTATAAGGTTTTAAAGGAGTTTTTGTGGTGAATTCGGTATATAAGGCTGCCGTCGTTTAACACCATAGTTGCAGTAACATGAACCTCCTTCCTTTTCTCAATGTCATTCGCAATTTCTTGAGGTAAGTATTTCGTTGGCCATGATTCCTCTTTTCCATGAACGAAGAGTGGTCCATATAGCCATAAGTTACATGCTGGCAGATCTACTGCACGAAGTCCTCTGGATAGTATATCGGCTGGGTTGTGTTTTGATGGTACATGGTGACATTTTTCGGCTAGAGTTAGTGACTGAATTGTTGAGACTCTGTTGGAGACAAAAGTTTTGTATGAAGATTATTGTGCGTATATCCATGATAATATAATTTCTGAATCAGTCCATAGAAATGTAGCTTGGTTTTGAAACTGCAGGTCACTCTTTAGTCTGTGAGAAAGTTGTGCTACTACAACTGCTGCACATAACTCTAGTCGAGGTAATGTCTATTATTTTAATGCGGCAACTCTTGATTTTGCACAGAGCATTCGCACGATTACCTGCCCATTCTTAAGAATTGCGCCAATGTTTGCAACTGCACCAAAGGCCTTCTCAGATGCGTCTGCGAATACTTGTAGTTGTGTTTTTACTGGGATTTCGCCCTGGAAGATGTGTCGTGGTATTGTAACATTGTTAAGATTTTCTAGATCGTTTCTAAATGTGCTCCAAGATGCACATAGATCATTAGTTAACGGTTAATCCCAATCTAATTTATGCAGCCAAAGGTGTTGAATAAATATTTTGGCCTTAACAATCACAGGGGCTAACAGACCGAGAGGATCAAACAGTTTTGCGAGATCAGAAGTTACTGTTCGTTTCGTGATTTGCTGATGCCGGGTTAATTTGACTTTAACGCAAAAGTGATCGCTTTTAGGTAACCAATATAATCCTAAGGTTTTTATTGAAATCTAAGTTAACCTCTTGGTCACCAGTTGGAATATTGTTAAGCAACTCTGGATGGTTTGTGCACCATTTTTTCAAATTAAATCCATATTTTTTCAGCATAGGGATGAGCTCCTTTTGCGTTTCCACTGCTATGTTGAGGTTGTTTGAACCTCCAAGGCCGTCATCCACATAGAAGTTTTCTTTCAGCATTTGAGAACTATAAGGAAACTTGAGAGAATTCTCATTAGCTATTTTTTGTAGGCATCTTGTGGCCAAATAAGGTGCTGCACGTGTCCCATATGTTACTGTGGTAAGTTTGTAATAGGCAAGTGGCGATGATGGATCTTCCCGCCACATAATAAGTTGATATTGATGGTCGTTTGCGTTGATTAGTATTTGTATGTACATGTTTTCAATATCAGTTTTAAAAACTAACCTCGGCAATCGAAAACGAATTAAAATGGAGAATAGTTCACTTTGCACCACTGGACCAGTGTACATCAAGTCATTTAATGAATAGCCAGATGTTTTTGCTGATGCATCGAATACTACCCGAAGCTTTGTTGTGGTGATATCAGGTTTTAATACACAGTGGTGTGGAATGAAATATCTAGGATGTGGTACGTTATCTGGATTTACCTTTTCCATGTGCCCTAGTTGCTCATATTCTCTCATGAATTGCGTGTACTGAATTTGGATATTTTCATTCTTTTGGAGTCGTCGCTCCAAACTAACAAATCTGTTGTATGCCATGGCTTGCGAATCACCCAATGATGTTGGGTTTTCAAAAAATGGAAGGCTAACGATGAAGCGACCATTTGCGTTAGCTTTCGTATGATGAATAAAATGAGCTTCACACTGGGCATCCTCTGGAGACAGATTCCTTTCATTTGGTTCTATTTCATCGAGTTTCCATAGTCTTTTGACCGCTTGTTCTAGTGAAGACTCTTCACCAACTACTGCACATGTAAGTGGTGGTGATGAGCTATGAGCAATGGTTTGACGTATAGAGCCACCCACGATCCACCCAAGTAACGTGTATTGTAGCGTTGGGCCACCGTTAGTCAGTTTTATTGCCCCAGGCTGCATAAGATTAAAATAAAATTCTGCGCCAAGTAGAATATCGATTTGCCCTTGCTGATAGAATCTGGGGCCTGCTAAAGTGACATTACTTGGAATGTTCCGAGTTGAAACATCAAAGTTTTGATTTGGTTGAAGTGGAATGATAGTTGGTAGGACAATCGCCTCCAAGTTTGTCGAAAATTCATTATTTGTAGAGAACATCTCAACATTCACGCGGTACTCTGCTCGTTTTTTAATTCTTCCCACACCATCAATGCATAAGGATGCTTCTATTGGAGAAAGGGATAGTTTCTTGATGAGGCGTTCAGTCAGAATATTTACTTGCGAGCCTGAATCTAGTATTGCTCGGAATTCATGTGTGATACCATTTGTTGCCTTGGTAGCAACCCTTGCGGTGGCTAACATGACATAATTCTGATGCCCTGTTGTTGGCTTCATAGATGTGGATGAGACAGTAATATTCCCCCTTTTTTTTGTTTGTAGGTTGCATATGCGGAACTGATGTCTTCTGTTTGTTTTGTATGTTTTGTGGTAAATGTAATAATGAATTATGCTTCTTGTTGCATTTCTCACATCCACTGGAGGTACAAACTGTTGTTACGTGATCATCTTTAAGACAATTAACACAAAGTCTTTGTTGCTGTGCCCATCTTAACCTGCCTGATTCCGTCATGTTTAAGAATTTCTTTCAGTGATAGATAGGATGATTTCCTGAGGTACATAGTTTTCAATTGCTATTATTATTATTCATAGATGCCACAGATGATACTGTCATCTTTTCCTTTTGATGGGTAATTAATTTTTCCTTGTAACCAAATGACTCCATTGACTGGAATTGAACTTCAAGAAAGCAGAACAACTCTTTCATTGTTGGCACATCTTTTGGTTTATTTAGTGACTGTATAAATCGAATATAGAGAGCACAATCCAGTTTTTTAATAATTAGTTGTATGATTATGGCAGCCCAAGATGAAGTGTCAACATTTAAGTTATTTAACGCCAGCAACCATTCCTTGGTAGTGTCATAAAGAGTTTTAATTGACGCCCTAGATATGGTTCCTGTTGGTTAGTTAAGGATCTTCTCTACTAAAGTAGCTACTATGACTCTTTTGCTATCATACCGCTCCTGAAATAGTGTCCATGCTGTCTTGTAGTTCTCTTCGGATAGCGTTAGATGGCCAATAAGTTTTGCGGCTTCTCCTGAGACGTTTGATTTGAGGTACCACATTTTCTGAACGTTTGGTAGAGGTTGCTTGTCAACCATTTCCGAAAACAGTTCATAAAATTGACACCACTTTAAACAATCTCCATTAAATTGTGGAATTGTTACCTTTGGTAGAGGCAATGAGCTATGTACGCTTAGGTTGATTTCCGACTGCACTTCAATATCTACATGCTGCCGTTTCTGCTGATCTGATAGTACTGCTAATTCTATCAGATAATTTTGAACTGAATCATCCAGATTATGGTATTCATGCTGATCACGTTCCAATCTTGTAGGATCTACCACTTCATGCCATACTCCATCATAAAGTTCTTGAATTTGATCCCACAATTTTTTTATGGTTTTACTCTTAATCTGATAAAATTGTGGCGGATGACCTTCTTCCACCGATAAACCATTTAATAAACGTGTTAAGGCCGTCATTCGAGCTTTTAGTCTCCTAGCTAGTCCTTTACCTTGTGGTGACAATACCTCATGATCAGATGGATTAGTTGACGGGAGTTCTAATGTCTCTTTTCTGATTGCTGGTAGTGGCTTGATACTAAATCTGTTAATCTGAGAGGTAACATGCTCAACTGTCTCACTGTATTTTTCACCTATGGACTTGTGCAGGTTTTGGACAATATGTGGATCGCTGGGTGATAGCGTATTATCTCTTCTAATCGCGTTTTCTTGTTTTTCAAAAGCCTGCCACAATTCAACTAGTTCTTCGTTTTTACTTCTGTAGAGGTCTAGCGTTCGCCGGCCAAGTGGGGCCTTCTTGATGTTTGAGATAAGTTTTTCTATTTCAGTTGCTTTTTCTTGCTGCTGACACATAAGACTCTCTAAGTTTGCCATGTCAGATTGCCTCTTTGTTGTTTGTGGACGAAATATGCAATACAGATGTTGAAGAGATGTAAGAGGATTTGACTAAAAACTGCTGTGGTTTATAGCCTTTAGCACCAGAAATAGGTAATGTAACCTGTTGAATTGTTGTGTAAGGACTGGCTGTCCTGGTAAATTGTTGAATATGGACTGGTTGTCCTTGAATTGGTTGTATATGGACTTGCTGTCCTGATAAATTGTTGCATATGGACTGGTTGTCTTTGAATTGATTGTATATGGACTTGCTGTCCTGATAAATTGTTGTTACGTGTTTTTTCTTAATTTTTAAAGCTCCTTATCACTGGTGGGGGGAAACGTTGTTAATTATGAAAATCTAGGGGTCACCAAAATGTACGGTAAGGCGATAGTTTAAATTCAATTCAGACACATAAATCTGAACTGAAACTATTTTTACCTTAATTGTTCTTACAAGCACTTGAACCTTAAGAACACGAATCAATTAAATAAAAACACTTTGAATGCCTTAAAAAATGATTGATTAATTTCTTTATTTTTCATTCTTATATGCTAAAATAGTGTTACAATTGACAACGTTTGCATAATTCCCTTTTTTTATTACAAAATTAAAAATATTAATTTATTTCTTGTCAACAATAATCGTCATACTAAAATGTTTAATGAACTTACAGCCTGCCTTAGTATGCACGAAAATCCTGATGAGGCATTCCGCAAACTCCAGGAACACATTAGCCAGATGGAGCTTTGGTTAAACTTATGGAGAATTAAAGTCAATGAACAAAAGTGTGTCCATATAACGTTCACCCTAAGAAGAGATACTTGCTCCCCCATTCGGATTAACAATCAAGTTGTTCCTCAACATTCACATGTGAAACATCTTGGTATACACCTTGATCGACGACTTACATGGAAACACCACATTGACTCTAAGTTAACTCAAATGAAACTTAAATAAATCAGGTACATTGGCTGATTGGTAGAAACTCAACACTTAGCCTAGACTTCAAACTTTTAATATACAAGTCGCTTTTAAAGCCAATATGGTGTTACGGAATTCAACTATGGGGCACTGCTTCAGCTTCAAATGTAGAGAAAATTCAACAAAGCAAAATAAAATTTTACGCATGATAACATCGGCTCCATGGTACATCAAAAATTCAAATATACATCGCGATTTGAATATGCCACTAGTGACTGAAGAAATTGTAAAATACGCAGGCAAATATCTAACAAAACTCGAGTCACATCCTAATCCGCTTGCTCGTAATATTTTGAACTTTACTGGACACATCCGCTTAAAAAAGAGAGATACACGGGCTCTAATATTCAACACTCTAGATGATGAAGCTGCTTGATAACACTTTTTTCTTTTTGTTGCTTATCACTACTTATATATTATTAATAACTATCACTAAGCTTATGTCCGACATTGGTCGGGCCTAATAATTTTTTTAACAGATTTAAAATTTGAATACTTATTGTTAGTTCATATTTGAAGATACAGTAAATAAAAAACATGCATTAAAAAAAAAACTTAAAACAAAATTAGGCAATGTTTTTTAATGATAATTAAATAAAATAAAAAATAAGAAATTATGTTGATGTAAGTATCAACAATATAAGATTCTTATTTTTGTAACGAAGCAATTTAAAAACAAAAATAAGCGCTTTCATTTTAAAAATTTCAAAAACAATAATGTTTTCTTATTAAAATAAAAATTGTAATTTTTGAAGTCATGATGAAAAGCAAAATGTATTTTTAAAACATTTAAAAACAAAAATATTTTATTATTATATCAAGAATTAAAATTTTTAAAAATTAAGGAAATTATATTTTTCACCGAGTAACATTTTATATTTGTGTCGTGTTAAAAAAAGAGAATTAATTTATTATTATGACCAAGTGTATATTAATGTCCATTACCCTGTATGATCCTGGAGTACAAAACAAAATCGTCATAACCAAAATTAAAATTCGTTCCATTAGTAGTTTGGACTACAGTCGAAGATCGAAAATTGTTTATAAAAAGGGCATTTGGATTCCAAAAAAAATTAATATTTTTAATTATAAAACGAAAAGTCCAAGTGCATTATGATTTCTAAAACTAGTTGAACTTTCGAAAATCTTCTGATAGAAATAAATATAATATATGCTTTGTTTCCTTGGCGTCTAATCTGGGAGTTTTTTTCAACGATAGACTTACTTGGTCCAACCATATTAATACTGTTAGAGGTAGAGTCTACAGTGTGCTATGCAGCCTGTGGGCAGTTAAAGATTCAACACCATTTACGATTCGTATGCTATTAGCTAAATCTTATCTCATACCATCTCTTCTATATGGTTGTGAACTTTTTCCAAATTGCGACTGTTAAGACAAAAGAAAACTTAAGTTGCCTGCAATAATATAGCCCGGTACATTTTCAATAAAAATCGTATTGCACATATTTCGTCTTATGCCTACCAGATTTTTGAAAATCTCCTAAAATGCAAATGTCTTATATTTCTACACAAAATTATTACATCGAAACAACCGGCATAGATTTATAATAGAATTGTGTTTGCTAGATCCAACTGCGGTAGGAATATTATACAGCAAAAGTACAAGAGCCTTTTATCTAAACGCCAATTTCTGATCTATACAATCAGTCTTTGGAACTCTTTACCAAACAATATCCAAAAATTAGGCAACGCAAACATATTTAAAAGGGAGTTATTCAAATTGTTTATGTAATAACTATTTTTGCTTATTTATTTATATTTACTTTTTATTTAGGTTGTTTTGCTATTAAAATTGTTTTTCCTATTTTATTCATAATGATTTTTCTATATATTAATTATTCTTTTATATCACTTAAATGTTTGTTGTAATTACTAGCACTATCATTTATAAGATATTTGTCTTGTTGTGCTAGATCGCAATTTAAATAAATAAATAAATAAATAAAAATAAATAAATAAAAGATCTCAAACATATTTTGCATTTGTGTAATTCTTTATTCAAATGTCTCGATTTTCTGTGAGTGGCTAAATTGGTTCGCTGAGCAAATGCCAGGGGACTGACTTCACACTTAAATGGGTTTCCGCTGGTGTGAGTGCGTTCATGATCTTGAGTTTCTGGTCGGTGAGCAAATAATTTGTCACAAATGCGACAAAGAAAAGGCCTCTGGCCCGAATGCACCACTTTGTGAACTTGCAAGCTATGCTGTGTGGCAAAGGCCTTGTGGCACACAACGCTCTCACCGAGACATGTATATACATATTTGTAATATATACATATATATTAACATATAAACATATGTATATTTATGTATGCACATCACTTATGTACATCAAATTCAATTTTTAATATAAATCGCACAACTTTAATTCATATTGTTTAAAACAAAATAAAAAATTGTTACACAAAATTTGTTTACTTTTTTTTATTTATGTATGTATGTATGTATGCGTCAAGAATAGGATTGCCTTTTTTAAGGGAAAAAACAATTTCATATGAAAAAATACAAACTAAAGTTATTTTTTAACAAATTAGCAACAGTACGATTTAGTACATATTTGACATATGGGCGAATTAACGTAAGTTGCACAACAACAAAGTCGAGTGGCGTTATACAAAACGCTTTTCATTACGTAGTCATCCATGAATTGGCTCGTCGTGAGAATTACAAATAGGTTAGTTTAAAAATATTAAATTTTTTAATTAAATATTGTTTAACTTTTACTATAATTTTAAAAATTCTAACTTTTATCATAACAATAAAAAACATTAATGAATACCACTTTTAAAATCATAAATTTACTTTAAAATACTAAATGCAATACTTTTTTGCCACTCCTTGCCGGCCAAAAACACTAAAAAAAAATTTATATGCAAATTATAATTGTCAGGCATATATTTTAACATATTCACGTTTTTTGAAATACTTACAGCATCTATTGATAATTTTACGGCAACGAAGTCCCAAAAACACGACACCTAATGGATCTTTTGTGATAAAAGACGCAAGGTTCTTATCTTTTGGCATTAAGGGCATTCGCCCTCCCGGTATGGTAAATTCACTGGCCAAGTTCTTCGTTAGATCAAGATAAGCATTAAGAATGCACATCTTCTTCAAAAAATGCTTCTGCTGGATGAACCATCATCGAAACACATATTGGTGCATATGTGTGTACATCAGTGCGTCTGTAAGTTAATAAATAAACATTTTATCAAACACATACTTATATAAAACCTTATTTCTTTTTTTCCAGCTTTTACTTACCATTTCTACTTTCAGACATTAATTTTAATTGAAAATAATGTTGTAAAATGATATTTATGTGTACAAATTTACATTTATAAATAAAAACAAAATTTTTTCACAACAAATTTTATTTATATTTTGTTTGTTTACATTTTTTTTTTGGCAAAATTCTTGGTAATGTATAGTTTTTTCTTCTATCACATTGTTTTTCAGGATGCCACCTAGAGTTTAACTCTTCAGAATATAGGGTTAATTAAAATCTGATATGGGCCTTTGACATACGTCAGTGCTGCCATATCTGTGGTGTTGAACTCTATGTTTGATTCCATTAATTGGATAAATCTTTTTGCTGGATTACTGGAGTGCTACGAACTTTTTATAAAAAAGACATAGAAATTTGTTCAGATAATATCCCAAATAAATGCAATAAACTATATAAGCTACCTTCGTACACCAATGCCCTAAAAAAGCTAAAAAAATTGCGTAACAAAATTTTAAATAAATTTCTGTATAAGCAGTTTCTCTTGTCGAAAGAACAAACAATTATGCGTAATCCCAAAGAGTTTTAAACTTTTGTTATATCTAAAAGAAAATCGTCAGACAGTCCATTTACAGTCAGCCTAGATGGCAAAATCTGTAATTCTTGTGAGGATGCGGTAAATATGTTTGCATCCTTTTTTAGTTAAAATTTTGAACCGTTAAGCATAATATTTCCACTTCGGGAGGTTGAAGTATCTGACGCTATTACTCAGGTAAGAAACTCATTAAAATCTGGTTGTGAAGATCTCTGTAAAGAAATCGAGTACCTCCTTAGTACCAGCTCTAACGTTTATTTTTAATTTGTCTCTGAAAGAAGGACAATTATAATAGGTGGAAGTCCTCCATAGTCACTCCAGCTTTCAAAGATTGGCATCAGAAATGATGTAAAATGTTACAGGCCTATCTCTAAGCTTTTTTGCGTTTCTAAAGATTTCGAGCACATTGTGCATAAAAAGTAATTTTTCAAAATTAAACCTTAGATTTCTCCGTATCAGCACGGTTTTTATTCTGGCCGATGAACTATTAGTAATCTGACTCTTTTCAGTGAATATTGTCTAGATGCTCTCGAGCATGGTATCCAGGTGGAAGTTATTTACACAGGCTTTTCTAAAGCGTTTGATAAAATATCTCATTCCATTCTGTTGTCAAAATTGAGTTTAATGGGATTCCATTCCAACTTTTTGTTATGGCTTAAGTCTTACTTATTTAATAGGGTTTGCTCAGTATTTATTGAAGGTTCTCAATCCTCGCCCTATTGTCAAACGTCTGTAGTGCCCCAGGGGAGCACGCTTGGCCCGTTATTATTTAATTTATATATTAATGATATTGGTGGCTGCTGGTTTAAAATTTTTCATGGAATGTGATTCATTGAGTGATATTTGCACTATGCAAAATGAGCTTAATAATTTAAGCAATTGGTGCCCACTTTTTTACTTGCATTTAAATATAAATAAGTGTTTACATGTTTCCTTTCGTAGATTCATGAATCCCATTGTTGTGATATTTAATGTTAATGGCATTAATTTGAACACATCGAACTTGTGGAGGCATGCGAGCCCTTATTTTTTTTTTTTTTTTTTTTTGTGAAAAAATCTCTTCTTTTTAAGAAATAAAAAAAGAAAAAAACAAACGTGCTTTGCCTTGATAGTAAAATATAGAGAATTTTTTTTTCTTTTCGAAAAAAAGAAGGGGAGAAATATTTTTGTTTTTTGAACTAAAAGATAAGGACAATTAATAGAAAACATTTCTTCGAGTTCGATATATTTTTTTTAAATACAAACTGCCTTATTCATAAAAAATATTTCAAGTTTTTTAATCGCTTATTTGACATGTTTCCATGGGAAATTTTTCAAATAAACCTGTAATAAACCTTTTTTATTTATTTTATTTTTTATGAATTAGACCGAGTCTTACATATATATTTATATATATAAGAAAAGAAGATTGGAGATTACAAGAATTTGGTTTACTTCTGAAATACTAATTTGAAGGGACGAAAGAGGACATCATATTTTAAGAAAAACTTTCGGTGTAAGCCGACGCATTTGAAGAAGCTTAGAACAAGTTATCAGAAGCCTATTTATTTAAACATACAAAGAAAATGTACCTATATTATTGAATACTACGAATTTGGAAACTATTAATTTTTGTTTGGAAGCTACATTTACTGCAAGATACGAGTACATAAAGAAAGAAGGAAGTTCACATAACAATTGAAAATTTAGAAAATTGAAAACCCATTTTGTTAACAACAACAACAAAAAGTATCCTCATCATCGTCCTGCTCTATATTTATTCAAAATTCATATTTGTATTTGGACATTCGTCAAGCAATAATTTTGCTATCACTTAAGATGTGATTTTTAATTCTGTGATTTATACATACACTTTACTTCCATAATTTCACTACACTCTATTTATACTTTTCATCACTTAAAATTTGTATTCATATATAAAATACCACTGATCAGTTAATTTAACTCTTATTACTTCAAAACTTAACCTACGTGAAAGCTAATCAAATTTCGAGCTACTTTGACAACAGGCCTGCAGTCATCCGAACAAGAAATTTGGTGAGTAGAAAATATATTATTGTCATAATTGAAATAAAACTAAATAATCGATTAAATAAATAGAAAATTACGGTATTTTTCTTTTTATATGGGGATATTTGCTATTTAATTTTCTCATTTAAACATCACGGTTGCAACATCATGGTTGTAACGTGTTAATTGAATATTCTTAAATTAATATAAAAAGATACTTTTATTGCAATCAGCATAATTAATACTTTTGAATCTTAGGGCCAAACCCAGGATGTCGACAACGTTCGACTTGTCGAAAACTTACATTAAAAAAAAACAAATTTTAATATTTTGTTGTTGTTTTAAATGTAAGTGTGCGACAAGTCGAATGTTGTCGATATCGTGGGTCAGGGGGTTAATTTTAATTTAATATTTTATTTCTACATAATATACATATATGTCATTTTTGATGTGTAAACATCAATACGATGGGGGGTAAAAATCTTTTTCACAATACAATCACAAATTTTGAGTAAGATGTGCGATGTAATCGTTAACGAATCGTAAAGCGCTATCAAATCGGTGTGACCTATGTATGAGTGTATTAGTGTAATCATACGGACAACAAGAAGTACAGAGAAACTTAACAGCTGCATAGAAATACACTCAACACCATCTAGTGTGCAATAGTAGCTACTAGTTTTCACTAATTGTCGTACATTATGTTATCGTAGGCAAATAAAAACAAATAAATAAAATGAATACAAAAACATTTAATTTTAATAAGTTTTAAAAAGATTTTTTGCACATTTAATAATAAATTTACTAAAACAGATCAAAATAAGGAAAACAAAAAACTAAACTTGTCAAACTAAAAGTCTTCTTCGTCTTTGAGATTGTCATTCATACGGACAACAAGAAGTACAGAGAAGCTTAACAGCTTCATATAAACACCATCTAGTGTGCAATAGTAGCTACTAATTTTCACTAACATATAATTGTGCTAGCGCTGTACAGTTCGAAAACCATTGCTGTAAAATAACTACATGCATTACATTTCAGTAAATACATTTCAGTAAATATGAATACGGCTCTACGATTTTACTGGTAATGCAAATTAAATTTCATTCTCAGTAAAAATTTACTGAATTTTTTCAGTAATCAGCAAATTTACTGCTTACTGCAATTTTTAATGCAGTACATATATACTGCAGTGTGCCCATTTACTAACCAAATAAGTTAAATAAAACAAACAAAAACCAGCAAAATCCTCTGTATTAACAATATTGAAAGTTTTGATACTTTTAATTGATTAATTGCAAAAAAATATACTAAAAGCATAAGTACTTCCAACTTAAAAAAGAATTTCATTACTAGATGTTTACACATCTCTCCTGTGATCGGAATCACATTGCTTTTTTTATAAATTACACAATTTAACAAAATGTTCTTTCATTTAACATTATAATTCTTTAATTCTATAAAATAAAATTTTGTTTATAAATAATGATACACTAATTCACTAATTATAATTTCACGAAAGATTTAGATACCTAGAGTTAGTGTTTAAAGTGGGCTATTCAGAATCATTTAGAGTAGCAAAAGTTATGGGCAGGTAGAGAAGAAAGGGCCATCAACAACTTATTTTCCTTTCAAATTGCGTATCTTCACATCACTTATTTTCATTAATTTTTTTTTAAACAACATATTACTATTCAATTAAGATACCTAATTATTTTAATTTATTAAGTAACGGTGTGAGCATATTTTGAAAGAAAAATTAAAGAACCATCCCAATTTCCGAAGAGTTTAGCCAGTGTTACAGGTGGCACTTTTTCTTATAAATATGGTACCTTATTATTCTTGTTAAGGTTCGTTACAAATTCTAAACTTGATTTTGGTATTGTTATTTATAGTTCTATGTCGTTTTTAGCTCATGTTGAGTATATACTTCCCAAAGCATATAAAATGCTTGGTTTTCTATAGGAAAACTTCTTTGAGTTTGTTAATCCGTACACGCATAAATACATTTATACGTCCTTCATATTTAATATCTGTTCATTATGAATCTAATTGCCTTTTTATTGGCCTATATACCTTAGAAGGACGTAGAAATCTCCAATCCACCCTTTTGGTGTACGATATTATTAACTGATACATTGACTGTCCGGATTTGCTTCATGCTGTACCATTCTTTATACCTCCTAGAAATGTCAGGTTAACTAAGTTGTTTGATGTTCCTTTTCATCGGACTAATTATGCACGTAATGGCATACTAACCCGTGCTTTCGTGTTTCTCAATTGCAAAGAGAATCAAAGTGTTATATAAAGTGCAGAACTGAGAAAAATTATTTTAAACTTGTTCTTCTAAGTGTAATAAAATAATATTGTTATTTCAAATTTTGCTTTGATTTTATAACTTTGTATATACATTCATTATTATTGTTATTTCAAATTTTGCTTTGATTTTATAACTTTGTATATACATTCATTAAGAAATTAGTTCTCTTTATTTTTTGTTGATCTTTCTCTATTTTACTATATATATATAAGTTATTCAATATTAAGGCTTCATTAGTCTTTACTTTCTGTTGCTGTTCTGTGCTGTGCCGTTCTGCTTCTAAATTTGAGTACTTACTTTTTCTGTGGTAGCTTATTGGCTGTTTCTCACCAGAAGGGTCGCAGTTTTCCACTAAAATTATGAGTTTTGCATCTTCCGTTGTTAAGTATCAATATAATATTATATTTTTCTTTTAAGACTTATTTTTTTTAAACTCTTATAACATAATTACAATTTGTTTTAAAATATTTGTATTTATTTTATGCTGTCACTTACAATTACTTAACAATTTTTTGATTTTCACAGGTTGAACTGAAACACAAAAGAAAGAAACAGAAAAACTAACGACTTGTATTACATTTCTATAACCAAAAAAGACCCAGCTGATTCGTAACAGAACAGAAAGTAAAAACTAATTCTGCCTTTAGTTATTAAGAAAAAATGTATCTTTTTATCGTAGTCTGAAAGGACTTTCTGTCCATAGACTGAAATAAATAAATAAAACCAATGTCTAAATACACGCATTGTTCTAGAGATGGGCACAGATAAAATTGAATTTCTAATTTCTTTCTTTGTACTGAATTAACGTGATTTTGCCATCTATTTGTTGAGCTCGTCCTGAAACAGTCTTGACCTTCGAGTTGTATCTAGAAGCTACCATACCTAACCTACCATTTACACATGAAACTCATTGCAAGAAAGTAGCTATGCAATCAAATTTTTTCACTACCACACTCACATTGTTTTTAATTTCCAGTCAGCTTACAACGATTTTTTCAAGAAAGTAAATTTTTGATGTTTTCAGAAAATAAAATGAAAAAAGATTTACAGTGTTACCCCCTTTAAAGATTTGTATAAATAAACAGGATTGTGGTAAATAGTTATTATAAATTATCCTTATTTTGTATAAATATTTAAAGAATTATAATATCGTCCCTGCCACGTCAAACTTTCCAATATGCAAATTTGAACTTTTAAGAAGAGTGCGAAGACCCATCAATTATAAATTTAATGTCTGCGTGTTCCTAAAAAGCTTAAAAATATTCTTATTGAGTTATCTATCGCCCGTGAGAATTCCAGCATTTTGAAACGAGACATATCGTAAAATTTAGGGTACCAAGATAATGAATCTAAAATACTTATTTTGTATATTGGATAGTTTGACCACGTCAAAGGGGACGATATGTCATGTTCAAATATACATGGAGAAGACACTTCATGCCTTTTGAAAACAATAATATTATTACAATATTAACAATAATATTTATTCTCAATTTATTGCGTTATAAATTTGTGTAGGTGATGTTCTGGGTAACTCTAATTAAGAAGTGAACAAAACAATTTTTTTCAACTTTACTTTTCGAGGAAATTTTTAAAATTAATTTTCACTTTCCAATGAAAATTAACAAGAAATTTTCATGAAAGTCATTTATTTCATTACATTTTTTATTCATAATATGTATACAGAAATTTCAAGAAAGTACTTTCATGTGTAAATGTAGCGTAATTCATTTAATAATTCATTGCATCCCTTGCCTGGATGCTAACGGAAGCACCTATGTCTATCAATCCTCTCACTACTTTGTTACATATAACGATGTCGGCATAAGCTCTTGGGTCGGAATTAGAAATCGCTTCCACCAATGACGTAACGTCTTTTCTTATTGGCTTCCGATTGCTATACCTCTTTTTGCGTTTTTTTATTCTTGAAGATATTATTTCCCTTTGCTCAATATTATCCTCAAAAATTCGGATATAATTTTGTAACTTTCCACTACATATATTACTGTTGATGTCTGAAATGTTCGCTGGGTAAGGAGTTTTTATTTTCATGGCTAGAATTGTTATTAATATTTTTATTTTCTCTCAGGCCGCATTTAATATCTACTTTTGTGGAGTTGCGGACATTTGGGCAGATCATGACTCGCCCGCCTCTATCGTGCTCTTCTTTCGTTTTCCCTGCTTATTGCAATTGGGACATTTGGGCGTTATAGAGCGATCTAATTCATACTTGTAACAAAATATATTACGTATCTCAGAATCACACTTCATATAGGTGTGCACTATTCGTCTGCAATTCCAACAATTTAACTCTTTATTTGCGTTACGGACTACCTCATCAACTACACATGAACCCTTATGCTCTTCAAACATTCTAGTCTTCATCCTCTTCATACAATTCGTTTATGTTAGGACGTGTATTATAACGCATAGCATTATTTGCTGGGGCATTAAAACGGATTTCTCGTCTTGGGAATCTCTTCTCAATCTTCTTGCATTAATCTCCCAACTGTTCAATGTTATAAATGGTCATATGGTAAATTAATTTAGCTCTATGTTCCATAACATTTCGCTTGAGTATTTTGATCATCTCATACTCAGGTATAGGAGAGTGAAGGTTCGACCTAATAACCAACATCGAGTGAAAATATGCGTCTAGGGTCTCATTTGATTGTTGGCGTCTCTCTACCATTTCCTGCATTATTTCGAAGTCAATTCTGTTTGCTTGAAACTGATTCAGAAGGCTATATCTAAGCGTTGGCCAGTCAGCTATGACGTTTTGGCTCTTTAAATAAAGCCAAAATCATTATTTTGCCTGACCTTTTAAGAGACGATGAAAATATCTTATTACCTCTTCCCACGTTATGGAATAACTTGCCTGCAAAAGCTCAACTCTGAACACGAAATCATCCATGGAAATTCCATTACCGCCCCCTTCAACCACAATGTCCCACTTGTCTATCGTAATCTGGCCTTCTACGGGACGAATATTAAAATTTCTCTGATGAGAATAAAAATTAGGAGCATTAGATAAAATGTTTAAGTGTGGACTGCAATATTAGTATTATATTAATATTATATCAGATATAATAATATTGTTTTCATAATATATATTTAGAAAACAATATCATGGTATGAACTGTCAGAACATACACACACATGAAGATACAAGAAAAGAATTTTGTGTATTAAAATAGATGCCAAAAGTAATTTTTAAGCAATCGCGTTAAATAAAATAATAATATAAATAATAAAAAAGTGCTCAAACGACTAAAACATTTTATAAAACATTATTTTGTGCATGAACTTTTGTGAAGTAAATAAGTTTGTAAAGTTTCTGCCAATAAATCTGCTACCAGAAGGTAAACGGTTTGCTGTGGTCATAGAACTTATCGTCTTATTTTGTAAAGTGCAATGGAATGCAGTGTGGCTGAAGTTTTTAAAGTTTTAAACTTGTACCGCTAATTTGCCTGTCTGTGGGATATAAAAAGTTCCCATTACAAAAGAATTGATTTGAAAAAAGTGCGTGACAAGAGATCGCAAAAATCATGGGAAAGGATGAAGAAGAAATTAAAAACTTGCGCTGTGCCTATGTGGCGGAAAAATAAAAGTGGATTCTTCCAAGAAATCCGACGACTACGACGAGATAAGCTTTCTTAGTTCTTCAGTTATGCTTTGGAAAACTTTTAGTAACATGGAAACTGTAAGTAAAGTATGGACTAAATGCAACAACTCTTAATATATATTTCTTTATTTATACAATAGCAACAAACTGATAACTCTACAAAAGATTTTGGATTGGAAGACTGTGCGCTAGAAGAACTAAGTAATTTGGACGACAGCATGTTGCAATCAGACAGCAAAGAAAGCTTGTTATCTCCATCAGCACTTAATACTCCCGCAAAATATAAAAATTATAAAAGAAAAAGTACTGAAAGAAAAGACAAGTTTAATTCCGGGCTTGACGCTTTTGTTCGACAGGCAGACATGTCGTGCGAAATTATGTCTTCTACAAAACAACAAGAGGAAACAGTGTATACTGCTTTTGCAAAATCTATTGCTTTACAATTGGCTCAGCTTTCATTTAATTCTTCTGCTGAAGCTATGTCCGAGATACACTGAAAACTGCAATTTATGACTCAGGATTTTATTAAAAATATTATTTATGTTTGTGACATATAAGTTTATTCCTATTCGATTGGTGCCATTATTAAAAAAGACTTACTGCTATTTTAGCAGAAATTTTAAAAAATTATATATGTATATACATATATCTATATATATAAAAATAAGTTGCATTGTGTTAGTAATTGATGTTTTCTGGAATGCGTGAACCGAGTTTGATTCTGCAAAGCTAATATGAAAGGTGACGTCAATACCAAGGTTTTTATGTCCACACTTTCTGTATGTGTATTAGTTCATGAGTTATATTTTAGTGAACACTGCATTCATTTTTAATATTTTGAAAAACATTTCAGTTTTTAAATTCATTACAAGTCAAGTTTAGTCAAACCATTTATATACTTAGCTATTGCAAATCACAACTTCGGGGATCTATGAAATAAATTACATATAAACACACCACTAAAAACTTAAATATTTAAATACATTATGCACAGCAATGAGCTTTCTTATATGTTAACTTAACGGATATTCCAAACATTAAATCAAACAGCTAATATATACATGTAATGCTGTAACGGACTTTTTCTCCAAGGTCGCTAGCTTTTGAGTGCATGCTATGACTGACATTTAATGATCAGCTGATGTATTTATATTCTTAATAATTGCATTATTCAACTAACATATGTATGTATTTCAATTTTTGAATTTCGCGAATAAATAAAATTTCAATTACTTCATATTTAATTGGTGTAGCTACATTTTTTAATACAATATGGTAGGTACGCGCAGTAATTTGGGGCGTCAATCACGTAATGCTAGAAATGTTGCGGCATATAGAGCATCTCAAATTGACGAGCAGCGTGTAAATAATACTTTGGCTGCTCGAAATGCCATGGCGCGTGGTAGGGCTCTGCAAAATCCAGCTCCACGTCCGTAAGTGCGACGTACTTTGGAGCGTGCTGTATTCAATTATTATGCAAACTTTGATTACTTTTCTCAATTGGACCAATGACTACTGTTTTCAGTCATTGCAAGGCATTTAAATTTAAACATGAGGTATCTGGATTGTATTGGTCGAACGGATAAGTTAAATAACCAGAATTGAATCCACCACCGTAGCCCTGGCATAATTTGATAACTGGTGACACAGCAATTTCAAAGCATTTTCTGGCAAACATACAAGCGTATAACTCCGCATTTCAAATTACTTCATTTGGAGCGACAAATATTATTCGGAAATTTTTTGCCAACGTTAAAGCTATTTTTGTTTGTTTTGTGTTTATTTAGATAATCGCGAAAAGTACTATTGTGAAAATTTCAATCTTCAATAGATTCAAGGCCAGGTTTACCATCGACTTGGTTCTTTTTTACCCTTTCCTGATCAAAGCTATCAATTTTTGCAAGTATACTTTGTGGGTAACTCAAATGTGGAAATTGATTGTCGCTGTGATATTTCATCAAATTTGCGGATGGATATTATTGAGCGTTTGCAGAATATGTTGCATGCTGAAAATGAATTAGTGCGACTTTATCAAACTGCTCTCGATCAAATGCCATCTGATGAATATGCAATTGTGATTCGAGCTGATAAAACGCCTCCTGGGTAACATGTCAGACGATTTAATGCTCCCACAATGGATGATGTCGCTATTTTTATTTTCTTTCTTGCACTACGAAGTGTGCAGGGGTTCGCTAGTATATATATATATATATATATATATATGTATATATATATATATATATATATATATTTATATATATAAGGGTTGCCAGTCGTACTGATTTTTGTTTAAAGTACTGCTTTATGCACAACTAGCAAATCAGTACGCAAATGTACTGATTTTTTCATGTATGTACTGTTTTAACCCCCGACTAAAAAAGGGGTGTTATAAGTTTGTAGTGTGTATCTGTGTGTCTGTCTGTGTCCACGTACAGGCCAAACGGCTGGACCGATTTTCATTTAGTTTTTTCTGTTTGAAAGATGACTTGATCGAGAAAGTTCTTAGCTATGTTTCGGTCCAGCCGTTTAGAAGATATAACATCTTTTCTGAAAAAAGTCGGGGGTTTTTAAAATTTTTAATTTTTGTTATTGTACTGTTTTCATATATTAATTATGATCATTGTATAAGAAAGCCTGTCATGGTGTTTATTTATTTTCTTTGAATCACCAGTGATCTTTACTTTACGTTCGCTTTAAGGCGAATTTATTTTCAAAGTGGTATCCATATAATGCTCAAGCAAATTCTGCCAAAACTGTCAGAGATCATATAAATTTTAGTTTAAATTAATTTTAATTCTATTGAGATTTTTTAAATTTAAATTTGCAAGAAAGATTTGCTATAAGTGATTTCTGATACATGCAAATAATGAATTTAAAGTATCTTTTTCCAACATTTTTTTGATAATATTATTTTTATTAATTACATATGCCTTGGTACAAAGTATACATTGAATTCATGTTTTATTTTAAGAATAGTTAAAGCTAAGAATGTAACGAATGTTCGCATTTGCAAATTTTTCGCTTATTTTTGCTATTTGCATTCGCTAAAATGTATGCGAATATTTAAGTAAAAAAATTTGTACTTCTTTTACGAAAAAAGTTTGCCATTAACAAACGTCAAAAACACGAAAATTATTTTAAGCCAGCATGAAAAAGATAAATATAGGGTACGTTCGTAGATTCAGCAAATTTATGCAGAAGTTCTGCGTATCTTTTCTGCGTATGCGTGATCAATTGTTGCACATGCTTTGCAACTGCTCAATATCTGTGCATAATTGGCATTTTTGAACGAACTGCAAACAATTTTTAAGCCGGCAAGTAATTTTATTTAAGAAAGTTGTCATCTCGTCGATGTGAAAGCACAAAAAACTCCTTATAAAAGTTTGCACATTGTGCACATGGCTTGGACGTAGCTGACTTATAAGTAAGTCATTCTTCAAAGCTTTATCAGAAAGCTTCTCTATAAAAAAGTTCTCATGAGCATCAAAATTAAACTAAAGTACAGCGGTGCTTGGAAATATACCTATTTCATTTTTTGAAAATGAAAATGCATTGTATTTTTGGCAGCAGTGTTTTCTACTTAAGACTAGTCTGTTAAAACTTTTAAAAAATGTTTTGAGCACCATTGATTACTTCGAACAAACAAATTTGAATCGCAAACAATATTAAGTAGTCATTGTTGTAGTAAATTCCACGCGAAACAAGTGTCACTCATTAATTTCATATACAAACATATGTATGTATCTTTCTGTTTTATGAATTCATCTTTTTAATAAATTAATACATATTTGCTCAATGCAAGACTCAGTTTAAATAAAATGCTATATGTAGTACATCCATGTATGTAATACAACTTCATGTTCTTATATAAATTTATTTTCATGTGATTTTTTAACGTATTGTAATATTTGCATTCGCTTTCGCAAAAATTAAAATGTAGTATTCGCATTCGCATGCGCTAAACTAGTATTATTTACATCTCTAGTTAAAGCCATTTATATTGAAAAAATGAATGTACTGATTTTTTTCAATTGTACTGATGTTTTTTCTCTCATGTACTGATTTCTACGATTTTAAAACTGGCAACCCTAATATATACATCTCCACATCATGTATTTGTTTCAATAGTGGTTTTTTCATATATTTGTATTACAATATGTATTTTTGGGCAAAAACAGATCAAACAGTTGCTCAGCAGCAGTACAATAAGCAAGTGTTATTTGTTTTAGTTGGCGCATACTCATAGTCAAAACAAAGTATACTTTTATGTATTTAAAACCAATATTACCATACAAAATACTGGTTTTAAATTCTTAAAGTTTACTTTGTTTTGACTATGAGTATGCCCCATTGTATTTTAATTTGGAAAAGCACGCACACACAATAACTCTTATACTAGTTCTGTCGCTCACACTACAATTATATGGTACATACCATGGTATATTTGTTTTGGCTATACAAACGAGTACACAAATGCAACCCTATAGTATGTATGTGGTACTTATGTTAAAACCAGTTTTATGTATCTTATTTGTTATAGAAAAACAAATACATACAAACGTGTTTTTCTCATTTGGTCATTGCACAACCATACAATAACTGCTTTAAAAATCAACATTTAAAACTAGTAAAAGAAACGCTAATAATATGGATTGCGTTCCTGTTTAAAGAAGTTGTTAGTGGAATCCAACAAAAACATTTTTGAAATAAGCTCAAAATCTTAAACGAATTAAAAATGTTACTTTTTTGAGAAGCAAAATATACAAACATAAAAGTTTAAAAGTCTCAAACAAGAAAATTCTTAGTTTAAATATATTGAGGTTGTCAATAACGTTTTAAGAGTCTAATTATAGACATACAAAGATTTTGAACTTATTTCAAAAATCTTTTTGTTGGATTCCACTAACAACTTCTTTAAACAGGAACGCGATCTATATTGAACTTGCTTAACCAAAAACCAAGCAAAAATCCTACTACTGTATAAAAACGTTACCTGAAACTTAATAGTTTATTATTATTATTATTAAAATGTTGAATTGTGTTACTTTATTTTTTACAATGATTGAATTAATCACCCTTATTCCAGTTGTCGCCATCGACGTCACTTTAACACAACACCAAAAAATTGGTGCTCGTATTTCCGTTCTCGAAAACAACTGACTCATGTTGGCGTGTTTATGCTATTTTCTAGACCTTAGAGAACGGAAATAGATTGTCAGTTGCGCAAAATTGTTCTCGAGAGCAAGTAAACAATCCCCAATTTTTTAGTATTGTGTTAAAGTGCCGTCGATAACGAAAATTGGAATAAGGGTGATTATATATTAACGTTTAATTTCTCTCTTCATCCTAAGAAAAACGTTGCCTAAAATTTTAATCTTAATTCGTGAAAACGTTGAATTGTACTACTATTGTTTTCTACGAAGTTTGAATTAAAATATAACTTTTTATATTTATGTTATTATAATACAAACGTTACCTGAAATGTGAAAATGTTGAGTTATTGTTTCCTAAAAATTAAATAAATAAAACTTATTTTATTATAATTTTTTGTTATGTTTTCATTTATTATTCTGAATTTTTTAATATTAAAAGAATTACATTTCTTGTTTTTATTTTCTTTATTTTTCTTGTTTTGTAATTACTATTTAGCTATAAAATTTTCAATATTGAGTACGTAAAATTTATTAAAAATCGGTCTACATATTTTTCATTTGACTTTATCGAAAATCTTATTTATGTTTCAATGTTAACATATCAACTGACTTAAGGCAATAAACACTATTCTAGCAATAAAAACTATTCTTTTAAAAAGCGCAATAGAAGATAAGATATAAACAGTATAACAGGGCTGTGAAAAGAAATTTGTCAAAAATTAACACATCAAACCTTTTATCGTTTTCAAATTGGTTTTGTCTAAATCGTTTTTCATCACATACGTGATTAAAACGAAAGCGATTATGTTTTCTAAAAGCCGACTGTTAATTTTAAAACGTATTTACAAAAGTATAACCATGTTAAATGTTTCTTTAAAAATCAATATGAAAAGGTTATTCTACAAGCAGAACTGAGAAAAGAACATTGAAGTTCATTCACTCAATAGACACCGATATTGGATTAGCAACTAGAGCTGCAAAACTATCGATGGTACTATCGAAGTATCGATAGTTTTATTTTAAGTGGACTATCGATATACTATCGACAAAAACGCTACTAAAAGAGAAACAATCAAAGTCAATAAAAACGGAATGATGGCGACTGTGTAATAAAAAATGCAAGATTCAAATTTCGCCGCCTGTAAACCTTTATAATAATGGTTATCATTACATATATAAATGTGAAAACAAATAAATTAGTTTTGATTTGACATAAGATGTTAGTTTTTATCTACTAGATGCAAGTTGCATAAAAATACAATTATTATGTACCAACGGCTTTGATACATGAAGAAATTTGACGGCGGCTAAATTTGACGACTACTGGACTGTCTCCGCTATTTCCTTTTAAATAAAAGGTGACGCTAAATAACCTTCTGTTAAACTAATACTTTTTAGCTAACTGCAATATTTTAAGTAATGATGAAAGATGTTTTTTTATTTTATTCCTCTTTAATTTATTTTTTATTGATCCATCTATCTACCTGTTTGCTTTTTCGTTTATTTTTTTTATAGAACTGTGTATATATGTTTGTTGAATATGTGTATTAAAAACATTGGAACTAAAAGTTTTAAAAAAATCAACTTTTTTTACTTTATGGAATGATTAAAAAATTCAAGATTTTATATTAGAAAAATACACAATTGATAAGTTTCTAAGAATCAAAAACTATCGATAGTATCAATGGCATCAAAAATACTATCGAAACTATCGAATGGAGCCACTATCGATAGTTTTGCAGCTCTATTAGCAACCTGTTTCCGTATTTTAAGCCACTTAAATGGGGCATCGCCATCTGTGATGAGATACTTTTTAATATTACCACGCATTTCATTGGCAAATCTAATTGTGGAATGTTGTTGCGTAGGCAAAGATATAAAAGTTGAAGGCAGTTCTGGTATAATTGGGTCTGGGTAAGGTTTCGAGTTTTCACCCACGATTTTAGTCAACATGTTGTGTAAAAAACAGCACGCTGTCACAACAAGGTCGCAAGTTTTTATTTTAAGTTCGATGGGTCTATGGAATATTCGAAATCTACTCGCCAGTCTTCTAAATGCCATCTCAACCGTCATTCTAGCATGGCTCAGTCTATAGTTGAAAATTTCTTGAGCCGTTGTCAAATTTGAGTTTCGGTTATAGGCTTTCAACAAGTGTCGGTCTATCCCAAATATGTCGCCCCCAATAAAACAGTATGAGGTTTTTCTGATTTGTCCTGGTAAAGCTTCATCAGGTGGTAAATTTAATTTTCCAGACTTCATTCCTTCATATAAGCTGCTGTTTTTCAAAAGAATGACATCAGATGCTCTTCCATTACCCCCAACGTCCATGTAGAGAAATCTACTATCTGCATCTACTACGGCCAACAACACAATGTAGTTATAAAAATCAGAGCCTATTGAGCTTTCCATCAGTAGCTCCCAATGTGTGAGGAAATCGCCACATTTTGTTGAAGCCATCTGAAATATTTCTCCATTCAGTTTGTTTGCACGGCATCTAAATAATAAACGATTTTTATTTTGATTAATAAATCGCTTTTGTAATTTCGCTATCCTTTAAATATTTGTCCGAGAGACAAGTAATTAATGCACTTAAAACCTCTGGAACAAATTCGCTAATCTTTTTCCGAGATACACGTGCGACAAACTCCAAGGATCTGTATGAGTCACCAGTAGCTATTTAGCGAAGTGTTATCGCCAAAAGTGTCCTTGGTTGAATTGCATCCCTAATCACAGTATTTCCTTTTTTATTTTTGAATGAACCTAAATTTAAATTCACGGATGTATTAATAACAAAAAATTATTTAAATTGACTAAATGTAATAAACTTTTTCCAAAAGTTATTTGAACAATTAATACATATATGTGACCTTCTCCTAGAAAAGGGACCTAGTGTGTCAAAAAATGGGTTCTTGGGAAAATCGATAAAAATGAGAAAAACATTAAAACTTTAAATGCGTTTTTCTCAAAAGTTCATTTTCCCACACTACGTCCCTTTTCTCGGAGAAGGTTACATATAGAGTAGACCGCAAAACTGAGGACACACCACCATATAATTAAAGTTTCTGAGATTTTTAATTTTATTTCTAAACTAAGCAATAAATAACAAAAATTAAAAATTTTAAAAACCTCCGACTTTTTTCAGAAAAGATGTTATATCTTCTAAACGGCTGGACCGATTTTTTTCAAACATAGCTAAGAACCCTCTCGATCAAGTCATCTTTGAAACAGAAAAATGAAAATCGGTCCAGCCATTTGGCCTGTACGTGGACACAGACAGATGCACAGATACACAGACACACAGACACACACTACAAACTTATAACACCCCTTTTTTTAGTCGGGGTTTAAAAACGACTAAGCACATTATGAAGTTAATTTCGTAAATTTAGAAATATAAAAAAAATATTAGAGAAACATCGTAAGTTCGAGCAGCAAAAGTAAGGACACGCCTTATATATTATAGGAATTTACTTTAACAAATTACAAAATTTATGCAAAATATTACTTTTTAAATACTTCGCTGGTGGTATTTGATTGTGTAAAGCCCTCATTTAGTCACTCATTCAATATTTTTTGTCGTTTACGCCCAAATTTTAATTCCATATATTGAAGAAAATCGGTTTTACTCCAGATTTACTCCTGATTACGCGCTTTCTAGTTTTTTGTTTGTTGAACAAACTCAATACAAGCTTTCTAGAAGTTTATAATAACGCAAAGCTGGGTGCCACAATACCTCATTCTCTATGTTTGTTAGTTTTCATAATATTTATGCATCCAATATCTCTTTCTCTAAATTTTAAGCGGCCAAATGACTACTTTTTTTGGATAGAACAGTATATATTCGTCTCTGGTGACCAAATAACTGTTAATGGCGGTTTAAAAGTTTGCTGCGAATGCAAAATATATATTAATAACCTACCAAACATGGAAGATAGAGTATTGTGCTATAGAGCTGTATACCATCATAAAGTGCTGGAAAAATTGTATTTATTGAAAAAAATTCAGACCAATGTGCCTATTTATATAAATTAAAGAACAATCTGTAGGAATTTATGTCAAAAGACTGTTTACTTAGCCATTACTACTTTCCACAGGACAATGCATCTAAGTCCACATCCCATATTGCGAAAATTTTGTCTTTTTCAAGACACTGCATAGCATATAAGAACTCCTCAAAGTCCATATTTCATTCAAATCGACGATTTGTGCTTGTTTAACAAACGAAAAAATGGAAAGCGTGTAATCGAAAGCAAATCTGAAGTAAAACCGATTTTCTTGGATATATGGGATTAAAATTAGGGCGCAAGCGATACAAAATATTAAATGAGTGACTAAATGAGTGCTTTACACAATCAAATACCACTATTTAAGTATTTAAAAAGTAATATTTTGCATAAATTTTTTAATTTGTTAAAGTAAATTCCCATAATATATAAGGTGTGTCCTTAGTTTTGCGGCTCGAGCTTACGATGTTTCTCTAATAATTTTTTTATTTTTCTACATTTACGAAATTAAGTTCATAATTTTTTGAGTTAGTTATTAATTAAGCACCCCATACACGTTTCAATTCAATTGTGAATTGAGTCTTTCAATTGAATTGGTTCTTGGCCACACACTTCATAAACTGAATTGCAAGATTTTCATTCAACTGCCAAATTTATATTTTTTCACAATTACAAATTTAAAACTTCTATTGCATTCATTCATCACTTTTTAAATTTTTTATCTAAAATTCAATGAAATTAAATACAATTTTAAAAATACATAACTTTCTCTATACAAAATAAAGCTAAAAACATACATTTTTACACCAGTCGTACTGATTTTTGTTTAAAGTACTGCTTTATGCACAACTAGCAAATCAGTACGCAAATGTACTGATTTTTTCATGTATGTACTGTTTTAACCCCCGACTAAAAAAGGGGTGTTATAAGTTTGTAGTGTGTATCTGTGTGTCTGCCTGTGTCCACGTACAGGCCAAACGGCTGGACCGATTTTCATTTAGTTTTTTCTGTTTGAAAGATGACTTGATCGAGAAGGTTCTTAGCTATGTTTCGGTCCAGCCGTTTAGAAGATATAACATCTTTTCTGAAAAAAGTCGGGGGTTTTTAAAATTTTTAATTTTTGTTATTGTACTGTTTTCATATATTAATTATGATCATTGTATAAGAAAGCCTGTCATGGTGTTTATTTATTTTCTTTGAATCACCAGTGATCTTTACTTTACGTTCGCTTTAAGGCGAATTTATTTTCAAAGTGGTATCCATATAATGCTCAAGCAAATTCTGCCAAAACTGTCAGAGATCATATAAATTTTAGTTTAAATTAATTTTAATTCTATTGAGATTTTTTAAATTTAAATTTGCAAGAAAGATTTGCTATAAGTGATTTCTGATACATGCAAATAATGAATTTAAAGTATCTTTTTCCAACATTTTTTTGATAATATTATTTTTATTAATTACATATGCCTTGGTACAAAGTATACATTGAATTCATGTTTTATTTTAAGAATAGTTAAAGCTAAGAATGTAACGAATGTTCGCATTTGCAAATTTTTCGCTTATTTTTGCTATTTGCATTCGCTAAAATGTATGCGAATATTTAAGTAAAAAAATTTGTACTTCTTTTACGAAAAAAGTTTGCCATTAACAAACGTCAAAAACACGAAAATTATTTTAAGCCAGCATGAAAAAGATAAATATAGGGTACGTTCGTAGATTCAGCAAATTTATGCAGAAGTTCTGCGTATCTTTTCTGCGTATGCGTGATCAATTGTTGCACATGCTTTGCAACTGCTCAATATCTGTGCATAGTTGGCATTTTTGAACGAACTGCAAACAATTTTTAAGCCGGCAAGTAATTTTATTTAAGAAAGTTGTCATCTCGTCGATGTGAAAGCACAAAAAACTCCTTATAAAAGTTTGCACATTGTGCACATGGCTTGGACGTAGCTGACTTATAAGTAAGTCATTCTTCAAAGCTTTATCAGAAAGCTTCTCTATAAAAAAGTTCTCATGAGCATCAAAATTAAACTAAAGTACAGCGGTGTTTGGAAATATACCTATTTCATTTTTTGAAAATGAAAATGCATTGTATTTTTGGCAGCAGTGTTTTCTACTTAAGACTAGTCTGTTAAAACTTTTAAAAAATGTTTTGAGCACCATTGATTACTTCGAACAAACAAATTTGAATCGCAAACAATATTAAGTAGTCATTGTTGTAGTAAATTCCACGCGAAACAAGTGTCACTCATTAATTTCATATACAAACATATGTATGTATCTTTCTGTTTTATGAATTCATCTTTTTAATAAATTAATACATATTTGCTCAATGCAAGACTCAGTTTAAATAAAATGCTATATGTAGTACATCCATGTATGTAATACAACTTCATGTTCTTATATAAATTTATTTTCATGTGATTTTTTAACGTATTGTAATATTTGCATTCGCTTTCGCAAAAATTAAAATGTAGTATTCGCATTCGCATGCGCTAAACTAGTATTATTTACATCTCTAGTTAAAGCCATTTATATTGAAAAAATGAATGTACTGATTTTTTTCAATTGTACTGATGTTTTTTCTCTCATGTACTGATTTCTACGATTTTAAAACTGGCAACCCTAATATATACATCTCCACATCATGTATTTGTTTCAATAGTGGTTTTTTCATATATTTGTATTACAATATGTATTTTTGGGCAAAAACAGATCAAACAGTTGCTCAGCAGCAGTACAATAAGCAAGTGTTATTTGTTTTAGTTGGCGCATACTCATAGTCAAAACAAAGTATACTTTTATGTATTTAAAACCAATATTACCATACAAAATACTGGTTTTAAATTCTTAAAGTTTACTTTGTTTTGACTATGAGTATGCCCCATTGTATTTTAATTTGGAAAAGCACGCACACACAATAACTCTTATACTAGTTCTGTCGCTCACACTACAATTATATGGTACATACCATGGTATATTTGTTTTGGCTATACAAACGAGTACACAAATGCAACCCTATAGTATGTATGTGGTACTTATGTTAAAACCAGTTTTATGTATCTTATTTGTTATAGAAAAACAAATACATACAAACGTGTTTTTCTCATTTGGTCATTGCACAACCATACAATAACTGCTTTAAAAATCAACATTTAAAACTAGTAAAAGAAACGCTAATAATATGGATTGCGTTCCTGTTTAAAGAAGTTGTTAGTGGAATCCAACAAAAACATTTTTGAAATAAGCTCAAAATCTTAAACGAATTAAAAATGTTACTTTTTTGAGAAGCAAAATATACAAACATAAAAGTTTAAAAGTCTCAAACAAGAAAATTCTTAGTTTAAATATATTGAGGTTGTCAATAACGTTTTAAGAGTCTAATTATAGACATACAAAGATTTTGAACTTATTTCAAAAATCTTTTTGTTGGATTCCACTAACAACTTCTTTAAACAGGAACGCGATCTATATTGAACTTGCTTAACCAAAAACCAAGCAAAAATCCTACTACTGTATAAAAACGTTACCTGAAACTTAATAGTTTATTATTATTATTATTAAAATGTTGAATTGTGTTACTTTATTTTTTACAATGATTGAATTAATCACCCTTATTCCAGTTGTCGCCATCGACGTCACTTTAACACAACACCAAAAAATTGGTGCTCGTATTTCCGTTCTCGAAAACAACTGACTCATGTTGGCGTGTTTATGCTATTTTCTAGACCTTAGGGAACGGAAATAGATTGTCAGTTGCGCAAAATTGTTCTCGAGAGCAAGTAAACAATCCCCAATTTTTTAGTATTGTGTTAAAGTGCCGTCGATAACGAAAATTGGAATAAGGGTGATTATATATTAACGTTTAATTTCTCTCTTCATCCTAAGAAAAACGTTGCCTAAAATTTTAATCTTAATTCGTGAAAACGTTGAATTGTACTACTATTGTTTTCTACGAAGTTTGAATTAAAATATAACTTTTTATATTTATGTTATTATAATACAAACGTTACCTGAAATGTGAAAATGTTGAGCTATTGTTTCCTAAAAATTAAATAAATAAAACTTATTTTATTATAATTTTTTGTTATGTTTTCATTTATTATTCTGAATTTTTTAATATTAAAAGAATTACATTTCTTGTTTTTATTTTCTTTATTTTTCTTGTTTTGTAATTACTATTTAGCTATAAAATTTTCAATATTGAGTACGTAAAATTTATTAAAAATCGGTCTACATATTTTTCATTTGACTTTATCGAAAATCTTATTTATGTTTCAATGTTAACATATCAACTGACTTAAGGCAATAAGCACTATTCTAGCAATAAAAACTATTCTTTTAAAAAGCGCAATAGAAGATAAGATATAAACAGTATAACAGGGCTGTGAAAAGAAATTTGTCAAAAATTAACACATCAAACCTTTTATCGTTTTCAAATTGGTTTTGTCTAAATCGTTTTTCATCACATACGTGATTAAAACGAAAGCGATTATGTTTTCTAAAAGCCGACTGTTAATTTTAAAACGTATTTACAAAAGTATAACCATGTTAAATGTTTCTTTAAAAATCAATATGAAAAGGTTATTCTACAAGCAGAACTGAGAAAAGAACATTGAAGTTCATTCACTCAATAGACACCGATATTGGATTAGCAACTAGAGCTGCAAAACTATCGATGGTACTATCGAAGTATCGATAGTTTTATTTTAAGTGGACTATCGATATACTATCGACAAAAACGCTACTAAAAGAGAAACAATCAAAGTCAATAAAAACGGAATGATGGCGACTGTGTAATAAAAAATGCAAGATTCAAATTTCGCCGCCTGTAAACCTTTATAATAATGGTTATCATTACATATATAAATGTGAAAACAAATAAATTAGTTTTGATTTGACATAAGATGTTAGTTTTTATCTACTAGATGCAAGTTGCATAAAAATACAATTATTATGTACCAACGGCTTTGATACATGAAGAAATTTGACGGCGGCTAAATTTGACGACTACTGGACTGTCTCCGCTATTTCCTTTTAAATAAAAGGTGACGCTAAATAACCTTCTGTTAAACTAATACTTTTTAGCTAACTGCAATATTTTAAGTAATGATGAAAGATGTTTTTTTATTTTATTCCTCTTTAATTTATTTTTTATTGATCCATCTATCTACCTGTTTGCTTTTTCGTTTATTTTTTTTATAGAACTGTGTATATATGTTTGTTGAATATGTGTATTAAAAACATTGGAACTAAAAGTTTTAAAAAAATCAACTTTTTTTACTTTATGGAATGATTAAAAAATTCAAGATTTTATATTAGAAAAATACACAATTGATAAGTTTCTAAGAATCAAAAACTATCGATAGTATCAATGGCATCAAAAATACTATCGAAACTATCGAATGGAGCCACTATCGATAGTTTTGCAGCTCTATTAGCAACCTGTTTCCGTATTTTAAGCCACTTAAATGGGGCATCGCCATCTGTGATGAGATACTTTTTAATATTACCACGCATTTCATTGGCAAATCTAATTGTGGAATGTTGTTGCGTAGGCAAAGATATAAAAGTTGAAGGCAGTTCTGGTATAATTGGGTCTGGGTAAGGTTTCGAGTTTTCACCCACGATTTTAGTCAACATGTTGTGTAAAAAACAGCACGCTGTCACAACAAGGTCGCAAGTTTTTATTTTAAGTTCGATGGGTCTATGGAATATTCGAAATCTACTCGCCAGTCTTCTAAATGCCATCTCAACCGTCATTCTAGCATGGCTCAGTCTATAGTTGAAAATTTCTTGAGCCGTTGTCAAATTTGAGTTTCGGTTATAGGCTTTCAACAAGTGTCGGTCTATCCCAAATATGTCGCCCCCAATAAAACAGTATGAGGTTTTTCTGATTTGTCCTGGTAAAGCTTCATCAGGTGGTAAATTTAATTTTCCAGACTTCATTCCTTCATATAAGCTGCTGTTTTTCAAAAGAATGACATCAGATGCTCTTCCATTACCCCCAACGTCCATGTAGAGAAATCTACTATCTGCATCTACTACGGCCAACAACACAATGTAGTTATAAAAATCAGAGCCTATTGAGCTTTCCATCAGTAGCTCCCAATGTGTGAGGAAATCGCCACATTTTGTTGAAGCCATCTGAAATATTTCTCCATTCAGTTTGTTTGCACGGCATCTAAATAATAAACGATTTTTATTTTGATTAATAAATCGCTTTTGTAATTTCGCTATCCTTTAAATATTTGTCCGAGAGACAAGTAATTAATGCACTTAAAACCTCTGGAACAAATTCGCTAATCTTTTTCCGAGATACACGTGCGACAAACTCCAAGGATCTGTATGAGTCACCAGTAGCTATTTAGCGAAGTGTTATCGCCAAAAGTGTCCTTGGTTGAATTGCATCCCTAATCACAGTATTTCCTTTTTTATTTTTGAATGAACCTAAATTTAAATTCACGGATGTATTAATAACAAAAAATTATTTAAATTGACTAAATGTAATAAACTTTTTCCAAAAGTTATTTGAACAATTAATACATATATGTGACCTTCTCCTAGAAAAGGGACCTAGTGTGTCAAAAAATGGGTTCTTGGGAAAATCGATAAAAATGAGAAAAACATTAAAACTTTAAATGCGTTTTTCTCAAAAGTTCATTTTCCCACACTACGTCCCTTTTCTCGGAGAAGGTTACATATAGAGTAGACCGCAAAACTGAGGACACACCACCATATAATTAAAGTTTCTGAGATTTTTAATTTTATTTCTAAACTAAGCAATAAATAACAAAAATTAAAAATTTTAAAAACCTCCGACTTTTTTCAGAAAAGATGTTATATCTTCTAAACGGCTGGACCGATTTTTTTCAAACATAGCTAAGAACCCTCTCGATCAAGTCATCTTTGAAACAGAAAAATGAAAATCGGTCCAGCCATTTGGCCTGTAGGTGGACACAGACAGATGCACAGATACACAGACACACAGACACACACTACAAACTTATAACACCCCTTTTTTTAGTCGGGGTTTAAAAACGACTAAGCACATTATGAAGTTAATTTCGTAAATTTAGAAATATAAAAAAAATATTAGAGAAACATCGTAAGTTCGAGCAGCAAAAGTAAGGACACGCCTTATATATTATAGGAATTTACTTTAACAAATTACAAAATTTATGCAAAATATTACTTTTTAAATACTTCGCTGGTGGTATTTGATTGTGTAAAGCCCTCATTTAGTCACTCATTCAATATTTTTTGTCGTTTACGCCCAAATTTTAATTCCATATATTGAAGAAAATCGGTTTTACTCCAGATTTACTCCTGATTACGCGCTTTCTAGTTTTTTGTTTGTTGAACAAACTCAATACAAGCTTTCTAGAAGTTTATAATAACGCAAAGCTAGGTGCCACAATACCTCATTCTCTATGTTTGTTAGTTTTCATAATATTTATGCATCCAATATCTCTTTCTCTAAATTTTAAGCGGCCAAATGACTACTTTTTTTGGATAGAACAGTATATATTCGTCTCTGGTGACCAAATAACTGTTAATGGCGGTTTAAAAGTTTGCTGCGAATGCAAAATATATATTAATAACCTACCAAACATGGAAGATAGAGTATTGTGCTATAGAGCTGTATACCATCATAAAGTGCTGGAAAAATTGTATTTATTGAAAAAAATTCAGACCAATGTGCCTATTTATATAAATTAAAGAACAATCTGTAGGAATTTATGTCAAAAGACTGTTTACTTAGCCATTACTACTTTCCACAGGACAATGCATCTAAGTCCACATCCCATATTGCGAAAATTTTGTCTTTTTCAAGACACTGCATAGCATATAAGAACTCCTCAAAGTCCATATTTCATTCAAATCGACGATTTGTGCTTGTTTAACAAACGAAAAAATGGAAAGCGTGTAATCGAAAGCAAATCTGAAGTAAAACCGATTTTCTTGGATATATGGGATTAAAATTAGGGCGCAAGCGATACAAAATATTAAATGAGTGACTAAATGAGTGCTTTACACAATCAAATACCACTATTTAAGTATTTAAAAAGTAATATTTTGCATAAATTTTTTAATTTGTTAAAGTAAATTCCCATAATATATAAGGTGTGTCCTTAGTTTTGCGGCTCGAGCTTACGATGTTTCTCTAATAATTTTTTTATTTTTCTACATTTACGAAATTAAGTTCATAATTTTTTGAGTTAGTTATTAATTAAGCACCCCATACACGTTTCAATTCAATTGTGAATTGAGTCTTTCAATTGAATTGGTTCTTGGCCACACACTTCATAAACTGAATTGCAAGATTTTCATTCAACTGCCAAATTTATATTTTTTCACAATTACAAATTTAAAAATTTAAAACTTCTATTGCATTCATTCATCACTTTTTAAATTTTTTATCTAAAATTCAATGAAATTAAATACAATTTTAAAAATACATAACTTTCTCTATACAAAATAAAGCTAAAAACATACATTTTTACACCTAATCACGAAACTCGAGCACACACAGCACAATCGAATTGAAAGATTTACTAGTCAACATGAAAAATCAAAATCTTTTGATTTTTCTTCAACCAACTCGACAACTGCCAAACTAATCAATTGACAAAGCCATACACGCTTTGAGTTGGACATCAACCGACTCAATTGAAAATTGAATTCAATCGTGTATGGGGTGCTTTATGCCTTGCTCTTGTGTGTTTAGTCGTTTTTTGTTGCTTAGTTTTTGAAATAAAAAGAAAAATCTAAGAAACTTTAATTATATGGTGGTGTGTCCTCAGTTTTGCGGTCTACTGTATGTATGTACCCTGCAAGAAATGAATGACCGAAAGTAACACAAAAGTAATTTTTTCACTAAAACAATTACAATAATTTTAAATTGAAATGAACAGTGATAGTCAATTGCTCTAGTTGCTCTACTCTAACATGTATGTAAGAGTGGAACATCTAATGTACATATGCCAAAAATTTAAAAAAATCGAATTTTATTGTAAAATATACAATTCGTTCGGTCTGTGAAACTAAAATTAATATAAGTCTTAAACAAGTTAAGTAAAAATCAATAGTGTATAAAAGAATTTTCAAAAGTTTAATTAAATATATATATGTACATATGTGTTTCTTTTCCAAATTTTAGATGCGTATTTATAAAAATCAAAGTGCATTGCAGTTTGAAGGAAGCGTGAAGAGGCTACACCACCTACATTATATTGTGCTTTTATTTGTTTTTAAATATTTTAATACATATCTTTATTTTTCTATAATAAAAAACAATTAAAACAATATGAAAATCATGTTTATTAATGTAATTATTTAAGTTTGATTAGTTTGCTATGACGGTTATATACATCAAGGGTGATCAGCCAGACGTGACTACCACATGCATCATCAATGACAAGTAAAGGTACGGCAGAGTAAGCAGTTCAGCTATATATGTTCCATAGTAGACATTTTTAATTAGTTAGACAAAGATGCAAAATCACACGTACACAAAAGTATACATCACTTTTTCCACATTGCCCTTAACAAACTGATAGAAAGTTAGATAGGTAAAGCCATCACCACTCCCAGTCAAATTACCGGTCATTTGACTGGGAGTGTTCTTGCTGGGTAGTTACTCCCTATTGATAATATATTTTCGAAGTCATCTACATTCAACCTACAAAAATTTTTGTAGTCTTTTGTATCCCAAAGAATGTCTTTGAAAATGTAGGCCTCCAAGCAATGAAGCTGTAGCTTTTCCAAAAAAGGTTTAACCCAACATCTCCGTTGTTGGCAAGATTTTTCGTCTTTTACACTATACATAAGTTCTTTAAAGGTTTTTAAAGCCCTTAAAAGACTAAAGCTCTTCAAAACGTCCATTTTATTTTTTTAATATACACAATAAGTACCTATTTTATAAACAAAAATGTTTATAAAATTAGCAAAACTACACAGAACTATTTTTAATTTTACACACAGTAAATATACATATAAAAATGCCAAAACGTTTATAAAACACACTATACTATTAAGGTAAACGAAGATGTTTACTGAACGGCTGTCTGACAGTTATGAAATATTATGATATTTACAAGAGTACGTTTTCCCCTACATAGATATTAATAGTATTATAAATATATTTTTCTTATCATTCTGCCGACGTTCTCTCCCATATTATATCAGAGTTAATATCAGGTATAAACGCTATGTAACTATGTAGCAGTCTCCACTAGCCATGACCTTGGCACAAAACATACAGAAGTGTCACGAGACGGAAGATACGGGTATTTTTCAGTTTTTCTCGTTTTCCCTCAAATTTTGTCGCCGGTTTTGTTTTGCTACGTCTTTCTAGTGCAATACATTTTTATTAGCTGTGTTAATTGGTAAGTAGTAATACACTGCAGTATCAAATACAGTATTATTTTCTCTTTCTTCCATGAATTTTAACAAAACCCTGATTGGAGCTTTTTTTACCTGTCACTTTTTTCACTTCTGTGTATTCTGTGACCTTGGTATGGACATCATGTCGGACATCGCAAATGGCTAATGGACACCGCTCATGTCCAACTTTCGTCCATGCTCTGACATCAATGCCCGAGCATATGTCTGAGCAACAATGTTCGCCATGAGATTTGAGGTCCGCAACCAATTGCAATAGAAAGAAACGAGACAGAACAAAATTGGTAAAGATTCCATCCCTGTTGCACTACCGCAAAATACTTTGATATGCCTAAACATGGACATCGCACGTGTTCACCTTAACAAGGAAGTTGATGAATTTTTCACAGTTTTTCTGCCGGCGTCACGTCCATGTCATGTCCAAGTCGATGGCTAGTAGAGACGTAGGGTAACTAGCGGTCTCCACTAGCCATGAACTTGGTATTGGCATCATGTCGGACATCACAAATGAGTAATGGAGACAGCTCATGTCCATGCTCTGACATCCATGCCCGAGCATTGTCTGAGCAAAAATGTTCGCCATGAGATTAGACGTCCGCAACCATTTGCAATAGAAAGAAAAGAGACAGAACAAAATTGGTAAATATTCCATCTCTATTGCACTACCGTAAAATACTTTGATATGCCTGAACATGGACATCGCACGTGTTCACCACAGCAAGGAGATGAATTTTTCACAGTTGCTCTGCCGGCGTCATATCCATGTCATGTCCAAGTCGATGGCTAGTGGAGACGTAGGGTAAGTATTCTCATCACACCAGAGGTGTATTTCAAAGTAAACGTTGCCAGCACTGATGGTATTTATTGAAGGGGTTAACACTTTTACAAAAACAACCAAAATCAACTCAGGAAATTTTCATGTTGTTTTTGTAATCATTGTACAACTGCAACCATCAGATACTTAACCCGTACCTCAAAACCAAACAAAAAATAAACAAACCTATAAAATAAATTATATTTTGTAGTAAAATTTATATTTAAATAATAAAATGTTTTCTCCTATATTTAGTTATATTATTAAACATTTTTTTGGCAACTATCCAATTTTTATTTTTAGCTCAACAGTTTAATATCTTTGCTTGCATTTTACTTATAGTATCAGTGTAAACATAAAAAATACCTACAACAGACTCTTGTTCTCTTTTTTTCAACACGAAGAGAATTTCATAATATTTTGATTTTACAAAGTCGTAATACTTTGTATTACCATGTAAAGACACTTTTATGTTGACTGTCATAATGTGTCTCTTCAGCTATATTGTTATTATTGTGGCCTAATTGATAAACACTGGAGTCTATACTGGCGGTATTATCAATATTAAACATATTAGGTCAGGAATATCGTAACGTTCCGTCACAAATGCCTCTATATTTTTTCCCTAAACTATGTACTTGTTTATTCGAATTTACATTTTTTTATTATTATTGAAAACTTACCAACAGAAATAATACCAACAACTACATGTTTTAAAAATACACAACAAATACAACAACCACGCTCATGCAATCAAGTTGCGATCGTACAAAGTAACTACACATACATACTAAAATAAACATACATATAAAAAAAACGAGACACATCCAATTTATAACCTAAAATACCTCTTATATCGAAAAATCACAGTTGAAGAGCCACATAAGCGATCAGGTCCCGTACAGTGCCATAATTGTCAAGAATATGGTCACACAAAAACTTACTGCAAATTACCTACAGTTTGTGTTATCTGCGGTGAATTCCACGGTACTGCTATTTGTACTAAACCAAAAGATTATGCAGAAAAAAAATGCAGTAATTGTGGAGGTAACCACACCGCTAACTATAGAGGTTGTCTGTGTACTCTTTTGTCAAGCATGCTATGGTACCAAAACCTAAATTAGTTCCAGTTCAAACAGCAAACGCTTCCTCCGCCACTTCTGCGCAAATGAGCCAACCCGTTACTTCCCGTGTATCGTATGCAGATGCTGCTAGGGCTAGTTCTATTCCCACGCAAAATGTTTCACCGGCAAATAATTCAACAAATACAAGTTCAAGCTTTAATTTCAATCGCCTTGAAGCTACTATTGATAATCTGGTGCAAACTATAAACAATTTTACAACAAATATGACTAACATGATGCAGGAAATGCTTCGAATGCAGAATACACTGCTTCAAGCATTAATTAACAAGCCATGAGTACGTTAAAAATATGTTTCTGGAACGCAAACGGCATTCGCCAACATAAAAATGAACTTGAGCACTTCCTCACGGAAAAAAATATTGATGTAATGCTAGTCTCTGAGACTCATTTGACTTCGAGAAGCATTTTTAAAATTTATGGCTACACCTTATATGATTCAAAGGACCCGAGAGGAAGAGCATGCGGTGGATCAGCAATTCTAATAAAGTCAAGTCTTAAGCACTATATACTTGACAACATTTGTGAACAACACCTACAAGCAACAAATATTGGCATTGAAAGTTTTGGTACAAACTTCGTGATATCATCAATTTACTCCCCTCCCAGATTTCCAATCACTCCCAGATTTCCAATCGCGTCTTATTACACCGAGAGGTCGAGCATTGTTCAACACAATTTCAAAAATGGGCTTGGATGTCATTTCGAGTGAGGAGCCCACTTATTGGACTACTGACATACAAAAAATTCCGGATGTTATTGATTTTGGCGTCATAAAAAATATCTCTAGGGATTTAACTCAGGTTCACGCTTCTCTTGATCTCTCGTCCGATCACTCGCCAACGATCATTACAATTTGTAGCCCATTAAGAAGTAACTTACCTGACCCATATGTGAAGATGATAAACCGTGTTAATTGGCTGGGTTTCAAAAAATATCTCAGTAGTCATTGCACGGAAAATATTACGCTAAGAACACCCAATGATATTGAATCTAGAATTGCCAATCTTAATAAAAATATTAAACAGGCTGCTGAACATGGTTTTAATACAATTTATTCTTCAGACATTGAACGTCTCGTATGTGATAAAAGAAGAGCTAGAAGGGAATGGCAATAGCACAGATCACCACAAAATAAAACTAGATTTAAAGAGTGCACTAAACGACTCCAAGAGTTGCTTGCATCTGAAAAAAACTGCATCTCTTAAAAATTACCTGGAAGGTCTTGATGTCACACCAGCATCTAATTACTCCTTGTGGCGAGCTGCTAGAAAGCTTAAAACACCCGTTGAGTATAACCCACCTCTACGCACATCTACCGGAGGTTGGGCAAGAAGCGATACTGAAAAAGGTAACATACTTGCTGAGCACTTAAAATCCGTTTTTGGGCCAAACATATGTACTGGTGTTGCTGATTTGCCGAGTGTAGCAGCTCTACCCCCTCAACACATTAAGTTTAACACGCGTGATTTACAAAAATTAATTGCCGAACTCAACCCGAAGAAAGCTCCGGGTATTGATGGAAGTAGTAACCAGATGCTGATGAAGTTGCCTCGTATTGCAGTGAGAATCCTGTTATTCATTTTTAATGCCATCTTACGACTGGAGTATTATCCACATAGCTGGAAGCTTGCCAAGGTTAAAATGATTCCAAAGCCGGGAAAAGATCTAACCACGGCTGAGTCATATATGCCAATAAGTCTACTATCAACAATGTCAAAGCTTTTCGAAAAACTGCTCAAAACAAAATTGTCCCCAATTCTAATTAGTAGTGGGTGCATACCAGACCATCAATTTGGTTTTAGAAGTCAGCATAGCACCATTGAACAAACTCACAGATTGGTTCAATTTATAAGAACTTTTGAAGAAAAAAAGTATTGTTCTGCGCTGTTTATTGACATTTCCCAGGCATTTGATAAAGTGTGGCATGAAGGCCTAATTTTAAAAATGAAAACTTACTTACCAATAAACATTTTAAATCTTTTGGAAAGTTACATTATTTCCCGTAAGTTCACTGTTGTGGAAGGAGACTTTACGAGTAGGCCTGAAACTATCTCATCCGGTGTGCCACAGGGGAGTATACTGGGGCCAGTTTTATATTTGATTTATACTTGTGATATGCCTGTGAGCAGTAGTATCCATACTTCCACATTTGCCGATGATACAGCCTGCCTTAGTATGCACAAAACCCCTGATGAGGCATCCCGCAAACTCCAGGAACACATTAGCCAGATGGAGCTTTGGTTAAACCTATGGAGAATCAAGGTAAATGAGCAAAAGTGTGTTCAAGTAACATTTACCTTACGAATAGATACTTGTTCCCCCATTCGGATTAACAATCAAGTTGTTTCTCAACATTGACATGTGAAATATCTTGGTATACACATTGATCGACGACTTACATGTACACACCACATTGATTCTAAGCTATCACAAATGAAACTTAGATTAACCCTGGTACATTTGCTGATTGGTTGAAATTCAACACTTAGCCTAGACTGTAAACTTTTAATATACAAGTCGCTTTTAAAGCCAATATGGTGCTACAGAATTCAACTATGGGGCACTGCTTCAGCTTCAAATGTAGAGAAAATTCACCGAAGGCAAAACAGAATTTTACGTATGATAACATCGGCTCCATGGTACATCAAAAATTCAAATATACATCGTGATTTGAATATGCCACTAGTGACTGAAGAAACTGCAAAATATTCAGGCAAATATCTAACAAAACTCGAGTCACGTCCTAATCCGCTTGCTCGTAATATTTTGAACTTTACTGGACACATCCCCTTAAAAAAGAGAGATACACGGGCTCTAATATTCAACACTCCAGATGATGAAGCTGCTTGAAAACACTTTTTTCCTTTTGTTACTTATCACTACTTATGATTATTAATAACTATCACTTAGCTTATGTCCGACATTGGTTGGGCCTAATAATTTTTTTATAGATTTAAGATTTGAATACTTATTGTAAGTTCATAATTGAAGATACAATAAATAAAAAGCGTCTTAAAAAAAAGCTGTGGAAGTATTAACGGCAAAAATTTTAAATATAAAACAAAACAATAAAACTGCTAATGCTTATTGCAGTGAAATAGAAAATGTAACCAAAGCATTAGAAACCGCATACATATCAGATAGATTGTCATGCGACCTAGCTACAAAGTATTCCACACCAACTGCCGTAAAGGCATAAACAAAAAACTGCACCATAGATAAAGTTAAGCTTATCATGGAGGCAGGTCAAGTCAATAGCATGTAAATTTATCAATAGTTGTACAGATGCCACAGGTCAACAAATACTATTTTGTACTATAGACAAAAGTACAAATCTGGAAGCAATTACCGTGGTAATAACATACGATCACGTGGAAGAAATAAGTACCCACGTAAAAATAGTAACAACAACTATAATAATAACAATTATTACGGAAACGTAATAATTGTTCGTAGGAACAATAACTACGTAAGAGCAACAGAATCAAATGAAAATGGTTCAGAAAACTCCGAATTTCCCCTAGGATCAAATCAGTAAAAATTTACCATCTAAATCTAAACTTGAGCTTCTTTATACATATTCAATTAGGCAATACTAACACTACACTCACACAAACTAAACTTAATTAATACTAATAAAACAACAACTTTAAGTGGAATAGGACAGGGTAATATCAAATCGATGGGAAATACATTTTGCGATTTAAAATTTGAATAATTTTTAATACTACATTACTTCCAAGTAGTAGATAATAATTTTCCAATACCATGCGATGAAATCATTGGCATGGACTTTATGAAACGTTATAATTGTATATTGGATTTCAACCAAGATAATGAAGGTAATCCTTAGACCATTTAATATACCACATATAATATATATACCGATTACGAATAACTGCAATGAAATTAATATACCTCCAAGATGTGAAGTAATACGTCAAGTAAATTTTACCAATTCAAATAATGAAATATTAATTCCAAATCAAGAAATTGAACCAGGTGTTTTTATACCAAATACATTAGTTAAATCTGCCAAAGCATTTATTCATATTCTAAACACTAATAACACCATTACTAAAATCAAACAAAGCAGCATTAAACCCGAAAACATCTCTGATTATGATATTATCAAAGAAAATTTAGGTAAAAACTCACAAAGAAAATCAGAAATATTAAAAATTTTGAAGAAAAATTTTCCACAACAATTTAAGACTACGTTAACGGAACTGTGTTCAACATATAGTAATATTTTTGGTTTAGAATCAAAAACAATAACAACTAACAATTTTTATGAACGGAAGTTGAGAATGAAAGATAAAGAACCAGTATATATTAAAAATTATCGTGTACCACATACACATAAAGAAGAAATTTACAAACAAGTGAGAAAATTAATAGACGATAAGATTATTGAACCTTCCTATTCTGAAAACAACAGCAAAGTCTTATTAGTACAAAAGAAATCACTTCCTAACTCTGACCAGAAAAGATGGAGACTTGTCATAGATTACAGACAAATAAATAAAAAATTAATTGCAGATAAATTCCCATTACCTAGAATCGATGATATATTAGACCAACTCGGTAGAGCAAAATATTTTTCCTGTTTAGACTTAATGTCAGGCTTTCACCAGATCAGCTTAGAGAAAAACTCTAGAAATTCAATGAAATTAAATACAATTTTAAAAATACATAACTTTCTCTATACAAAATAAAGCTAAAACATACGTTTTGACACCTAATCACGAAACTCGAGCACACACAGCACAATCGAATTGAAAGATTTACTAGTCAACATGAAAAATCAAAATCTTTTGATTTTTCTTCAACCAACTCGACAACTGCCAAACTAATCAATTGACAAAGCCATACACGCTTTGAGTTGGACATCAACCGACTCAATTGAAAATTGAATTGAATCGTGTATGGGGTGCTTTATGCCTTGCTCTTTTGTGTTTAGTCGTTTTTTGTTGCTTAGTTTTTGAAATAAAAAGAAAAATCTAAGAAACTTTAATTATATGGTGGTGTGTCCTCAGTTTTGCGGTCTACTGTATGTATGTACCCTGCAAGAAATGAATGACCGAAAGTAACACAAAAGTAATTTTTTCACTAAAACAATTACAATAATTTTAAATTGAAATGAACAGTGATAGTCAATTGCTCTAGTTGCTCTACTCTAACATGTATGTAAGAGTGGAACATCTAATGTACATATGCCAAAAATTTAAAAAAATCGAATTTTATTGTAAAATATACAATTCGTTCGGTCTGTGAAACTAAAATTAATATAAGTCTTAAACAAGTTAAGTAAAAATCAATAGTGTATAAAAGAATTTTCAAAAGTTTAATTAAATATATATATGTACATATGTGTTTCTTTTCCAAATTTTAGATGCGTATTTATAAAAATCAAAGTGCATTGCAGTTTGAAGGAAGCGTGAAGAGGCTACACCACCTACATTATATTGTGCTTTTATTTGTTTTTAAATATTTTAATACATATCTTTATTTTTCTATAATAAAAAACAATTAAAACAATATGAAAATCATGTTTATTAATGTAATTATTTAAGTTTGATTAGTTTGCTATGACGGTTATATACATCAAGGGTGATCAGCCAGACGTGACTACCACATGCATCATCAATGACAAGTAAAGGTACGGCAGAGTAAGCAGTTCAGCTATATATGTTCCATAGTAGACATTTTTAATTAGTTAGACAAAGATGCAAAATCACACGTACACAAAAGTATACATCACTTTTTCCACATTGCCCTTAACAAACTGATAGAAAGTTAGATAGGTAAAGCCATCACCACTCCCAGTCAAATTACCGGTCATTTGACTGGGAGTGTTCTTGCTGGGTAGTTACTCCCTATTGATAATATATTTTCGAAGTCATCTACATTCAACCTACAAAAATTTTTGTAGTCTTTTGTATCCCAAAGAATGTCTTTGAAAATGTAGGCCTCCAAGCAATGAAGCTGTAGCTTTTCCAAAAAAGGTTTAACCCAACATCTCCGTTGTTGGCAAGATTTTTCGTCTTTTACACTATACATAAGTTCTTTAAAGGTTTTTAAAGCCCTTAAAAGACTAAAGCTCTTCAAAACGTCCATTTTATTTTTTTAATATACACAATAAGTACCTATTTTATAAACAAAAATGTTTATAAAATTAGCAAAACTACACAGAACTATTTTTAATTTTACACACAGTAAATATACATATAAAAATGCCAAAACGTTTATAAAACACACTATACTATTAAGGTAAACGAAGATGTTTACTGAACGGCTGTCTGACAGTTTTAAAATATTATGATATTTACAAGAGTACGTTTTCCCCTACATAGATATTAATAGTATTATAAATATATTTTTCTTATCATTCTGCCGACGTTCTCTCCCATATTATATCAGAGTTAATATCAGGTATAAACGCTATGTAACTATGTAGCAGTCTCCACTAGCCATGACCTTGGCACAAAACATACAGAAGTGTCACGAGACGGAAGATACGGGTATTTTTCAGTTTTTCTCGTTTTCCCACAAATTTTGTCGCCGGTTTTGTTTTGCTACGTCTTTCTAGTGCAATACATTTTTATTAGCTGTGTTAATTGGTAAGTAGTAATACACTGCAGTATCAAATACAGTATTATTTTCTCTTTCTTCCATGAATTTTAACAAAACCCTGATTGGAGCTTTTTTTACCTGTCACTTTTTTCACTTCTGTGTATTCTGTGACCTTGGTATGGGCATCATGTCGGACATCGCAAATGGCTAATGGACACCGCTCATGTCCAACTTTCGTCCATGCTCTGACATCAATGCCCGAGCATATGTCTGAGCAACAATGTTCGCCATGAGATTTGACGTCCGCAACCAATTGCAATAGAAAGAAACGAGACAGAACAAAATTGGTAAAGATTCCATCCCTGTTGCACTACCGCAAAATACTTTGATATGCCTAAACATGGACATCGCACGTGTTCACCTTAACAAGGAAGTTGATGAATTTTTCACAGTTTTTCTGCCGGCGTCACGTCCATGTCATGTCCAAGTCGATGGCTAGTAGAGACGTAGGGTAACTAGCGGTCTCCACTAGCCATGAACTTGGTATGGGCATCATGTCGGACATCACAAATGAGTAATGGAGACAGCTCATGTCCATGCTCTGACATCAATGCCCGAGCATTGTCTGAGCATAAATGTTCGCCATGAGATTAGACGTCCGCAACCATTTGCAATAGAAAGAAAAAAGACAGAACAAAATTGATAATATTCCATCTCTATTGCACTACCGTAAAATACTTTGATATGCCTGAACATGGACATCGCACGTGTTCACCACAGCAAGGAGATGAATTTTTCACAGTTGCTCTGCCGGCGTCATATCCATGTCATGTCCAAGTCGATGGCTAGTGGAGACGTAGGGTAAGTATTCTCATCACACCAGAGGTGTATTTCAAAGTAAACGTTGCCAGCACTGATGGTATTTATTGAAGGGGTTAACACTTTTACAAAAACAACCAAAATCAACTCAGGAAATTTTCATGTTGTTTTTGTAATCATTGTACAACTGCAACCATCAGATACTTAACCCGTACCTCAAAACCAAACAAAAAATAAACAAACCTATAAAATAAATTATATTTTGTAGTAAAATTTATATTTAAATAATAAAATGTTTTCTCCAATATTTAGTTATATTATTAAACATTTTTTTGGCAACTATCCAATTTTTATTTTTAGCTCAACAGTTTAATATCTTTGCTTGCATTTTACTTATAGTATCAGTGTAAACATAAAAAATACCTACAACAGACTCTTGTTCTCTTTTTTTCAACACGAAGAGAATTTCATAATATTTTGATTTTACAAAGTCGTAATACTTTGTATTACCATGTAAAGACACTTTTATGTTGACTGTCATAATGTGTCTCTTCAGCTATATTGTTATTATTGTGGCCTAATTGATAAACACTGGAGTCTATACTGGCGGTATTATCAATATTAAACATATTAGGTCAGGAATATCGTAACGTTCCGTCACAAATGCCTCTATATTTTTTCCCTAAACTATGTACTTGTTTATTCGAATTTACATTTTTTTATTATTATTGAAAACTTACCAACAGAAATAATACCAACAACTACATGTTTTAAAAATACACAACAAATACAACAACCACGCTCATGCAATCAAGTTGCGATCGTACAAAGTAACTACACATACATACTAAAATAAACATACATATAAAAAAACGAGACACATCCAATTTATAACCTAAAATACCTCTTATATCGAAAAATCACAGTTGAAGAGCCACATAAGTGATCAGGTCCCGTACAGTGCCATAATTGCCAAGAATATGGTCACACAAAAACTTACTGCAAATTACCTACAGTTTGTGTTATCTGCGGTGAATTCCACGGTACTGCTATTTGTACTAAACCAAAAGATTATGCAGAAAAAAATGCAGTAATTGTGGAGGTAACCACACCGCTAACTATAGAGGTTGTCTGTGTACTCTTTTGTCAAGCATGCTATGGTACCAAAACCTAAATTAGTTCCAGTTCAAACAGCAAACGCTTCCTCCGCCACTTCTGCGCAAATGAGCCAACCCGTTACTTCCCGTGTATCGTATGCAGATGCTGCTAGGGCTAGTTCTATTCCCACACAAAATGTTTCACCGGCAAATAATTCAACAAATACAAGTTCAAGCTTTAATTTCAATCGCCTTGAAGCTACTATTGATAATCTGGTGCAAACTATAAACAATTTTACAACAAATATGACTAACATGATGCAGGAAATGCTTCGAATGCAGAATACACTGCTTCAAGCATTAATTAACAAGCCATGAGTACGTTAAAAATATGTTTCTGGAACGCAAACGGCATTCGCCAACATAAAAATGAACTTGAGCACTTCCTCACGGAAAAAAATATTGATGTAATGCTAGTCTCTGAGACTCATTTGACTTCGAGAAGCATTTTTAAAATTTATGGCTACACCTTATATGATTCAAAGGACCCGAGAGGAAGAGCATGCGGTGGATCAGCGATTCTAATAAAGTCAAGTCTTAAGCACTATATACTTGACAACATTTGTGAACAACACCTACAAGCAACAAATATTGGCATTGAAAGTTTTGGTACAAACTTCGTGATATCATCAATTTACTCCCCTCCCAGATTTCCAATCACTCCCAGATTTCCAATCGCGTCTTATTACACCGAGAGGTCGAGCATTGTTCAACACAATTTCAAAAATGGGCTTGGATGTCATTTCGAGTGAGGAGCCCACTTATTGGACTACTGACATACAAAAAATTCCGGATGTTATTGATTTTGGCGTCATAAAAAATATCTCTAGGGATTTAATTCAAGTTCACGCTTCTCTTGATCTCTCGTCCGATCACTCGCCAACGATCATTACAATTTGTAGCCCATTAAGAAGTAACTTACCTGACCCATATGTGAAGATGATAAACCGTGTTAATTGGCTGGGGTTCAAAAAATGTCTCAGTAGTCATTGCACAGAAAATATTACGCTAAGAACACCCAATGATATTGAATCTAGAATTGCCAATCTTAATAAAAATATTAAACAGGCTGCTGCACATGGTTTTAATACAATTTATTCTTCAGACATTGAACGTCTCGTATGTGATAAAAGAAGAGCTAGAAGGGAATGCCAATAGCACAGATCACCACAAAATAAAATTAGATTTAAAGAGTGCACTAAACGACTGCAAGAGTTGCTTGCATCTGAAAAAAACTGCATCTCTTAAAAATTACCTGGAAGGTCTTGATGTCACACCAGCATTTAATTACTCCTTGTGGCGAGCAAGAAGCGATACTGAAAAAGGTAACATACTTGCTGAGCACTTAAAATCCGTTTTTGGGCCAAACATATGTACTGGTGTTGCTGATTTGCCGAGTGTAGTAGCTCTACCCCCTCAACACATTAAGTTTAACACGCGTGATTTACAAAAATTAATTGCCGAACTCAACCCGAAGAAAGCTCCGGGTATTGATGGAAGTAGTAACCAGATGCTGATGAAGTTGCCTCGTATTGCAGTGAGAATCCTGTTATTCATTTTTAATGCCATCTTACGACTGGAGTATTATCCACATAGCTGGAAGCTTGCCAAGGTTAAAATGATTCCAAAGCCGGGAAAAGATCTAACCACGGCTGAGTCATATATGCCAATAAGTCTACTATCAACAATGTCAAAGCTTTTCGAAAAACTGCTCAAAACAAAATTATCCCCAATTCTAATTAGTAGTGGGTGCATACCAGACCATCAATTTGGTTTTAGAAGTCAGCATAGCACCATTGAACAAACTCACAGATTGGTTCAATTTATAAGAACTTTTGAAGAAAAAAAGTATTGTTCTGCGCTGTTTATTGACATTTCCCAGGCATTTGATAAAGTGTGGCATGAAGGCCTAATTTTAAAAATGAAAACTTACTTACCAATAAACATTTTAAATCTTTTGGAAAGTTACATTATTTCCCGTAAGTTCACTGTTGTGGAAGGAGACTTTACGAGTAGGCCTGAAACTATCTCATCCGGTGTGCCACAGGGGAGTATACTGGGGCCAGTTTTATATTTGATTTATACTTGTGATATGCCTGTGAGCAGTAGTATCCATACTTCCACATTTGCCGATGATACAGCCTGCCTTAGTATGCACAAAACCCCTGATGAGGCATCCCGCAAACTCCAGGAACACATTAGCCAGATGGAGCTTTGGTTAAACCTATGGAGAATCAAGGTAAATGAGCAAAAGTGTGTTAAAGTAACATTTACCTTACGAATAGATACTTATTCCCCCATTCGGATTAACAATCAAGTTGTTTCTCAACATTCACATGTGAAATATCTTGGTATACACATTGATCGACGACTTACATGTACACACCACATTGATTCTAAGCTATCACAAATGAAACTTAGATTAACCCTGGTACATTGGCTGATTGGTTGAAATTCAACACTTAGCCTAGACTGTAAACTTTTAATATACAAGTCGCTTTTAAAGCCAATATGGTGCTACAGAATTCAACTATGGGGCACTGCTTCAGCTTCAAATGTAGAGAAAATTCACCGAAGGCAAAACAGAATTTTACGTATGATAACATCGGCTCCATGGTACATCAAGAATTCAAATATACATCGTGATTTGAATATGCCACTAGTGACTGAAGAAACTGCAAAATATTCAGGCAAATATCTAACAAAACTCGAGTCACGTCCTAATCCGCTTGCTCGTAATATTTTGAACTTTACTGGACACATCCCCTTAAAAAAGAGAGATACACGGGCTCTAATATTCAACACTCCAGATGATGAAGCTGCTTGAAAACACTTTTTTCCTTTTGTTACTTATCACTACTTATGATTATTAATAACTATCACTTAGCTTATGTCCGACATTGGTTGGGCCTAATAATTTTTTTATAGATTTAAGATTTGAATACTTATTGTAAGTTCATAATTGAAGATACAATAAATAAAAAACGTCTTAAAAAAAGCTGTGGAAGTATTAACGGCAAAAATTTTAAATATAAAACAAAACAATAAAACTGCTAATGCTTATTGCAGTGAAATAGAAAATGTAACCAAAGCATTAGAAACCGCATACATATCAGATAGATTGTCATGCGACCTAGCTACAAAGTATTCCACACCAACTGCCGTAAAGGCATAAACAAAAAACTGCACCATAGATAAAGTTAAGCTTATCATGGAGGCAGGTCAAGTCAATAGCATGTAAATTTATCAATAGTTGTACAGATGCCACAGGTCAACAAATACTATTTTGTACTATAGACAAAAGTACAAATCTGGAAGCAATTACCGTGGTAATAACATACGATCACGTGGAAGAAATAAGTACCCACGTAAAAATAGTAACAACAACTATAATAATAACAATTATTACGGAAACGTTAAATGACCTAAAAGACATGAATAATAAAATCTGTTCTATATTAAGAGTCACGACCAGATCGATGACCAATACAGCAAAAGAAAAATATAGTAATACACTAAATAAACAGCATAAATTTGGTGAAAATAAAAATAAGCCCAGTATATATGTACCATTATTAAACACTGACGTCAGAAAATACTATAAACTAAAGATTTGGAAAATCTATAGTAACATATATACATATTAATGATTTGTTTACTAACAAGAATTTTTACTTAGAACAAATTTTCTCTAGGCTCGAAAAAGTGGCCGCTAAATACAATATATATAATTTACAAGTGGCACCTAGCGAGAAAATTTTCGAATTTATCTGTATTAATGAATTTAAAATTATGTGCAATAAAATATTGAATAAAATTAAAGTAGCGCTACTAAATGAGGTGACCCAAATTGATAATAAGAATGCTAAGGCAATTCTTGAAATTATGCTTAAATATCACGATGATCCCATAGAAGGAGGACATTGTGGACTATATAGAATATAAGAAAAAATAAAAAGATATTACTATTGGAAAAATATGTCCAAGGACATATCTAAATACGTAAAAACATGTCATAAATGCCAAACTGATAAAACTTTAAAACATAACAAAAGTCCAATGACTGTGACCCCAACGCCAACAAAACCATTTGATACGGTAGTGGTAGACACAATAGGACCATTTCCGAAATTATTAAATGGAAATGAATACGCAGTCACACTAATATGTGACATGACTAAATATTTGGTAACAATACCAACACCGGACAAGACAGCAAAAGCAATCGCAAAAGAGATATTTGAAAATTTTATACCTACCTATGGTGTAATGAAGACGTTCATTGCGGACATGGGAACAGAATATAAAAATTCTATTTTAACATAGTTCTGTAATATGTATGTAATCTACTAAAAATTGAAAAACTAACATCGACTGCTCATCACCACCAAACAGTAGGTAGAATAAAAAGAAGTCATAGAACTTTCAATGAATATGTGCGTTCCTGCATATCTATAGACAAATATGATTTTTTATTTATTTATTTATTTTCTTTTCAATGTCCCATACACAAGACTTTAAGTCTCATATTGCAGTATGGAACTCAGTACAAGTACATACAAAACTATAATTAATATACAATGGGATATAAATAGGTAAATTGGTAAACAATTATAAATAGATATAACCAACATAAAGTGAAGGTTAAGAAAAGAAATGAAATAATAAAAACGTAATTATCAAACAAAATTAAGTTAATCTAAAAGACAAGTAAAATTAATTTGAAAATTGACAGATAATATTTCTCCTGAATCGATGTGCGTTACTAATTACTTGAGAGCTGTAGGGAATATTGTTCCAGAGACTTATTGCGTGAATAAAGAATTGGTATTTGGATATCTGAGTACTGTATCTAAAACAAAGTAGTTGGAGGTAGGTGTGACTATAGGAATATTCAAAAACTGTCCATTTAGAATATCTGCATCAATTTCACAAGACTCATGATTAGAAGATTTACCGATTCCAATTTCTCGGATTGTTTTCCACTTTTTATTTGTGTCTGTTGCAGCAGAAAATTTATATATAAAAAAATCAGATTTGCTTCTCTTAATTAGCCGGTTAGTCATTTTGCGAGCGATTCGATATGATTCATACATTTCTGGAGTTGTTAAACGCTTCCAGAGCAAATATAACAGATCCCTGTGAGTGATTGCCCGTTTAACATCCTGAGAAAACCAAGGTTTGCTATGTCTGTATATGGTTTTTGTTCTCAATGGAATTGCAAGGTTATACAAATGGCTTACGCTGTGTTTCAAAAAAGATATCTGATCATCAACAGAAACAATGTTATATATAATAGTCCAATGAATGTTGCAAAATTCTCGTTCTAAGATGATATAGTCAATATTTTTAAAATCACGATAAGTAATAACTTGCGGGGGGACATATAAATTAAAGTTGTACGTAATAAAAATCAAATCATGATGTGAAAAACAAGGTGCTGACAGTTGATCATAAAGTAAGACTTTGGAGAGATCACTAACAAAGAAGAGATCACGCAGTAAAATGCGTGACATTAGTTGTATTCGGCGAATCAAGACCAAGAGGATGCAGATTATCTATTAGGTAAGAATCAGCTAACACATTTGAATTAAAATTACCTGTAATAATGACGTCTTCATATTCAATAGCAATAGTCTGAAGAGTATTTAAAAATCTTTCAAAACAAATACGATTATTTGGTCTGTAAATACAGCCCACTAATAATTTTCGACCCTCGCAACTAATCTCCAGGAATAAAAATTCTATCAAATTAGCTGGTATGTTGATATCAGCATCATCATTAGTAAATGTAGACTTGCTGATTATTTTAGCCTCAATGTCATTTTTCACATATATTGCCACACCACCGTAACCGTTTCTATCAACCCGTCTAATATTATTAAAGAAACCGATAAACCTGAGAATTCAGGTTTAAACCATGTTTCAGATACGCAAATTATGTCAATGCCAGAGCTTTCAAAGATTAAACAAAACTCATCAATTTTATTTCTCAAGCTTTGAGCATTGATATGGCAGATTTTAATAACACTTCTTTGATTAGCCACGATTTTCACCATATTCGCTAGTCTCTCCCTAGAACAATCTCTACTGTTAATTAAGTTGTTTATTGTCATTTATAAAAATTAGATCGATATAAGTATGAGTAACGCACGAATGATAAAGATTGCTGGAGTAAGTTAAATGGTTTTAATAAAATTTGACAATATACTATTATAGAAACAAAAATAAAAGTAAAGTATGATATATGATATGGGGGAAGAGGTACAGAAATTAAAAATTAGAAGCAGCTGCAGACAAGGATTGTACAGGGGCTCGGAATAAATTGTTTAAAATGTTCCACGTCATCAATATGTATATCTAGGTCGTTATCGGCATCAGGACAAAACTCACGTAACTGACTTATATCAACAATTTGCCTTGAGTAAGTTTTACGTTTATTATTAAGGTCTTGCAAACGATAAATAGATTTAAGTGCAGGAACTGGTGTTTTTATGGCTTTGCAAATAATGGAAAAAATATCCATGAGATTCTCATTTTCATAAAAAGGTATTTCGTTCAAACGTAACTCAGATGCAACTTTACTATTCTCTTGGGGTTTAATTCTTGAGTTTAGACACAAAATTTCCTCCTGCATGCTTTTGAATTCAATCGCAACTGTTTCTAGATAACATACTCTTTCTTTTACAGTATCTATATCATTTTGCAATATGACAAACCTCTTGTCAATTTCCGCTAATAACTCATCTTTGTACTCACTAAGTTTCTTTTCCATTACTTTCTCAATTTGTTCCGTGAGTTTTTCAAACCGCTTATCCATAACCGTTACAAGCTTGAAAGGTGAGTCTGGATTGGTGTTGCACACAGTGCCAAGGACCGAATTCTTTAAACTTTCTCTAATGCATCTTTGCGGTGGATCAACTGAATTCATTGTAGTCGTTGAACGACTACATTGTGGTTTAGTTGTTTCAAAACTCATTTCTGCTACCTGTGTATTGTTGTTTTTAGTTTTTAAGGTTTTTTGTTTGTTTTTATTTTTGCGGGCTTGGTACTTTTTCTTAAGTTATACACTTAATATTATATCAAGAATTGTTTGTTGGGTTATGACTCTGACAATATTATTACATATGTACATACCCTGCAAGAAATGAATGACCGAAATAAACACAAAAGTAATTTTTTCACTAACACAGTTACAACAATTTTGTATTGAAATCAACAGTGACAGTCAAGTGCTCTAGTTGCTATACTCTAACATCTATGTAAAAGTGGAACATCTAATGTACATATGCCAAATATTAAACAATTCGCATTTTATTGTAAAATATACAATTCGGTCTGTGAAACTAAAATTAATATAAATAAGTGTTCAAAAAGTTAAGTAAAAATCAATAGTGTATAAAAGAAATTTCAAAAGTTTAATTAAATATATATGTGCACATATGTATTTCTTTTTCAAATTTTAGATACGTATTTATAAAAATAAAAGTACGTTACAGGTTGAAGGAAGCGTGAAGAGGCTGGACCACCTACATTATTTTGTGCTTTTATTTGTTTTTAAATATTTTAATTATACATATCTTTATTTTTCTATTATAAAAAATAATTAAAACAATATGAAAATCATGTTTATTAATGTAATTATGTAGGTTTGACTAGTTTGCTATGACGATTATATACATCAAGTGTGATCAGTCAGACGTGACTACCACATGCATCATCAATGACAAGTAAAAATACGGCAGAGTAAGCAGGTCAGCTATATATGTTCCATAGTAGACATTTTTAATTAGACAAAGACGCTAAATCACACGTACATAAAGTTTACATCACTTTTTCCACATTGCCCTTAACAAACTACTAGAAACTTAGATGTATAAAGCCATTAACACTCCCAGTCAAATGACCGGTCATTTGACTGGGAGTGTTCTTGCTGGGTATATAAGTATCCTATGTTTATTCACTGCACCCTTTGAGTATGCACTATTTTTGTAATTTATTTTTAAACGTAAGCCGAGAGTGAACTGAGTATAGTACTTTAAGTTTTTGTTTGTGTTTGAAGTTAATTACAGAATATTTATGGTATATTGCAGTTGTTATTATTTTTATACGGATTTATTGTTGTAATTTTAAAAACAAATTCTAATTTTTGATTTTGTTCTCTACACCAAAGAGTTTATTGAACTATGGTTTGTAAGTGGACTATTTTTGTTTTTATTTAATATCAATTGAAGAAATTGTTTTTGTTAAAGAAGTTACGATAATATGTAGTCATGGAGTTGTGTATTTGTTATTGTTTAACAACAGATTTTGTAATTTATGTGTGCATTTTTCCTTGTAATTTTCTGTTTCTGTTTCTGTTCTATTTAGTATTAACTTCACAATAAAATTCACATATAAAATTTGAAATGCGATGCAAACTTATTTATTTGTATTTGTTTTAATTTAATTTTACTATTATTAAATTTTTAATTTATTTGACCTTCTTGATTGGTTTAAAGTATGTTTAAAATGCAGGAGAATTTATTTTATTTATTTTTATTTATTTACACTATCAACACTATAGCATTAAACACGTTTGCTTTGGTACATTTCACAATGTCTAATCTAATTTAATTGCACTTAAAAATCACTTGATGACTGCAGCTTTTAAAAAGTGAATTCAAATTTCGTTTGTTTAATTTTTTCTTAATAACTAAGATTTAATAACTTATATACATACATATGTAGTAAAATAGTGAAAGATCAACAAAAAACAAAGAGAACTAATTTCTTAATGAATGTATATACAAAGTTATAAAATCAAACCTAAATTTTAAATAATATTATTTTATTGCACTTAGAAGAACAAGTTTAAAATAATTTTTCTCAGTGCTGCACTCAATATAAGACTTTGATTCTCTTTGCAATTTAAAGTTAATTTCATTGAGAAACACGAAAGCACGGGTTAGTATGCCATTACGTGCATAATTAGTCCGATGAAAAGGAACATCAAACAACTTAGTTAACCTGACATTTCTAGGAGGTATAAAGAATGGTACAGCATGAAGCAAATCCGGACAGTCAATGTATCAGTTAATAATATCGTACACCAGAAGGGCGCATTGGAGATTTCTACGTCCTTCTAAAGTACATAGGCCAATAAAAAGGCAATTAGATTCATAAGGAACAGATATTATATATGATAATGAGCGTGTAAAAAATTTAAGAAAGATGCGTTGAAGTCTCTCAATACGAGAGATAAGATTTGAGACATGAGGATTTCATATAATGTTAGCATATTCCAACTTAAATCTAACGAAGGACGTATAAATGTATTTATGCGTGTACAGATTAACAAACTCAGAGAAGTTTTCTTCAGAAAACCAAGCATTTTATATGCTTTGGGAAGTATATACTCAACATGAGCTAAAAACGACATAGAACTATAAAAAACAATACCTAAATCAAGTTTAGAATTTGTAACGAACCTTAACAAGAATAATAAGGTACCATATTTATAAGAAAGTGTGCTACCTGTAACACCGGCTAAACTCTTCGAAAATTGGGGTGGTTCTTTAATTTTTCTTTTAAAATGTGCTCACACCGTTACTTAATAAATTAAAATAATTAGGTAGCTTAATTCAATAGTGATACGTTGTTTAAAAAAAAATTAATGAAAATAAGTGATGTGAAGATAAGCAATTCGAAAGGAAAATAAGTTGTTGATGGCTACTCTAAATGATTCTGAATAGCCCACTTTAAACACTAACTCTAGGTATCTAAATCTTTCGTGAAATTATAATTAGTGAATTAGTGTATCATTATTTATAAACAAAATTTTATTTTATAGAACTAAAGAATAATAATATTAAATGAAAGAACATTTTGTTAAATTGTGTAATTTATAAAAAAAAGCAATGTGAGTCCGATCACAGGAGAGATGTGTAAGCATCTAGTAATGAATTTTTTTTTCAAGTTGGAAGTATATTTTTTAGTATATTTTTTTCAATTAATCAATTAAAAGTATCAAAACTTTCGATATTGTAAATACATAGGAATTTGCTGGTTTTGTTTGTTTTATTTGACTTATTTGGTTAGTAAATGGGCACACTGCAGTATATATGTACTGCATTAAAAATTGCAGTAAGCAGTAAATTTGCTGATTACTGAAAAAATTCAGTAAATTTTTACTGAGAATGAAATTTAATTTGCATTACCAGTAAAATCGTAGAGCCGTATTTATATTTACTGAAATGTAATGCATGTAGTTCTTTTACAGCAATGGTTTTCGAACTGTACAGCGCTAGCACAATTATATGTTAGTGAAAATTAGTAGCTACTATTGCACAATAGATGGTGTTTATATGAAGCTGTTAAGCTTCTCTGTTCTTCTTGTTGTCCGTATGATTACACTAATACACTCATACATAGCTCACACCGATTTGATAACGCTTTACGATTGGTTAACGATTACATCGCACATCTTACTCAAAATTTGTGATTGTATTGTGAAAAAGATTTTTACCCCTATCGTATAGATGTTTATACAGCAAAAATGACATATATGCATATTATGTAGAAATAAAATATTAAATTAAAATTATTAATTATGCTGATTGCAATAAAAGTTTCTTTTTATATTAATTTAAGAATATTCAATTAACATGTTACAACCATTATGTTACAACCGTGATGTTTAAATGAGAAAATTAAATAGCAAATATCCCCATATAAAACCAAAAATACCGCAATTTTCTATTTATTTATTCGATTATATAGTTTTATTTCAATTACTACAATAATATATTTTCTACTTACCAAATTTTTTGTTCGGACGACTGCAGGCCTGTTGTCAAAGTTGCTCGAAATTTGATTAGCTTTCACGTAGGTTAAGTTTTAAAGTAATAAGAGTTAAATTAACTGATCAGTGGTATTTTATATATGAATACAAATTTTAAGTGATGAAAAGTATAAATAGAGTATAGTGAAATTATGGAAGTAAAGTGAATGTATAAATCATAGAATTAAAAACCACATCTTAAGTGATAGCAAAATTATTGCTTGACGAATGTCCAAATACAAATATGAATTTTGAATCAATATAGAGCAGGACGATGATGAGGATACTTTTTGTTGTTGTTGTTAACAAAATGGGTTTTCAATATTCTAAATTTTCAATTGTTATATGAACTTCCTTCTTTCTTTATGTACTCGTATCTTCCAGTAAATGTACTTTGCAAACAAAAATTAGTAGTTGGTATGTTTAAATAAATAGGCTTCTGATAACTTGTTCTAAGCTTCTTCAAATGCGTCGGCTTACACCGAAAGTTTTTCTTAAAATATGATGCCCTCTTTCGTCCTTTCAAATTAGTATTTCACAAGTAAACCAAATTCTTGTAATCTCCTATCTTCTTTTTTTATATATATAAATATTTATGTAAGATTTTCGGTCTAATTCATAAAAAATAAAATAAATAAAAAAGGTTTATTACAGGTTTATTTGAAAAATTTCCCATGGAAATATGTCAAATAAGCGATTAACAAACTTGAAATGTTTTTTTATGAATAAGGCAGTTTGTATTTAAAAAAAATATCGAACTCGAAGAAATGTTTTCTATTAATTTTCCTCGTCCGTACACAATTCAGTTCAAAAAACAAAAATATTTCTCCTTTTATTTTTTTTCAAAAAGAAAAAAATCTCTATTTTTTACTATCAAAGCAAAGCACATTTGTTTTTTCCTTGTTTTTATTTCTTAAAAAAAGAGTTTTGTTTTACAAAAAAAAAAAAATCCACAAATTCGATGTGTTCAAATTAATGCCATTAACATTAAATATCACAACAATGGGATTCATGAACTACGAAAGGAAACATGTAAACACTTATTTATATTTAAATGCAAGTAATAAAGTTGGAACCAATTGCTTAAATTATTAAGCTCATTTTTTATAGTGCAAATATCACTCAATGAATCACATTCCATGAAAAATTTTAAACCAGCAGCCACCAATATCATTAATATATAAATTAAATAATAACGGGCCAAGCATGCTCCCCTGGGGCACTCCAGACTTTTGAAAATAGGGCGAGGATTGAGAACCTTCAATAAATACTGAGCAAACTCCATTAAATAAGTAAGACTTAAGCCATAACAAAAAATTGGAATGGAATCCCATTAAACTCAATTTTGACAACAGAATGGAATTAGATATTTTATCAAACGCTTCAGAAAACCCTGTGTAAATAACTTCCACCTGGATACCATGCTCGAGAGCATCTAGACAATATTCACTGAAAAGGGTCAGATTACTAATAGTTGATCGGCCAGAATAAAAACCGTGCTGATACGGAGAAATCTAAGGTTTAATTTGGAAAAATTACTTTTTATGCACAATGTGCTCGAAATCTTTAGAAACGCAAAAAAGCTTAGAGATAGGCCTGTAACATTTTACATAATTTCTGATGCTATCTTTGAAAGCTGGAGTGACTATGGAGGACTTCCACCTATTATAATTGTCCTTCTTTCAGAGACAAATTAAAAGTAAACGTTAGAGCTGGTACTAAGGAGGTACTCGATTTCTTTAGCAGAGATGTACAGAGATTATCACAACCAGATTTTAATGAGTTTCTTACCTGAGTAATAGCGTTAGATACTTCAACCTCCCGAAGTGGAAATATTATGCTTAACGGTTCAAAATTTTAACTAAAAAAGGATGCAAACATATTTACCGCATCCTCACAAGAATTACAGATTTTGCCATCTAGGCTGACTGTAAATGGACTGTCTGACGATTTTCTTTTAGATTTAACAAAAGTTCAAAATTCTTTTGTTCTTTCGACAAGAGAAACTGCTTATACAGAAATTTATTTTAAATTTTGTTACGCAATTTTTTTAGCTTTTTTAGGCCATTGGTGTACCAAGGTAGCTTATATGGTTTATTGCATTTATTTGGGATATTATCTGAACAAATTTTTATGTCTTTTTTATAAAAAGTTCGTAGCACTCCAGTAATCCAGCAAAAAGATTTATCCAATTAATGGAATCAAACATAGAGTTCAACACCACAGATATGGCAGCACTGACGTATGTCAAAGGCCCATATCAGATTTTAATTAACCCTATATTCTGAAGAGTTAAACTCTAGGTGGCATCCTGAAAAACAATGTGATAGAAGAAAAAACTATACATTACCAAGAATTTTGCCAAAAAAAATGTAAACAAACAAAATATAAATAAAATTTGTTGTGAAAAAATTTTGTTTTTATTTATAAATGTAAATTTGTACAAATAAATATCATTTTACAACATTATTTTCAATTAAAATTAATGTCTGAAAGTAGAAATGGTAAGTAAAAGCTGGAAAAAAAGAAATAAGGTTTTATATAAGTATGTGTTTGATAAAATGTTTATTTATTAACTTACAGACGCACTGATGTACACACATATGCACCAATATGTGTTTCGATGATGGTTCATCCAGCAGAAGCATTTTTTGAAGAAGATGTGCATTCTTAATGTTTATCTTGATCTAACAAAGAACTTGACCAGTGAATTTACCATACCGGGAGGGCGAATGCCCTTAATGCCAAAAGATAAGAACCTTGCGTCCATCAGGTGTCGTGTTTGAGGGACTTCGTTGCCGTAAAATTATCAATAAATGCTGTAAGTATTTCAAAAAACGTGAATATGTTAAAATATATGACTGAAAATTATTATTTTCATATACAACTTGTAAGGTGTTTTTGGCCGCCAATACGTGGCAAAAAAGTATTACATTTAGTATTTTAAAGTAAATGTATGATTTAAAAAGTGGTATTCATTAATGTTTTTTATTGTTATGATAAAAGTTAGAATTTTTGAAATTATAGTAAAAGTTAAACAATATTTAATTAAAAAATTTTATATTTTTAAACTAAACTATTTGTAATTCTCACGACGAGCCAATTCATGGACGACTACGTAATGAAAAGCGTTTGTATAACGCCACTCGACTTTGTCGTGCAACTTATGTTAATTCGCCCATATGTCAAATTTTTTTTAATGCATGTATTTATTTGTTGTATCTTGATATGTGAACTAACAATAGCGATTCAAATCTTAGATCTATAAAAAAAAAATTATTAGGCCCCGACCAGTGTCAGACATAAACTTAGTGATAGTTATAAATAATAAATTAGTAGTGATAATCAAAAAAGGGGAAAAAAAGTATTTTCAAGTAGTCCCATCTGGAGTGTTAGGTATAAGAGCCCGTGTGTCCCTCTTTTTTGCGCGGATGTGTCCAATAAAGTTCAAAATATTACGAGCAAGCGGATTAGGATGTGATTCGAGTTTTGTTAAACATTTGCCTGCGTATTTTGCAATTTCTTCAGTCACTAGTGGCATATTTAAATCACGAAGTATAATAGAATTTTTCATGTACCATGGAGCCGAAGTTATCATACGTAAAATTTTGTTTTGCTTTCATTGGATTCTCTCGACATTGCAAGCTGAAGCAGTGCCCCATAACTGCCATAACTGAATTCCGTAGCACCATATTGGCTTCAAAAGCGACTTGTACAGTAAAAGTTTGCAGTCTAGGCTGAGTGTTGAGTTTCTGCCAATCAACCGATATATTTGAGTTAACTTAAGTTTCATCTGAGTTAGCTTAGAGTCAATATGATGTTTCCATGCAAGTGTTCGATCAAGTTGTATACCAAGTTATTTCACCTGGGAATGTTGAGGAATATTTTGATTGTTGATTCGAATGGGGGAGCAAGTATCTCTTCTTAGGGTGAACGTTATATGGACACACTTTTGTTCATTGACTTTAATTCTTCATAAGTTCAACCATATTTCCAGCTGGGTAATATGTTCCTGGAGATTGCGGGATGCCTCATAAGGGTTTTTGTGCGTACTCATACAGGCTGTATCATCGGCAAAAGAAATATGGATATTATTGCTTACAGGCATATCACAAGTATATATTAAATACTAGACAGGACCCAGAATACTACCCTGTGGCACACCAGAAGATATAGATTCGGGCACACTCGTGAACTCTCCACAACAGTGAATTTCCTATCAATAATATAACTTTCCAAAAGCTTTTGAATGTTTATTGGCAGATATGTCTTCAATTTTAAAACTAGCTTTTCGTGTCATACTTTATCAAACGCCTGAGAAACATTAATAAAAAGAGCAGAACAATACTTCTTTTCTTCAAATGTTCTTCTTACAACTTGGACCAGTCTATTCGTTTGTTAAAGCGTGCTGTGCTGACTTCTAAAGCCAAATTGATGGTCCGAGATGCACCCATTATCAGTTAAAATTTTGGACAATTTAGTCAGGAGCAGCTTTTCGAAAAGCTTTGAGATTGTAGATAGTAAGCTTATAGGCCTATATGACTCAGTCTTGGTAAGATCTTTGCCCGCCTTTGGAATCATTTTGATCTTGGCAAGTTTCCAGTTATGTGGAAAATACTACATTCTTAAAATAGCATTAAAAATAAATAGCAGGATTCTTATTGCAATATGAGGCAATTTCATGAGCATTTTGTTACTAATGCCATCAATACCAGGAGCTTTCTTCGGGTTGATTTCAGCAATTAATTTTTGTACTTCACGCATCTTCAACCTTAAGGGACGACGGGGTAGAGAAACTTCAGTCGGTAAATCAGCAGCACCCGTACATGAATTGGGAGTGAATACAGATTTTAAATGCTCAGAAAATAAGTTACTTTTCTCACTATCGCTTCTTGCCCAGCCTCCGGTTGCAGTACGCAGTGGTGATTTAAGATCAATGGGTCGTTTAAGATTTCTAGTAGCGCGCCATAAAGAGTAATTAGATGCGGACGTTAAATCAAGACCATCTATATAATTTTCCAGTAGTGCAGTTTTTTCCGACGATAGCAGCACTTTGAGTTGTTTAGTACATTCTTTAAGTCTGATTTCATTTAGGGGTGATCTGTGTTGTTGCCATTCTTGTCTAGCTCTCCTTTTTTCACATACAAGACGTTAAATTTCCGTAGAATAAATTCTGTTAAAGCCGGTCTGCGGATAGGAGGTAGTGGCGTGTTCAGCAGCCTGTTCAATATTTTCGTTAAGATTGGCAATGTTAAATTCAATATCATCACATGATCTAAGCTGAAAGTTTTCTACGCAGTGACTACTAACATATTTTTTGAATGCCAGCCAGTTGATTCCATTAATCATCTTCACATATGAATTAGTTAAATTACTCCTTGGTGGGTTGAAAATTGTAACTATTGTTGGAGAGTGATCGGAGGACAGATCTAGAGAGACCTCTACGTGAATTAAGTCCCTATGAATATTTTTCGTGACGGCAAAATCTATAACATCTGGAATTTTTCTTACGTCAGTAGGCCAGTAAGTAGGCTCCCCACTCGAAATGACATCTAAGCCCATTTTTGAAATTGTATTGAACAAGGCTTGACCTCTAGGTGTAACAAGACGCGATCCCCAGTACGTATGTTTTGCATTGTAGTCATCAGCTGCCACAAAACAAGATCCAAGCGATTTGTAGAACTTCTCATACTGATCTTCGGTAACTGAAAATCTGGAAGGTGAGTAAATTGATGATATCACGAAGTTCGCACAAAAATTTTCTACGAAAATATTCGTTGCTTGCAAATATTCTTCACTAAGGTTGTCAAGGACATACTGCTTGAGTCTTGACTTAATCAGAATTGCTGATCCACCACATGCTCTCTCTCTCGGGTCCTTTGTATCATATAAAGTATAACCATTTATTTTAAATAAGCTTCTTGAGGTCAAATGAGTCTCAGAAACCAACATTATATCAATATTTTTTTCCATGAGGAAGTGCTCAAGTTCATTTTTATGTTAACGAATGCAGTTTGCGTTCCAGAAACATATTTTTATCGTGTTCATGGTTTATTAACTAATGCTTGAAACAGTGTATTCTGCATTCGCAGCTTTTCTTGCATCATACTTGTCATATTTGTAGTAAAGTTGTTTATAGTTAGCACCAGATTCTCAATAGTAGCTTCAAGGTGACTAAGGTTAAAGCCTGAGTTTGAATTCGTTGAATTATTTGGCGGTGGAACATTTTGCGTGGGAATTGAACTAGTCTTAGCAGCATCAGCATACGATACCCGTGAGGTATCTGGTTGGCTCATTTGAGCAAAAGTGGCGGAGTTTGCGTTTACTGGTTGAGCTGGAGTTATTTTGGGTTTTTGACCCATAGCCTGTTTAACGAAAGAATATACAGGGCACCCCCTATAGTTAGCTGTGTGATTACCTCCAGAATTACTTAATTTTTTTATGCTTGATCTTTTGGCTTAGTGCAGCTAGCAGTACCGTGCAATTCACCGCAGATAACACACACTGTAGGTAACTTGCAGTAAGTTTTCGTATGGCCATATTCTTGACAATTATGGCACTGTACGGACTTGAACGCTTACGTGGCTCTTCAACTGTGATTTTTCGATGTAAGAGATACCTTACGCTATAAATTGGATGGCTTTCATTTATTTTCAATTGTATGTCATTCGGCATCAGTTCAACCCGAAATAGGGGTTGGGGGACCTTTTCTCTATTAATTATGTTGGTAACATTTTTTACCTTAAATCCTTGGTCGACAAGTGCACATTTACTTCTTCGGGTTCAACATATGAATCTATGCCCTTTAATACTATTTGTAGGCTTTTAGCACTCTTAAGTTGGTATGTGTAAAAATTTGTTTTTTTTTTTCAAATTCGCTAACAATTTTTCGGAAATCTTTTTCATTATATATTTGGATTTTAGTTTCATCAATATTACCTCGTTTAATTGGAATGATGTGAAAAGTATTTTCACCAATGGTCGACAGCAGTTTTTTGATAAGCGCGTTAGAATTTTTTTTCTCTCAGATAAATAGGTGGTGGCTTAAAAGACTTTTGCGATGATGTAGAGGGCTTGTCGTCGGTGTCTTGCAATAATGAAAAACGATTTTGACGATTGGTAGGTGATGCGCTGTTATCCCTAGACATCTTTGGAGCAGATGAAATTTTTGAAGAATTTGGGCTTCGCCCACGCTTTACCACGGTTATATATCTGTCCATTCCCACTTGTACCTTGGCTTTTGAGCTACTGCTATCTGTAGTTAAAACTTGGTTTAGTGATGAACTCGCGTTGCGGATGCGGATGATATCGCAGACTTAAATAAAGAAGTACTAGACATTGGTAATGTTAACGATTCACTAGTTGGCATTGGACAAAGCGAAGTTGATCGATGACGAAAAAGTGGCTTTTCCGTTAGAAAAAGACTTTCATCAGGTTTATTATTTATATTGTTTTCATTAAGAGTTTCATAACTCACAGTAAAATAAGCATTTCTTCCGTTAGAACTCACTTCAAAATTTTTTTCCTTTGAGGTACTCATACAGAGTATTATTCCTCAAGGGTACTTTGTTTGTGTTTACGGTTTTTTTTGTTTTTGCTATTTCTTGCTATGTAAAAAATATTAGTAAAGCCAATAAGCTTATTTATCAAGGTGAATATGTATTACGAATATTTTTTGTATGATTTTTGATTTTGTAGTTTTTTATATTTGTTTCGTATGTATGTATGTAAAAAAAAATCCGCTTTAACGTCTCTTCACTATGAAGGTTCCACGAGAACTGACTGTCAAATATGTACTAAATCGTACTGTTGCTAATATGTTAACAAATAACTTTAGTTTATATTTTTATACCCTTCACCAAAAATGGTAAAGGGTATATATAGGTTTGTCCAGATTTTTGTAATTTCTACAATATTCATTTGCGGCCACATAAAGTTAGTTATTATGGATCCTTATGAAGAGGAGATAAAAAAAGGCATGTCCGTCTGTCCGTCTGCATGTACGGATAGCTTGAAAGAGATTTTCTGAAGCTCCCAAAAAAGTTAGAGAGCTCGGAGTTGGACCGAAACGACCGGAGTTGTCTTGGCTTGATTGGTATTGAAAATTAGCAACAATAAAGAATCGGTTCTTGCATTTTCTATGTATACAGTTTTATCACCCATTTTTAAAAAAATACAAAAAAAATTAGCGTGCATAGAACCAATAACATCCAAATTTCTTATTAACATCGCTAGCTGCTCAGCTATTGAGACTTGCTTACTTTTGGTTTATATTTACTGTATTTAAACATTTTCTTTTAGATCTTTCCTATAAAACCCCTTTTTGTCACCACTACATAGATATTATCTCGTGATTTGCCTGGCACATTCTTATGCGTGTGCATATACATATGTATGCATGTATAGAAATGTGTTTGCACAGAATGTGTAGTGTTAAGAAAAAACTATAGGTATAAACATTCGCACATGCATACTTACTTGGGTGTAAATATACGCTTCCATAAGATTGTATGTATGCTGCGTTGAAACAACTACAACAACAACAATTTGCTACCAACTGTATTGAAAGAAGAATATTCAGTTGTTTGTTGTTGGTTTTGTCTACTAAAACAGCAACAATGTGCCAGCAAACGTATTGAAGGAAGAATATTAAGTTGGTTGTTCCAAGAACTCAGAATTATTTTGTATAGCTACATACATACATACTCGTACACATGACATACATACATAAGTATGTACAAATAAAGTATTTCATGAAATATAAAAATGTAAATGTGTACATATGTATGCAATACTTAGATAGATTCAATATGCATAAGAAAATAGATCTAAATTGGTTTGCTAAGCTATGTAGATATAGTAATGTATAGAAATACATACATATGTATGTACTATGTAAGTAAAAAAGCGCTTTTAAAGAGCATGGATTTGGTATAAATATGTACATCTGAACTAGATTTTTCTAAAATCCAATAATTTTAAAAGTTTTATTTTTATTTTTGAGTAACTGTAAATAATAATTTACAATTAACTTTGGTGGTATTGTTTCTTAAATATTAAATATTATCATATGTAATTTGGTTTACAGAACGATACGAACTTTAGCCTAATCAAATAATTAATATAGAAATAACACTGTGTGACAAAAATTATTTAAATCGAAACATGTGCCTGGGACGTGTTACTGTTTTTCTGTTACACAGAAAAAACTAAATTTCATTTTCAGTAACCAAATTCATTGAATCAGTAAATAATTTGTATGAATGCGGACCTACAAAGAAATTTGTAGATTCTGATAACAATTTTGTAAAAATGTAACTGGAAAATCATAAAATTTAACTGATTTTTTTCGAGAGTCAGTTTTCAAAATATGGCACCAAGTTGGCACTGCCAGCTGATACTATCTGCAACCACAGCTGATACTATCGGTTTACGTACAGAATTTTAAGCTTCAGAGGCCCATTCAATATCAATAATAAATATGCTGGTTTTGTGTGTTTGACGATACAAAATATTAAATTTGTTCTCTACTGTAAATTCATTCATATATATATTACATCTAAAATAAAGTCGTGTTTTTCGTCTCAATTTTGCTCAACACGAAACGAACCGAACACGCACGAAATTAGATTTTTTTGTCACGAACACTTTGTGTTAAGTTCGTCGTATTCGTGTCACGGAACAAAAAAACACGACACGCGCACATCTCTAATTGGCGTACAAATTGTACATGCATACACTTGAAGTAGCAAACTATTACAAACGCTTGTTGTTGTTGTGTTTAGAATTTATAGATTTTTTTTAAAGAAATGTTGATACATACATACATATATGTATGTATAGGTATATAAATATGTATAAGTAAATATAAATTCGTTTGCTAATGTATGGTATGTATTATGTATGGATATGTATGTATGTTAAAAAAATAAGCAAACCCTTGCTAAAGATCATGGATTTCTTATTAATATTTTAAAGTGGAAAGACAAGATTGTTTGTTTGAGGGTGTTTGATTAAGTGTTTGTTGTTGCTGCGAGTATTTTCTTTCATTCCTGTGGTTTTTGTTTTTTTCCCAACAACTAAGTAAAACGTACTTTTGCTTAATTAAGCTGGTGTGGATTGCAGATGGGCAATCGGCAGGGATTGATCCCCTGGCTGAATGTACACACATCCATATGTATGAAGGCACTGGGTAATGTATTGAAATAAATATCCAGCGAAAAAGGCATGCAAAAACGGAATTAAAACATTGTCATCACTGCATTTTTTTTTCATAAAACGAGTTGTATCTCCTAACAACATTAATGATACATTAGTTCAGTGGTAGAGAGTACGCATGGACAATCGGAAGAGCATGGTTCGTATCCTAACCAAATTATAGTATTTTTTTTGTATTTACGGAAAAACGTCATCGAATCTGCGAACTTGCATGGGTTCTAAGCACTCATTTCAATAATTAGGAGTTTTGTTAAATGTGAACCCATGCTCATCAATGACACGCCTGCGTTAAAATCTAACGTTCTAACTATTTCTTTCGCATGTCTTTTTTGCTGGGTCCGAAAATAACTTAATTATTCGATTGCTAAATAAACTTATCTAAGGAGAAGTGTAGGTTTAAAAAAAAAATTGGTAACTTTTATATTTAAAGCCATTTTGTGTTCCTGCATTTTATTGGTGCTTGTGCCAACTCATTGGTAGATCTGCAACCGTAATGTTTAAAAAGTTTTTCTTAGATCATACCTATCAGGTATTATAAGAACTTTCAACGGCACATAGTAGGCTAGTAGGTTATTTGCAACTTGACAAGCTACATAAGTACATATCGCTCATTTTTTAAAATAACGTCATATATCAAAAATGGGATTTTTAAATTAATGATGCAAAATTGATCCTCATATTGATATTAGTATTGTGTAAAAATTTAATATAAATATCTTGTATACTTAACTATCGAAAGAAAAAAATATCGTTTTCCGTTAAGTTTTGTGTAAATTGAAAACTTTAAAGTTTAAAATAAACTGGTTTTTTTAATAAGCGAGCGCTTAGTATGACATTATATCTGTGGCAATAAGGAAAAAGTGTTTAAGTCGTATTTTACTGTTTTTTAGGAGAGCACTTTTAAGCGTTCAAGTCGATTTCCAGATTTTTTTCTTTTACAGTTAAATTGGGAAATTCTTTGTTCAACTTTATCTTTTTAAGCGACCGTCGTTCTACACACTATATGTAATATGTACATTTAAGTTGAAATATACCAAAGTATAATCTGAATTAAGCCATTATTCCAAATTAGATTAGAAGTCTAAAAATAGCCGCGCTAAGCTAGCTGAAAAATTACACAAATTTATTGAGATTTTGACCAGAGGTACTTTCGAATATTCAGATTACGGAAACACCATTATCTCAAAAGTTAAAGGGACGGGGTTGCGCCCATAAACACTAAAAATTAAAAGTTGAGCTAAGGAGCTGAAATTTGATACACAAATGGGTCTAGATGAGAAACCAACTAGAAAAATCTGAAAACCCAAAAAAGTTTATCAGGATGGGCGGGGCCACGCTAATATTGTTTGCTACTAAAACCTTAATATACAGCTTTCAACTCAAACTAATTTAGTGAAACTTTGCATACGCGTTGCACGTATACAATACTTTAAACTATCACCTTAAAAAGTGGGCGTGATCACTCCTATAAAATGTTAGCCTTGTGTTTAATCTACTTCAGTCTAGCATATTTTACTAGAAAATTAGCATGACTTGTATGCGCTGCTCACAAAAAAATTGTGAGTTGAAAATAGTGGGAGAGATAGTGCTCATAAAATTTAATTCTCGCTAGAGAGCTGAAATTTTATACATAAGTAAGTGCAGAGTAACCCAATAGTAAAATCTTAAAACCAAGAAGTTTTTCGGTATGCGGGGCTACACCCTTAAAACTCCAATTCGCACTAGAGAGCTGAAATTAGATACACAAATAAATCTAGATCAGAGATCACTAAGTTAAATCTAAAAAACCTGAAGTTTCAACCAGAAGTCGGTAACAAGCACTTTAAATTCAAAATTAAGATAAATTTTATTGAATGAAGCCTTTCATACACATTGCATTTATCCAAAATAAAAATTTCCTATTTTGAAAAGTAGCCGTGAATTCACCCATAAATCTTAGCTTTTTCTTTCAGGTACTTTGGCTTAGCAGTTTTTAATTTAATACTCAGGTATTTCTTATTAACTTTTTAATACCAAAGTTTGCATGAACCATAAGCACTAGAAGAAAATTTTACGTAATATTATACGATAGAGAGCTGACATTTTGTAGACAAATAGTAATTGATTTACTCAATCAGAAAATCCAAAAATTAAGGCACCAGCTACCCTATTGAAACTTCGCATGCACATTGGGCATATCCTTTTTAATTATGAGAGAATAATGCGTATTTGTTCTTTTCTCTGTATTGAAAAAAATTTTGTCAAGTAAGCAGACTATCTAGAAATTGTATGACACCCTTACGATTACAAATTTATATAACGCATAGCATATTTCTACTTTAGGTATTGTGCCAAACAAGAACTTGGTCAAAAGTTATATCTCACTACTTTTAATGGCCGAAATTTTTTATAGGAACTTGGCCTTTTTTCACATTTATGTTTTTGTGAGGATTTTCTCTACATTTTATGATTTGTGAAGGGTATATAAGATTCGGCACAGCCGAATATACCACTTTTACTTGTTTCATATGAAATTGTTTTTTCCCTTAAAAAAAGGCAATCCTATTCTTGACATCTACATACATACATAAATAAAAAAAGTAAACAAATTTTGTGTAACAATTTTTTATTTTGTTTTAAAAAATGTGAATTAAAGTTGTGCGATTTATATTAAAAATTGAATATGATGTACATTCATAAATATACATATGTATATATGTTAATATGTATATATTACATACATGTATATGTACAATGTGATCCTGCCGCACGTTATCTCAATTTGAATCGTACATCGCGTTCATACAAATGCGATCAGTGCCAGAAAAGTTTCTTGAATCAGCAAAACCTTAATCAACACAAAAACCTGCATGTCTCGGTGAGAGCGTTGTGTGCCATAAGGCCTTTGCCACACAGCATAGCTTGCAAGTTCACAAAGTGGTGCATTCGGGCCAGAGGCCTTTTCTTTGTCGCATTTGTGACAAATTATTTGCTCACCGACCAGAAATTCAAGATCATGAACTCACTCACACCAGCGAAAACCCATTTAAGTGTGAAGTCAGTCCCCAGGCATTTGCTCAGCGTACCAATTTAGCCACTCACAGAAAATCGAGACATTTGAATAAAAAATTACACAAATGCAAAATATGTTTGAGATCTTTTATTTATTTATTTTTATTTTTTTATTTATTTATTTAAATTGCGATCTAGCACAACAAGACAAATATCTTATAAATGATAGTGCTAGTAATTACAACAAACTTCTAAGTGATATAAAAGAATAATTATTATATAGAAAAATCATTATGAATAAAATAGGAAAAAACAATTTTAATAGAAAAAGAACATAAATAAAAAGTAAATATAAATAAATAAGCAAAAATAGTTATTACATAAACAATTTGAATAAATCCCTTTTAAATATGTTTGCGTTGCTTAATTTTTGGATATTGTTTTGTAAAGAGTTCCAAAGACTGATTGTATAGATCAGAAATTAGCGTTTAGATATAAGGGTCTTGTATTTTTGCTGTATAATATTCCTACCGCGGTTGGATCTAGCAAACACAATTCTATTATAAATCTATGCCGGTTGTTTCGATGTAATAATTTGGTGTAGAAACATAAGACATTTGCATTTTAGGAGATTTTCAAAATTTATTAAAAAAATCTGGTAGGCATAAGGCGAAATATTTGCAAAACGATTTTTATTGAAAATGTACCGGGCTATGTTATTGTAGGCAACTTAAGTTTTCTTTTGTCCTAACAGTCGCAATTTGGAAAAAGTTCACAACCATATAGAAGAGATGGTATGAGATAAGATTTAGCTAATACCATACGAGTCGTAAATGGTGTTGAATCTTTAACTGCCCACAGGCTGCGTAGCATACTGTAGACTCTACCTCTAACAGTATTAACATAGTCGGACCAAGTAAGTCTATCGTTGAAAACTACTCCCAGATTAGACGCCAAGGAAACAAAGCATATATAATATATTATATTTATTTCTATCAGAAGATTTTCGAAAGTTCCCCTAGTTTTAGAAATGATAATGTACTTGGACTTAGATGGATTAATACATAAACCATTTGATATGGCCCATTTCCCGATTTTGGCTAGGTCATCATTAATTCTATTCACACAGAAAGATACATCACAAATATCGCAATAGTTATATAGCTGGACATCATCAGCATACATATAAATTGTACTGTTCATTAGTATATCAGGCAAGTCATTAGTATACATACAGAAAAGAAGGGGCCCGTGAATTGAACCTTGGGGAACACCTATTTTAACATAGAGCGCTCTTGAGATGTTGTCTTCTAACTGAACAACTTGAGATCGGTTCATTAGATAGGATGATAAAAGATTACACGCCGAGCTTGAAAAATTGAAAAGCTTTTTAAGCTTCACTAGCAGAATTCTATGATCCACGGTGTCAAATGCTTTACTGTGATCTAAGAGAATCAAAAAAGCAACTATATTCTGATCAATTTTTGATCTAATATCTTCAGCAACGTCTACTAATGATGTTATGCAACTTCTACCCTTCATAAAGCCAGATTGATCATTTGTTTTGCCATAAGGTTTTTTAATATTTTAGACAAAAAGGGTAGAATGGCAATTGGTCGAAATTCGCTGTTAGATTTAGGAATTTGAATGGTCCTTGAAAGCTTCCACTCTTCAGGAAATGTGGATTTCGTAAGAACGGAATTGAACATATATGTTAGAAAGGGTAAAAGCGTACACAAAAAAAAATTTGAAACCTTTATGAAATAGAACCTAGTTTGTTTTCTACTTTTTTAAAAATTTTCACTCTTGTTTTAAAAATGAAAAATATTTTGAAATCAAAAAAAATATTTTTTGTTTGAAACAGACAGCTACCTTGATATAAAGTTTAACATACTCAAATTAAAGGATTATGTTTTTGAATTAAGAATGAAATATTCTTGGAGTAATAATGAAGCATTTTTATTTTAAAACTTATTATTTTTATATCAAAAATGAAGTGTTTGAATTAATAATGGAGGATTATTAAGTTAAGAATGAAAAGTCTTAAATTAATAATGAAGCATTTTTGAATAAACAATTAAACGTCCAAAATTAATAGTAGAGAATTTTTAAGTTAATTTTAATTATTATTCGAACTCCATTTGTTTCTATATATATGATTTTAACAGGCTAAAGTTCGTATCGCTTTTTAAGCCAAATTATATGTGATAATTATTAATGAACAAATAACACCAAAGTTAGTTGTAAATATTCTGACAACACATAGTTGAACGGAACAGCCAGCCGTTTTCGAAGGCCACTGTTTGTGAATGGGCTAGTGTTGATTAGTTCAAACACATAAATTTGAACTAGCACTAGGTTCCCAAATAGTTATTCCTTACAAGCACTTGTGACTTGAAGGAAGCCGTTCAGTAATAAAACACTCTTGATATGCTTATTGAAAAACGACTTTAAATATGTTTATTCTTACTTTCTTTTATATAAAATTAAGAATTAATAAAAGTGCTTAGCTTATAGATAATAACATATGCAATATTAATATTGTTTGAATAAACACAATAACATGACCTAATTTATAAATGAGGTAAATGCACTTTGTATTTAAACAAGTAATTAATAAGCAAATTTCCTTAGTAATGGTTAATGAACCTTATGATGTGTAAACAATTTGTTAAATGTTAATAACTTATAATTGTGTATGATTGTGTGTTTGTTAATAACAGCAAAATATCGTTGTGTATGAATGTATGATTGTAAACTATGTTGTCTTTTTATTTATTTTATTTATGAAAGTAAATGTATGTATGTATGTTCTTTAACATTCTCCGCCGCATTGAACACGGTTCAAATAAGTTCTGGACACTGTTACTGGTTGATGGGACAGGTTCAAACTATTGAAGTATCTATGGTTGCTGGTCTTGATCGAAATGCGGGCCTCGGTGCATTTTGGTAGGTTCGCCTTTGTTTGTTGTGTATTTTCCATATTAGCAGAGTAAGTAATGTTGTTAAGGATAGGACTAATGCGGTGTAGCTTACTGCATGATGATATTAACTATTAGAGTTAATAACTTCGGGTAAATATTCTAGATTTGCGTCATTTATTGTTTTTGAAGGTTTGTTAGCTGGTCTAATTGCGTATTGAAATGATGGCTTGTAGTATTAAATATCTTTTCTATTTCTTCTGGCCTACTTATTGAGTCAATATGCTTTAATTTAACATATGATGCATGGACACTATTTGTAATTCCAAAATGTCCTTGTATTGTTACAAAATTGTTTTTGATTACGCAATCGGGACTCACTTCCATTAGTCCAGTGTTTCTAATTATGAACAGCGTAGTTTCCCTGCCACATGCCATGGATGATTCAATTTCCATAGTAGTAGCAAAAATCCACTTCTTTAGTGGATTTAATTGAATCCAGGCTGCTGGACCTGGGATCTTGTTGAGGTTGCAGTTGGCTGTGGATCGATTGTTGAATGTATTGATCTTACAAAGATCAACCTCAGAATTCCTTTTGAACTTAGATTGCTTATTTTTGCAAATGTACTCTTTGTTTTTTGTCATGATACAGTTAGATATATCATCTGTCGTAAACGGAATATATTCATCTCTGTGTGCATCTATGGCAAAGTATGACATGTCTGGTATAATAGCAATTAAAGTATTATTTTTGACTGTCGGAACTGGTACTATTTTAAATAACTCAAGGATCTGTTGATTAGTTAGAGGTATTTTAATTTCAAAAATCACTTCTCTCCTTGTTACGGCACCCTTAGCATTCATCAGTTTATATAGATACATCAAATTATTTTCTGTTATTGGAAGCGTGTAAGTTGCTGGAAGGTGGATCTTGATTGTAGCCATTTCCTTTTTTAATTGCTGAGGGGATAACAAAAGAGGACTAATTTTTCCATTGTGAACGTCGGCAAGTACATTTATGATTTCAGCCTCAATTTTTTGTAGGTTTATTGCTACTAATGTTAAATGTGTTGAGAGGAGTCCAATGATTTGGAAGTTACTGGCTTGTGAAGCTTCCTTAAACAATTAATTTTTGTTTTCATCAACCGTTTTTAGAAGCTCGGTAATCTTCTGCTGCGAGTTTATTTGATCTTGTTTGATAACATTTATGGTTGAATCAATTATTGATGTTTGATTTCCTAACAATTTTACAATGCGGTCCTGCTCTGTTTTGGCTGTGTTAATAGTTCTTGACATCTCTTCTGCATACTCCAAATCAAGAACACCAAATAGTGACCGGGCAATATTGCCGACTATATTAAATGGCGACCTTTTTGTACGTCCGTGGCTGAATAAATCATCTTCTTGATACAATTCATTTTTGATTTGCCTTAAGTTATTCACTAAAATCTTACACATTGAGTATCTTTGTATCGCAGGACACAGTTGCTGCAAAGTTTCCAAGCCCACTGACAATGAATTAAGTTCAGCTGAAAACGGGGTAAGGTCGTAGTACACCATTAATTTCCATTCAGCTTTATTCAGTTTTGCGGTACCTATTCCCTCAAAATACAACCCTGGATCATCCTGGAACTGCTTTATCACTAAGTTGTTGCATAGGGCAATAGGAAGGAGAAGAAGGGATATGAGCATAGTGAGTGCTACGGAATTTATTGTCGGCTTAAACCTCTTTAGTGGAATGACATCTTTTTCCTGGTTATTTGACATCGGTCGTTCCAACATTGTTTCACCTTCCTCTTCTTGACACAGTGGAGCCAATCTGTGAATAGGTCGTTTGAAGGTTCCTGTTGCTGTTTTTACTTCGGCCACTCTCACCGCGCCGTCATCTCCAGCATAAATAGTGACAATCCTTCCTAGTAGCCATTTCATTGTAGGTAGATTGTCTTCTTTGATCATGACCATATCCCCTGGTTTAGGATTTTTGGCCTTAGTTTTCCATTTGTAGCGTTGTTTAAGTTCGTTTAAATATTCGGTAGACCACCTTTTCCAAAATTTGTGTTTTAATTGTGAAACTAACTTCCAGTGAGACACGCCTGAAATCTTCAGATTTTCTGCCCTGCTATCTACTTGAGCAGTAAGTGCTTCGCCAATCAGAAAATGGCCAGAAGTTAAGGCTTCTAGATTCTCCGGATCATTTGAGAGCGGTGTTAGCGGACGTGATATCAATATTTCTTCTACTTCTATGATTATCGTCTCCAACTCTTCGTGGGTTAATGATTCGGTTGACACACTGCGTACCAAAAGGTGATTTGCTGACTTCACGGTGGCCTCCCATAAACCTTCAAAGTGGGGAGCTCTTGGTGGGATAAAATTAAAGTGTATCCCCTTAGAGCTCGAAGCGGATATTATTGCCTCTTGTGCCTTGTCAGCATGTATTGCTTCTTATATTTCCGATAAAGTGTTCTTTGCTCCTACAAAATTTGTTGCGTTGTCACAGTAAATGTTTTGACAATGGCCACGACGAGCTATAAATCTTTTAAGGACACCAATGACTGATTCTGTTGATAGGTCAGACACCAGCTCTAAGTGAACTGCCTTTGTGGCAAACCAGCAAAATACCGCTATGTAAGCTTTCGTTGGCCGTTTGCACCTCACTTTTTAGTGTATCCAGAATGGACCACAATAGTCCACACCTGAATTAATAAATGGTCGAGCAGGTGTGATTCTAGGTTGGGGTAGATTGCCCATTATTTGTTGATAAAGTAGTGGCCGTGCTCTAGTACATCTTACACATTTTTGAATGATGGCTTGAGCTGTTATGTTCCCTTTTATTGGCCAAAATCTTTGTCTTATTGTATTCAGCATTGCAGTCGGTCTACAATGCTTATTGTCTTCATGTATCATAATAAACAAGAGTCTTGCCAAAGGATCGTTGTATGGTTGTATTATTGGATGTTTCATATATGGATGTAAATTGGAGTGCTTTAGCCGCCCTCCTACTCGAAGTATGCCTTCCTTATCCAAAAATGGTGTTAAACTGTTAAGTGAGCTATTTTTGTTAATCATCTTGGCCTTTTGTAGTTGTGTTATATCTGTTGCGAATTCTGAAGACTGTATTGCCTTAACAATTATGTGAAGGGAATCGTCTAACTCTTTTGGCATAATTGATGAGTGTGTTGGTTGACTTGCAATAGACATTCTAATGTTTTTTATGAATCTAAGGACATATGCTAGAATTCTTTGCAAGGTTCGAAATGAATTTTTATGGTTGATTCCATAAATGAAGTCAGTGCTTAATGTTGTTGTGGCTGCTATAATTGTCTTTTTCATTTCGATGTCGTCTGTATTGGGTATTTGATGTGAGAATTTTGATGGCCATATTACCTCCTTGCCATTAAGGAACGTTGGTCCTTGAAACCACAATCCATTGTTAGTTAGATTGGCTGCTTGCACTCCTCGCGATAAAATGTCAGCAGGATTATCTTTTGATTTTACGTGACGCCACTGGTCTGCTATTGTTGATGACTGAATGGTTGAAAGTAGTAGGGGAATGTTCATCCCACCGCAATTAAAATTGTTAAATTGTTGCTGAAATTGTTAAATTTGGGTAATTAAAATTTGAAAATTGTTAAATTCTTGGAAATTTGTGTTTTTTTTTTTTGTTTACATAAGGAGTTTTTTGTTTACATTATGAGTTGTTTGTTTACATTAGGAGGTTTTGTTTACATTAAGTGTATGTCTATCTGTCTGCCTGTCTGTCCGTCTGTCGGTCTGCCTGACCGTGGATGTTTGTGTGTGGAATATTTTGTGTGAATGTATTAAGGCGGTTCATAGTTTGGCGGTTTTTATGTGTGTATATACAGACGAGGAAAATCATGAAAATGAAATTGAAAATGAATTTTCCTAGTACCAATGGCGAAATAGTGATTATTAATTTTTCCTAATGCCTACGGCAATGCATGATAATTTTTTCTAATGCCGGGCAAAACATGATTATTATTTTTTTCAAACGCCGACGGCAAAACATGATTATTATTTTTTTCAAATGCCGACGGCAAAACGTGATTATTAATTTTTCCTAATGCCTACGGCAATGCATGATAATTTTTCCTAATGCCGGGCAATACATGAATATTGTTTTTTCAAATGCCGACGGGAAAATGATTTTTCCTAATGACGACGGGAAAACGTGAAAGTTATATTTTCTATTGCTCCCTAGGTGTTGCTAGACTGTGGGAATTTAAGGCTGACCGTGATTTGAGTGGGCAGGGTTGTTGATGTTATATGTAGCCAGGGAGATTTGTGGGTGTGTCTGTCTATAGTAGTTTAAGACTGATCGTGATTTGAGGTGGGTGAGGATGTTGTTGAAGTAAATCGGTTATGTGTATGACCATGGGAAGTTAAGGCTGACCGTGATTTGAGTGGGCGGCGTTGTTGCCGTAATATGTAACCATAGGAATTTGCGGATGTGTCTGTCTGTCTGTAAGAATTTAGGTGAGAGTTTGATTGGAAGGGGCGGGGTGTAGTTGAGGTAGATCGATTGCGTGTGTATGTGTGTATGTGTGTGTTTATGTTTGTAGGAATTTCAATGTGTGTATTTCTGTAGGAGCTTAGGGCTGATTGTGATTTATGAGGGGTGAGGTGTTCTAGTAATATGCAACCGGGGGAATCTGTGTGTTTGTGTGTCTGTAGGAGTTTAAGGCTGACAATGATTTGGGTGGGCAGGGTTGTTGACGTTATATGTATCCATGGGGATTTGTGGATGTGTCTGTCTATAGTAGTTTAAGGCTGATCGTGATTTGAGGTAGGTGAGGATGTTCTTGAGGTAAATTGGTTATGTGTATGTATGTATGTATGTATTTTTGTAAGAATTTAAGATGATTATGATTTATTAGGGGCGCGGTGTTCTTGTAATATGTAACCGTGAGAATCTATGTGTATAGACGTCTGTAGAAGTTTAAGACTATCTGTAATTTTAGGTAGGTGAGAGTGTTGTGTTGTTGAGATTAATCTTATATATTGTATATGTATGTATGTATGATCATGGGAATTTGTGTATGTATATCTGAGGGAGAATTTAAGGCTCGTCATGATTTGCAAAAGGTGGGGTGATGTTGAAATTTTCTTGGATATTTCTTATATGAATTCTGCTATGTGTGTGTATTTGAGCTGGTATTTATATGTAGGTAGAAATAAATTGTTTTCAATATCGACATTTGGTACTATAAAATACTATCATATATCTGGACTTCCCTATTCCTAGTATGTTTTTATACTTACGATTGCTTTATATTTTCTCATGATTAAATTTGTCTCGCGTTAAAGTCTGTCTTTGTGAAATTTGTTTATATTACAGATTTTTTTTATTTAACTACATCCGTCTTCTTTGACTGAAAGAGTTTTCTGCACACAGAGAAAAACCAACTTGAAATCAGTAAAAACCATGCTGAATTAATAAGAACCATTAACAAAGTTTTAGTCATATTGAAATTTCTTATTTCAATATGGACAAAATATTAATTTACAGTATTCATTTATTAAACTCATTAGTTTGTAGATATCTCAATATACATTTTCTATTATATTAAAAATTATTGAATTAATGTGATGAATTCTTATTTTTAAGCTGCAGATTTTCCCTGAGTGTATGGATTGTTTATATTTGCATTGTGCTTTAACTAAACGACGCTTCATATATTTTCATGATGTAGATCTAATAAATACTTAAGCATTGATAAGAAATTTGATATGTATACATACATATCTACAAATTGATTTTATGTATGTATGTACGTATGTATGTATGTACATATATATGTACATACAAATAAGTGTTCAACTCAATCTTTGAATACATTTTTTATTTTATTTTTTGTCATGTGATGTCTGTTGTTGGTGAAATTAAAAACATTTTAATTTTTATCTGCGTTTACTTAAAAGTTTGTGAGGATTTTCTGTTTTAAGTAAAACTGAATTCCTGAAGATATGTACTTACATACTCTATAGTAATAGTAACTATAATAGAAATATTTCTTATACTTAATTTACAGTTTTTTAAAGTTGATGCAATGTTAGTTAGTCAACGTTTGACATTTTTAGGGTATAAAATTTTTTCTAGCTATAGCCTTCTACATTTATTTTGGAAAGCTTGCTTTGCTTTTTACAAATGTATAAACATTTTTAAATGAAACTGATCCGGCACTCCAGCTTAGGTACTGATAGTTTTTTTGTTGTTAGTTAACTTACTTATTTTTTATTTTTTATTGATAAACATTGGAAATCAAAAGGGAGTTTTATATTGTAATTATTATTTTCATAATTGTTGAAAACAATCGCTGCTGTTTGTTTGTTTTTTTGCGATGAAATCATTTGAATTACTTTTGCAACTTTACGCGTTTATAAAAATTATGTTATTTTCTATATTTCTTAATTTATAAGACTTTTAGACTTTGTCCTTTAGGGGTTATATATTCTATTATACGATTATGAATAAGAATGCAATAAGCTGATGTATTTGCTTACTGCTTCAAATTAAAATCTTATTAAATTGAATAAAAGGAGTTTTTTTTCTTAAACTCTGATGCAGTTAGAAGCGCTGGAGATTCTTTCATATAACAGCTTTTTTGAAATTTTTGATACATAGTATAATATAGAATTGGAAGAAATTTATTTTTAATTTTTATGTTAAGAAGTACGGGTATGAGACTGAATTTAAATGTACTTTTAAATTAGTTAAATCATAATGAACAAACATATTTTCTTCTTTAATAGCGATCAACAGAAAACGAACTCGTTTTCATATAATTTAGGTATACCCTATCGACGGCTCCTCTAGGATACAAGATGACTTTGTATGACGAAATTTCTGTTGCTTTATACTGATAATATGTTTACATTAATAAGGTACATATACATATGTTTATTTTATGAAGGGTGAGCACCTATGGCTTTTATTTAATGTTCTATATGATTTTTTTTTCATTTTATTAAAGTTCACGGTATTGTATATATATTTCTGAAATGTTTAAGTGTGTTTTGTGTCCCCATCGAAGAAAATGTACGTATTAGTTGGTCAGTCAGTCTCTATTTTTATTTATTTTTTTTTCTTCTAATGTGCCACTCCTTTTTTCAGATTTTACTACTTGGAATAGAGAATTTTTGTATAATTTTTTACTGGGTATATACATTACGTATGTAGAAATCAGTTTACATACAAAGAAATGCATGTTTAATAAACAACTATTGTATCAAATCGATCTCAAATAACTCAGTTACGTCTACCAGCAATTCACCATTGGTGTTTTCATAAAGTGTTAGAAACAATGAAATATCTATGTTTTGAGAGAATTTTTCCCCTCAATTATTTCTACATGAGGTTTGAGGGGTCAACCACTGTCGCATTCATATGTAATGATTATTCACTTAAAAAGGTCATCATCACCATCAATCATCTCCGTATACAATACATTCATGAGTTGAGTTGATCCCGATACAATTGCTGTCTCATCACCTTCTAATAGCTTTATATATTTTGCTAGTATGCATGCCTTAGCATGCTTCTATGGATAGTGACGTAAGAGTCCGAGATGTAGAGTGATACAATTAAAAATCTTTACTATTAGAATTTACCAGTTCGCTCTTTTGAATTTTTACAAAGTAGATACATATGTATGTATTTCATTGACCACAAAATCATAAAATTTCTTTGCTTACAAAATTGTATGACGTGAGGATTTTTTTTTTGAAATTATACATGCTTCGGCATGCTTTCATTTTTTATTTTTTTTCTATAAATTTATTTAATACTCATACAGATATAAAGTAAGATATGTTTACTGTACATTGTAAAATTTATGCATGCTTCAGCATGGTTCTAGTTGAAGCCTATATTCATTCACTAAGTTTGTTTGATACTTATTCATACACATGTACTTTCTTAAAGATTGGATATCAAAGCCCAATTTCCGTAGTTTATCTATATTTTCTAAAGATCTGATAGCTAAAGAAATAAATAGAGTGAAGATCTTCTATAATAATAATCCCATTTTCATATTGTAAAATTTTGCGTGCTAGCGCTTTCGATGGGAAAATGTACATACAACTTTATAAAAAGTGATAATATGATGTGCTGCTGAATATTACACTATGTTATAGTTCATTTTAAACACTGAAGTTTTACCAATATTTCATTCAGACCATCAAGTTTAGAGAATTCCACTACATTTAGTTAATTACCTCTCTTAAGACCCATCATTCCTAATCAATCCTACAAAAAACTAGATTTTTCGTTTTAATTTTATTTTTAATTTTATTAAATTCAACATTCAGTCTTCAAATTACTTTATACTATATTAAGCAGCTTTTTCTCATTTGTGGAATGTTTAATCGTAAACATGTTAATGGTAAGATAAATTTTTCTATTTTATACACTAAGTAAATCTTTATATATACCAATCCACTTATATGAACCATTAAAGCTAATTCTTTTCACATCATTCCTTTCAATGATCTATTAAATCATTCTAGTATTGATGCTTTCATATTAAGTAATGTTTAATCTTCTATTTCTGTATGAGTTTTCCAAAGTATTTATTAAAAAATTCTTTAGAATCATCTGTTTTTAAGTTTTTTGGTACCCGTACCACTTCAAAAATATTTTCCATTGCATTGGTTTTTGGAGTGCAGCTTTTATTTTCAGCTGTACTAAACTTTGAGAATGTGTCAATTACAGTCTTCAAAAATCAACAATTTCTATTTTCTGTAGAATAGTTCTCCATTTCACCTAACTTAGCTCCATAAAACTTCATATATTCCTTTCATTGCATCTCTACAAGCACAAACAATTGTTGAAATTTAATATGGAGTTCGTTTACTAAATTTCTTTTTAAAGACATTGAGTTGTTTCACAGATTTTTTCAAAAATGTTGTGATCTACATGTTGCACTTTCAGCTATTTATACTAATATACTAACATGTAGTTAATTTTCTAATCTGTATATATAATCGTAAACTCGTCAATTTGTTTTTAATTATTTAATTTTTAGAATTGCTTTTGCAATTTTATAACTGTCTTCTTTCTCTAAATTTATTTCACGTTGTAGTTCATCAATTGGCATTTAAATATATTCTTAAATATCAATGCTTTATGCTATATTATTAATTTGTCTTGTATTTTATCTTCATTCAGTTTGAGGTAACTATCTACAATAGTAGTAGTAGGGGAATGTTCATCCGGGGGCAATTAAAATTGTTAAATTGTTGCTGAAATTGTTAAATTGTGGGCTGAAATTGTTAAATTGTGGCTGAAATTGTTAAATTGTTGCTGAAATTTTAAAATTCTTGGAAATTTGTGTTTTCGGCGGCGCTTTGATGTTTTTTGTTTACATTAGGAGTTTTTTTGTTTACATTAGGAGTTTTTTGTTTACATTAACTTTGTGTGAACGAGTGATTTTTTTTTTGGGTTACATTAATTGTGATAACGGGTGATTTTTTTGAGGTTTCATATGAGTATATATGCCGACGGCAAAACATGATTATTATTTTTCCTAATGCCTACGGCAAAACATGATTATTCTTTTTTTCAAATGCCGACGGCAAAACATGATTATTATTTTTTCCTAATGCCGAAGGCAAAACATGATAATTTTTCCTAATGCCGAAGGCAAAACATGATAATTATTTTTTTCAAATGCCGACGGCAAAACATGATTATTATTTTTTCCTAATGACGACGGGAAAACGTGAAAGTTATTTTTTCTAATGCTAATGTAGGTGTTGCTAGACTGTGGGAATTTTAGGCTGACCGTGATTTGAGTGGGTGGCGTTGTTGGCGTAATATGTAACCATAGGAATTTGTGGATGTGTCTGCCTGTCTGTGAGAATTTAGGTGAAGGTTTGATTGGCAGGGGGCGGGGAGTAGTTGAAGTAGATCGATTGCGTGTGTAGTTGTGTGTGAATGTGTGTGTGTGTGTGTGTGTATGTTTGTACGAATTTCAATGTGTGTATTTCTGTAGGAGCTTAAGGCTGATTGTGATTTATCAGGGGTGAGGTGTTCTAGTAATATGCAACCGGGGGAATCTGTGTGTTTGTATGTCTGTAGGAGTTTAAGGCTGACCATGATTTGGGTGGGCAGGGTTGTTGACGTAATATGTATCCATGGGAATTTCTGGATGTGTCTGTCTATAGTAGTTTAAGGCTGATCGTGATTTGAGGTGGGTGAGGATGTTGTTGAGGTAAATTGGTTATGTGTATGTATGTATGTATGTATTTTTGTAAGAATTTAAGATGATTGTGATTTATTAGGGCCGAGGTGTTCTTGTTATATGCAGCCGTGAGAATCTATGTGTATAGATGTCTGTAGAAGTTTAAGACTATCTGTAATTTCAGGTAGGTGAGAGTGTTGTGTTGTTGAGATTAATCTTATATATTGTATATGTATGTATGTATGATCATGAGAATTTGTGTATGTATATCTGAGGGAGAATTTAAGGCTCGTCATGATTTGCAAAAGGATATTTCTTGGATATTTCTTATATGAATTCTGCTATGTGTGTGTATTTGAGCTGGTATTTATATGTAGGTAGAAATAAATTGTTTTCAATATCGACATATGGTACTATAAAATACTATCATATATCTGGACTTCCCTAATCCTAGTATACTTTTAAACTTACGATTGCTTTATATTTTCTCATGCTTAAATTTGTCTCGCGTTAAAGTCTGTCTGTATGAAATTTGTTTGTATTACAGATTTTGTTTATTCAACTACATCCGTCTTCTTTGACTGAAGGAGTTTTCTGCACACAGAGAAAAACCAACTTGAAATCAGTAAAAACCATGCTGAATTAATAAGAACCATTAACAAAGGTTTAGTCATATTGAAATTTCTTATTTCAATATGGACAAAATATTAATTTACAGTATTCATTTATTAAACTCATTAGTTTGTAGATATCTCAATATACATTTTCTATTATATTAAAAATTATTGAATTAATGTGATGAATTCTTATTTTTAAGCTGCAGATTTTCCCTGAGTGTATGGATTGTTTATATTTGCATTGTGCTTTAACTAAACGACGCTTCATATATTTTCATGATGTAGATCTAATAAATACTTAAGCATTGATAAGAAATTTGATATGTATACATACATATCTACAAATTGATTTTATGTATGTATGTACGTATGTATGTATGTACATATAAGTGTTCAACTCAATCTTTGAATACATTTTTTATATTATTTTTTGTCATGTGATGTCTGTTGTTGGTGAAATTAAAAACATTTTAATTTTTATCTGCGTTTACTTAAAAATTTGTGAGGATTTTCTGTTTTAAGTAAAACTGAATTCCTGAAGATATGTACTTACATACTCTATAGTAATAGTAACTATAATAGAAATATTTCTTATACTTAATTTACAGTTTTTTAAAGTTGATGCAATGTTAGTTAGTCAACGTTTGACATTTTTAGGGTATAAAATTTTTTCTAGCTATAGCCTTCTACATTTATTTTGGAAAGCTTGCTTTGCTTTTTAAAAATGTATAAACATTTTTAAATGAAACTGATCCGGCACTCCAGCTTAGGTACTGATAGTTTTTTTGTTGTTAGTTAACTTACTTATTTTTTATTTTTTATTGATAAACATTGGAAATCAAAAGGGAGTTTTATATTGTAATTATTATTTTCATAATTGTTGAAAACAATCGCTGCTGTTTGTTTGTTTTTTTTGCGATGAAATCATTTGAATTACTTTTGCAACTTTAGGCGTTTATAAAAATTATGTTATTTTCTATATTTCTTAATTTATAAGACTTTTAGACTTTGTCCTTTAGGGGTTATATATTCTATTATACGATTATGAATAAGAATGCAGTAAGCTGATGTATTTGCTTACTGCTTCAAATTAAAATCTTATTAAATTGAATAAAAGGAGTTTTTTTTCTTAAGCTCTGATGCAGTTAGAAGCGCTGGAGATTCTTTCATATAACAGCTTTTTTGAAATTTTTGATACATAGTATAATATAGAATTGGATAAAATTTATTTTTAATTTTTATGTTAAGAAGTACGGGTATGAGACTGAATTTAAATGTACTTTTAAATTAGTTAAATCATAATGAACAAACATATTTTCTTCTTTAATAGCGATCAACAGAAAACGAACTCGGTTTCTTATAATTTAGGTATACCCTATCGACGGCGCCTCTACGATACAAGATGACTTTGTATGACGAAATTTCTGTTGCTTTATACTGATAATATGTTTACATTAATAAGATACATATACATATGTTTATTTTATGAAGGGTGAGCACCTATGGCTTTTATTTAATGTTCTATATGACTTTTTTTTCATTTTATTAAAGTTCAGCGTATTGTATATATATTTCTGAAATGTTTAAGTGTGTTTTGTGTGCCCATCGGGCAGAGTGTACGTATTAGGTGGTCAGTCAGTCTCCATTTTTATTTATTTTTTTTTCTTCTAATGTGCCACTCCTTTTTCAGATTTTACTACTTGGAATATAGAATTTTTGTCTAATTTTTTGCTGGGTATATACATTAGGTATGTGGAAATTAGTTTAGATACAAAGAAATGCATGTTTAATATACAACTATTGTATCAAATCGATCTCAAATAACTCAGTTACCTCTACCAGCAATTCACCGTTGGTGTTTTCATAAAGTGTTAGAAACAATGAAATATCTATGTTTTGAGAGAATTTTTCCCCTCAAGTATTTCTACATGAGGTTTGAGGGGTCAATCACTGTCGCATTCATATGTAATGATTATTCACTTAAAAAAGGTCATCATCACCATCAATCATCTCCGTATACAATACATTCATGAGTTGGGTTGATCCAGATGCAATTGCTGTCTCATCACCTTCTAACAGCTTTATATATTTTGCTAGTATGCATGCCTTAGCATGCTTCTATCGATAGTGACGTAAGAGTCCGAGATGTAGAGTGTTACAATTAAAAATCTTTACTATTAGAATTTACCAGTTCGCTCTTTTGAATTTTTACAAAGTAGATACATATGTATGTATTTCATTGACCACAAAATCATAAAATTTCTTTGCTTACAAAATTGTATGACGTGAGGATTTTTTTTTTTTTTTGAAATTATACATGCTTCGGCATGCTTTCATTTTTTTTCTATAAATTTATGTAATACTCATGCAGATACTCTGTTTACTGTACATTTTAAAATTTATGTATGCTTCAGCATGATTCTAGTTGAAGCGTATATTCATTCACTAAGTTTGTTTGATACTTATTCATACACATGTACATTCTTAAAGATTGGATATCAAAGTCCAATTTCCGTAGTTTATCTATATTTTCTAAAGATCTGATAGCTAAAGAAATAAATAGAGTGAAGATCTTCTATAATAATCCCATTTTCATATTGTAAAATTTTTCGTGCTAGCGCTTTCGATGGGAAAATATACATACAACTTTATAAAAAGTGATAATATGATGTGCTGCTGAATATTGCACTATGTTATAGTTCATTTTAAACACTGAAGTTTTAGAAATATTTCATTCAGACCAACAAGTTTAGAGAATTCCACTACGTTTAGTTAATTATCTTTCTTAAGACCCATCATTCCTAATCAATCCTACAAAAAACAACACAAACTAGATTTTTCGTTTTAATTTTATTTTTATTAAATTCAACATTCAGTCTTCAAATTACTTTATACTATATTAAGCAGCTTTTTCTCATTTGTGGAATGTTTAATCGTAAACATGTTAATGGTAAGATAAATTTTTCTATTTTATACACTAAGTAAATCTTTATATATACCAATCCACTTATATGAACCATTAAAGCTAATTCTTTTCACATCATACCTTTCAATGATCTATTAAATCATTCTAATATTGATGCTTTCATATTAAGTAATGTTTAATCTTCTATTTATGTATGAGTTTTCCCAAGTATTTATTAAAAAATTCTTTAGAATCATCTGTTTGTAAGTTTTTTGGTACCCGTACCACTTCAAAAATATTTTCCATTGCCTTGGTTTTTGGAGTGCAGCTTTTATTTTAAGCTGTACTTTGAGAATGTGTCAATTACAGTCATCAAAAATCAACAATTTCTATTTTCTGTAGAATAGTTCTACATTTCACCTAACTTAGCTCCATAAAACATCATATATTCCTGTCATTACATCTCTACAAGCACAAACAGTTGTTGAGTTTTAATATGGAGTTCGTTAACTTAATTCCTTTTTAAAGACATTGAATTGTTTCACAGATTTTTTCGAAAGTGTTGTGATCTACATCTTGCACTTTCAGCTATTTATACTAACATGTAGTTAATTTTCTAATCTATATATTTAACCGTAAACTCTTCAATTTGTTTTTAATTATTGACTTTTTAGAATTGCTTTTTCAATTTTATAACTGTCTTCTTTCTCTAATTTTATTTCACGTTGTAGTTCCTCAATTTGCATTTAAATATATTCTTGAATATTAATGCTTTAAGCTATATTATTAATTTGTCTTGTATTTTATCTTCATTCAGTTTGATGTAACTTACAACAATAGTTTGTATCTAATTCATTTCTGCCTTCCAATACTGATAAGTCAGTATAAATGTCTTCAGAATTGGAAGTCTATGACTAAAATCATCGTCATCATCATTCTCAGTATTAGCATCATTAAATATGATGGTATTATTAAATGTTGTTCCTTCTACTAGTTTCTTTGGGGTACTTGTCTATATCTTGAGTGAAGGTTTCTCAGGCTTTAAACTTGTATATTTTCAACTTCAGTCTTGATTTTACTTTCTTCTTTCATAAGAATTCTTTTAATATTTTTAGAACTATTTATGAATTCTTCTGCTATAGGTTTAAATGTATCTTTTAGTTGTTCACTTGTATCTATTTCACCAGTTTTTATACTACGAAGCTTTTTCTTTAACACATTTCTTGTCAACACCAACTGTTTTAAAATTTTCTCATCCATGTTCGCTAAGGGCAAATAACAGGTATCAGCAATCAGATCAGCTTTTCAGGAGCTGGTCTGGTTTTCAGATCAGCTTTTCAGGACCTGGTCTGGTTTTCAGATCAGCTTTTCAGGACCTGGTCTGGTTTTCAGATCAGCTTATCAGGACTTGGTCTGGTTTTCAGATCAGCTTTTCAGGACCTGGTCTGGTTTTCAGATCAGCTTATCAGGACCTGGTCTGGTTTTCAGATCAGCTTATCAGGACCTGGTCTGGTTTTCAGATCAGCTTATCAAGAGCTGGTCTGGTTTTCAGATCAGCTTTTCAGGACCTGGTCTGGTTTTCAGATCAGCTTTTCAGGAGCTGGTCTGGTTTTCAGATCAGCTTATCAGGACCTGGTCTGGTTTTCAGATTAGCTTTTCAGGACCTGGTCTGGTTTTCAGATCAGCTTATCAGGAGCTGGTCTGGTTTTCAGATCAGCTTATCAGGAGCTGGTCTTGTTTTTAGATCAGCTTATCAGGAGCTGGTCTGGTTTTTAGATCACCTTATCAGGAGCTGATCTGATTTTCAGACCAGCTTATCAGGTAACAGATCAGGCTATCAGGAGCTGTTCAAGATATCTGAGTCAAACTTAGTTAACAGTGTACAAGTAGCTAGCCATTTATAACATTTATATACATGAAGTTTAAAGTCAGATGAAATAAGAAAAAGTAAAGTTTTATGTAGTAAAATTATTTTCTATAACGATCATCGTTTAATTCACTATCTTTGCTTATAATCAAAAATCCATATTTATCCTTTCAACATGCTTTTTATTTTTCTCACCTAACTTAAACATTAAATATACATTATGATGATCTCTTATTAAATGTTTGGTGATTCTGGTGTAAGTTTTACATAAGTAGAATGAATCAACATTCTTATCTCTCCCCATACAAAAATATGCTTCCCATACGCATCATCGTTAAATATCATATTAGAATTACTTTGGACTGAAATAACAGATTCACTATCGGTAAATTTTGTAATATATTATTATTTTAATTGATGTAATTTATTTCTTCAGATATTTATATCTGGGGTGATATAAAGATCTTGAGTATAAATAAATGTTCTCAAATTTAAGTCCATTAGGACTTTCTGGCAAGCCAATCATTGCGTTTGTTTCGTAATTTGACAGGTCAACTATTGTTGCACGAATAGAATTTGATATAAGGGAACTATGATTTATTTTTGAACTATCGTTCGATGATTCATCAATCCCCGTTCACACAAAGTTAATGTAAACAAAAAACTCCTAATGTAAACAAAAAAACTCCTAATGTAAACAAAAAACATCAAAGCGCCGCTGAAAATACAAATTTCCAAGAATTTTAAAATTTCAGCAACAATTTAACAATTTCAGTCACAATTTAACAATTTCAGCCCACAATTTAACAATTTTAGCAACAATTTAACAATTTTAATTGCCCCTGGATGAACATTCCCCTACTACTAATAGTTTGTATCTAATTCATTTCTGCCTTCCAATACTGATAAGTTAGTATAAATGTCTTCAGAATTGGAAGTCTATGAGTAAAAATCATCGTCATCATCATTTTCAGTATTAGCATCATTAAATAAGATATTATTATCAAATATTGTTTCTTCTGCTAGTTTCTTTGGGGTACTTGTCTATATCTTGAGTGAAGGTCTCTCAGGCTTTAAAGTTGTATATTTTCAACTTCTGTCTTGATTTTACTTTCCTCTTTCATAAGAATTCTTTTAATATTCTTAGAACTATTTCTGAATTCTTCTGTTATAGGTTTAAATATATCTTTTAGTTGCTCACTTGTATCTATTTCACCAGTTTTTATACTACGAAGCTTTTTCTTCATTAAATTTCTTGTCAACACAAAATGCTTTAAATCTTTCTCATCCATGTTCGCTAACAGCAAACATGGGCATGACAATGATTGCTCATACAAACATGTACGTTCCTTTATCTAGCTTATTCATGACTATGTGAAGGACTAAAGGGCCCCATGAGCTTGTGTCTACCCCTAAATTGCTGAGTGCTGCCAGAGTTTCTTGTATGTTATCGTGCAAGGTTTTAATTGCAGAAGCAGATGGATTTGCCGATAATTTGCTCTGTCCTGTGAGTTTATCTAGTAACCTGAATCTCAAAACTCTCATGTTATAATACCTTTTTTGAAGCAAATTCCATGCTGTTGTATAATTTGCTTCAGTTAACGATAGGTGTTGAATAAGTTTCTGAGCCTCACCCTTCACATTGGTCTTCAAGAACCACATTTTCTTTATTGTCGGCATCAGATTCTTATGAATAATTTCATTGAATAGCTCATAGAATCCACGCCATTGCAAGTAGTCTCCATAAAAGTGTGGTATTGTTACGTTCGGTAGGTGGACTGAAGATTCTTGTTGAGTTGGTGATACGGTTACCTCTTGTCTTTCTTGGACCTTAATGTTTTTGTCCTCAATGACGGTTTCTTCTAACATGTACTGGTTGAGGTCGTGTTCTAAGCTATCGGCACAAATTTTTCCATGTAGCTGTTGCATGGTATTGATGTGACTATCTATATTCTTTAGTTTTGATTTAATGTATAAGTGGGAAATTCCGGAATCTTCTTCCAGCAGTTCATCCAACTTATTGTTGATGATAGTAATAAGCGTTTGTAGCTTCATTACTAATCCGTGCCTTTCTGCTGGCACCCTTGGTTGCTTGTGGTCTGACGTGTTGCTTGAAGTGCCTGCTAATGTCCTTAGTGTTGCCATTGTAGCTTCAATCTCTTCTATGGCCTCGCTGTGCTTTTGGCCAATTTTTTCATATTGGCCACTTTGTATATATGGATGCTCGTGTATAACCGATGCTGTTCTCCGAATCGTATTGTCGTTTTTCTCAAATGTTTGCCATAAGAGTGCCAACTGCTGGGTCTCCCGTCTCTCCTTGGGTTTTTTTTGCGTTAGCAATTAAATTATTAATTTCTACATAATTTGAGGAAAAGAAACACGTAAGTACTTATATTATAGATTTAATTTAAAAATTAATAAAAATTCTGTTTGTGAATGGACTAGTGTGGATTAGTTCAAACAAATAAATTTGAACTAGCACCAGGTTCCCAATTAGTTATTCCTTACAAACACTTGTAACTTGATGGAAGCCGTTCAGTAATAAAAGCACTTTTGATATGCTTATTGAAAACGACTTAAAATATATTTATTTTTACTTTTTTTTATATAAAATTAGGAATTAATAAAAGTGCTTAGCTTATAGATAATAAGATATACAATATTAATATTATTTGAATAAACACAATAACATGACCTAATTTATAAATGAGGTAAATGCACTTTGTATTTAAACAATTAATTAATAAGCAAATTTCCTTAGCAATGGTTAATGAACCTTATGATGTGTAAGCAATTAGTTAATGTTAATAACTTATAATTGTGTATGATTGTGTGTTTGTTAATAACAGCAAAATATCGTTGTGTATGAATGTATGATTGTAAACTATGTTGTCTTTTTATTTATTTTATTTATGAAAATAAATGTATGTATGTATGTTCTTTAACATTCTCCGCCGCGTTGAACACGGTTCAAATAAGTTCTGGGACACTGTTACTGGTTGATGGGACAGGTTCAAACTATTGAAGTATCTATGGTTGCTGGTCTTGATCGAAATGCGGGCCTCGGTGCATTTTGGTAGGTTCGCCTTTGTTTGTTGTGTATTTTCCATATTAGCAGAGTAGGTAATGTTGTTAAGCATAGGACTAATGCGGTGTAGCTTACTGCATGATGATATTAACTATTAGAGTTAATAAATTCGGGTAAATATTCTAGATTTGCATCATTTATTGTTTTTGAAGGTTTGTTAGCTGGTCTAATTGCATATTGAAATGATGGCTTGTAGTATTAAATATCTTTTCTATTTCTTCTGGCCTACTTATTGAGTCAATATGCTTTAATTTAACATATGATGCATGGACACTATTTGTAATTCCAAAATGTCCTTGTATTGTTACAAAATTGTTTTTGATTACGCAATCGGGACTCACTTCCATTAGTCCAGTGTTTTTAATTATCAACAGCGTAGTTTCCCTGCCACATACCATGGATGATTCAATTTCCATAGTAGTAGCAAAAATCCACTTGTTTAGTTGATTTAATTGAATCCAGGCTGCTGGACCTGGGATCTTGTTGAGGTTGCAGTTGGCTGTGGATCGATTGTTGAATATATTGATCTCACAAAGATCAACCTCAGAATTCCTTTTGAACTTAGATTGCTTATTTTTGCAAATGTACTCTTTGTTTTTTGTCATGATACAGTTAGATATATCATCTGTCGTAAACGGAATATATTCATCTCTGTGTGCATCTATGGCAAAGTATGACATGTCTGGTATAATAGCAATTAAAGTATTATTTTTGACTGTCGGAACTGGTACTATTTTAAATAACTCAAGGATCTGTTGATTAGTTAGAGGTATTTTAATTTCAAAAATCACTTCTCTCCTTGTTACGGCACCCTTAGCATTCATCAGTTTATATAGATACATCAAATTATTTTCTGTTATTGGAAGCGTGTAAGTTGCTGGAAGGTGGTTATTGATTGTAGCAATTTCCTTTTTTAATTGCTGAGGGGATAACAAAAGAGGACTAATTTTTCCATTGTGAGCGTCGGCAAGTACATTTATGATTTCAGCCTCAATTTTTTGTAGGTTTATTGCTACTAATGTTAAATGTGTTGAGAGGAGTCCAATGATTTGGAAGTTACTGGCTTGTGAAGCTTCCTTAAACAATTCATTTTTGTTTTCATCAACCGTTTTTAGAAGCTCGGTAATCTTCTGCTGCGAGTTTATTTGATCTTGTTTGATAACATTTATGGTTGAATCAATTATTGATGTTTGATTTCTTAACAATTTTACAATGTGTTACTGCTCTGTTTTGGCTGTGTTAATAGTCCTTGACATTTCTTCTGCATACTCCGAATCAAGAACCCAAACAATGACCGGGCAATATTGCCGACTATATTAAATGGCGACATTTTTGTACGTCCGTGGCTGAATAAATCATCTTCTTGATACAATTCATTTTTGATTTGCCTTAAGTTATTCACTAAAATCTTACACATTGAGTACCTTTGTATCGCAGGACACAGTTGCTGCAAAGTTTCCAAGCCCACTGACAATGAATTAAGTTCAGCTGAAAACGGGGTAAGGTCGTAGTACACCATTAATTTCCATTCAGCTTTATTCAGTTTTGCGGTACCTATTCCCTCAAAATACAACCCTGCATCATCCTGGAACTGCCTTATCACTAAGTTGTTGCATAGGTCAATAGGAAGGAGAAGAAGGGATATGAGCATAGTGAGTGCTACGGAATTTATTGTCGGCTTAAACCTCTTTAGTGGAATGACATCTTTTTCCTGGTTATTTGACATCGGTCGTTCCAACATTGTTTCACCTTCCTCTTCTTGACACAGTGGATCCAATCTGTGAATAGGTCATTTGAAGGTTCCTGTTGCTGTTTTTACTTCGGCCACTCTCACCGCGCCGTCATCTCCAGCATTAACAGTGACAATCCTTCCTAGTGGCCATTTCATTGTAGGTAAATTGTCTTCTTTAATTATGACCATATCCCCTGGTTTGGGATTGTTGGCCTAAGTTTTCCATTTGTAGCGTTGTTGAAGTTCGTTTAAATATTCGGTAGACCACCTTTTCCAAAATTTGTGTTTTAATTATGAAACTAACTTCCAGTGAGACACGCCTGAAATCTTCAGATTTTCTGCCCTGCTATCTACTTGAGCAGTTAGTGCTTCGCCAATCAGAAAATGGCCAGGAGTTAAGGCTTCTAGATTGTCCGGATCATTTGAGAGCGGTGTTAGCGGACGTGAGTTCAATATTGCTTCTACTTCTATGATTATCGTCTCCAACTCTTCGTGGGTTAATGATTCGGTTGACACACTGCGTACCAAAAGGTGCTTTGCTGACTCCACGGCGGCCTCTTATAAACCTCCAAAGTGGGGAGCTCTTGGTGGGATAAAATTAAAGTGTATCCCCTTAGAGCTCGAAGCGGATATTATTGCCTCTTGTGCCTTATCAACATGTATTGCTTCAGATATTTCCGATAAAGTGTTCTTTGCTCCTACAAAATTTGTTGCGTTGTCACAGTAAATGTTTTGACAATGGCCACGACGAGCTATAAATCTTTTAAGGGCACCAATGAATGATTCTGTTAATAGGTCAGACACCAGCTCTAAGTGAACTGCCTTTGTGGCAAAGCAGCAAATTACCGCTGTGTAAGCTTTCGTTGGTCGATTGCCCCTTACTTTGTATTGTATCCAGAATGGACCACAATAGTCCACACCTGAATTAATAAATGGTCGAGGAGGTGTGATTCTAGGTTGGGGTAGATTGCCCATTATTTGTTGATAAAGTAGTGGCCGTGCTCTAGTATATCTTACACATTTTTGAATGACGGCTCGAGCTGTTATTTTCCCTTTTATTGGCCAAAATCTTTGTCTTATTGTATTCAGCATTGCAGTCGGTCCACAATACTTATTGTCTTCATGTATCATAATAAACAAGAGTCTTGCCAAAGGATCGTTGTATGGTAGTATTATTGGATGTTTCATATTTGGATGTAAATTGGAGTGCTTTAGCCGCCCTCCTACTCGAAGTATGCCTTCCTCATCCAAAAATGGTGTTAAACTGTTAAGTGAGCTATTTTTGTTAATCATCTTGGCCTTTTCTAGTTGTGTTATATCTGTTGCGAATTCTGAAGACTGTATTGCCTTAACAATATGTGAAGGGAATTGTCTAACTCTTTTGTCATAATTGATGAGTGTGTTGGTTGACTTGCAATAGACATTCTAATGTTTTTTATGAATCTGAGGACATACGCTAGAATTCTTTGCAAGGTTCGAAATCAATTTTTATGGTTGATTCTATAAATGAAGTCAGTGCTTAATGTTGTTGTGGCTGCTATAATTGTCTTTTTCATTTCAATGTCGTCTGTATTGGGTATTTGATGTGAGAATTTTGATGGCCATATTACCTCCTTGCCATGAAGGAACGTTAGTCCTTGAAACCACAATCCATTGTTAGTTAGATTGCTGCTTGCACTCCTCGCGATAAACTGTCAGCAGGATTATCTTTTGATTTTACATGACGCCACTGGTCTGCTATTGTTAATGACTGAATGGTTGAAATTCTATTAGCCACAAACGTTTTATAAGAAGATGATTGTGAGTTAATCCATGATAAAACAATTTGGGAATCAGTCCACAGGAACATAGATTGATTTTGTAGGGACAGATCCGTTTTTACTCGATGAGCAAGTTGGGCTGCTATGACCGCAGCACATAGCTCTAACCGAGGTAATGTTTGTTGTTTCTCAGGGGCTACTCTTGATTTTGCACATAGCATCTGTTCCATCTTTAAGTTTTGCGCGAATGTATACAACCGCACCATAGGTCTTTTCAGATGCATCTGCGAATATATGAAGCTGTGTTTTTATTGGAATGCCACCATAGAATATATGTCTCACAATTTTGAGCTCATTTAGTGTTTTCAAATCATTTCGGAAACTCTCCCAAGTCATTTGAAGATTGTGAGGTAATGATTCATCCCAATCTAACGAATGCTGCCACAATTGTTGGATAAAGATTTTTGCCTTGACAACAACAGGAGCAAGGAGACCCAGAAGATCAAATAATTTTGCAAGCTCTGATGTAACTGTCCGTGTTGAGATTACTTGGAGCTCATTGAGTTTTACTTTGATGCAAAACTGATCATCTTGGGGCACCCAATGTAAACCCAAAGTTTTTATTATTTTATTACTGTTGCAATCAAGATCTAAATCAACTACTCTGTCCTTATGGGGTATAACTTTCAGGAGCCTTTCATTATTTGAGCACCATTTTTTCAGGATGAAGCCATGTTCTTGCAATGTCATTTGTAGTGTCCATTGAGTCTCAATCGCCAAATTTAGACTATCTGAGCCACCGAGACCATCATCCACATAAAAGTTGTCTCTTAGCATCTGAGAGCCGAGTGGGTATCGTGCTGTATTTTCTTCTGCAATACGTTGTAAGCACCTTGTGGCCAAGTATGGAGCTGCTCTAGTGCCGAAAGTAACGGTGTTAAACCTGTAATAATTAATTGGTGATGAAGGGTCCTCTATCCAAATCATCAACTGATACTGATGGTCGGTTGGGTTGATTAATATTTGATGATACATTTTCTCGATGTCAGTTGTAAATACGAATTTAGGTATGCAAAATCTAAGTAGAATCGAAAATAAATCACTTTGTACAGTAGGGCCAGTATACGTTAAGCCATTTAACGAGTATCCTGTTGACGTTTTATCTGAAGCGTTGAACATTACTCTAAGTTTTGTTGATGTACTCTCGGGCCTTAGCACGCAATAATGTGGAATAAAATATCTTGGATTAGGTATATTGTATATATTAACCTTTTCCATGTGGCCCAATTGCTCATATTCTCTAATAAAATTGATGTACTCACGTCTCATATTTTCGTTCTTATGGAGCCGATTTGCCAAATTAATTAATCTTTTGTACGCCAATTGCTGTGAGTGGCTTAGTGCAGTTGGATTCTCTTTAAATGGTAAGCCGACGATGAAGCGCCCATCAGAATTATTTCTTATATGTTGATTGAAATGACTTTCACACAGATTTTCTGCCGGAGACAATATTTTCGCGTTCGTTTCTACTTCATCGAGTCTCCATAGTTGTTCTATTGATTCTTCTAATGACCTTTCATTTCCAAATACTGCGCACGTCAATGGCGAGGATGAGCAAGATGGAGTGTGCTCTTTGATTGATCCACCTACAACCTACGCAAGTGGCGTATTTTGAGGTATTGGAAGACTATCGCTTAACCTTATCGTGCCAGGTTGTATTAGGCTGAAGTAAAACTCGGCGCCAAGAAGAATATCAATTTTCTCTGGCATGTTAAATTTGGGGTCCGCTAGATGAATGCCCTTTGGAATTTTCCAATATGAAACATCGATAATATGACCCGGTTGCGCTGGGATGATGCTGGGTAACACGAAGGCTTCCAAGTTTGTTGAGACGTTATGATCTCTGGATAGCATTTGCACATTAATGCGTTTATGTGCTCTTTTCTGGATTCTTCCAACTCCATCAATACATAATGGGGCTTCTGTAGTTGAAAGGGATAATTTTTTGATAAGTCGTTCACTCACAATGTTCACTTGTGATCCTGAGTCTAGTATGGCTTTAAATTCACTTGAATTGCCATTTGCGGACTTGATGATGACTCTTGCCGTAGCTAAGATGACGTAGCTTTGGTTCCTAGATTCAGATGCAGTCGAGGCTGACTGCATCTGCGTTGTTTGTAGTCTCATGTTGTTTTTGGTTAGTCAACTGAAGGGGTGAACTTGAGATACCTTTATGCTGTGATTTTGGTGGCAAATGTAATAACGTGTTGTGTTTATTATTACATTTCTTGCAATTACCATGAGGACATGCCTTTGCTGAATGATTGGCCTTGAAACAGTTCACACATAATCCGTGTTGTTGTACCCATTTTAGTCGGTCATATTCTGTCATTGCAATGAATTGCTTACAATGGTGAATGCGATGGTTACTGTTGTTGCACAGCTTACATTTGATGCTACCTTCTCCTGATGCTACAGCAGTTATAGCCTTGCTTGTAGTTTGATGATTGGTTGATTTTTCTCTGTGCCCATTCGATTCCATTGATTCGAATTGCCTCTCTAGAAACGACATTAATTCACTAATTGTAGGCACTTCTTTTGGCTTTTGTAATGATTGCATGAATCCAATGTAAATGGTGTATTCGAGTTTTTTCAGCAATAATTGAATGAGTGTGGCATCCTATGACGATGTGTCGATGTTTATATTGTTCAATGCCAGCAAGCATTCCTTTGTGGTATCATGAAGAGCCTTTATTGATGCAGGAGATAATGTTCCCTTGGGCTGATTCAGAATTTTTTCAATCAATGTAGCTACCAGTACTTTTTTGTTATTGTACCGTTCAAAAAGTAGCGACCATGCTGTGGTGTAGTTTTCTTCTGATAAAGCTAAGTGATTTGTGAGTTTGCCAGCCTCCTTTGATAAATTGGTTTTGAGGTACCACATTTTCTGTACGCTTGGAAGCGGTTGCTTGTGTACCATTTCTTGAAGTAGTTCATAAAATTGGATCCACTTCAAATAGTCTCCATTGAAGTGGGGAATAACAATTTTTGGAAGCGGTAGTGAACTGTGTGATGATAACTCTGCTCGTAATTGTGTTGAACATGCTACGCTACGTCCACTAACACCGCTCTCCTTTTGTTTATTTGTATTTACTGCGAGTTGTATTAATGTATGTTGCATTAAGTCTTCCAAATCATTGTATTCATTTTGATTTAATCCTAATGTTGAAGGATCTTCGGTCTGTTGCCATAACTCATTATACAAGGTGTGGACTTGATTCCATAGATTTCTTATTGTATCTGCTTTGATTGTATAAAACTCTGGTGGTTGATCTTCCTCTAATGGTGTCAAAGTTTGTAATAGCCGTGTTAAGGCAATCATACGGGCAGTCACTCGTCTGGCTAGTCCTTGAACTAGTGTATTCTGGTTACTCAATGAAGTTTCTGAAGTTCTTACTGCTGCCAATGGCTTTGTGCCCTCAGTTAGTTTCTTGATTTGATCGTCGATATTTTCCATAGCAGTGCTGTACCTTTCTCTAAGGGACCCGTGAAAATTTCTCAAAATATACGGATCATTGTCAGGAAGTGTTTGATCTCTACGAATGACATTCTCTGTTTTCTCAAAGTCCTTTCAAAGTTTCGCTAATTCATCGGACTTGCTTTTGTAAAATTCTAGATTCCTTCGATCCTGTGGGGCCTTCTTGATATTAGCAATAATTCCGTCTATGTCATTTGCCCTTTCCTCCTGCTGAATCATAAGAGCTTGTAGACTCGCCATCTTCGCCTTGTTGTGGACCAGAGGATGACTTGATTTAACCTTTGATGTAGTTGAATAAATGGTATCCACTGATTGGAGAATCTAAGCAATACCAACTGCTTAGTGATGTCCTGGTGTTAATATGTAGTTATTGATTGAATTTTGATCCTGTTATAGATCACGTCGGGGTCACCAAAATGTTTGTGAATGGGCTAGTGTTGATTAGTTCCAACACATAAATTTGAACTAGCACTAGGTTTCCAAATAGTTATTCCTTAGAACCACTTGTAACTTGAAGGAAGCCGTTCAGTAATAAAACACTCTTGATATGCTTATTGAAAAACGACTTAAAATATGTTTATTTTTACTTTCTTTTATATAAAATTAAGAATTATTAAAACTGCTTAGCTTATAGATAATAACATATGCAATATTAATATTGTTTGAATAAACACAATAACATGACCAAATTTATAAATGAGGTAAATGCACTTTGTATTTAAACAATTAATTAATAAGCAAATTTCCTTAGCAATGGTTAATGAACCTTATGATGTGTAAGCAATTAATTAAATGTTAATAACTTATAATTGTGTATCATTGTATGCTTGTTAATAACAGCAAAATATCGTTGTGTATGAATGTATGTATGTATGATTGTAAACTATTTTGTCTTTTTATTTATTTTATTTATGAAAGTAAATGTATGTATGTATGCTCTTTAACAGCCATTAAAAGAACAAAACGACAATGGTAAGACTATTGTAAATAAAGAGATGGTAAAATTGAGCTTATAATACAAAAAAGCTTTCAGCAAATTGAAATACGATGAATCAAAACAATTCACATATTCCCTTTGCAATAATGCGAAGTATATAAAGCAGAAATCTACATCAACTGACACCACACACAGTGGACCAAACACAAAAGAACGCTGATGATGAAGGTTTAGTGGACTTCGAAAACGGCTGGCTGTTCCATTCAACTATGTGTTGTCAGAATATTTACAACTAACTTTGGTGTTATTTGTTCATGAATAATTATCACATGTAATTTGGCTTAAAAAGCGATACGAACTTTAGCCTGTTAAAATCATATATATAGAGAATTTTTAAATTAAGAATAAAACGTTTTAAAATAATACCCAGTACAAAAAGACACTCCAAAGAAGTCATGAAAATGTAGAGTTTGCAGTCTGGAAGTAGTTCTAATTTCGATCCGATCTAATGATTTTTACATAGGGTTGTCATTGCAAGAAGTTCTCTTTTTCGATGCCTAGTCACCGAATTAGAAGCGATTTTAAGAAAAATTTCCTTTTTTGTGTTCTATGGTAATATTTTCATCTAGGAAACACTTTAAAAAGTTACATATTTTAACAATTCGTTTCTTCTTATACGAATTCAAACACGAAACAGTGTTTTCATGTAAATTTAAGCAAATAGCTTCTAAATTTTAGGCCAAAATTAGTTCATAAATTTCCTTAAAAAATCGATTTCATTGAACATTTTGGTGAGTATTTACTAAAACCATGGAAAAACTACAAGGTTTTGTGTGATTAGAATAAACTTTTACTTGTTTTTTTGCTAACTATCGGCAAATTAAAAATATCGATTTTTTGGAAGCAATGAAAATGTGGTTCCTTCAGAATGACTTCTATTTTTTTTTACTAGGTAATATGGAAATTTCGTTTTATAATTAAAAATATTAATTTTTTTTGGAATCCAAATGCCCTTTTTATAAACAATTTTCGATCTTCGACTGTAGTCCAAACTACTAATGGAACGAATTTTAATTTTGGTTATGACGATTTTGTTTTGTACTCCAGGATCATACAGGGTAATGGACATTAATATACACTTGGTCATAATAATAAATTAATTCTCTTTTTTTAACACGACACAAATATAAAATGTTACTCGGTGAAAAATATAATTTCCTTAATTTTTAAAAATTTTAATTCTTGATATAATAATAAAATATTTTTGTTTTTAAATGTTTTAAAAATACATTTTGCTTTTCATCATGACTTCAAAAATTACAATTTTTATTTTAATAAGAAAACATTATTGTTTTTGAAATTTTTAAAATGAAAGCGCTTATTTTTGTTTTTAAATTGCTTCGTTACAAAAATAAGAATCTTATATTGTTGATACTTACATCAACATAATTTCTTATTTTTTATTTTATTTAATTATCATTAAAAAACATTGCCTAATTTTGTTTTAAGTTTTTTTTTTAATGCATGTTTTTTATTTACTGTATCTTCAAATATGAACTAACAATAAGTATTCAAATTTTAAATCTGTTAAAAAAATTATTAGGCCCGACCAATGTCGGACATAAGCTTAGTGATAGTTATTAATAATATATAAGTAGTGATAAGCAACAAAAAGAAAAAAGTGTTATCAAGCAGCTTCATCATCTAGAGTGTTGAATATTAGAGCCCGTGTATCTCTCTTTTTTAAGCGGATGTGTCCAGTAAAGTTCAAAATATTACGAGCAAGCGGATTAGGATGTGACTCGAGTTTTGTTAGATATTTGCCTGCGTATTTTACAATTTCTTCAGTCACTAGTGGCATATTCAAATCGCGATGTATATTTGAATTTTTGATGTACCATGGAGCCGATGTTATCATGCGTAAAATTTTATTTTGCTTTGTTGAATTTTCTCTACATTTGAAGCTGAAGCAGTGCCCCATAGTTGAATTCCGTAACACCATATTGGCTTTAAAAGCGACTTGTATATTAAAAGTTTGAAGTCTAGGCTAAGTGTTGAGTTTCTACCAATCAGCCAATGTACCTGATTTATTTAAGTTTCATTTGAGTTAACTTAGAGTCAATGTGGTGTTTCCATGTAAGTCGTCGATCAAGGTGTATACCAAGATGTTTCACATGTGAATGTTGAGGAACAACTTGATTGTTAATCCGAATGGGGGAGCAAGTATCTCTTCTTAGGGTGAACGTTATATGGACACACTTTTGTTCATTGACTTTAATTCTCCATAAGTTTAACCAAAGCTCCATCTGGCTAATGTGTTCCTGGAGTTTGCGGAATGCCTCATCAGGATTTTCGTGCATACTAAGGCAGGCTGTAAGTTCATTAAACATTTTAGTATGACGATTATTGTTGACAAGAAATAAATTAATATTTTTAATTTTGTAATAAAAAAAGGGAATTATGCAAACGTTGTCAATTGTAACACTATTTTAGCATATAAGAATGAAAAATAAAGAAATTAATCAATCATTTTTTAAGGCATTCAAAGTGTTTTTATTTAATTGATTCGTGTTCTTAAGGTTCAAGTGCTTGTAAGAACAATTAAGGTAAAAATAGTTTCAGTTCAGATTTATGTGTCTGAATTGAATTTAAACTATCGCCTTACCGTACATTTTGGTGACCCCTAGATTTTCATAATTAACAACGTTTCCCCCCACCAGTGATAAGGAGCTTTAAAAATTAAGAAAAAACACGTAACAACAATTTATCAGGACAGCAAGTCCATATACAATCAATTCAAAGACAACCAGTCCATATGCAACAATTTATCAGGACAGCAAGTCCATATACAACCAATTCAAGGACAACCAGTCCATATTCAACAATTTACCAGGACAGCCAGTCCTTACACAACAATTCAACAGGTTACATTACCTATTTCTGGTGCTAAAGGCTATAAACCACAGCAGTTTTTAGTCAAATCCTCTTACATCTCTTCAACATCTGTATTGCATATTTCGTCCACAAACAACAAAGAGGCAATCTGACATGGCAAACTTAGAGAGTCTTATGTGTCAGCAGCAAGAAAAAGTAACTGAAATAGAAAAACTTATCTCAAACATCAAGAAGGCCCCACTTGGCCGGCGAACGCTAGACCTCTACAGAAGTAAAAACGAAGAACTAGTTGAATTGTGGCAGGCTTTTGAAAAACAAGAAAACGCGATTAGAAGAGATAATACGCTATCACCCAGCGATCCACATATTGTCCAAAACCTGCACAAGTCCATAGGTGAAAAATACAGTGAGACAGTTGAGCATGTTACCTCTCAGATTAACAGATTTAGTATCAAGCCACTACCAGCAATCAGAAAAGAGACATTAGAACTCCCGTCAACTAATCCATCTGATCATGAGGTATTGTCACCACAAGGTAAAGGACTAGCTAGGAGACTAAAAGCTCGAATGACGGCCTTAACACGTTTATTAAATGGTTTATCGGTGGAAGAAGGTCATCCGCCACAATTTTATCAGATTAAGAGTAAAACCATAAAAAAATTGTGGGATCAAATTCAAGAACTTTATGATGGAGTATGGCATGAAGTGGTAGATCCTACAAGATTGGAACGTGATCAGCATGAATACCATAATCTGGATGATTCAGTTCAAAATTATCTGATAGAATTAGCAGTACTATCAGATCAGCAGAAACGGCAGCATGTAGATATTGAAGTGCAGTCGGAAATCAACCTAAGCGTACATAGCTCATTGCCTCTACCAAAGGTAACAATTCCACAATTTAATGGAGATTGTTTAAAGTGGTGTCAATTTTATGAACTGTTTTCGGAAATGGTTGACAAGCAACCTCTACCAAACGTTCAGAAAATGTGGTACCTCAAATCAAACGTCTCAGGAGAAGCCGCAAAACTTATTGGCCATCTAACGCTATCCGAAGAGAACTACAAGACAGCATGGACACTATTTCAGGAGCGGTATGATAGCAAAAGAGTCATAGTAGCTACTTTAGTAGAGAAGATCCTTAACTAACCAACAGGAACCATATCTAGGGCGTCAATTAAAACTCTTTATGACACTACCAAGGAATGGTTGCTGGCGTTAAATAACTTAAATGTTGACACTTCATCTTGGGCTGCCATAATCATACAACTAATTATTAAAAAACTGGATTGTGCTCTCTATATTCGATTTATACAGTCACTAAATAAACCAAAAGATGTGCCAACAATGAAAGAGTTGTTCTGCTTTCTTGAAGTTCAATTCCAGTCAATGGAGTCATTTGGTTACAAGGAAAAATTAATTACCCATCAAAAGGAAAAGATGACAGTATCATCTGTGGCATCTATGAATAATAATAATAGCAATTGAAAACTATGTACCTCAGGAAATCATCCTATCTATCACTGAAAGAAATTCTTAAACATGACGGAATCAGGCAGGTTAAGATGGGCACAGCAACAAAGACTTTGTGTTAATTGTCTTAAAGATGATCACGTAACAACAGTTTGTACCTCCAGTGGATGTAGGAAATGCAACAAGAAGCATAATTCATTATTACATTTACCACAAAACATACAAAACAAACAGAAGACATCAGTTCCGCATATGCAACCTACAAACAAAAAAAAGGGGGAATATTACTGTCTCATCCACATCTATGAAGCCAACAACAGTGCATCAGAATTATGTCATGTTAGCCACCGCAAGGGTTGCTACCAAGGCAACAAATGGTATCACACACGAATTCCGAGCAATACTAGATTCAGGCTCGCAAGTAAATATTCTGACTGAACGCCTCATCAAGAAACTATCCCTTTCTCCAATAGAAGCATCCTTATGCATTGATGGTGTGGGAAGAATTAAAAAACGAGCAGAGTACCGCGTGAATGTTGAGATGTTCTCTACAAATAATGAATTTTCGACAAACTTGGAGGCGATTGTCCTACCAACTATCATTCCACTTCAACCAAATCAAAACTTTGATGTTTCAACTCGGAACATTCCAAGTAATGTCACTTTAGCAGACCCCAGATTCTATCAGCAAGGGCAAATCGATATTCTACTTGGCGCAGAATTTTATTTTAATCTTATGCAGCCTGGGGCAATAAAACTGACTAACGGTGGCCCAACGCTACAAAACACGTTACTTGGGTGGATCGTGGGTGGCTCTATACGTCAAACCATTGCTCATAGCTCATCACCACCACTTACATGTGCAGTAGTTGGTGAAGAGTCTTCACTAGAACAAGCGGTCAAAAGACTATGGAAACTCGATGAAATAGAACCAAATGAAAGGAATCTGTCTCCAGAGGATGCCCAGTGTGAAGCTCATTTTATTCATCATACGAAAGCTAACGCAAATGGTCGCTTCATCGTTAGCCTTCCATTTTTTGAAAACCCAACATCATTGGGTGATTCGCAAGCCATGGCATACAACAGATTTGTTAGTTTGGAGCGACGACTCCAAAAGAATGAAAATATCCAAATTCAGTACACGCAATTCATGAGAGAATATGAGCAACTAGGGCACATGGAAAAGGTAAATCCAGATAACGTACCACATCCTAGATATTTCATTCCACACCACTGTGTATTAAAACCTGATATCACCACAATAAAGCTTCGGGTAGTATTCGATGCATCAGCAAAAACATCTGGCTATTCATTAAATGACTTGATGTACACTGGTCCAGTGGTGCAAAGTGAACTATTCTCCATTTTAATTCGTTTTCGATTGCCGAGGCTAGTTTTTAAAACTGATATTGAAAACATGTACATACAAATACTAATCAACGCAAACGACCATCAATATCAACTTATTATGTGGCGGGAAGATCCATCATCGCCACTTGCCTATTACAAACTTACCACAGTAACATATGGGACACGTGCAGCACCTTATTTGGCCACAAGATGCCTACAAAAAATAGCTAATGAGAATTCTCTCAAGTTTCCTTATAGTTCTCAAATGCTGAAAGAAAACTTCTATGTGGATGACGGCCTTGGAGGTTCAAACAACCTCAACATAGCAGTGGAAACGCAAAAGGAGCTCATCCCTATGCTGAAAAAATATGGATTTAATTTGAAAAAATGGTGCACAAACCATCCAGAGTTGCTTAACAATATTCCAACTGGTGACCAAGAGGTTAACTTAGATTTCAATAAAAACCTTAGGATTATATTGGTTACCTAAAAGCGATCACTTTTGCGTTAAAGTCAAATTAACCCGGCATCAGCAAATCACGAAACGAACAGTAACTTCTGATCTCGCAAAACTGTTTGATCCTCTCGGTCTGTTAGCCCCTGTGATTGTTAAGGCCAAAATATTTATTCAACACCTTTGGCTGCATAAATTAGATTGGGATTAACCGTTAACTAATGATCTATGTGCATCTTGGAGCACATTTAGAAACGATCTAGAAAATCTTAACAATGTTACAATACCACGACACATCTTCCAGGGCGAAATCCCAGTAAAAACACAACTACAAGTATTCGCAGACGCATCTGAGAAGGCCTTTGGTGCAGTTGCAAACATTGGCGCAATTCTTAAGAATGGGCAGGTAATCATGCGAATGCTCTGTGCAAAATCAAGAGTTGCCGCATTAAAATAATAGACATTACCTCGACTAGAGTTATGTGCAGCAGTTGTAGTAGCACAACTTTCTCACAGACTAAAGAGTGACCTGCAGTTTCAAAACCAAGCTACATTTCTATGGACTGATTCAGAAATTATATTATCATGGATATACGCACAATAATCTTCAAACAAAACTTTTGTCTCCAACAGAGTCTCAACAATTCAGTCACTAACTCTAGCCGAAAAATGTCACCATGTACCATCAAAACACAACCCAGCCGATATACTATCCAGAGGACTTCGTGCAGTAGATCTGCCAGCATGTAACTTATGGCTATATGGACCACTCTTCGTTCATGGAAAAGAGGAATCATGGCCAACGAAATACTTACCTCAAGAAATTGCGAATGACATTGAGAAAAGGAAGGAGGTTCATGTTACTGCAACTATGGTGTTAAACGACGGCAGCCTTATATACAGAATTCACCACAAAAACTCCTTTAAAACCTTATAAAACGTTTTGGGTTACGTACTCAGATTCATAAATAATTCAAAAACGCAAAATGAATTTCGACCAAAACACATTTCGCTGAGTCCTAAGGAACTGGATGATTCACGTTTAAAAATTATTCGAGCAGTCGAGATCTCCGACTTCAAGAAGGAGATATCTGAATTAAATAAAAAACCAAGTGGACAAGTACAGTACAATTAACAGCTTATCTCCAAACTTAGATAAAAACAACATCTTACGAGTCGGAGGAAGACTGGAAGCCTCTAATCTATCATATGACGCAAAACGTCCAATACTTTTAACCTATAACGACTTGATTTCAAAACTTGTACTCACAATGTTGCATGAAAAAAACTAAAAACTGTGGCCCGCAATCATTATTGGCTATTTCCAGGCAACAATACTGGATCATCAAGGGTAAATCAATGGCAAGAAATATAGTCCAAAATTGTGTGCGATATACAAGGGCAAAACCCAGATTATTTTCTCAAATAATGGGAAATCTACCAGCAAGCAGGGTCAGCCCATCACGCCCATTTATTAAATCTGGTGTTGACTACTGCGGACCATTTCGGGTTCATTATAAGATAAGGGGTTAAAAACCTCATAAAGTTTACATAGCTGTTTTTGTATGTTTCTCAACGAAGGCTGTACACCTGGAAGTTGTAACTGAGCTGACAACAGACGCATTCATTGGAGCCCTCAAAAGATTCTTATCACGCCGAGGACGGTGCCAGACCATATATTCAGACAATGCTACAAACTTCATAGGTACACGGAATCAGCTAGAAGAACTAAATCAAGGAATCTCTGATAATAAATCTCAAGAAAAAATCTTACAGTCATGCAGTAGAGAAGGCATTGAATTCAAATTTATTCCACCTCGAGCCCCTCACTTTGGAGGCTAATGGGAGTCAGCAGTAAAATCTGCTAAGCAACTGTTACTACGAAGTGTTTCAACAGCGTCACTAACGCACGAAGGGCTTGAAACAGTAATCATGGAAATAGAAGCCATATTAAATTACCGTCCGCTAACTCCGATGTCATCTGATCCAAATGATCTAACTGCACTGACTCCAGGACATTTCTTAATTGCAGAACTTCTCACAGCCCAAGTGGATAGTAGAGCATAATCAAATAGTTCTCTCGCCACAAGATGGAAACTCGTCTCCCAACTCAAACATGAATTCTGGAGACGGTGGTCAGCCGAGTATCTACACCAATTGCAGCAAAGACAGAAGTGGAAATCATCATCTGAAAACGTGAAAGAAGAACAGATGGCCATTATAAAAGAGGACAGTTTGCCGGTTATGAGCTGGCCACTTGGAAGAATACTCCAAACATACGAAGGCAATGATGGCAAGGTTCGGGTGGCAGATGTAAAAACAACTTCAGGAATAAAAAGAATACCTATCCATAGATTAGCACCACTACTTCACGAAGACGAATTACCTGCAAATGAGCTATCCAACCCTAGTCATCCAATACCTGTTGACGAAGATACTCCACCCAAAAACAATCAAAGACTATCACTAACTCAATCGTACTCACCATGATCGTAGCCACCCTCCTCATTCCAGTCGTTATGACCAGTAATGTAAAGATAAACAACTTTCATTCTGACCCATGGCTGTACTTTGAAGGCATTGGAACCGTAAAACTGGCAACAGCTGAATGTAAACTTATGGTATATTATGATCTAGCACCTTTCCTATCTGAGTTAAAGACTTTTCAGTCTGGATTAATCACTTTACAGCACTTATGTTCAACCATCACACATCAGTCAACATGTAATATTTTGATAAATAATTTCAATCAAGTAAAAGAAGAATTGCTGGAGGAGAAGGAACTATTCGCTACTACTAGAGTAAAAAGGGGTGCATTCAACATTGTGGGAAATATAGCCAGGTCATTGTTTGGAGTGCTGGACTCAGACGATGCCAATGAAATGTCAGACACCATTAAAAGGGCGAAGGTAGAAACAGACTATATTTTTAAATTATTTAAAAACCAAACATCAGTTATTGATTCCACTATTAATATAATTAAACAAGATGAGCTTAGCACACAAAAACAACTAACGGAAATTGTTGCAAGAATCAACAATGAAGCAAATGCACTTGGTAAAGAATCTTCAGAAATCAGCCAAACACAACTAATATCACTTCTTGCCAATCAATTAACATTGACAGCACTGAACTTGCAAAGGGTAGAAAGGGAGATTATCGACGTACTAACTGGTGCTCACCATGAAAAAATTAGTCCACTGTTATTATCACCTCATCAGCTAAAGACTGAGTTTTTTTTTCTTTTTAATGCATGTTTTTTATTTATTGTATCTTCAATTATGAACTAACAATAAGTATTCAAATCTTAAATCTATAAAAAAAATTAGAGCCCGTGTATCTCACTTTTTTAAGCGGATGTGTCCAGTAAAGTTCAAAATATTACGAGCAAGCGGATTAGGATGTGACTCGAGTTTTGTTAGATATTTGCCTGCGTATTTTACAATTTCTTCAGTCACTAGTAGCATATTCAAATCGCGATGTATATTTGAATTTTTGATGTACCATGGAGCCGATGTTATCATGCGTAAAATTTTATTTTGCCTTCGTTGAATTTTCTCTACATTTGAAGCTGAAGCAGTGCCCCATAGTTGAATTCCGTAACACCATATTGGCTTTAAAAGCGACTTGTATATTAAAAGTTTGCAGTCTAGGCTAAGTGTTGAATTTCTACCAATCAGCCAATGTACCTGAGTTAATTTAAGTTTCATTCATAATGTGGTGTTTCCATGTAAGTCGTCGATCAAGGTGTATACCAAGATATTTCACATGCGAATGTTGAGGAACAACTTGATTGTTAATCCGAATGGAGGAGCAAGTATCTCTTCTTAGGGTGAACGTTATATGGACACACTTTTGTTCATTGACTTTAATTCTCCATAAGTTTAACCAAAGCTCCATCTGGCTAATGTGTTCCTGGAGTTTGCGGGATGCCTCATTAGGGTTTTCGTGCATACTAAGGCAGGCTGTATCGTCGGCAAATGTGGAAGTATGGATACTACTGCTCACAGGCATATCACAAGTATAAATCAAATATAAAACTGGTCCCAGTATGCTCCCCTGTGGCACACCGGATGAAATAGTTTCAGGCCTACTCGTAAAGTCTCCTTCCACAACAGTGAACTTACGGGAAATAATGTAACTTTCCAAAAGATTTAAAATGTTTATTGGTAAGTAAGTCTTCAATTTTAAAATTAGGCCTTCATGCCACACTTTATCAAATGCCTGGGAAACGTCAATAAAGAGCGCAGAACAATACTTTTTTTCCTCAAAAGTTCTTCTTATAAATTGAACCAATCTGTGAGTTTGTTCAATGGTGCTATGCTGACCAAAAAAAAACCAAATTGATGGTCTGGTATGCACCCACTACTAATTAGAATTGGGGACAATTTTGTTTTGAGCAGTTTTTCGAAAAGCTTTGACATAGTTGATAGTAGACTTATTGGCCTATATGACTCAGCCTTGGTTAGATCTTTGCCCGGCTTTGGAATCATTTTAACCTTGGCAAGCTTCCAGCTGTGTGGATAATACTCCAGTCGTAAAATGGCATTAAATATGAATAATAGGATTCTCATTGCAATACGAGGCAAGTTCATAAGCATCTGGTTACTAATTCCATCAATACCCGGAGCTTTCTTCGGGTTGAGTTCGACAATTAATTTTTGTAAATCACGCGTCTTAAACTTTATGTGTTGAGGGGGTAGAGCGACTACATTCGGCAAATCAGCAAAACCAGTACATATGTTTGGCGTAAAAACGGATTTTAAGTGCTCACCAAATATTTTACCTTTTTCAGTATCGCTTCTTGCCCAACTTCCGGTAGATGTGCGTAGAGGTGGCTTATACTCAATGGGTGTTTTAAGCTTTCTAGCAGCGCGCCACAAAGAGTAATTAGACGCTGGTGTGACATCAAGACCTTCCAGATAATTTTTAAGAGATGCAGTTTTTTCAGACGCAAGCAACTCTTGGAGTCGTTTAGTGCACTCTTTAAATCTGATTTTATTTTGTGGTGATCTGTGCTGTTGCCATTCCCTTCTAGCTCTTCTTTTTTCACGTACGAGACGTTCAATGTCTGTAGAATAAATTTTATTAAACCCAGTCTGCGGATGGGAGATAGTGGCATGTTCAGCAGCCTGTTTAATATTCTCGCTGAGATTGGCAATGTTAGATTCAATATCATCGGATGTTCTAAGCGTAATGTTTTCCGTACAATGACTACTGAGATATTTTTTGAACCTCAGCCAATTAACACGATCGATCATCTTCACATATGGGTCAGGTAAGTTACTTCTTAATGGACTACAAATTGTAATGATCGTCGGAGAGTGATCGGAGGAAAGATCAAGAGAAGCTTGAACTTGAATTAAATCCCTAGAGATATTTTTTATGACGCCAAAATCTATAACATCCGGAATTTTTTGTATGTCAGTAGGCCAATAAGTGGGCTCCCCACTCGAAATGACATCCAATCCCATTTTTGAAATAGTGTTGAACAATGCTCGACTTCTGGGGGCAATAAGACGCGAACCCCAGAACGTATGCTTAGCATTGTAGTCGCCAGCTGCTACAAAACAAGGTCCAAGAGATTTGTAGAAATCCTCATATTGATTCTCAGTGATTGAAAATCTTTGAGGGGAGTAAATTGATGATATAACAAAATTTGTACAAAAACTTTCAATGCCAATATTTGTTGCTTGTAGGTGTTCTTCACAAATGTTATCAAGAACATAGTGCTTGAGTCTTGACTTTATTAGAATTGCTGATCCACCACAAGCCCTTCCTCTAGGGTCCTTTGTATCATATATAGTGTAGCCATACATTTTAAAAAGACTTCTCGAAGTCAAATGAGTCTCAGATACTTACATTATATCAATATTTTTTTCCGTGAGGAAGTGCTCAAGTTCATTTTTATGTTGGTGAATGCGTTTTGCGTTTTGCGGTTTGCGTTCCAGAAACATATTGTTAACGTGTTCATGGCTTATTAATTAATGCTTGAAGCAGAGTATTCTGCATTCGCAGCATTTCTTGCATCATGCTAGTCACATTTGTTGTAAAATTGTTTATAGTTTGCACCAGATTTTCAATAGTAGCTTCAAGGCGATTAAAATTAAAGCTTGCGTCAGTATTTTTTGAATTATTTGGCGGGGAAACATTTTGTGTGGGAATTGAATTTCTCTTAGCAGCATCTGCATACGATACACGGGAAGTAACTGGTTGGCTCATTTGCGCAAAAGTGGCAGAGTAAGCGTTTGCTGATTGAGCTGGAGCAAATTTAGGTTTTTGCACCATAGTCTTCTTTACGAAAGAGTACACAGGACAACCTCTGTAGTTAGCGGTGTGATTACCTCCACAATTACTGCATTTTTTTATCACTTTGATCTTTTGGCTTATTGCAACTAGCAGTGCCGTGTAATTCGCCGCACACAACACAAACAGAGGGTAAATTGCAGTATGTTTTTGTATGGCCATATTCTTGGCAATTATGGCACTGTACAGGACCTGATCGCTTATGTGGCTCTTCAACTGTGATTTTTCGGTACAAGAGGTATTTCAAATTATAAATTGGATGCATCTCATTTTTTTCAATTTTATATCATTAGGCTCAAGTTCAACACGAAATAGGGGTAGGGGAATCTTCTCTCTGTTTATTATATTGGACACATTTTTACCTTAAACCCCTGGAGGACGAGTGCATCTTTTATTTCTTCGGGAACAACATAAGAATCTATGCCCTTCAATACGATCTGCATGCCTTTAGCGCTTTTAAGCTGGTATGTGTAGAAGCTTGTTTTATTTTTTTCAAATTCAGCAACCATTTTGCGGAAATCTTTTTCGTCATAAATTTGGACTTTAGTTTCATCTATGTTTCCACGTTTTATTGGAACAATGTGAAATTTATTCTCACCAATGACCGAAATTAATTTTTTAATAAGGGCATTTGAATTTTTTTGTCTCAAATAGATTGGTGGCGGCTTGGATATTTTATTCGAGGATACCTCGGGTTTGTCGTTGTCATCTTGCAAAATTTCGAAGCGGTTTTGGCGATTAGTTGAGGCTGCGCTGTTATCCCTAGACATTTTAGGAGCAGATGAAATTTTTGAAGAATTCGGGCTTCGCCCACGCTTTACCACGGTTATATGTCTGTCCATTCCAACTTGTGAGTTTCGAGCCACTGTTATCTGTAGTGATAACTTTGTTAAGTGATGAACGTTATATGGACACAGTTTTGTTCATTCACTTTAATTCTCCATAAGTTTAACCAAAGCTACAAGGTAATGAAGACAAATGGCGTAGTGACAAAAGATGAAGTCCTCTACGAAATTAAGCTGCCACTGATCGATCAACAGTTTCTAGAACTCCTGAAGATAATTCCGGTCCCAACAATAAGAAATAATGCTTTAATATCCATCAAATCCAATGTACCTTTTCTAGCAGTGAATCCACACAGAGATGAATTTATTTCGTTTACAACCGACGATTTGTCAAGCTGTACTATAACAAAGGGGGATACATATATATGCCAAAATAAGCAACTTAGATTTAAAAAGGATATGAATTCCTGTGAAATTAATATCGTCAACAGCCTAAACATAGCTAATTGTAACCTTACCCGGCTGGTAGATAACACAACATGGACGCAATTAAAAAATCCGAATAAATTGATCTTTGCTACCACAACAAAAATAGAAATTTCAGCAGTTTGCAGCACAGAAGTCTCCCAAAAGCTAATAAGAGGCACTGGAATAGTGCAAATAGAACCAAATTGCATAATTAAAAACGACTTTCTCACTATTCAGGGCCACTTTGATACATCAAATAGCTTGCATACTTCATACGTCCAATTCAGGCACATTGATCAAATTAGCACTCCACAAGAGATCAAAAGAATTCTTAATAATACTAACAACCAGTTCAAACCCCATGTAAATCAACTGAATAACCTGCAAAAACAATTTGATGAGGCAACTATTGTACGATTACCAGAGCTAATCAGGTCCCAAAGCCAACATCACCATGCAGTAAGCTACACTGCACTTTTAATTTCTTTAAGCATTTTAGTAGCCATCATCATAGTTAAGCTATACTCCACCTATAAAGAAAGAAAAATTCATAAGGCCGTTCAACCGAAACCTCATCCAGTTCCCTTACCGCGACCTGTTACCATCGACATTGCAGATATCAAATTTAATGAACATCTATCACCAGTGACCGTTGGTCAACGCGGGGGAGAATGTTGATACTTACATCAACATAATTTCTTATTTTTTATTTTATTTAATTATCATTAAAAAACATTGCCTAATTTTGTTTTAAGTTTATTAAACATTTTATTATGACGATTATTGTTGACAAGACATAAATTAATATTTTTAATTTTGTAATAAAAAAAAGGGAATTATGCAAACGTTGTCAATTTATTATAACACTATTTTAGTATATAAGAATGAAAAATAAAGAAATTAATCACTCATTTTTTAAGGTATTCAAAGTGTTTTTATTTAATTGATTCGTTTTCTTCAGGTTCAAGTGCTTGTAAGAACAATTAAGGTAAAAAAAATTTTAGTTCAGATTTATGTGTCTGAATTGAATTTAAACTATTGCCTTACCGTACATATATATTAATATTATACAAGAAACATTTTTATTTTAAAAATAATTTTTAAAAATGCTGACTTTTTAAAACCAAAACGCACATTTTTTTTTAAAACTGCTTCGTTATAGACATAAGAATGTTATTTATTAATGTTATAAGAAATATTCTTATATTAAAAATGATTTTTAAAAATGCTGAATTTTTAAAACGAAAACACACATTTTTATTTTAAAACTGGCTCGTTATAAAAATAAGAATGTTATATATTAATGTTATAAGAAACATTATTAATTTAACAATTATTTTTAAAAATGCTGCATTTATAAAACGAAAACGCAAAATTCTTGTTTTAAGAATGCTTTTTTGGTTTAGTGTAGGTGCTAAAATTTTTACGAAAATGGGACTTATACCATCCATGCCAACTGCATTCGATTTCATGTCAGAGAGACTTTTTTGAACTTCAAGTTGATCAACGCAGCGAAAACTAAATGAATCTGTTACCGCAACATAATATGGATCATCGCAAGTGTTCCTAGATGGAAAGGGAACTGGAACACACACATCATACAAGTACATAACATTTTCCCGAATAAAAGAAAGTTGATCGTCGACACTCGCAAGAGCATATATATGGTCCCAGTGGATAGTATCGGAGTAATTGTAGAGTGTTGTATAGTCAATGTTATGTAAGTCACGGTATGAAAATCAGGTTTCATCATTTTTTACAGAGAAATCATAAACCAGATAAAGCATATCATGCTTCGAGGAGACTGATGCAGAGAGTTGGTCATAAAGGAGAACTATAGTTTTGTAATTGACAAATATAAGATCAATTAAACTATTAGACGTGGAGTGAAAATGTGTAGGAATATACGTATTTACAGGGTGAAGATCAAGTGTCCTCATTGGCTCAGTCAAAGGATTTTCAGATAATAAGTTATTATTAAAATCTCCAGTTATAATAATATCGTCGTATTGAATAGATATTTCTTCAAGAAAGTTAATGAGGGGATATACGTTTATGCTTCTGCTAGCTCTATACACACTACCTAAAAGTAGGGATTTCTTTTCCGGGGCGGAGATCTCTGGAAATAAATACTCAATTTCACTGCATGCAACGTTTTTTAACTTTTATTTACAGGATATATTTTTATATATTTTAAGCGGAAACGTTTGCTAGATTATCACATACAGGCCATAAGCGCGAAATATATGTATCGAGATTTGTCTATCCAGAGTACTACAGGAAATATATGTTAATACACAGCGGTAACGCCATACGCTATGGTAAACAAGGGCCGACTGGTTAAACGAAAGAAAGAAAGCTAAAGAATACGAAGTAAAACACAAACTTTTGGCATCCGAAGAAGCAGAACGTAAGAAATTGGGGGAGTCACGTGTCAATATCGAATCGTTTATGAAATGGAAATTTGACGAATGTACGGCCATAGCGGCTAAACGAGAAAATTCGTCAGACTCGAAAAAACTTACTGGTCACCAATTGTTCATGTCCAATAATACGCTTAATGAGTCTGATATTTAATACTTGCTGGGAGCTGGTGACAGCATTGAGAGTGTAAAAATCGATAAAACACTGTTTTAAGGAATTGGTGAGGTCCATTTGGATGAAGACGATGAGGATGACGAAGATTGGGTGTTTGAAAATGATAATTAAATGTAAATAATAATTATTTTATTTTCGGTCTTAACGAAATTGGCGTCTATTTTATTCTTTTGCTAATTGATACTGGAAAAATTAATTTAATAAATTGAATCAAATATGAAAATTGTAATTCAGATCATTTTGAGATGTGGCGAATTCGGATAGCTGTACGCCACTGTTAACTGTTTCTATATCATCTAAGTTGAAGACATCATCATCGGACTTGTGTACTGATATGGTTTTTCTAATGGCTGGCTGTTGTCCAGATTTTACTGGTGGTGGCGATTTTTCTCGTGGAAAGTTGTGGTGTGCGCGTATCCCGGCATGTTATGGCAGGGCATTAGCAGGTGTATGCCTGGGATGTAAGTGTTGTTTAAAAGGGATAGTGGTAGGGACTGTAGGGTTGCATTAAAGGTAGTCAAAAGTTAAGAAGAAGAGGAGATAGATATTTAATGTCAAAAGAAGAAAAAAAGATGTCTGTCGAGCGGGAAGATAGAATTCAATGTCAAGCGAAAGAAAAAAAAGATGGCAATCGATAGATCGATAATATTCGATGAAAATGGCTCGTGGTAAGGTGACTACGTGAATTTAAGAAAAAAAAGGCAGAAAGTTTTTGGTCACGAGGCAGTGAACACGGGAAAGTGAAAGTTTTTTTTGGAAAAGTGCATAAAATTGGCTCCAAAAGGTGATAGTCTATGGAATGACAATAATTTCGAGTGAGGTTCAATTAAACAAATAGTATAGCTCTCCAATATCAATATACTTCTTTTCGACTGCCAAAATGTATCAAACTGTGTTTTTTCTAATACCGGCTGCGCCAAAAATGTTGTGTTTTAATTAAACACAGGTTCTTTCTGGAGTATATTAAAAGGATTTATTAAAAACTGTTTAAGCTAATAACTAGTATGATTATTTTACAAATTTACAATTTTAAACCTGGAGGGCCCCGTGGGAATCGCAGGTATGACTCTAACTTTTAACTGCTAAAATACAAGACTCCAACTCTTTAATTAAAACTGCACTATTCATACAAAACTTAATCTTAATTTAATATACTTCAACATTAATATTATGCTTAACAGCTATTATTATTATGCTAACTTGCTAAACTATTTAATGTTATTAAGCTTTTGACCCAATTACGAAATACCGCTATTGCACAATTTGTCAACGCAAGGAATTTAGCAAACAACCAAGTGAATGAACTGGTTGCTGCTGCGTTAACAATTTGGTGCAATATGCGGGTACGAGGGTTGTTCAATTCTGATTCACATACCGGCTGAGATATGTATCTACAATTTGTAATTACCGGCTAAAACACATACATATATACATTAAATTATTTTTACATGTTAAAACATATTGTTACGTAAAAATATTCCTACAGGGTTAAAGCAAAGAACTATCTGGAAGTATTTAACACACATATTTACGTGCAAGCACTATAGCAACTACAATAATTGTGTACATACCTACAGACATACGCACATACAAATAAAAATGCGAGCACTTATGCTAACCACCCTGTACTACCAGTAGCACACCGCATTGACAACATAAGAGTCGTTACTTTGAAATTAAAAAATAACGGCCAATCGAATTATCTACAAACGCCTAGAAGCAGCAACATGAATTTTCCCGATTGTGCTAGAGGACTGTTTGAACATCTGGCTACCAATAGTAAATGACAATACAGATGTCATCATGCATATATGCCATTACTAAGTACAGACATGTTATTACGCCACCTATCGGGCGAACATTGGAGAACCGATTCATGTACTATAAAAATTGGCAGCATGTGCGAGAATAGGGCAGTGCTAATCAGAAAGTAGTCAAGTTAGGACCTCGTTGAAAGTGGATAATAACGATAAGAAGTAGTTAAGTAAAGACAAGTTGTAATTTGCTTCGTTAAGAATAAAAGAAAACCAGTAGCAAATAAAAATTGTGTGTTATTTATTTTTACTTTTGAGCAATCAGAAGAACTCACACGTTTAATAAAATTTAAACGTAACATTTGGTGTCAGAAGTGGGATTGCAAAATTAAAATAAAAATAATAAATTTATTAGAAAATAATTAATTTGTAATACGAGGAAGAATGAAATTTCAAGAGCTTAAGGTGGAGCAACTCAAGAAAGAGTTGAACAATCTGAACTTGCCAATAACTGGTAATAAGGTCGAACTACAGAAAAGATTGTTGGAAGAGTTCTAGCGGCGCAACATCGACATAGGAACCTATGAGTTCGATGCAAAAGTAGAAATTGAGGTATGTACTCGTGCAACAGCAACCAGTACAGACATCAGCGCAATGGTTGCTGCCATGATGAGCAAAATAAAAGCGGTCAATAAGAAAATGGAGGCAAACAATGAGAAAATGGAGGCAAACAATGAAAAAATGAAGGCTGAAATTCAGGAGTCTTCTAAGCAAAACAACGAGAGAGTTTTGGCTGAAGTTAAGGCCACAAATGAGAAACTTCAAGAAATTTCTGAGGCCTTATATAGAGGAGTAGATGGCATTGAAGTACAAGTCAGCAAGTTTGACGAGAAAATATCAGAGCTTGAGAATAAAGTTCATAGCTTAGAAATTGGTGGCGTGGCAGTACAAGTGAAAGATGTAGACGAGAAATTGCACGAGCTGGAAGCAAAAATCGTCAATCTCCAGGGCCAAGGCGGACCAGTGCGATTTGTTCCAGAGGTTTCCAGCAGGATAAAGAAGCCTTGGCAGTGCACTACTGAACATCTTCCAATTTCAGTTCGAAACAGTGGCTAACAGAAATGGATGGGGCAGTGAAGAAAAGGCCATAGAGCTAGTTTTGGCCTTAAAAGGTGCGGCAGCAGAAGTACTCGAAAATGTACCAGTAGGCTGCAGAACAAGTTTTGATGACATAATGGTGGCACTGCAACGCAAATATGGTGGTGAGCACAAGCGTGACATATACCGCATGGAATTGCGATATAGAGGACAAAAGCCCAATGAGTCTCTGCAAGATTTCGCAATGGAAATCGAGCGGTTGGTGCAGCTTACGTATCCAGGCGAAAACCATCCATTCCTGGGTCATGTCAAAACGGAGGCGTTTGTTAATGGCATCCGCGACCCTGATATCAAACTTACAGTGTGTGCTACGCAAAAGGCAACCTTCGCAGAAATGGTTTCATTTGCACTAGCTCAGGAGACTGCTAGGCTGATTTTGAAGCCACATGTGTGCAAGGTGCGGAACATGGAAGTCCTTGCCGAGAATGATAATAGTCTAGTCTCTAGCATTAAGGAGGTCGTGAGACAAGCATTAGCGGAGAAAGAGCACAAAGTTAATAATAAGTGCTATAACTGCGGCAAAGTTGGTCATTACCAGCGCAACTGCAAGGCGCCAAGAAAAATAGCCAGATCTGTTTCGCCATCAAGGAACAGTAAACGAGTGTACCAACACACAACACAAGAGTTCCCGTTAAACTAAAACGAGCTAGCACTAAGGGGCAAGAGCTAGCTCCCACAAACGATGGCCCCACAATCTCCATATCAGTGATACAACAGAAAAATAGCAACCTTACTGCATGCGGATACATTAACGGTGAAAAGCACATCCTTACCATAGACACAGGAGCATCACAGCCAATAATCAGGCCTAATATATATATATACGACTACGTACAGCTACTGGGGAGCCTGCCACTGTCTATGGCAAAACTGAGGCGAAGGTGACTATTGCCAATATCAGTGTGAAACACATATTTATTGTTACCGATATTGTAGACGAGGTTATTATTGGAGCCGATTTTATGATAAACCACGGAATCAACTTGCATATGGGGCAACAAGTGATGATTTGGCGTGTTGTTGAAATACCGCTTGATGTTGGATATGACAATCAGGTGCACGTCAAGAAACTGCTTGCTATTGAAAATCAGACATTACCACCACGGTCTGAATCAGTAATATGGGCACAAATGGAGGGAGATTGTGAGGACAATCGGTTGTGGGTAGTAGAACTAGCAGAAATTAAGAGCGAGCTATTAACAGCAAAAGCCCTCGTAAAAACTTGCAATGGAAGAAAAAATCCCATACGGGTACTAAATTTATCAGGCCAAGAAAAAGTCATCAACAAGAATTCCGAAAAAGGTCAATGTGCTCAAGCAGAGGCAATAATAAACTGCGAGAAAAAGCCAGAACCTGCCAATTTGTCTGTAAAGGAGTGTGAAGAATTCAGGCACATGTGGAGCGATGGGTAGCAGGGCTATCACCTCCTGACAGAAATAAGGCAAAGCAACTGCTAAAAAGGCACGCCTGCATTTTTGCCGGGCAGAATAAAAGCCAAGGGAGAACGGCAATAGTGAAACACGAAATAAATACTGGCAAAGCAAGGCCAATAAAACTGGCACCCAGAAGTATACCACTGGCTAAGCGAACTGAGGTAAAAGAGCTCGTCAATGAAATGGAGCGGTGTGGTGTAATCGAACCATCTTCAAGTCCCTGGATCTCACCGGTAGTGTTAGTAAAGAAAAAGGACGGCAGTACTCGATTTTGCGTCGATTATAGGAAACTTAACGACGTGACCAAAAAGGACAGTTACCTGCTACCAAAAATTGATGACACCTTAGACACGCTTGCTGGAATGAAATGGTTCTCCACATTGGATCTACAAAGCGGCTATTGGCAGGTGGAGATTGCAGAGAAAGACAAGGAGAAAACTGCTTTCAGCGCATGTGATGGTCTGTGGCAGTTTAATGTTATGCCATTTGGGCTCTGAAATGCTCCGGCTACTTTCGAGCGGCTCATGGAGCAAACGTTAAAAGGACTGCACTGGAAAACATGCTTGGTGTATCTTGATGACATAATTGTAATGGGAAAGACTTTTGATGAACATCTTAAAAATCTGACTGAAGTCTTTCAGCGCAAATCATCGGCTGGACTCAAACTCAGCATCAAAAAATGTGCACTATTCCAGAAAGAGGTAAAGTATCTGGGCCATAAAGTTACAGCAGATGGCATTTCAACAGATGAAGATAAGATACAAGCAGTAAAGGACTGGCCTCGTCCAAGAAATCTTCACGAATTGCGCAGCTTTTTGGGCCTTTGCACATACTACAGACGCTTTGAGCCAAATTTTGCCAGCGTAGCTGCAAGCTTGCATGAGCTAACAAAGAAATCGCAACCATACGATTGGGGTGAATTGCAGGAGAATGCTTTCCAGACACTAAAAGATTTATTGTGCACATCACCAGTCTTAGCATATCCAGTTGCTGGGGAAAAATTTGTGCTAGATAGCGATGCAAGTGGATATGGAATAGGAGGTGTGTTATCATAGGTGATTAATGGAACAGAAAAAGTAGTGGGCTATTACAGCCGAATACTTTCAAAACCTGAGAGGAACTACTGTGTGACACGACGGAAGCTTCTGGCAGTGTTTGAGTGCATTAAGCATTTTCATAAATACTTGTATGGCCAACACTTTACTTTAAGAACTGACCATTCTGCGTTCAGGTGGCTATTGCAGTTTAAAAATCCTGAAGGGCAGCTAGTATGCTGGATTGAACGTCTGCAGAGCTACGACTTCAGCATTGAGCACAGAAAGGGTGCAAGGCATAATAATGCTGATGCTCTGTCACGACGGCCCTGTAGGTTAGAGTACAGACATTGTTCAAAAGTCGAGGCGAAGGAATGTGTCATTGATGTCAGGCTTACAAAAATTGGTACGGAAGAAGACTGGTCAGAGGCGCAAAGGGCAGATCCAGCACTGGGAAAAATTATAGCGGCTAAAGAGGAGGATAGAAGACCCACCCGTAATGAGATAGCTGAAAGTCTACTGGTAAAATCGTATTGGGCCCAGTGGGACAGCCTGAATTTGATAAATGGTTATTTGTATCGTGTCTGGGAAAGTGTAGACGGTAGGACGGTTTCCAATCTGATCGTGTTCCCAACATCCAAGAGGGGCGAGGTGTTGAAGGAGTTCCATAATGGACCCAGCGGTGGTCACCTGGGCGTAACAAAAACGCTCGAAAAATTAAAACAGCATTTTTATTGGATTGGATGTCAACAAGCCGTAGCCAAATGGATAGTGAATTGCAAACAGTGTATAAAGGCTAAAGGTCCAGCAAAACGAAGTCGGGGTCTGCTGCAAAAATATAACTCGGGAGCACCTTTTGAGAGGATAGCAATGAATGTAGCAGGACCTTTTCCGGTCAGCAACGCTGGGAATCGTTATATTCTTGTTGTGATGGACTATTTAAGCAAATGTCCAGACGTTTATGCCATACCCAACCAGGAAGCCAGAACGGTTGTGGACGCGTTTCTATTGAACTGCACTCTGACCAAGGTAGAAATTTTGAGTCTGCCATATTTAAAGACATGTGCGAGCGATATGGGATAAAGAAAACCAGAACCACACCACTTCACCCACAGTCTGATGGCATGGTAGAGAGGTTCAACCGTACATTAGAAGAATATTTGCGAAAAGTGGTGAGCCCGCATCAAAACGACTGGGACGAGCACATTCCGGAGTTTCTATTAGCATACAGGTCAGCTGTGCATGACACAACATCGCGAACACCTGCAAAAATTATTTTTGGAGCTGAGTTAAAGTTGCCTGGAGATTTAGAGTTCGGCGTCAAGCCAACACTAACAAATGAAGCAGATACTGGCCCTTTCCAAAGACAAGAAAATTTAAATGCGCTACATGTGTAATGTTTGAACGTGCAGGCTTTAAAGGTTGGCCCTAACGTGTAGTAGTCAGTGTATGTGTAGACTGTAAGTGACCCTATAGTCCCTTGGTTATTTTATACAGCTGTTAGGGAGTCCAGCTTATCATTAGGCGCTCAAAAGAGGTGCCAAAAGATTTCGAGAATTTAATAAAAAAACAAGGCAAGTTATTGCCAGTTTGCGTTTAGAAATTAAAGTCTGATTTATTGAATACATTTCCTTGCTTATATACTAGTTTTACAAATCTTAATTAGCCCTTCTAACCTACGTTTAATATTTACAATTTTTCTTTTGTTTCTTTCTTCACTATGACAATGGTAAGCATTATTTTAAACGACCAATCAAAAAAGGGATTTGGTAATTATTAATTTGTGACTCAAAAGTATGTCACTCAATTTCTTGCATTCAGCATTCTTATTCTTTTGGGCTGTGTTGCAATGCTTGTGCATTGAACTGCTATTACAGCAATGCAAGTAATTTTGTTACAGTGCATTACTATAAGTGTGGTACACTACACCCTCACCCTTAAGAGAAAAATTATGTAAGTAATTTTTGTTACCATTCTCATAGTAAAGTTACAATATTAATAAATTTGTTAAATGTTTTTAATGTATACAAATATTTTTAATGTGCATAATTTTCTTAAAATGTTTTTAGTGTATAGAAGAATATAAAATATAAATAAATTTATTTTGGTATATAATATTTTCTTAAAGTGTAATAAAATTTTAAAATGTTATAAAATATGTTTGATTATTTTTTTTGAGCCTAAGTTATATATATTTTTTTTTTGCTTTTTTTATATTATTTGCTTACAGGTAAAATTTTGTTTAGTAATTAATATTTTCTTACAGTTAATATTAATAGTATTCTTTTTATGTTTATTTACATATACAATTATCCTAGAATTTATATTTATAAATTTTTGTAGGGTTTCAAATTATTGTTGTATATTTCTTTTGGTTTTTCTTCATTTTCTATTGTAGTGTTTACACCGTTTCTACTTAATATTTTATAAGGTTCCTTATATGGGCTCTGATTTTTCTTTCTATTTTCTACTTTAACTGGTACTAAATCTCCTATCTTTAAATTAAATCTATTTTCGTATTTATTGTTTATTACTCTATTTTATTTTGCTTTTGTTGATAAGTCTCTAGCTCTTTTTAGTGTAAATTGTAATTTGAGTCGTAATTCTTGTGCGTAGTCATCATAATTATAAAATTTTGTATTGTTGTCTACAATGTCAGATGGTAGGGATGGTAACTTTCCGTATACTAACTCATATGGTGAGTAGCCTGTGTCAATGTGTGGCGCCGTGTTATAGGCAAAAGTAAAATATGGAATCCACTTATCCCACTCATAATCATTTGCGGTTGTTAATAGAAATTCGTTAAGTACCCTGTGATTTCTTTCAATTGATCCTAGTGTTTCATGATGATAAGGTGTTGAAAAATTTTGTTTTATTCCTAATAACAAACATATGTTACTCATTATTTCATTTTTAAATTCTGTTCCTCTGTCTTACTTAAGTACTTTAAATTGTCTGTGTTGTAAGTGCATCTTTTGTCGGCATTGGGTGAGCAACGACAAATTTTGTCAGTTCGCACTGCATGGTTAAAATGTATCGGTAATCATTTGAAATACGAAGAGGTCCTACGGTGTCAATTGAAATTACTTCAAAACTATTGTTTGGTGTGTCTGTTACTGTAAGTGGTTCCTTAATTTGTTTTGTTTGTTTGTTTTTCGGACATTTGTCACAATATGACACAAATTTCTTTACCATTTTTGACATTTTTTTCCAAATATATTTTTGTTTTAATTTGATGATAGTTTTTCTAATTCCTAAGTGGCCTGCGTGTGTGGCATTGTGGTATTCGTCAATTAGTTTGTATTGCAATATTGCATCTGTTATTTTTAGTTGAGGACTTTTGTTATTTATATTTATCTTGGCATATGATTCTTTTATTTCTTCTTTTGTATATATTTTAAATATTTTATCATTATTTGATAGTGCTAATTCTTTTATATTCTCTTTCTTCATTTTAGATGTCAGTTTCCTCAGAATCGAATCTAGTTTCGCTGAGTTATCGCTGAATCTTGCTAGCTTATTAATTTCATTATTAATTTCATTGTTCATATTTTGGGTATGTAACTTCTTCATAGTCGAATCTGGTTTCGATGAATTATCATTACATCCTATGTTCATATTTTCGGTACGCAATTTCTTCGTATTCGAATCTGGTTTCGATGAATTATCATTACGTCCTATGTGCACAATATTATTTTCAATAAATATATCTTTTTCTTTTATATTTTCAAGCTTGTTAAATTTCAATTTCTTCATATTTTTGACGTCATTGATGGATATGCATTCCCATATTTGAAGTTGATCAGACTTCTGAGAAACATATTTTTCCATATTTGTTTGTTTCGCGCGCGCATTATTATCATTTATATTATTGTTATTTGCCGTTGTAGTTACTAATAATTTTCTTTATTTTTCATCATTTCTAATGGTATCATTTGTCTTAATATGTCAGAGTCAATTTTTATTCTTGAAAGTACATCAGCAATAGTTTTTTTCTTTTTTTTTAATGCATGTATTTATTTATTGTATTGTATATATGAACTAACAATAAGTATTCAAATCTTAAATCTATAAAAAAAATTATTAGGCCCGACCAGTGTCGGACATAAACTTAGTGGTGGTTATAAATAATACATTAGTAGTGATAATCAAAAAAAAAGGGGGGGGGGGGGAAAGTATTTTCAAGTAGTCCCATCTGGAGTGTTAGGTATAAGAGCCCGTATATCCCTCTTTTTTAAGCGGACGTGTCCAGTAAAGTTCAAAATATTACGAGCAAGCGGATTAGGATGTGATTCGAGTTTTGTTAAATATTTGCCTGCGTATTTTGCAATTTCTTCAGTCACTAGTGGCATATTTAAATCACGATGTATAATAGAATTTTTGATGTACCATGAAGCCGATGTTATTAACCGTAAAATTTGGTTTTGCCTTCGTTGGATTCTCTCGACATTGGAAGCTGAAGCAGTGCCCCATAACTGAATTCCGTAGCGCCATATTGGCTTCAAAAGCGACTTGTATAATAAAAGTTTGCAGTCTAGGCTGAGTGTTGAGTTTCTGCCAATCAACCAATATATTTGAGTTAACTTAAGTTTCATCTGAGTTAACTTAGAGTCAATATGATGTTTCCATGTAAGTCTTCGATCAAGGTGTATACCAAGGTATTTCACTTGGGAATGTTGAGGAATATTTTGATTGTTGATTCGAATGGGGGAGCAAGTATCTCTTCTTAGGGTGAACGTTATATGGACACACTTTTCTTCATTGACTTTAATTCTCCATAAGTTCAACCATATTTCCAGCTGAGTGATATGTTCCTGGAGATTGCGGGATGCCTCATAAGGGTTTTCGTGCACACTCATACAGGCTGTATCATCGGCAAAAGTAGAAATATGGATATTATTGCTCACAGGCATATCACAAGTATATATTAAATACAAGACAGGACCCAGAATACTACCCTGGGGCACACCAGAAGATATAGTTTCGGGCACACTCGTGAACTCTCCTTCCACAACAGTGAACTTCCTATCAATAATATAACTTTCCAAAAGCTTTTGAATGTTTATTGGCAGATATGTCTTCAATTTTAAAACTAGGCCTTCGTGCCATACTTTATCAAACGCCTGAGAAACATCAATAAATAGAGCAGAACAATACTTCTTTTCTTCAAATGTTCTTCTTACAACTTGGACCAGTCTATGCGTTTGTTCAATCGTGCTGTGCTGACTTCTAAAGCCAAATTGATGGTCCAGGATGCACCCATTATCAGTTAAAATTTTGGACAATTTAGTCATGAGCAGCTTTTCGAAAAGCTTTGAGATTGTAGATAGTAAGCTTATAGACCTATATGACTCAGTCTTGGTAAGATCTTAATAAGATCAGCATTAGTGTTCATGTTTCCTCTCTTATAAATAATTGTAAAATCATAATCACTTAGGTCTAGTCTAATTCTTGTCATTTTAGATGAAGGATTCTTTTGTGAAAAGAGTGAAATCAAAGGTCTGTGGTCTGTTACTACTATAAATTGTTTTCCATATAGATATGGTTTAAAATAGTTTATTCCGCAGTGTATTGCTAATAGTTCTTTTTCAATTACTGGTTTATTTATGTCATGTTTTTGTAATGCTTTACTCGCATATGAAATTGGTAAATCTTGTCCTATTTCTCCTTGTGATAGTACAGCACCTAACGCGTAGGTTGAAGCGTCGGTTGTAAGTATAAAAGGTTTTTCAAAATTTGGGTATTGTAATACAGGTGGGTTAATAAGCTTTTCTTTTAGTGTTTCTAAGGCATGTTGGCATTGTTCTGTCCATTTGAATTCTGTTGATTTCTTTAAAAGTGCGTTTAGGTATTTAGCAATATCGGCGAAATTAGGTAATAATTTTCTGTAATAATTGCAAAATGCAATGAATCGTCTTACTTCGTCTGTGTTTTTAGGTATTGGATAATTTTTTATCGTTTCATATTTGGATGGGTCTGTCTTTACACCGTCTTTTGTTATTAAATGTCCTAAGTAAATTACTTCTGGTCTTAAAAAACAACATTTCTTTGGGTTAAGTTTAAGATTGTACTTTTGAAGTCTGTCCAGTACTTTTGATAGATTTTGGTTGTGATGATTTAAGCTACATCCATATACTATTATGTCGTCTACGTAAAGAAATGCTTCGGATTCTAGTCCGGAAAGTGCTATTGTTAGCATTCGTTGGAAGCTATTTGAAGAAATTTTTAGTCCGAAAGGGAGTCTTTTGAATTGATAGTGGCCTTGTGGCGTAGAAAATGCTGTAAGTTGTCTAGATTCTTCTTTTAAATCAATCTGGTGAAATGAGCTTGTCATGTCTAGTGTAGAAAACCATTTGGCTCTACCAAGTTTGTCCAAAATATCTTCTAATCTAGTTAGTGGAAATTTGTCGCTTACAATTTTGTCATTGAGTTTTCTAAAGTCTACTACTAGTCTCCATTTCTTTTTGTCTTCCGTGTTCTTCTTGGGTACCAAGAGGAGTGGAGCATTATATGGGCTAATTGATGGTTCTATTATGTCGTCATCAAGCATTGTTTGTACTTGTTCGTTTATTACTTCAGTATGTGCATGTGGTAATCTGTAGTTTTTTATGTAAACTGGTGTATTGTCTGACGTCATGATTTCTTGTGTGTAAAAATTGTTGACGCTTAATTGTTCGTGTTCGAGGTGAAAAACATTTTGATATTTCCTAAAAATTTTTATTAATTCTGTTTTTGCATAATTGTCATTATTATTTATTTGCAAGTCATTTAGTATTTGTTCAAAACGTTTGGGGTTATTAACATTATTGTAATTTAATATTTCATAGTTTTTAAGTGGGTCAGTTTGGAGTTTAATGCCTTTTAAAATTATTTCATCATTTGTTGTATTTAATATTTTCAAATGAGTCATACCGTGTTTGGGTGCTATTGAATTACTTAAAAATACGCCTGGTTTTAATTCATTATTAAAAATTACACTATCTTCAGTTAAGTTTAATTTCAATGCTTGTATTATTTCTGTTCTTGGTGGTATTTTTATTTGTAATGACGTAAATGATTTTGTATGCATTGGGAGTGTAATGGTTGTATTATTTGTAAATATGGAAATTGTAAATGTTTCGTAATCTATTTTGCAAAGGTATTTCTTGAGAAAATCTCTACCTATTATTCCGTCTGTTTCTATAGGAAAGTCTGAATCTACTATGTGAAATGGTTGTAAGCATATTTCATTTGCTAAATTTAGTTATATTTCTATTGTACCTAGTGAATGGATTTCATCTGTAGTAATGCCTGTTAATTTGCATCTTTCTTCTTCGTTTAAAAATTCATATTGGAATTTATTTTGCATTCGACAAAGTGATATGTCAGCTCCTGTGTCAATCAGAAATGTGAAAGTTTTATTTTTGTACTTAGTGGTTATGAAATTTGTGTTATTATTAGATACTTTGTGTATTTTTAAATTTGGCTGTCCGGAATATCTCTGTATTCCGAGCCTAATGCGTTTCCCGAATCTTGTATTGTGTGTATATGTCTGTTATTGTTATTTCCGTATATGTTATTTTGTCTATCTCTATTAAAATTATTACTGTTTCCATTTCTATTATTGAAGATGTTATTTCTAGTTTTTGTATTATTGTTTCTATTAAAATTTGTGTTGTTTCCATTGCTATTAAAATTGTTTCCTCTACTAAAATTGTTATTTTTGAAGTTAACAAAGTTATTATTTCTGTTATTATTATGGTTATTCATGCCGTTTGTGTTGTTATAATTGCTATTATTTCTATTCTGATTTCTATTATTATTATTAATTCTAATTCTCTGATGCATAATATGTGCTAGGGCATTTGAATTGTTGGATTCTTCTGCAATTTCTAAAGCTTCTGCAAATGTTTTTACTCTGCTTGCTTCTATTGTTTTAATTATTTCTCTATTGGCTAATCCATTTTTAAATGCGTTGAATGCAATGATACCATTTGATTGTATTATTGCATTTCTGCTTTCTTCACCTATGCTTGATATTTGCAATTCGTTTAGTTCTGAAATTAAACTTTCAATTTTGTCTGCAAATTTTCGTATGTCACCTTGTTGTTTTATTTTATTTAAGTCATTTAGGATGCTATTTGGTGTTTGTTTTGTCTTATAATTTTTCTTTAGTTCTTTTATTACTTCTTCTAAATTGTTTGGTATACTAATTTGCTTTATTCTGTTTTGTACTTTTTGATCTAATCTGGTTTTAAAAACGAATTGAAAGAAATTGGGTTTCTTTGTATCATCTAGGATTTTTTGAATCAATTCCAAATTGGCTATGAATGGGTTAAGTTCTTCCTTTTTACCAGAGTAAATAGGAATTAATTTTGCAATTGATGCAAGTTCTGAAGCGTTCATTGTCATTGTTTCAGTTGATTGTGATGTTTTGTTTGTCGTCTAAATTTTTCGACATTTTTCTAATTAATTGTTGATGTAGAGAGCTAGGTATTTCTAATTATAATTCCTTTCTTGTTGATATTTTTGAAAGCTTATCTCCTATGTCTAGGAAAAATGCGTCAGCTGCGACTTTGTGTGAAGTTGTTAGTCGATTGTAATTAACATTTAATATTACTCTTATTTCTTAAAATTTGGTTATTAAATTTTGTATATGTTTTTCAATTGTCTCTTCTTTTGTACTTCTATCAGTGTTTAAACATTTATAGGACTTGTCAAAATTTTCTTTTATCAATCTAATTTTACTAACAATATTTTGCAATTCCATTGATTTAAAATGTATGTTTATTTAATTAAATTTTATCTAAATTGTCACTACGGCTAGCATATTTTTTTCTTAGGGATCTTTTGTGTAGAATATATAGTTTAATTAATATATTTAATGCGCTTAATATAACTAATATTAACATAAGTATAAATACAGAATCTATTTGTTTAGTGTGGTCTATAGTTTCTACATTATTAATAACATTAGCGTTTGGGTTTGCTATTTTTGATGATTTTCCTCCAATATTTGTTATTTATCTTAATTTGTATATTTTAAATGTATATTTATGTACTATTTTTTTTTTGTCTAAAGAAAAAGTTTTTAATATATGTATTAAAATTTAATGTTAATGGCTAAAAATTTGGTTGTCATCTTTATCAATGTTTTTGGATCTCATTGGAGTGCTGACGATGTTGAAAAAATTTCTTTCGGCAATTACAAAATGCAATTAAATTACATTGGTATTTCAGAAAAGGATTTCAAAATTTAGAATTTCATATTTATTGAAGACATCTTGTAGCTTTGTGTTGAAAATTTACTACAAGGATATAGTAGGTATTTTGTAAAACTTCCTCGTCTATCTCTTCGGGCATTTGTTGAAAAGTCACGGGTTACATACAAGTATGTAAAAATTAAATGAATGTTTTTTGTGTCAGCTGATTGCAGGATATTAATTCATTGTTTATCAAAATTTTCGCTCAGCTGCAGTTTTTAATTTTTTATCGGAGGGTTATTTGTTTGTCCGCAGGATCTTGGTTGCAGCATTCTCAGGATCGTAGTTGCAGCGTCTAAGGATCTCAGTCACAGATTCGTGATTGCAGGATCGCCATGTAATGTTTGAACGTGCAGGCTTTAAAGGTTGGCCCTAATGTGTAGTAGTCAGTGTATGTGTAGACTGTAAGTGACCCTATAGTCCCTTGGTTATTTTATACAGCTGTTAGGGAGACCAGCTTATCATTAGGCGCTCAAAAGAGGTGCCAAAAGATTTCGAGAATTTAATAAAAAAACAAAGCAAGTTATTGCCAATTTGCGTTTAGAAATTAAAGTCTGATTTATTGAATAAATTTCCTTGCTTATATACTAGTTTTAAAAATCTTAATTAGCCCTTCTAACCTACGTTTAATATTTACAATTTTTCTTTTGTTTCTTTCTTCACTATGACAATGGTAAGCATTATTTTAAACGACCAATCAAAAAAGGGATTTGATAATTATTAATTTGTGACTCAAAAGTATGTCACTCAATTTCTTGCATTCAGCATTCTTATTCTTTTGGGCTGTGTTGCAATGCTTGTGCATTGAACTGCTATTACAGCAATGCAATTAATTTTGTTACAGTGCATTACTATAAGTGTGGTACACTACACATGAAAATTTATCCGTAGCCGAATTAAAATGGTCAGTAATAAGATGAAAGTTAGATACGTCCGTGCTGCAAATTCTAAAGGCTTTAATGAAGGTCAATTGGTTCTACTTTTCAACCCACAGCGGAAAATAGGATTGTCTCCAAAACTACAGACTCACTGGGAGGGACCATATACGGTGGTAAAAAGGTTAAACGATGTCGTCTACAGAATACAAAAACACAATAGACCAAGGTCAAAAATGAAAGTTGTACATTTAGAACGACTCGCAAACTATGGAAAGCCGGGTAATGTGCCTATTCGGGACGAATAGGCTTAAGTGGGCGGCAGTGTTACGTTAAAATATTCCTACAGGGTTAAAGCAAAGAACTATCTGGAAGTATTTAACTAAAGCACTAAACGTACACACATATTTACGTGCAAACACTATAGCAACTACAATAATTATATACATAGCTACAGACATACGCACATAGAAATAAAAATGCGAGCACTTATGGTAACCACCCTGTACTACCAGTAGCATTGCCAACATAAGAGTCGTTACTTTGAAATTATATAATAACGGCCAATCGAATTATCTACAAACGCCTTGAAGCAGCAACATGAATTTTCCCGATTGTGCTAGAGGACTGTTTGAACATCTGGCTACCAATAGTAAATGACAATACAGATATCATCATGCATAGATGCCATTACTAAGTACAGACATGTTATTACGCCACCTATCGGGCGAACATTCGAGAACCGATTCATGTACTATAAAAAGTGGCAGCATGTGCGAGAACAGGGCAGTGCTAATCAGAAAGTAGTCAAGTTAAGACCTGGGGCACACCAGAAGATATAGTTTCGGGCACACTCGTGAACTCTCCTTCCACAACAGTGAACTTCCTATCAATAATATAACTTTCCAAAAGCTTTTGAATGTTTATTGGCAGATATGTCTTCAATTTTAAAACTAGGCCTTCGTGCCATACTTTATCAAACGCCTGAGAAACATCAATAAATAGAGCAGAACAATACTTCTTTTCTTCAAATGTTCTTCTTACAACTTGGACCAGTCTATGCGTTTGTTCAATCGTGCTGTGCTGACTTCTAAAGCCAAATTGATGGTCCAGGATGCACCCATTATCAGTTAAAATTTTGGACAATTTAGTCATGAGCAGCTTTTCGAAAAGCTTTGAGATTGTAGATAGTAAGCTTATAGACCTATATGACTCAGTCTTGGTAAGATCTTAATAAGATCAGCATTAGTGTTCATGTTTCCTCTCTTATAAATAATTGTAAAATCATAATCACTTAGGTCTAGTCTAATTCTTGTCATTTTAGATGAAGGATTCTTTTGTGAAAAGAGTGAAATCAAAGGTCTGTGGTCTGTTACTACTATAAATTGTTTTCCATATAGATATGGTTTAAAATAGTTTATTCCGCAGTGTATTGCTAATAGTTCTTTTTCAATTACTGGTTTATTTATGTCATGTTTTTGTAATGCTTTACTCGCATATGAAATTGGTAAATCTTGTCCTATTTCTCCTTGTGATAGTACAGCACCTAACGCGTAGGTTGAAGCGTCGGTTGTAAGTATAAAAGGTTTTTCAAAATTTGGGTATTGTAATACAGGTGGGTTAATAAGCTTTTCTTTTAGTGTTTCTAAGGCATGTTGGCATTGTTCTGTCCATTTGAATTCTGTTGATTTCTTTAAAAGTGCGTTTAGGTATTTAGCAATATCGGCGAAATTAGGTAATAATTTTCTGTAATAATTGCAAAATGCAATGAATCGTCTTACTTCGTCTGTGTTTTTAGGTATTGGATAATTTTTTATCGTTTCATATTTGGATGGGTCTGTCTTTACACCGTCTTTTGTTATTAAATGTCCTAAGTAAATTACTTCTGGTCTTAAAAAACAACATTTCTTTGGGTTAAGTTTAAGATTGTACTTTTGAAGTCTGTCCAGTACTTTTGATAGATTTTGGTTGTGATGATTTAAGCTACATCCATATACTATTATGTCGTCTACGTAAAGAAATGCTTCGGATTCTAGTCCGGAAAGTGCTATTGTTAGCATTCGTTGGAAGCTATTTGAAGAAATTTTTAGTCCGAAAGGGAGTCTTTTGAATTGATAGTGGCCTTGTGGCGTAGAAAATGCTGTAAGTTGTCTAGATTCTTCTTTTAAATCAATCTGGTGAAATGAGCTTGTCATGTCTAGTGTAGAAAACCATTTGGCTCTACCAAGTTTGTCCAAAATATCTTCTAATCTAGTTAGTGGAAATTTGTCGCTTACAATTTTGTCATTGAGTTTTCTAAAGTCTATTACTAGTCTCCATTTCTTTTTGTCTTCCGTGTTCTTCTTGGGTACCAAGAGGAGTGGAGCATTATATGGGCTAATTGATGGTTCTATTATGTCGTCATCAAGCATTGTTTGTACTTGTTCGTTTATTACTTCAGTATGTGCATGTGGTAATCTGTAGTTTTTTATGTAAACTGGTGTATTGTCTGACGTCATGATTTCTTGTGTGTAAAAATTGTTGACGCTTAATTGTTCGTGTTCGAGGTGAAAAACATTTTGATATTTCCTAAAAATTTTTATTAATTCTGTTTTTGCATAATTGTCATTATTATTTATTTGCAAGTCATTTAGTATTTGTTCAAAACGTTTGGGGTTATTAACATTATTGTAATTTAATATTTCATAGTTTTTAAGTGGGTCAGTTTGGAGTTTAATGCCTTTTAAAATTATTTCATCATTTGTTGTATTTAATATTTTCAAATGAGTCATACCGTGTTTGGGTGCTATTGAATTACTTAAAAATACGCCTGGTTTTAATTCATTATTAAAAATTACACTATCTTCAGTTAAGTTTAATTTCAATGCTTGTATTATTTCTGTTCTTGGTGGTATTTTTATTTGTAATGACGTAAATGATTTTGTATGCATTGGGAGTGTAATGGTTGTATTATTTGTAAATATGGAAATTGTAAATGTTTCGTAATCTATTTTGCAAAGGTATTTCTTGAGAAAATCTCTACCTATTATTCCGTCTGTTTCTATAGGAAAGTCTGAATCTACTATGTGAAATGGGTGTAAGCATATTTCATTTGCTAAATTTAGTTATATTTCTATTGTACCTAGTGAATGGATTTCATCTGTAGTAATGCCTGTTAATTTGCATCTTTCTTCTTCGTTTAAAAATTCATATTGGAATTTATTTTGCATTCGACAAAGTGATATGTCAGCTCCTGTGTCAATCAGAAATGTGAAAGTTTTATTTTTGTACTTAGTGGTTATGAAATTTGTGTTATTATTAGATACTTTGTGTATTTTTAAATTTGGCTGTCCGGAATATCTCTGTATTCCGAGCCTAATGCGTTTCCCGAATCTTGTATTGTGTGTATATGTCTGTTATTGTTATTTCCGTATATGTTATTTTGTCTATCTCTATTAAAATTATTACTGTTTCCATTTCTATTATTGAAGATGTTATTTCTAGTTTTTGTATTATTGTTTCTATTAAAATTTGTGTTGTTTCCATTGCTATTAAAATTGTTTCCTCTACTAAAATTGTTATTTTTGAAGTTAACAAAGTTATTATTTCTGTTATTATTATGGTTATTCATGCCGTTTGTGTTGTTATAATTGCTATTATTTCTATTCTGATTTCTATTATTATTATTAATTCTAATTCTCTGATGCATAATATGTGCTAGGGCATTTGAATTGTTGGATTCTTCTGCAATTTCTAAAGCTTCTGCAAATGTTTTTACTCTGCTTGCTTCTATTGTTTTAATTATTTCTCTATTGGCTAATCCATTTTTAAATGCGTTGAATGCAATGATACCATTTGATTGTATTATTGCATTTCTGCTTTCTTCACCTATGCTTGATATTTGCAATTCGTTTAGTTCTGAAATTAAACTTTCAATTTTGTCTGCAAATTTTCGTATGTCACCTTGTTGTTTTATTTTATTTAAGTCATTTAGGATGCTATTTGGTGTTTGTTTTGTCTTATAATTTTTCTTTAGTTCTTTTATTACTTCTTCTAAATTGTTTGGTATACTAATTTGCTTTATTCTGTTTTGTACTTTTTGATCTAATCTGGTTTTAAAAACGAATTGAAAGAAATTGGGTTTCTTTGTATCATCTAGGGTTTTTTGAATCAATTCCAAATTGGCTATGAATGGGTTAAGTTCTTCCTTTTTACCAGAGTAAATAGGAATTAATTTTGCAATTGATGCAAGTTCTGAAGCGTTCATTGTCATTGTTTCAGTTGATTGTGATGTTTTGTTTGTCGTCTAAATTTTTCGACATTTTTCTAATTAATTGTTGATGTAGAGAGCTAGGTATTTCTAATTATAATTCCTTTCTTGTTGATATTTTTGAAAGCTTATCTCCTATGTCTAGGAAAAATGCGTCAGCTGCGACTTTGTGTGAAGTTGTTAGTCGATTGTAATTAACATTTAATATTACTCTTATTTCTTAAAATTTGGTTATTAAATTTTGTATATGTTTTTCAATTGTCTCTTCTTTTGTACTTCTATCAGTGTTTAAACATTTATAGGACTTGTCAAAATTTTCTTTTATCAATCTAATTTTACTAACAATATTTTGCAATTCCATTGATTTAAAATGTATGTTTATTTAATTAAATTTTATCTAAATTGTCACTACGGCTAGCATATTTTTTTCTTAGGGATCTTTTGTGTAGAATATATAGTTTAATTAATATATTTAATGCGCTTAATATAACTAATATTAACATAAGTATAAATACAGAATCTATTTGTTTAGTGTGGTCTATAGTTTCTACATTATTAATAACATTAGCGTTTGGGTTTGCTATTTTTGATGATTTTCCTCCAATATTTGTTATTTATCTTAATTTGTATATTTTAAATGTATATTTATGTACTATTTTTTTTTTGTCTAAAGAAAAAGTTTTTAATATATGTATTAAAATTTAATGTTAATGGCTAAAAATTTGGTTGTCATCTTTATCAATGTTTTTGGATCTCATTGGAGTGCTGACGATGTTGAAAAAATTTCTTTCGGCAATTACAAAATGCAATTAAATTACATTGGTATTTCAGAAAAGGATTTCAAAATTTAGAATTTCATATTTATTGAAGACATCTTGTAGCTTTGTGTTGAAAATTTACTACAAGGATATAGTAGGTATTTTGTAAAACTTCCTCGTCTATCTCTTCGGGCATTTGTTGAAAAGTCACGGGTTACATACAAGTATGTAAAAATTAAATGAATGTTTTTTGTGTCAGCTGATTGCAGGATATTAATTCATTGTTTATCAAAATTTTCGCTCAGCTGCAGTTTTTAATTTTTTATCGGAGGGTTATTTTTTTGTCCGCAGGATCTTGGTTGCAGCATTCTCAGGATCGTAGTTGCAGCGTCTAAGGATCTCAGTCACAGATTCGTGATTGCAGGATCGCCATGTAATGTTTGAACGTGCAGGCTTTAAAGGTTGGCCCTAATGTGTAGTAGTCAGTGTATGTGTAGACTGTAAGTGACCCTATAGTCCCTTGGTTATTTTATACAGCTGTTAGGGAGACCAGCTTATCATTAGGCGCTCAAAAGAGGTGCCAAAAGATTTCGAGAATTTAATAAAAAAACAAAGCAAGTTATTGCCAATTTGCGTTTAGAAATTAAAGTCTGATTTATTGAATAAATTTCCTTGCTTATATACTAGTTTTAAAAATCTTAATTAGCCCTTCTAACCTACGTTTAATATTTACAATTTTTCTTTTGTTTCTTTCTTCACTATGACAATGGTAAGCATTATTTTAAACGACCAATCAAAAAAGGGATTTGATAATTATTAATTTGTGACTCAAAAGTATGTCACTCAATTTCTTGCATTCAGCATTCTTATTCTTTTGGGCTGTGTTGCAATGCTTGTGCATTGAACTGCTATTACAGCAATGCAATTAATTTTGTTACAGTGCATTACTATAAGTGTGGTACACTACACATGAATTTATCCGTAGCCGAATTAAAATGGTCAGTAATAAGATGAAAGTTAGATACGTCCGTGCTGCAAATTCTAAAGGCTTTAATGAAGGTCAATTGGTTCTACTTTTCAACCCACAGCGGAAAATAGGATTGTCTCCAAAACTACAGACTCACTGGGAGGGACCATATACGGTGGTAAAAAGGTTAAACGATGTCGTCTACAGAATACAAAAACACAATAGACCAAGGTCAAAAATGAAAGTTGTACATTTAGAACGACTCGCAAACTATGGAAAGCCGGGTAATGTGCCTATTCGGGACGAATAGGCTTAAGTGGGCGGCAGTGTTACGTTAAAATATTCCTACAGGGTTAAAGCAAAGAACTATCTGGAAGTATTTAACTAAAGCACTAAACGTACACACATATTTACGTGCAAACACTATAGCAACTACAATAATTATATACATAGCTACAGACATACGCACATAGAAATAAAAATGCGAGCACTTATGGTAACCACCCTGTACTACCAGTAGCATTGCCAACATAAGAGTCGTTACTTTGAAATTATATAATAACGGCCAATCGAATTATCTACAAACGCCTTGAAGCAGCAACATGAATTTTCCCGATTGTGCTAGAGGACTGTTTGAACATCTGGCTACCAATAGTAAATGACAATACAGATATCATCATGCATAGATGCCATTACTAAGTACAGACATGTTATTACGCCACCTATCGGGCGAACATTCGAGAACCGATTCATGTACTATAAAAAGTGGCAGCATGTGCGAGAACAGGGCAGTGCTAATCAGAAAGTAGTCAAGTTAAGACCTCGTTGAAAGTGGATAATAACGATAAGAAGTAGTTAAGTAAAGACAAGTTGTAATTTGCTTCGTTAAGAATAAAACGAAAACAGTAGCAAATAAAAATTGTGTGTTATTTATTTTTACTTTTGAGCAATCAGAAGAACTCACACGTTTAATAAAATTTAAACGTAACAATATTTACCTTAAAAGTCTACTTACCTGCCAAGGGAAATATACCTGTAAAATTTTACATACCTGGAAAATATACTTACCGGCTGAGACATGAAAATGGTACGTACCTGCTAAAAGACACGTAGAGGAGATCTATAGCTACCTGCCAATACCAATATTTTTGAAAAACTATGTCCACCTTTAATATAAATATACTCGAGAACTGTAACTACCCATTTAAAGACACAAATACCAAAAGGAAAAACTCTTTACATTTACTGAGAGCAGAAACACAGAATACAAAAAGATTTTGAAAGTGGGATTAGATGTCTGGAAAAAGAGGCATCGTCTAATTATACATGTACCCATAATGTACATAGGTTTACCAGCGAAGACTTCAAATGAACGCCCTTCTGGCCGGCGTCATTAAATCCGCCATTAAATTAAATCAGCACTACCGTACCGATAGACGTAGCTGCTCATAATTCCAGAAGGAGTGCGAGGAGGAAAATCGGACAAAAAGTAGCAGGCGTCTGGAACGAGGGAGAACAGAGAAGGTCCAGCCAAGCTGAAGGAGGTATAAGTATCGCTACACCATCAGTACCTCTGGTAAAGTGTTTTATTGTATTTATTTCCATAAGCTTACACTTGAGACTTATTTGAATATTTTATAGAATTATACTCTCTTATATACATGTACATACGTACATTTACGAACGTACATATATATATATATATATATATATATATATACTTACGTATATAGAGCCAATGTAATTGTGTCATAATTGTTATATATTTCTTTTTATTTGCCCAGTCAAATATCTTTTTAAACCTACATACCTACATACGTACGTATGTATATATACATATATATATATATATATATATATATATATATATATACATACCCTACCTAGCGTATTACATTTTTTTGTGGTGACAGAGAAAATTCAGCGGTTGGCAGTAGCCAAAAAAGGCAGTATAGGGTTTTGAGCTCAAAACTTTAGGTGCAAAAGAAGAATTAATTTCCGACAACATTTTCCAACGATAACAAAAAAGGGGAGATATACACAATATTTATGTATATTTTGTAATTATAGTTATAATAACAGTGAAATGCTCGATGTACTAGGAAGAAATAGTTGCACCTCGAGTGTTTCACAGCCCAACAAACTTTAATACGCCGTGTTCGAATAAAGGGTACGGCCGGGTGACAAGTTTGTTTAGCAAATCTCAAGGCAACAAAACCTTATGATAAAAGTTACTTATTTTTGAATTTAAGACTTACTTAGTGGTAAAGCACATGAACTTTTTATAAATTTTAAACATAAGTACATAAAAGTCACTAGATTTATATATTTTTTTATTGTATTTGCTCAAGAAGGAGTTAAAAAATGAAATCTTTATTTAACATTTTGTTTTGTCTATTACCACACTTAAACCTCCAATAAATTTTTGTTCAATATATTATCTATATATATAAGATACTAGTTTAAAAATAGACATCTAAAATCAAGATGTGTATTTCGTTTGATTAACACATGAATATTTATAAATATCCGAATATATTAATGTTTGTATTGAAGAGAAAATTATGGCTACGACTTTGCTTTTATTTTTTTATATGAGTGAATAATCAATCTTGGCGGTTATGGACGGGTGATAAAAGGGTAAAGTATCTCATTTAGGGATGATTCGGTAATAAATAAATAAAATAAAGGAAGGGCGTAGCCCCTTAATTCCTTGTGTGTGGGCAACCAGTGTTAGCCTAACATCAGCTAACTAAATTTTTTGCTTTTGTCGTTTAGAATAGGGCTGTGAAGTAAGTATGTGAGGAACAACCGATAATTTAGTGCTTTTGTGTATTCTTGCTTTCGGGTTCCTCCCTCTCATCATTTAATTCTCGTTCGTGTGATCTTATGTCACCAAAGGCTGGCATGTATATTTTATTTTGTTATTGTTCGATAGTGATAAAAGTCAGTTTGGTTAGCAAGGATCACACCCCAATACGGCGAGCCCAGCCGGAGCATCCGCCATCATGCCAGTGCGGCGAACAAACTGTTCAACAGCGTTTACGTTTCTTTTCCAACCTGGTAAGATAACTAACAAACATGCTTGAGGGACAAAGACAAAAATCCATCTTTTCAACACTATTAATTATTTTGAACAAGGACATATAACATAATAAATGGCGCCCAACGTGGGGCACGAAAGTAAGATTTTAAAGTCAAGTTAATATTTAAATTTTTTTGCGTTAGTGTTGACCACTGGTATAAGTCCCGTTGGAAATAGACCCAGGGTCTCCAACGCGTAGCGATATCAGTGTGTTATAAATAACGACTAGTCAACGCACACTTTGTAAAGTTAAAATTTTAATAGTGAATATCTCTTTTATCGAAAGTTTTTTTTTATTCTTAACATTCTGTAAGTCCCGAGTGAATTTTTATTTAAGTAATAATCACCGCGTAGCGACAGATGTTTGGAGTGGATAAAACCTTGAAGTAGAAGGGAAAACCACTTTAGGAAGCCTGAGCCAATCTGAGACAGACTGTTTGGTATACATACCGCAAGCTCTTCGCTACAATTGCCCCAAATTCTTAAAAATATTATCCATTTGTTCTACCTACAATAAGTCAATTCAGTTTCATACTGGTAGATCGTGTAAATGCCAAGAAATGGTAGACCTAACACAAATAATAACGTGTTAGTAGCACCACCACAAATTTGCTAGAGGTTTATAGGAAACTGAACCATCGTTCATATATCTCACATACTTAGATGAAAAGAAAACAGTAGCTTACCTTCGATAGTATACACTTATGGGTGTACTTGAGCATAGATATGCAGGCGTATGAAGAGGTAAAATTACAAGTCAAAACAAGTAAATTTAAAGTTTTTTTTTAGGTGTAGGAAAATTTAATCGTACTTATGTTTGATTTACCCATACCTTTTATCACCCGAAAAGTCTATAACCATTCTTGAAAAGAAAAAAAAAAAAAGAAACAAAAAAAAAACTCAGTAATTGATATAATAATCATCCTAACTCATTTTAGCATTTTTATTTTTTTTTATTTTTTGTTAAGCTATAAGGCAAAAAGGAAAATCGTCAGTAAAATTTTTTAAGCTTTTGTTAAGAAGCATATATATATACATATTTTTATTATTCTTCCCGTCATTAACTTTGGTGTTTCCGGTTGCTCGTACCGTTTTTCGTATCGAAAGATCTACTTGTTAGGTTTAGCTGAAACAAGACATGGTCTTAACTCGTTCTAATAGGAATCAATTGTTAGCTGAGGGTATAGACGTAAAAAACGTATTTAGAATGGAAGATATACCACGTGCTACAAATGAGACTTTGCCTCCAGTTGGTGTTCCGATAGTTCCGCGGGTGGACTTTAACGCGACAGTAGCTAACGACAGCAGTAACGCCTTCGGTGCAGCAATTCATGTCGTTGGCACAAGGACGTGCCAGCGGTTCTCAAGAATTTGTCAATAGTTCTCAAGTGGCAAATAAGCAGAGCACTTCGATATCATCTCCAGAATTTAGCAGTATCACAGCAAGAAACGTTAGGCAGGAATTTCGGCCCAACATAGCTGAATCATTACCGGTACCGCCAGACAGCCATGTCGGACTGGGGGGGGGGGTGAAATAGTAGGTTTTATTATGGGGGAGTTCACTAGACAGATGCAGTCGTTGCAATTGAATTTACAACAAGAAGTGACACAGGCCGTGAGTCGTGCGGTCGACTGTCGTTTTAATCAGACGGCAAATCAGCAGCCAGCAAGTTCTAGTGCGTCTAGGGGATACCTTAGAACATACGCGCAAACACAAGGACTTCCTTCTTCATTACGTTTTCAACAACCCGCTGGGTAACAATTTTCGTCAGCGAGGGCTTATCCTCAAAACCCTTCACAGGTGCAAGGAGCCAATTTCGATTCACGCGTAGGCCCAACTGATTACAGTGAGTCACCACAGGGTAGGGCAGTTGATCCACTTTCTATGGTCCACGGTAGGGCAGATTTATCGAAGTGGGGCTCGAAATTTATTGGAACTAGCAAGTCGATGAGTGCCGAAGACTTCATTTTTAGAATCGACGTTCTTAGACAGGATTATGGTTTGTCTGCCCGGGAAGTTCAACGGGGTTTTCATACTTTGCTGGAGGAGCAAACTTTGGACTGGTTTTGGAATCATCGAAAATTAAATCCTGTCCAATCGTGGGAAGAACTCGTGGGAGATTTCCTTAGGCAATTTTGGCGATCCGAAAGCGAATTTCAACTCCAGAAAAAGATAATGGATCGACGCCAGGGACCTCAAGAATCGTTCGAGGAATTTAATAACGCTGTACTACGACTAAGAAATCAGCAAAAGTCGCCTTATTCAGAAAGAGACTTAGTTGAAATAATGAAGGGTAACGTCAAGCCAGCGCTCTCGCAATTGTTGTTTTCAGTCAGGATTGAAGGGTTAAATGAATTGTGTTAACAGGACAAAAGGGCAGAGAGTTTAATTACTAATCAGAGATCGCAATACCAACAACGACCGTACGGGACCACAAGAGTACATGAACTAACTTACGAAGTTGAAGACTCACCTGATGCGGGACTAGAGGTGAAAGCTATTTCAGCCAGTAGCAGGTACACGTGTTGGAACTGCAAGCAATTAGGCCACAGCTTCGTGGACTGTCCATCGCCCACACGTCGTATATTTTGTTTTCGGTGTGGTCGCAATGATGTCGTCACACCCAAATTCCCAATTTGTCAGGGAAACATACAGTTGAACAAGTCTCAAATGGGGGAGACTCGTTCGACGCATATTTAAACCCGAACACAAAACAGCATGTCACCGCCGAAACCGCAGGAAAAGTTACGATTTTAGTTAATACAAATAAAGTGGAACCCGTAGAAAAGGAAGTAAGGGTTCGTATGATTAAGCCGTTACACCAGCGAATAGCAGAATACAACTCGGCTAGAGTAAGAATTTTTGGGGAAGTGTCCACACGCATTAAAAAGGCTAGAGAGAGGTATAATAATAGAAGGAAAGTAAGGCAGGAAATTATGTCAGCTTCGCTCTATGAGGGAGAAGACTCGCGTTTCTATGCTAAAATCGGAATTAATGGCGTGTTCGTCGAAAGCCTTCTAGATAGTGGGGCAACAGTAACTTGTTTAGGCAAGGGATGCTTAGAAATAGTACGACAAGCGGGTCTGAAACCATATGATTTTTTTTCATTTATAAAAACTGCCGATGGCAGCCCACACAAAATTGCGGGTCAGGTTAAAGTTAACATCACCTTTAATGATCGGTCTGAGGAGATGATGTTCTATTTAGTTCCCACACTGAGTAGACCTTTGTTCCTAGGGGTAGATTTCCTAAGGAAATTTGGTTTGTTTAATAATGTGAGTAGCCTTACTACCAATAATGTTAATTTATGTCCGGAGAGTGAAGAAGAAAGGAAAGCCTTTTAATTTTTCGGATGATGCTAAAAGCGCATTTGATAGCCTGAAAACCGCTCTTACGACCAGTCCGGTGCTGATACATCTGGATTTCGAGAAACGCTTCTTTGTTCAATGTGACGCTTCAGAAATAGGAATAGGTGCGGTATTGTTCCAGAAGGATGAAACCGAGGTCGAACACCCGATCGCTTTTTTTCCCACAAATTAACGCCAGCTCAGAAGAACTACTCGGTCACCGAGAGGGAGTGTCTCGCAGTTGTCTTAGCTATCAAAAGATTTAGGCCTTACATCGAGTTGATGCCATTCTTGGTGATTACTGACTACAGTAGTCTTAAAAGGCTGATGTCTCACAAGGATCTGACTGGTAGACTAGCCAGGTGGAGTCTACATCTGCAGTCGTATGAATGTAGTGCCCGACGCGCTCTCTCGGTACCATATAGAAGAAGTTTCAGGAAATATATCTAGCCTAATCGATGTAGAATCTGATGCATTTAAATCGGCCTCATATCAAGAGTTAATCGGAAAAGTAAAGGAGAATATTGATCAGCTACCCGATATTAAAGTCGTCGATGGTTTCGTATACAAACGGACACAGATGTATGATGGGGTGCCCCTTAACGAAGATTTCGCATGGAAGCTATGGATACCTTCGGAGTTGACAAAAGAGATTATCGAGAGAAGCCACAACCCACGTCAATCCTCTCATGGAGGTCTAGGGAAAACCATTTATAGAATAAAACATTATTTTTACTGGCCTAATTTAAATGCCAAGGTTAGGTCATTCGTAGCCAACTGTCAGGTTTGTAGAGAGTCGAAGCCTGTCAACACCACTTTAAGGCCACCTATGGGGGCAGAATCGCAGTCTGAACGCCCGTCCCAACGTATCTTCGTTGACTTCTTGGGTCCATACCCACGCACTAAGGGCGGAAATTGTTATATATTTATAGTGCTTGACCATTTGACTAAATTTGTTCTACTAAAAGCTATGGCCAAAGCCAGCACACATAACGTTGTAAAGTTTCTGGTGTCCGAAATTTTTCACAAGTTTGGCACTCCGGAGTCGATAGTATCCGATAACGGAAAACAGTTTGTCAGCAAGGAGTTTAAAGATCTAGTAACCAATTTTGGAGTCAAACATACTAAAACGGCAATTTATTCCCCGCAAGCTAACGCTTCGGAGCGGGTAAATCAATCGATTCTAGCGGCAATACGCTCATATCTGAAGGAAGATCACACGGAATGGGACAAATATTTGTCCGACATTGAATTCTCTTTGCGGTCTTCAGTCGAGTCATCCATCGGAGTTACCCCATACTTCACACTCTTCCGAATAAACATGATAGGTCATGGTAGCGTTTATAAGTTAGCCAGGAAGCTAGGAAGTCTTGAAGACCCAGAGCTAAACATCACCCTAAAGTGCACGAAAATAGACCTGATTAGGCAAAAAGTCCGCGAAAATATTCATAAAGCTTACATACGTGGGCAAAAGGCTTATAACACGCGTTGTCGACAGGTTAAGTTTATACCGGTGCAGGAAGTCTTCCGGCGAAACTTTCAACAAAGCGATTTCAAGAATAATTACAATGCCAAATTAGCTAAGAAGTTTTTAAAGTGTAGAGTCGTGCGTCCGGTAGGAAATAGTTTGTACGAAGTCGAGAACCTGCAGGGGAAATTGCTGGGGGTCTTCCATGCCAAAGATTTGCAGCAGTGACTTTAAAACCTTTAGTGTGATTTTCGGCCCGAAAATCTATAAAACCTAGTCCTGGGTTCAGGAGAACATGGAACCTGTTGAACAGCGTATTTGTTAGGTTTTTTGGAAAATTACAAAATTACCTCTATTATAACCCTGAAACCCAGTACTCGACGGTAGGAATAAGTAATTGCCAAGTCCGAAGCAGGATAAAGATAAGTAGGACCAGAGCACAGCTTTCATAGTAGGGCATTGGTTCCCTTCCATTTCCAGGACCGAAGCGGATCCAGGGAAATCATTGGGTTTGTGGTGTGCGCGTATCCCGGCATGTTATGGCAGGGCATTAGCAGGTGTAAACCTGGGATGTAAGTGTTGTTTAAAAAGGATACTGGTAGGGAGTGTAGGGTTACATTAAAGGTAGTCAAAAGTTAAGAAGAAGAGGAGATAGATATTTAATGTCAAAAGAAGAAAAAAAGATGTCTGTCGAGCGGGAAGATAGAATTCAATGTCAAACGAAAGAAAAAAAAAGATTGCAGTCGATAGATCGAGAATATTCGGTGAAAATGGCTCGTGGTGAGGTGACTACGTGAATTTCAGGAAAAAAAGGCAGAAAGTTTTTGGTCACGAAGCAGTGAACACGGGAAAGTGAAAGTTTTTTTTTTGGAAAAGTGCATAAAATTGGCTCCAAAAGGTGAGAGTCTATGGAAAGACAATGATCTTGAGTGAGGTTCAATTAAACAAACAGTATAGCAGAGCAAACATTTTCGATAAAGGAATAAGAAAAGTGCCGGGAGTGAAAATTTACACTTGAATTCAAAAAACGCCATCAGCTACAACGCCATAAAAGACAAAAATTCAGTCATAACCCGCGGTACTTAGCCGGAAAACGGTCAAAAATAAAGGACGAAACCTACAAAGCCTACAACATCGGCATTCAGACATTGCACCGGTCTATCAAAAGGACCTGAAGGTGTGAGTACGGGCAAAAATTCCATCGCATCCCTGTTCACCGCTGTACATACCGGCTGAGATATGTATCTACATTTTGTAATTACCGGCTAAAACACATACATATATACATTAAATTCTTTTTACCTGTTAAAACATATTTACCTTAAAAGTCTATTTACCTGCCAAGGGAAATATACCTGTAAAATTTTACTTACCTGGAAATTATACTTACCGGCTGAGACATGAAAATGCTACGTACCTGCTAAAAGACACGTAGAGGAGATCTATAGCTACCTGCCAATACCAATATTTTTGAAAAACTATCCCCACCTGTTAATATAAATATACTCGAGAACTGTAACTACCCATTTAAAGACAAAAATACCAAAAGGAAAACTCTGTACATTTACTGGGAGCAGAAACACAGAATACAAAAAGGTTTTGAAAGTGGGATTAGATGTGTGGACGAAGAGCCATCGTCGAATTATACATACACATATAATGTACATAGGTTTACCAGCGAAGACTTCATATAAACGCCCTTCTGGCATAAACGCACCACCGTACCGATAGACGTAGCTGCTCATAATTCCAGTAGGATTACGAGGAGGAAAATCGGACAACAAGTACCAGGCGTCTGGAACGAGGGAGAACAGAGAAGGTCCAGGCAAGCTGAAGGAGATATAAGTATCGCTACACCAGCGGTAGCTCTGGTAAAGTGTTTTATTGTATTTATTTCCATAAGCCTACACTTGAGACTTATTTGAATATTTTATAGAATTATACTCTTTTATATACATGTACATACGTACATTTACGAACGTATATCTATATATATATATATATATATATATATATATATATATATATATATATATATATATATATATATATACATACTTACGTATATAGAGCCAATGTAATTGTGTCATAATTGTTATATATTTCTTTTTATTTGCCCAGTCAAATATCTTTTTAAACCTACGTACCTACATACGTACGCATGTATATATACATACTGTTAATTAACTCGTTTGTTAATTAGATGCTTGTTTTAATCTCAGCACATAAACTGGATTAAAGTGTTAAAGTGTTAAGGTTTATTCAACAACAAACAGTACTTGAACCGAGTTGTTTGAAGAAATGATTTGATGTAGACTCTTTAATGTTCAATAACAAAAAGGCTTTCTTTATTTAAATTTTTCTTCATTTTATACAGAAATATTGATTACTATTAATTTAATATAAAATGTTATTTACTGTTAATTTTACATACTTAGCATTTATGGTATTATGTATCATATTTTAAGTTCATTGGCTGTGTGACCATGAACATGAGGCGAACAAAATACTTAGCATGCAATTTAATGTCTAAAAGGTGATCGTACTACAAAAAACAAACAAATTAACAAAAAATGCATAATAGACAAGAGTGACTTACAAACAGACTATATAATTGTAATAAAATACTTAAGAGTGCAACGAAACTAAAAATGCATAATAAGCAAGAGTTAATCAGAATTATAAAGACAAAAGAATAAAACCATAATAATAAATTTATAAATAAAAAACTATGTTAACTATAAACATGCTCCCCCCGTTGAGCGCAGCTCAAAATCGGTGTTGAATTGCGGTTTGTTGACGATGCTGGACTGACATTTCTTATCTTCTTGAGTTGAAGTGCTGGGTAAACATATTTTGGTCTAAATATGGACTGTGAAATCTGGTGTGGGTTGCAAGTCACGAGGAGCGGGAGTTGGTGTAGTGCGTCTCCTTTTCCTAGGCATTTCAGATTCATTATCGTTTGCTTCAATTGCTTGGTCTTGTACAGATATTTCGTTATCGTCTTCAGTATTTATTGGTAACGGTGCTAAACGTGTAATAGGCCTTCTGAAGTTGCCTGTTAATGTTTTAACATCAGCTACTCGGACGAGACCGTCATCTCCTTGATGTATCTTTATAATTCTACCCAATGGCCATTGTAACGGTGCTGTGTTGTCTTCTTTGATTATTACCATGTCCCCGGTTTTAATATTGTTTGCTTGAGTTTTCCATTTATGTCGATATTGTAGTTCATTCAAATATTCCCTCGACCATCGTCTCCAAAATTCATTTTTGAGATGAGTTACTAGTTTCCACCTGGTCAATAAGTTGCCTCCTTCTTGGTTGCAATTTACGTCAACTTGAGCATTGAGGGGTTCCCCAATTAGGAAGTGGCCCGGAGTTAATGCTGCTAAGTCATTGGGGTTTTCTGACATTGGGCTTATTGGTCTTGAATTGAGAATTCCTTCAATTTCAATGATTACCGTGTCAAGTTCTTCATACGTGAGCGATGCTGTTGACACACTTCTGACGAGAAGATGTTTTGCTGACTTGACCGCAGCTTCCCACAAGCCACCGAAATGTGGTGCTCTTGGGGGTATAAAATGAAATGTTATCCCTCTTGATGTACATTCTCGGTTAATTATTTCTTGAGCTGAGCCAGAATGGATAGTTTCTGATAATTCTGTTAATTGATTCTTTGCTCCTACAAAATTGGTAGCGTTGTCACAATAGAGGTTTCGGCATTGACCTCGCCTACTTACAAATCTTTTTAGTGATCCTATAAACGATTCGGTGGTAAGATCACTCACTAATTCCAGGTGTACTGCCTTGGTAACAAAACAGCAAAACACTGCGATGTAAACATTTTGAGGCCTTTTCCCTCTGATTTTATAATGGACATAAAATGGTCCGCAAAAATCAACTCCAGCGTTGATGAATGGTCGAGCTGGTGTGACACGCGCCGCTGGTAAGTTGCCCATAATCTGATTGAGCAGCCTTGGCTTGGCCTTGGAGCATCGTATACAATGTTGTACAGTAGATCTTGCTGCGGATTTTCCCTTGATTGGCCAATATCTTTGTCTAATGTATGACAGGAGTGCTTGTGGACCGCAATGTCTGTTTTGTTCATGCACCATTTGCATGAGTAGCTTTGCGATTGGGTCATTGTAGGGAAGCAGCATCGGATGTTTGGCGTCATATGAAAGGGAAGATGTGCTTAATCGTCCCCCCACTCTAATTATACCATTTGAATCCAAGAATGGGGTAAGGTTGCTGAAAGGACTTGCCTTACTAACTACATTACTTCTTTTTAAATGTTTTAAGTCGTCTTCGAAATCTGACTGCATTGCTCGTACAATAACTACAAGGGCTTGTTCGAGTTCCATTACTGTCAAGGCGAGTTCTGGACGTGTGTTTATTTTTCTTGTCTTGTTAATAAATCGTAGCATATAGGCTACAATTCTTTGCAATATTCGAAATGATCCCTTGTGATCAACGTTGTAGATTATTGGTGTTGTATTCTCAATTGCTAACACGGTAGCTGTTTTCTTTCGCTCCATGTTACCTTCCAGTATTTCTGTGGCCTTCGAGTATCTTTGTGGCCAAACTGCTTCATGCCCATGTAGGAAGATTGGGCCATAGAACCATAAGTTGCATGATGGTAATGCCTTTGGAGACAGTCCTCGCGATATGATGTCAGCAGGATTTTCTTTTGAAGTTACATGTCGCCATTGTTCGGCCATTGTTAACTCCTGAATCGCGGCTATTCGATTGGCCACAAACGTTTGATGAGATGATGACTGCGAGTTAATCCAGGCCAAAACAATCATTGAGTCTGTCCAGAGGAAGGTAGGCTTATCCTCAAGTTTTAAGTCCTCTTTCACTCGAGCCGTTAGTTGAGCACCTAAGCGTGCTGCACAGAGTTCAAGACGGGGAAGGCTTTGTTGTTTTAAAGGTGCTATTCGTGATTTTGAGCATAGTAGCCTTACTATTATTTGGCCATTTTTTATAATTGACCTTATGTATATTGCTGCCCCATATGCTCTCTCTGAAGCGTCTACAAATGTATGAATTTGCATTTCTGATGCAATCTGCCCTTGGAAGATATGTCTCGAAAACTTGAGGTTGTCTATGTGTGTTAAGTCGTTCCGAAATTTCATCCATTTTGTATGTAGTTCTGCTGGTAGGGCTTCATCCCATTCAAGTTTTAATTGCCACAATTCCTGAATGAACATTTTTGCCGTGACTACAATTGGAGATACAATTCCCAGCGGGTCGAATAATCGAGCCAAATCTGAGACAACTGTTCGTTTAGTAACACGTTTGGTATCACCCAAACATACCTTTATACAAAACTCATCGACTTTTGGTATCCATGTCAATCCCAGGGTTTTGACTGTTTGATGATTTTCGTTGTTAAAATCAATGTTTACTTCTTCGTTCGTTGAGATGTTTTGGAGTAGTTGGTGATGATTTGCACTCCACTTTTGCAAAGTTAGGCCATGCTGTTTTAATATGTGCTTCAATTCTTGCTGAATGGTGATTGTTGTACTCAAACTATCATCTCCTCCCATCCCATCATCGACGTAAAAATTATTGAGTAGAAAGTTGGCTCCAAGAGGGTATCGTGCTATATTCTTTTTTGCGATTTTTTCCAGGCATTTAGTTGCTAAATACGGTGCAGCTCGGGTGCCATAGGTTATTGTGTTCAATTGGTAATGCTTGATTGCTGCAGTTGGACTCTCTCTCCAAATGATGGTTTGAAATTTCCTGTCTTCCGGATGTATAAGCATTTGTCGATACATTTTTTCCACGTCTGTGGTAAACACAAAGCGTGGTATTCGAAAACGGAGTATAATGGAAAAGAGTTCGCTTTGAACGGTTGGCCCAGTGTACATTAAGTCATTTAATGATACACCAGTAGAAGTCTTCGCAGAGGCATCAAAGACTACTCTTAATTTAGTTGTTGAACTTTCAGGCTTGAGTATGCAGTGGTGAGGAATGAAGTAGTTAGGTTTATCTATGGAGTTGGTGTGTATTTCGGTCATATGTCCTAACGACTTATACTCTTCCATGAATCGTATGTATTGCATTTTAATTTCTGGTGTCTTTGCAAGTCGACGCTCTAAAGCAAGAAACCTGTTGAATGCTATTCCCTGAGACTCCCCTAGTTCCTCGGGATTACTGCAAAATGGCAGTCTCACGACAAATCTTCCATTCTGATCGACTGTATAAGTATTTGCGAAATGATTTTCACAAAGCCTTTCTGAAGTAGAAAGTGTTTTATCTGCTGCTTCCACCTTTTCTAGCTCCCATAGTTGCGTAATTGTTTCTTCCAGCTTGATTTCCTCCTCAGTACACATTCCACAGGTTGTCGATGATAGCTGAATTTCACCAACCCTTCCTGAAATAACCCATCCCAATACCGTATTTTGCAAAGTCGGCAGCTCCTTGCCCAATTTTATTTGTCCGATTGAAAATAACTGATGATAAAACTCTGCACCTAGAAGCACATCTATTTTATCAGGACGATTGAATTCCGGGTCTGCAAGTTTGATGTTTTTGGGAATTGGCCAATATTCAATGTTAATTATTTGTGACGGTTGTGAAGATATTATCTGAGGAAGAACAGCTGCTTCGAGTTGCGTCGTGAAGTTGTTTAGTCTAGAATGTAACGTGATATTGACTCTGTGCCGAACCTTAGCGTTGCTTGCTCCGATTCCATTTATATAGATAGAAGCTGGTTTTGTTGAAAGTCCTAAGCGCTTAACTAGTCGCTCACTGACGAAATTAAGTTGAGATCCGGAGTCAAGAATTGCTCGGCATTGTATTTCTTTTCCGTTTGCCTTGACGATGATTAATGCTGTGCTAAGAAGCACGTAATTGCTTGAACTTGAATTTTTAGCTGTGGTTAATGTGGCAGCTTCTTGTGCATTAAGAGTTAAGCTTCCTTTAGATGTCTGGTTCTTTGAAGCCGTGTTGCTTCTGGTTTGTTCTGAGGTTTCTAGGTGAAGAAGTGTGTTGTGTTTTTCGTTACACTTCATGCAGCTTCTAGAAATGCAATTCTTTACGTTATGGCCTGTTTTTAAGCAATTGAAACAATATTTTTTCTTTTGAACGAATTGAAGCCGAGCTACCGGTGATGATTGAAGGAAAATCTTGCAAGCAAATAAGGGGTGTTTACCGTTTCTGCACATGACACAGGAATCGTCTTGAGTTACCACTGAAGTGCAAACCTTCGAAATTGGGTGTTTCTTTTTGACCCCCATTGCTTCAATGGACTGGAAGTGTTTTTCCAAAAACATCAAAAATTCTTTAACTGTTGGAACTTCTCGTGGTTGTAATAGAGACTGTTCAAAGCGCAATCGTGTGTTTCGATCTAGCCTTTTTAGTAATAAGTGCAGCAGAAGCGGGTCCCAAGATGATGTATCAATTTGAAGGTTCTGTAGTGCTAAAAGGCACTCTTGAGTCTTGTCATGAAGCTCTTTAAAGTTGTCACTTATCCTATCATCTGCATCTTCGACCAATTCATGAACTAATCTGCTGACTAGTAATCTCTTGTTGTTGTAGCGGTCTATGACCATCGTCCATGCGGCTTCAAAATTTTCTTCTGTTGCAGCAAAATGTTTTATCAAGTTTGCTGCCTCTCCTACTAAGTGTGTTTTTAAGTACCAAATTTTTTGGACTCCTGTCATTGGTTGATTGACAACCAGTGATAAAAATAGATCATGAAATTCCTGCCATTTCATCTGGTTTCCATCAAATTTGGGTATAGTGATTTTCGGAATAGGTACTGTCAATGTGTCTGAATGCCCAATGTTTTGCCCATGATTACTCTGAACTGTGTTGTCTCTAAGTCTTCTGGAGGCTGCTCGGACCTGCCCTTCAAGCTGGATAAACCTCTCCATATTGTATACATTCTGATTTCCTTCATCACATATTTCTGAGATTTTGTAGTGTAGCTCCTCAATGTCTTGCCATAACCTGGTGGCGGCTATGGCATCGTCATGACTAACGTCATCTGTTAATAGTCGATTGACCGATGCCATCATGGCTGCCTGCCTTCGCATAAGTTTTACCAGCTCACCAACTGGTGCCGTGGCTTTCTTAGCGAGTTCTACCTGTATTTGATCATCTGTATTCGTGGCTTCAGGCATAGGTAGTTTCAGCATTGATACTTCAAACTCCCTCCTGTATTGCTGCACGATATTTAGGATTGATGTGTAATAATCCTTTTGGAAGTAGTCATGGTCGAGTTGAATCTTCTCCAGCTCGCGAATTTGGCTGTCATTGACTTCAAAGGCTGTCCATTCCTCGTCCAGTCTTCTTAATCGCTCTTGGAAGTAGCTTGTTGATGTCTTCCTCGATGCTGCATCCTTTTTATAGTTGCGGATGATGGTTTCGATCCGCTGACCAATTTGCTGCTGAGAAGTAACCAGTTCCGTAAATGAGCTCATGTTGAATTATTTTTTCTTGATGAAAAGATGATATTAACCAATCAATAAACTGACGATCACGTCGGGGTCACCAAAATGTTAATTAACTCGTTTGTTAATTAGATGCTTGTTTTAATCTCAGCACATAAACTGGATTAAAGTGTTAAAGTGTTAAGGTTTATTCAACAACAAACAGTACTTGAACCGAGTTGTTTGAAGAAATGATTTGATGTAGACTCTTTAATGTTCAATACCAAAAAGGCTTTCTTTATTTAAATTTTTCTTCATTTTATACAGAAATATTGATTACTATTAATTTAATATAAAATGTTATTTACTGTTAATTTTACATACTTAGCATTTATGGTATTATGTATCATATTTTAAGTTCATTGGCTGTGTGACCATGAACATGAGGCGAACAAAATACTTAGCATGCAATTTAATGTCTAAAAGGTGATCGTACTACAAAAAACAAACAAATTAACAAAAAATGCATAATAGACAAGAGTGACTTACAAACAGACTATATAATTGTAATAAAATACTTAAGAGTGCAACGAAACTAAAAATGCATAATAAGCAAGAGTTAATCAGAATTATAAAGACAAAAGAATAAAACCATAATAATAAATTTATAAATAAAAAACTATGTTAACTATAAACACATACATATATGTATATATATATATATATATATATATACATACCCTACCTAGCGTATTACCTTTTTTTGTGGTGACAGAGAAAATTCAGCGGTTGGCAGTAGCCAGAAAAGGCAGTATAGGGTTTTGAGCTCAAAACTTTAGGTGCAAAAGAAGAATTAATTTCCGACAACATTTTCCAACGGTAACAAAAAGGGGGGATATACGCAATATTTATGTATATTTTGTAATTATAGTTATAATAACAGTGAAAGGCTCGATACACTAAGTAGAAATAGTTGTACCTCGAGTGTTTCACAGCCCAACAAACTTTAATACGCCGTGTTAGAATAAAGGGTACGGCCGGGTGACAAGTTTGTTTAGCAAATCTCAAGGCAACAAAACCTTGTGATAAAAGTTACTTATTTTTGAATTTAAGACTTACTTAGTGGTAAAGCACATGAACTTTTTATAAATTTTAAACATAAGTACATAAAAGTCACCAGATTTATATATTTTTTTATTGTATTTGCTCAAGAAGGAGTTAAAAAATGAAATCTTTATTTAACATTTTGTTTTGTCTATTACCACACTTAAACCTCCAATAAATTTTTGTTCAATATAAGTAGATTAGTAATGGGGACGATAGTCCTGTTTTGGGAATTCAAAACCGGGAAAAAATAAAAATGATGGCAACCCTGTTATAAATGGGGAGATTTTGGGGATTTTCATGCTGCTATTGTGTGTGTGTGTGCGTGTGTGTGTGTTTGTGTGTGAGTCTGATTCCTTGGTTATGTCTATGCATGTGTATGGGGGTGTTTGTATGTGTGTATGGGAGTGTGTGTGTGTGTGTTTGTGTATGTGTTTTTGTATTTACTTGTATGTTTGATGGTGTCCGATACTTTTGTTGTAGTGGCAAACAATCATTATACCCAGTAGGAAATGTCGATGGTGAAAATGTACTGAGTCGCTTTTGACTTGTCGCTTGTGCGACGTACATACAAATGTATGTATACTGACAAGTTATTGACAAGTCCACCACAAATACACCATATCTGTTTCCTCTTCTTCTTTTATACTGACGGATAGAAGAAAACTTATTATACCAAAATTGTTACTAGAATTTTAGTGTTGACACAAAGACACTTGCTCCCATTCTGACTGCAGGGTAGTTACAAGGGATCTGTGTATTTGTGTGCATATAGTGATTGTTATTTGATAGACTTTCTGCAGCTGTTTTGAGCTATCGTTGGTATGCTTATGTAGGGTTATTGTGTATATATGTACGCATTTATGTTTGCGATCTGTGGGGAAATAATCTAATAGCTGTAGAGATTGGCAACCCTATGGTTGAATGGAAGTGAATGCGGAATGTATTTGGTAATGGATGTATATGTTGTTGTATTAATGTATGCGATCGTTTCTATTTTTGCTTTGAAAAATATCATTGCTTGTGTGAGTTACATCAACACTTTTTCATACATATTTATAAATGAATGTGTATAGGTTTTCTAAGCTATTGACGTTGATATTCTTATTGATATAAGATGTTGTGTTGGCATAGGTTTTATGTGTACAAGTGCAGTTCAGATATTAAATGTTTAGAATCCAATCAGGTTGATAAGTAGAGTTTTTGATAGGGGTAGTGATATTTTTATTTCAATATATTTTACTTTAATGTAACAATTATAGGAAATAGCTTTCGGAGAAATACAGCAAAAACTTATAGAAGCACCTATATTCACGTGTCCCCGATTTTTATCGTACCTTTGTATTGCAAACTGATGTTAGCGATTTTGATATGGGTGTTGCTAGACTGTGGGAATTTCATCATATCTCGTAATACCAACAGAGAAATTAGATTTGACAACTACTACACGATTCTCATATGAATTGGGGGGAATGTGTATATATATATGTGTGTGTGTGTGTGTGTGTGTGTGTATGTAGTGTGTGTGTGTGTGTGTGTGTGTCTGTGCATGTTTGTATTAATTTCATCATATGTCATAATACCGTCAGATAAATTAGATTTGATAACTACAACGCGATTCTCATATAAAGTATATAAGAAGAAGAAATAATGTAGATTGTCATCAGTCTGCTCTGATATCTCAACAAGTGACAACCTATTTTCCCAACCAAACTTTCTAAGGTGTTTGAAATCCAAAAACTATAAAATTGCTAAAACTAATTATTGTTTGCTAAACAAGTTTATAGTGCATAAAAAATAATTAAATAAATTGTTTATAACTGAAATAAATTGTTTATTAATAAAATAATTAAATAAATTGTTTATAAATATAATAATTAAATTAATTAATAAACGAATAAATAATTAAATAAAATGAATACTACAAGTTGTACCATCTGCAATAAAGTCTTTCTGACTCAAACAAAACTAAATCAGCATATTGAAACGCACTCATATGCTAGCCAATCAAACTAAATCTTCAAAACAAATATTGTGAGGATTGTGATGAGATGATCCAATCAAATGGTTATATGGCTCATGTCAGAACCACAAAACATAAAAACAGTTGTCAACAAGAACGTATTGGAGATTTTCTCACAAAAAGAGCAAGCAACTTCAATGGGAGGATCGAGACATATATTGTCCTAAACAAAAATGTGGGTGTCTTGTTTCCGGAGGAGTTTCTGAAATCTGCCAAGAGCTCCATAGTACAACAAATCAATGAACGTAGTAGGGTACATACTACATTTAAATTTAATATGGAGCTCACGTGTGATTATATGAAGATGGTGAATGATGAGATTAATGTTTCCCAACTTGTTCATATTTCGAAAATGATGATGGTTACTTTATCTGATGACATAGAGGATATGTATAAGAAACAAACCGAGGAGCTAAGAGCCAAAATGGAAGAATTTCAAGAGAGGGATAGCGGATGGACCTTGATTTCAATAAATTCCCTTGAAGTTAATATAAACAAGGCGTCCATAATAAGAGGATCGAGCTTTATCCCTCTTCCAAAAAATATTGCAATGAAACGTGCATGCATAAATGTCGAGAACTGTGATGTTTATTGCTTTAAATGGTGTCTTATTGCGGCTTTGAATGTAAACAGTGGTCTGAGTCCTAAACAACGGAAAAACTGTAGAAATTTCAATATTGCAAACATTTCTGATGAGAATATTAATATAGGGGAAGTTGTATTAAATTTTAAAGACCTAGAGTTTCCACTCCCATTGAAGCAGATACAAAAATTTGAAAGTCAAAATTATGTGAGCATCAATGTATTTGGTCACAATGGAACATCGCTTATAGGACCATACTGCATAACAAAAGGAGAAAAACATGTTCATATTAATCTCTTATTGCTCCACTCCAATGAAAACTTCCACTATGTACTCATCAATGATATATCAAAGTAAGTTTCATTTGTGCATTTAAGCGAAATATGTTTTCATATCTATTTAAACAGTTACTTATTATTGTTATGTTAATTTACATACTATTTTATTTTCTATATTTTCTTCAGACTTCTTCGTTCCAACATGACGTCACACAGAAGTAAGATTCTGATATGCAACACCTGCCTATATTATACACATGATGATTATGTGTATAATCATCACAAAAACGTTTGCGGCAAAAAAGTCATCAGAATGCCAGAAGATGGATCTATTATCAAGTTTACGAAGCACTACAAACAGTTAAATGTACCATTTGTAATATACGCAGACTTTGAGTCCATTTTAGAAAAAGTCAATGATCCTGTAAGTAAAAGCACTACAAATGTACAGAAACACCATGCGTGTGCATTCGGGTATTTTATTAATTGTAGTTTTAAGAGAGAAAATAATTTATATAGGAATTATTTTGGTGAAGATTCGGCAAATGTATTTATTAAAAAAATAGTTGAAGATTGTACCGATATTTATCTAAATTATTTAATTAAAGTTAAGAAAATGTTCATAACCCCAATTGAAATAGCTCAATATAATAATGCAAAAAATTGTTATATATGTAAGAAAATATTAAATAACGATAAAGTTAGAGATCATTGTCATCTTACGGGCAATTATCGTGGGGCAGCTCATAGCGAATGTAATTTGAATTATAAAACACCTCAGTTTATACCGGTTATCCTGCATAATCTTTCTGCATATGATATACACCTATTTTTCAAAGAACTTTCTACTATAAAATACTCCACAATAAAAGTGATTCCCCAGAACACAGAGTGTTATATTTCTCTTTCAATTTTCATCAGATTAGATGAAAAATATGGATTCGAAATAAGATTTATAGACTCGTTTAGATTTATGGCTTCGAGCTTAGATACGTTAGCGAAAAATCTTGATAGCAATGATTTCAATACTATTCGATCATGTTTCGTTGATGAAGATCATTTCAACCTGATTAGAAGAAAGGGTGTATTTCCGTACTCTTACATGGATTCCATGACTAAGTTTAAGGAAACTAAGCTCCCTAGTAGAGACGAGTTCTTCAATATTCTAACGAATGAAGAATGTGATGTATTCGAGTATGAACATGCTCAAAAAATATGGAGGGTGTTTAACTGTAAAACCCTCCTTGACTATACTGAGCTCTACTTAAAGACAGATGTTCTACTTCTAGCCGAGGTGTTTGAAAATTTTAGGAAAATTTGTAGAGATATATACGATTTGGACCCCTGCCACTATTATACAGCACCAGGCTTATCCTGGGATGCAATGTTGAAAACCACAGAAGTTTCACTGGAACAGTTCACTGATTCCGAAATGTATATGTTTATGCAAAACGGAATTAGAGGTGGACTAGTTCAATGCTCGCAAAGATATTCCAAAGCAAATAACAAATATTTGGAAGATTTTGATCCATCAAAGCCATCAGAATTTCTTGTATATTTAGACGCTAACAATTTGTATGGTTGGGCGATGTCGGAATATCTTCCTTGCGGTGAATTTGAGTGGGTATGTGATACTGATTTTGATGTTAAAAAAATTTCTGATACTGCAGAGTATGGGTACATTTTGGAAGTGGATATAGATTATCCGGATTCAGTGCATGATCTTCATAATGATTTGCCATTTTGTCCCCAAAATAAGACCGTGGGGGGATCCAAAATCAAAAAATTAGTTGCAGACTTACACTTAAAAACAAATTACACCATACACTATAGAGTTTTAAAACAAGCCATTTCAAATGGCATCATTTTAAAACAAATCCATAGAATACTCAGATTTAAGCAATCCCCTTGGCTTAAAAAATATATTGACTTAAACACATTTCATAGGACAAATGCTAAAAATAACTTTGAAAAAGATTTCTTCAAACTTTTAAACAATGCTGTTTACGGGAAGACAATGGAAAACATTGAAAAACGTAGGGACATTAGAATTACTTCATCCTGGGAAACAACAAATAGGAATCATTTAGGTCTCAGAGCATTAATTGCGAAACCAAATTTTAAGCAGTTGACAAAATTTTCTGATGATATGTATGCGGTAGAGTTAGAAAAAATGGAACCACTATATGATAAACCCATATATGTTGGTTTTACAGTACTGGAGTTATCCAAGTGGAGAATGTATGACTTCCATTATGGCTTCATGAAGCCTAAATTTGGAGACGACATTTCTCTCAACTATATGGATACTGACTCATTTATTTATTCAATTAAAACTGATGATTTTTACGATGACATCCGTAATGACATTAGTTTGAATTTTGATACGTCAGAATATCCTATAGATAATCAATTTCGTTTGCCGCTACTAAATAAGAAGGTTTTAGGAATGATGAAAGATGAAAACCATGGGGATATAATGACAGAGTTTGTTGGTTTAAGAGCAAAAATGTATTCTCTGTCGACTCTTCGCTCGGAAGCTATTAAAAAATCAAAAGGGGTCAAAAAGTCTGTAATTAAAAAGTTGTACATTAATGATTACAAAAGTTGCTTATTCGAATCCAAAATTATCTCGGATGAATTGTTTTTGTTTAGATCTAAAACACATCAACTATATACCCAAAAACTACATAAAATAGCACTTAGCTTTTCTGATGATAAAAGAAATATAATGAAAGATAAAATAAGAACGCGCGCTTGGGGACATTACATAGACCGAAATAATGATGTAATGGATGCAGAATAGAATGATTCCTACTAAATTGCATGTAAGATGTCAATGAAAATTTAATTTTGTACTAATTGTATTTATTTATTAATGTATTTCTTTAATTATTTATCAATTTATTTATTATTCACTTATTTGTTTATTAATAAATTTATGTATTTATTATTTATTTGTTTATTAATTTATTAATTAGTTTATTCCTTTATTCCTTTATTAATTTACTTATCTATTAATTTATTTATTGTTTATATATTTGTTTATGAATTTATCTATTAATTTTAGTATTTTATTTACACAAAAGTATGTAAAAATTTAATGCTTTAAAGCTTTTATCTTTTTACCTATATCTAAGTTATCTTTAATTAAAAATTAAATATTAGATTAATGATCTTTTTTCTTTTTATATCTGTATATTTTTATTTATAAATAGAGTTAAATTTGTATTGGTACTAAGATTTTTAAGAAAAAATGATAAATAAAATATTGAAAAAATAATAATATATATAAATGGTTTTTATTTCATCTTAAATTTACTTAATAGAAATTTTAACTACAAATGTCCAACATTTTTATATTTTGTTTCTTTATGGGCTTTACTTCGCTAGATCAAAAAATTTTTCTTTTTGCTTATTTACAAATTCTTGTTTTTTCTTTTCATATCACTTAAACATGAACAGTCTTGTTATCTTTGAAAGGGTCTGCACAAAACAAATCGAATTTCACAATATTATGAAATTCCATTATATTTCATTAGGTATTTTCTTATCGACACCAACTGCTTTAACACCATCTCATTTACGTTTGCTAACAGCAAATAGTACAATAGGTGTCAGCTATTAGATCAGCTTATCAGCTATTAGATCAGCTTATTAGCACCTGGTCTGTTTTTCAGATCAGCTTTTCAGGAGCTGGTCTGGTTTTCAGATCAGCTTATCAGGACCTGGTCTGGTTTTCAGATCAGCTTATCAGGACCTGGTCTGGTTTTCAGATCAGCTTTTCAGGACCTGGTCTGGTTTTCAGATCAGCTTTTCAGGACCTGGTCTGGTTTTCAGATCAGCTTATCAGGACCTGGTCTGGTTTTCAGATCAGCTTTTCAGGACCTGGTCTGGTTTTCAGATCAGCTTTTCAGGACCTGGTCTGGTTTTCAGATCAGCTTATCAGGACCTGGTCTGGTTTTCAGATCAGGCTATCAGGACCTGGTCTGGTTTTCAGATCAGCTTATCAGGAGCTGGTCTGATTTTCAGGTCAGCTTATTAGGAGCTGGACTGATTTTCAGGTCAGCTTATTAGGAGCTGGTCTGGTTTTCAGGTCAGATGAAATAACTAAAGTCTATCTTTTATTAGCAGTATTTTTTTTTCTATAACGAAAATCGTTTAATTCAATATATTTGCTTATAATCAAAAATCCATATTTATCCTTCCAACACTCTACAAATTTTTTAAAACTTGTCAAAATTCATATTACTGCCAACATGAACCTTTTAAACATGCTTCATATTTTCCTCATCTTACTTAAACATTATAATTACATTTGCATTGTCTCTTATTAAATGCTTATAGCCATATTCATAAAAATTTTAAACAGCATTTCAAATGTTGTTTGAGCAAAATTCGCTAAAATTGTATTCATAATAGAATATTAGCGTAAAAACGTTTTTTAACTTGCGTAAATCACCAAATCTTAAAAATTAAAGGCACCCATATTTAAAATAATTTTGAATTGACGTCGTTGTAGTTTTGCTTCTTGTTTATTTATATTTTTAACTTTGTCTGTATGTATGTATGTATGCATGTATTAAGAATTATGCTTATGTTTGGCACAAGTAGAATGAGTCATCATTCTTCTGTCGCCCCATACAAAAATATACACGTACACGTACATATGTATGTATATTATTCTGCTTTCCACATGCAACATCAGCAAATATCATAATTGAAATGTATTAAGCTTCATTACCAGAAAAAAATAAATGTATAATAACCCATTCGTTTAATTATGAAATTATGTAATTTCTTTAACTATTCATATTTGTAGTAGTATATAGATAATTTTAGTATAAATATATGTTTTTAAACCTCAGATAGTAGTAGGGAACTGGGCATCCGGCGTAGATTAAAATTTTTAAGTTTAATTACCCATAACCCCGACAAAGGACACCCAGAAATTATTACACAACCCAAATCACTGAAAGACTCAAATTTCCACGGTCATGCAGACAGACAGAGAGAGAGAGAGACAGACATACACTTAATGTAAACAAAAACTCCTTATGTTAAAAAAATAAGAGTGACTTATTGAACCACCCTCGAAAAATATTTAAAGGACTTATTGAACCACCCTCGTAGGTATCAAATTTCAAGAATTTTAAAATTTTCAAATTTTAATTACCCAAATTTAACAATTTCACCAACAATTTTAATTGTCCCCGGATGCCCAGTTCCCTACTACTATCTGAGGTTTAAAAACATATATTTATACTAAAATTATCTATATACTACTACAAATATGAATAGTTAAAGAAATTACATAATTTCATAATTAAACGAATGGGTTATTATACATTTATTTTTTTCTGGTAATGAAGCTTAATACATTTCAATTATGATATTTGCTGATGTTGCATGTGGAAAGCAGAATAATATACATACATATGTACGTGTACGTGTATATTTTTGTATGGGGCGACAGAAGAATGATGACTCATTCTACTTGTGCCAAACATAAGCATAATTCTTAATACATGCATACATACATACATACAGACAAAGTTAAAAATATAAATAAACAAGAAGCAAAACTACAACGACGTCAATTCAAAATTATTTTAAATATGGGTGCCTTTAATTTTTAAGATTTGGTGATTTACGCAAGTTAAAAAACGTTTTTACGCTAATATTCTATTATGAATACAATTTTAGCGAATTTTGCTCAAACAACATTTGAAATGCTGTTTAAAATTTTTATGAATATGGCTATAAGCATTTAATAAGAGACAATGCAAATGTAATTATAATGTTTAAGTAAGATGAGGAAAATATGAAGCATGTTTACAAGGTTCATGTTGGCAGTAATATGAATTTTGACAAGTTTTAAAAAATTTGTAGAGTGTTGGAAGGATAAATATGGATTTTTGATTATAAGCAAATATATTGAATTAAACGATTTTCGTTATAGAAAAAAAAAATACTGCTAATAAAAGATAGACTTTAGTTATTTCATCTGACCTGAAAACCAGACCAGCTCCTAATAAGCTGACCTGAAAATCAGTCCAGCTCCTAATAAGCTGACCTGAAAATCAGACCAGCTCCTGATAAGCTGATCTGAAAACCAGACCAGGTCCTGATAGCCTGATCTGAAAACCAGACCAGGTCCTGATAAGCTGATCTGAAAACCAGACCAGGTCCTGAAAAGCTGATCTGAAAACCAGACCAGGTCCTGAAAAGCTGATCTGAAAACCAGACCAGGTCCTGATAAGCTGATCTGAAAACCAGACCAGGTCCTGAAAAGCTGATCTGAAAACCAGACCAGGTCCTGAAAAGCTGATCTGAAAACCAGACCAGGTCCTGATAAGCTGATCTGAAAACCAGACCAGGTCCTGATAAGCTGATCTGAAAACCAGACCAGCTCCTGAAAAGCTGATCTGAAAAACAGACCAGGTGCTAATAAGCTGATCTAATAGCTGATAAGCTGATCTAATAGCTGACACCTATTGTACTATTTGCTGTTAGCAAACGTAAATGAGATGGTGTTAAAGCAGTTGGTGTCGATAAGAAAATACCTAATGAAATATAATGGAATTTCATAATATTGTGAAATTCGATTTGTTTTGTGCAGACCCTTTCAAAGATAACAAGACTGTTCATGTTTAAGTGATATGAAAAGAAAAAACAAGAATTTGTAAATAAGCAAAAAGAAAAATTTTTTGATCTAGCGAAGTAAAGCCCATAAAGAAACAAAATATAAAAATGTTGGACATTTGTAGTTAAAATTTCTATTAAGTAAATTTAAGTTGAAATAAAAACCATTTATATATATTATTATTTTTTCAATATTTTATTTATCATTTTTTCTTAAAAATCTTAGTACCAATACAAATTTAACTCTATTTATAAATAAAAATATACAGATATAAAAAGAAAAAAGATCATTAATCTAATATTTAATTTTTAATTAAAGATAACTTAGATATAGGTAAAAAGATAAAAGCTTTAAAGCATTAAATTTTTACATACTTTTGTGTAAATAAAATACTAAAATTAATAGATAAATTCATAAACAAATATATAAACAATAAATAAATTAATAGATAAGTAAATTAATAAAGGAATAAAGGAATAAACTAATTAATAAATTAATAAACAAATAAATAATAAATACATAAATTTATTAATAAACAAATAAGTGAATAATAAATAAATTGATAAATAATTAAAGAAATACATTAATAAATAAATACAATTAGTACAAAATTAAATTTTCATTGACATCTTACATGCAATTTAGTAGGAATCATTCTATTCTGCATCCATTACATCATTATTTCGGTCTATGTAATGTCCCCAAGCGCGCGTTCTTATTTTATCTTTCATTATATTTCTTTTATCATCAGAAAAGCTAAGTGCTATTTTATGTAGTTTTTGGGTATATAGTTGATGTGTTTTAGATCTAAACAAAAACAATTCATCCGAGATAATTTTGGATTCGAATAAGCAACTTTTGTAATCATTAATGTACAACTTTTTAATTACAGACTTTTTGACCCCTTTTGATTTTTTAATAGCTTCCGAGCGAAGAGTCGACAGAGAATACATTTTTGCTCTTAAACCAACAAACTCTGTCATTATATCCCCATGGTTTTCATCTTTCATCATTCCTAAAACCTTCTTATTTAGTAGCGGCAAACGAAATTGATTATCTATAGGATATTCTGACGTATCAAAATTCAAACTAATGTCATTACGGATGTCATCGTAAAAATCATCAGTTTTAATTGAATAAATAAATGAGTCAGTATCCATATAGTTGAGAGAAATGTCGTCTCCAAATTTAGGCTTCATGAAGCCATAATGGAAGTCATACATTCTCCACTTGGATAACTCCAGTACTGTAAAACCAACATATATGGGTTTATCATATAGTGGTTCCATTTTTTCTAACTCTACCGCATACATATCATCAGAAAATTTTGTCAACTGCTTAAAATTTGGTTTCGCAATTAATGCTCTGAGACCTAAATGATTCCTATTTGTTGTTTCCCAGGATGAAGTAATTCTAATGTCCCTACGTTTTTCAATGTTTTCCATTGTCTTCCCGTAAACAGCATTGTTTAAAAGTTTGAAGAAATCTTTTTCAAAGTTATTTTTAGCATTTGTCCTATGAAATGTGTTTAAGTCAATATATTTTTTAAGCCAAGGGGATTGCTTAAATCTGAGTATTCTATGGATTTGTTTTAAAATGATGCCATTTGAAATGGCTTGTTTTAAAACTCTATAGTGTATGGTGTAATTTGTTTTTAAGTGTAAGTCTGCAACTAATTTTTTGATTTTGGATCCCCCCACGGTCTTATTTTGGGGACAAAATGGCAAATCATTATGAAGATCATGCACTGAATCCGGATAATCTATATCCACTTCCAAAATGTACCCATACTCTGCAGTATCAGAAATTTTTTTAACATCAAAATCAGTATCACATACCCACTCAAATTCACCGCAAGGAAGATATTCCGACATCGCCCAACCATACAAATTGTTAGCGTCTAAATATACAAGAAATTCTGATGGCTTTGATGGATCAAAATCTTCCAAATATTTGTTATTTGCTTTGGAATATCTTTGCGAGCATTGAACTAGTCCACCTCTAATTCCGTTTTGCATAAACATATACATTTCGGAATCAGTGAACTGTTCCAGTGAAACTTCTGTGGTTTTCAACATTGCATCCCAGGATAAGCCTGGTGCTGTATAATAGTGGCAGGGGTCCAAATCGTATATATCTCTACAAATTTTCCTAAAATTTTCAAACACCTCGGCTAGAAGTAGAACATCTGTCTTTAAGTAGAGCTCAGTATAGTCAAGGAGGGTTTTACAGTTAAACACCCTCCATATTTTTTGAGCATGTTCATACTCGAATACATCACATTCTTCATTCGTTAGAATATTGAAGAACTCGTCTCTACTAGGGAGCTTAGTTTCCTTAAACTTAGTCATGGAATCCATGTAAGAGTACGGAAATACACCCTTTCTTCTAATCAGGTTGAAATGATCTTCATCAACGAAACATGATCGAATAGTATTGAAATCATTGCTATCAAGATTTTTCGCTAACGTATCTAAGCTCGAAGCCATAAATCTAAACGAGTCTATAAATCTTATTTCGAATCCATATTTTTCATCTAATCTGATGAAAATTGAAAGAGAAATATAACGCTCTGTGTTCTGGGGAATCACTTTTATTGTGGAGTATTTTATAGTAGAAAGTTCTTTGAAAAATAGGTGTATATCATATGCAGAAATATTATGCAGGATAACCGGTATAAACTGAGGTGTTTTATAATTCAAACTACATTCGCTATGAGCTGCCCCACGATAATTGCCCGTAAGATGACAATGATCTCTAACTTTATCGTTATTTAATATTTTCTTACATATATAACAATTTTTTGCATTATTATATTGAGCTATTTCAATTGGGGTTATGAACATTTTCTTAACTTTAATTAAATAATTTAGATAAATATCGGTACAATCTTCAACTATTTTTTTAATAAATACATTTGCCGAATCTTCACCAAAATAATTCCTATATAAATTATTTTCTCTCTTAAAACTACAATTAATAAAATACCCGAATGCACACGCATGGTGTTTCTGTACATTTGTAGTGCTTTTACTTACAGGATCATTGACTTTTTCTAAAATGGACTCAAAGTCTGCGTATATTACAAATGGTACATTTAACTGTTTGTAGTGCTTCGTAAACTTGATAATAGATCCATCTTCTGGCATTCTGATGACTTTTTTGCCGCAAACGTTTTTGTGATGATTATACACATAATCATCATGTGTTAATATAGGCAGGTGTTGCATATCAGAATCTTACTTCTGTGTGACGTCATGTTGGAACGAAGAAGTCTGAAGAAAATATAGAAAATAAAATAGTATGTAAATTAACATAACAATAATAAGTAACTGTTTAAATAGATATGAAAACATATTTCGCTTAAATGCACAAATGAAACTTACTTTGATATATCATTGATGAGTACATAGTGGAAGTTTTCATTGGAGTGGAGCAATAAGAGATTAATATGAACATGTTTTTCTCCTTGTGTTATGCAGTATGGTCCTATAAGCGATGTTCCATTGTGACCAAATACATTGATGCTCACATAATTTTGACTTTCAAATTTTTGTATCTGCTTCAATGGGAGTGGAAACTCTAGGTCTTTAAAATTTAATACAACTTCCCCTATATTAATATTCTCATCAGAAATGTTTGCAATATTGAAATTTCTACAGTTTTTCCGTTGTTTAGGACTCAGACCACTGTTTACATTCAAAGCCGCAATAAGACACCATTTAAAGCAATAAACATCACAGTTCTCGACATTTATGCATGCACGTTTCATTGCAATATTTTTTGGAAGAGGGATAAAGCTCGATCCTCTTATTATGGACGCCTTGTTTATATTAACTTCAAGGGAATTTATTGAAATCAAGGTCCATCCGCTATCCCTCTCTTGAAATTCTTCCATTTTGGCTCTTAGCTCCTCGGTTTGTTTCTTATACATATCCTCTATGTCATCAGATAAAGTAACCATCATCATTTTCGAAATATGAACAAGTTGGGAAACATTAATCTCATCATTCACCATCTTCATATAATCACACGTGAGCTCCATATTAAATTTAAATGTAGTATGTACCCTACTACGTTCATTGATTTGTTGTACTATGGAGCTCTTGGCAGAAACAAGACACCCACATTTTTGTTTAGGACAATATATGTCTCGATCCTCCCATTGAAGTTGCTTGCTCTTTTTGTGAGAAAATCTCCAATACGTTCTTGTTGACAACTGTTTTTATGTTTTGTGGTTCTGACATGAGCCATATAACCATTTGATGGGATCATCTCATCACAATCCTCACAATATTTGTTTTGAAGATTTAGTTTGATTGGCTAGCATATGAGTGCGTTTCAATATGCTGATTTAGTTTTGTTTGAGTCAGAAAGACTTTATTGCAGATGGTACAACTTGTAGTATTCATTTTATTTAATTATTTATTCGTTTATTAATTAATTTAATTATTATATTTATAAACAATTTATTTAATTATTTTATTAATAAACAATTTATTTCAGTTATAAACAATTTATTTAATTATTTTTTATGCACTATAAACTTGTTTAGCAAACAATAATTAGTTTTAGCAATTTTATAGTTTTTGGATTTCAAACACCTTAGAAAGTTTGGTTGGGAAAATAGGTTGTCACTTGTTGAGATATCAGAGCAGACTGATGACAATCTACATTATTTCTTCTTCTTATATACTTTATATGAGAATCGCGTTGTAGTTATCAAATCTAATTTATCTGACGGTATTATGACATATGATGAAATTAATACAAACATGCACAGACACACACACACACACACACACTACATACACACACACACACACACACACACACACACATATATATATACACATTCCCCCCAATTCATATGAGAATCGTGTAGTAGTTGTCAAATCTAATTTCTCTGTTGGTATTACGAGATATGATGAAATTCCCACAGTCTAGCAACACCCATATCAAAATCGCTAACATCAGTTTGCAATACAAAGGTACGATAAAAATCGGGGACACGTGAATATAGGTGCTTCTATAAGTTTTTGCTGTATTTCTCCGAAAGCTATTTCCTATAATTGTTACATTAAAGTAAAATATATTGAAATAAAAATATCACTACCCCTATCAAAAACTCTACTTATCAACCTGATTGGATTCTAAACATTTAATATCTGAACTGCACTTGTACACATAAAACCTATGCCAACACAACATCTTATATCAATAAGAATATCAACGTCAATAGCTTAGAAAACCTATACACATTCATTTATAAATATGTATGAAAAAGTGTTGATGTAACTCACACAAGCAATGATATTTTTCAAAGCAAAAATAGAAACGATCGCATACATTAATACAACAACATATACATCCATTACCAAATACATTCCGCATTCACTTCCATTCAACCATAGGGTTGCCAATCTCTACAGCTATTAGATTATTTCCCCACAGATCGCAAACATAAATGCGTACATATATACACAATAACCCTACATAAGCATACCAACGATAGCTCAAAACAGCTGCAGAAAGTCTATCAAATAACAATCACTATATGCACACAAATACACAGATCCCTTGTAACTACCCTGCAGTCAGAATGGGAGCAAGTGTCTTTGTGTCAACACTAAAATTCTAGTAACAATTTTGGTATAATAAGTTTTCTTCTATCCGTCAGTATAAAAGAAGAAGAGGAAACAGATATGGTGTATTTGTGGTGGACTTGTCAATAACTTGTCAGTATACATACATTTGTATGTACGTCGCACAAGCGACAAGTCAAAAGCGACTCAGTACATTTTCACCATCGACATTTCCTACTGGGTATAATGATTGTTTGCCACTACAACAAAAGTATCGGACACCATCAAACATACAAGTAAATACAAAAACACATACACAAACACACACACACACACTCCCATACACACATACAAACACCCCCATACACATGCATAGACATAACCAAGGAATCAGACTCACACACAAACACACACACACGCACACACACACACAATAGCAGCATGAAAATCCCCAAAATCTCCCCATTTATAACAGGGTTGCCATCATTTTTATTTTTTCCCGGTTTTGAATTCCCAAAACAGGACTATCGTCCCCATTACTAATCTACTAATATATTATCTATATATATAAGATACTAGTTTAAAAATAGACATCTAAAAGCAAGATATCTGCTTCGTTTGATTAACACATGAATATTTATAAATATCCGAATATATTAATTTTTGTCTTGAAGAGAAAATTATGGCTACGACTTTGCTTTTATTTTTTTATATGAGTGAATAATCAATCTTGGCGGTTATTAACGGGTGATAAAAGGGTAAAGTATCTCATTTAGGGATGATTCGGTATTAAATACGGATTCTGGGCCCGAGCCATCATGGTAAAGCAAGAGCGTAGCCCCTTAATTCCTTGTGGGTGGGCAACCAGTGTTAGCCTAACATCAGCTAACTAAATTTTTTTGCTTTTGTCGTGTAAAATAGGGCTGTGAAGTAAGTATGTGAGGAACAACCGATAATTTAGTGCTTTTGTGTATTCTTGCTTTCGGGTTCCTCCCTCTCATCATTTAATTCTCATTCGTGTGATCTTATGTCACCAAAGGCTGGCATGTATATTTTATTTTGTTATTGTTCGATAGTGATAAAAGTCAGTTTGGTTGGCAAGGACCACACCCCAATACGGCGACCTCAGCCGGAGCATCCGCCATCATGCCAGCGCGGCTAACAAACTGTTCAGCAGCGTTTACGTTTCTTTTCCAACCTGGTAAGGTAATTAACAAACATGCTTGAGGGACAAAGACAAAAATCCATCTTGTCAACACTATTAATAATTTTGAACAAGGACATATAACATAATAAAGTCCAATTTTGACCATGCACCCGGTTTGGCTTTAGGCGTTGTAATTTCTACTTTTGTGCAGTACATTTTCGCCTTTGTATTGCTTACATTTATAATCTGAAAGAAATTGTTAATATACACATACAGACCAAACGGCTGGACCAATTTTTACCGATTTTCTTCAAACATAGCTAATAGTGTCCTGCACAAGATATCTTATAAGAACTTTAAGACATGAGGGATTTTTCAAATGCTCTACTATAGCGAAATCTTCTAAAACAAATGTTAACAACACTGTTTGCAAGAAATTTATTTCAGTATTGTAGGTATAGGAGTAAAGAAGAAAATTTGTGATGCTTGCTTCTTTCTACGCATGAGCGCATGTTCAAACGTCATGCATATATGTGAGTATGATCTTTTTTTTCCGCGCACATGCAAACGCACACACATGCATTAACATTAGTTGTATGCAGTTAAGCACATAATAGCTTACTATCTATATCTTACACACACACTCAAACGTACAGTATGCAAAATAACAAGCATATACAAATCGACACTACTTCTTTTGAGTGTTTGTTACAAACAAGGCATATCAAACAGGTACACGTATCAGGCATATTGCTCATCCGCTGATTTATTGTTAACAAGTTTATAAGGAAGAATTCGTTTGATAATTACTTTTGTGCCTTGTTTGATGCATACAAATTTTTGACAATTACTTCGTAAAGCTATGTAAGAAGCACAGCGTTGCCACATAGTTTTGTCTAGTGTATATACCTGTATTAAATATGCTTGGTTACAAACAAGCATTCTTGGCGACAATGCTGTTAACACTGACATACACGTACACCAATACATCCATCGTGCTTCGCTTATAGTAAGACAGCATTTATTATTGATTTAGTATAATACATACGACGTGAATACATTTAAAAAACATGACGTATTTACATTTCAAGACTGTTTACGCAGGTCTCTAATAGCTTAGAACACACTCGTTCAAGTCACCTTTCAGACACAAGAAACTAAATCAAAACCGGTCCAGCCGTTAAGTCTATACATGGACTTGTACAGATACGCAGATATATAGACGCACACAATACAAACTTATAACGTCCATACTGCTACCAAACTGTGGAGTTCCCGTGCCCAAATGTGAAATTCGCTCCATTCATTACACCAATTGGCTAAACTGCAGCAGCTTTTTCTTGTTGTAAATTACATTTCTTTTTATTTTCTTAACTTTTAATTATTTTATAATATATTTTAATTTTTTTATAGTTTTGTTTATTTATGTGAACTTTTTGGTTTAAGACGACTAGAATTTATTAATTGCCCGCCTTGACGTTTATTGTGAGTCAAATCGTGTTGTACATACCCAAATAAACTGACATCTGTTACGGGTTTGAATAAAAATCGTCAACACTCGTGTTCTAAAACCCCGAAAATTAAATAATGCTAACATGTTAGCGCTTTTTTATTAACTAGTCGTGTTCTACAAACAGGCTGTAAGTGTTTTTAAACGAAGTAGATTTTTTTAATAAATCAAGAATTAAAATTTGTTAAAGTCAGCTATTTAATGAAATTTATGCTTGTACTTACTCTCGCAAGATGTTCTTGAGCCATCGATGTACGGTTTTCCATGGCAGTGTTAGCGGAAAAAAGTGCAACGCACTCTCTTATGGCAAGTGATGTTCGCTAAAAGCAAATAGTGGGTGATTGACAAATATTCTTTTCGACTTTCGATAGAGATCCATGTGATAGCCAATATAATTGGTTGCGGCGTTGATAAATAGAACGGAGCAATTACGGTTTTTGGTTGAATGCTGCAATATAAAAAGTAATATTTTACTGACAAAATATAGCGAAAAATCTCGATGAAGCCATTTGATTTCAGTGTTGGCAAAAACACAAAACACATAATTCACTTATATATGTACATACGTGTGTGTCTGCCGGCCAGACCATTATGTGGATGTGGACTTATAAACACTGTTTAAGGGTTTTGTTATGACTAAATCTGTCAACCTTAGACTACTACAGTAATTGAGTAGTCGTATACCTTAGTAATCGTTAAGTTAACTACTCTATTTTCCACCATTTTTGAGATTCATTAATTTTATGCCTACATTCTTGACACACACGCGTTTCATTCCAATAAAGATATTATTATATATTTTTACGTTTAAATTTTATTAAACGTGTGAGTTCTTTTGATTGCTCAAAAATAAAAATAAATAACACACAATTTTTATTTGCTACTGTTTTCCTTTTATTCTTAACGAAGCAAATTACAACTTGTCTTTACTTAACTACTTCTTATCGTTATTATCCACTTTCAACGAGGTCTTAACTTGACTACTTTCTGATTAGCACTGAACTATTCCCGCACATGCTGCCACTTTTTATAGTACATGAATCGCTTCTCGAATGTTCGCCCGATAGGTGGCGTAATAACATGTCTGTACTTAGTAGTAATGGCATCTATGCATGATGACATCTGTATTGTCATTTACTATTGGTAGCCAGATGTTCAAACAGTCCTCTAGCACAATCGGGAAAATTCATGTTGCTGCTTCTAGTCGTTTGTAGATAATTCGATTGGACGTTATTTTTGAATTTCAAAGTAACGACTCTTATGTTGGCAATGCGGTGTGCTACTAGTAGTACAGGGTGGTTACCATAAGTGCTCGCATTTTTATTTATATGTGCGTATGTCTGTAGCTATCTACACAACTATTGTTGTTGCTATAGTGTTTGCACGTAAATATGTGTGTACGTTTAGTGCTTTAGTTGAATACTTCCAGATAGTTCTTTGCTTTAACCCTGTAGAAATATTTTTACGTAACAATATGTATTAAATAAGAGTACGGCCTTGTTATTTTTATTAAAGTTACAACAGGTTTGGTTTCTTTATTCCCATACAGACAAATTTGATAACATTTATTAATTTCAAATACAATGAAATTTATCTGTATGCTTTAAAGAAAACACACCTACATTATTAGAAAGAACACAAACCACATTAGTAAGTTATATATGTACATACATAAAAGTCGTTTTTTATAGAGTGATACAAGTTTAAATCATAATAAAGCATAGTAATATATTTTTGATATCATTGAAACTGTCTTTATTGGATAGAAAATTTTATGAAATTAATGTTTAAATATGATTTCGGTCATGTGGCTGCCACGGCTGGCGCATACAAGGCGCAATCTGGAACACCAATTTTCACAAACTTTTCGCAGCATTTGCGGCCGTATCTCGCCGATAGCTCTTCGAATGTTGATTTCCAGGTGGTCAATTGTTTATGGTTTATCGACGTACACAAGTGACTTTACATAACCCCAAAGAAAATAAACCAATGGGGTTAAATCACATGATTTTGGGGCCAATTAATTGGGCCATTTCGATTGTAGCGCCCGCTGTGTGGCATGTGGCTCCGTCCTGTTGGAACCACATATCAGCAAGATTAATGCTAGCTAACTGAGGTACAAAAAACTTCGAATCATGTTCCGTTCACCATTGACAGTAACATTCTGACCATCATCGTTTTTAAAGACATATGGGCCAATGACTCCGCCCGCCCATAAGGTGCACCAAACAGTAATTTTCTGTGGATGTAATGGTGTTTCGACAAAAGCTTGTAGATTTTCCTCACTCCAGAAGCGACAATTCTGTTTATTTACGTACCCATTCAACCAAAAAAATGGGCTTCATCGGAAAATAAAATTTTGAATGGAAATTCAAAATCAATATCAATTTGTGCTTCAGCCCATTCGCCGAATTGGCGGCGCATACGATGGTCGTTTGGCTTAATTCCTGCGCAAGATGAATCTTGATAGCTTTTAAGCCAAGATCTTTGCGGAAAATCTTCCATAAAGTGGAAGGACACAAACCCAGTTTCTGAGAACGGGGACGAATTCATTGGTTAGGATCATTTTCAATGCTTTCCCGTACAGCGGCTATATATTCTTCAGTGCGGACTGCTCAGCGTCTCACGGGATGCACATCAGTAACAGTAAATGTGGTCCGAAAACGATCTATTGTTCTTCGAATTAGCAGCTCTGAAGGACGATTATGTACACCATAAAGTGGACGATATGCACGATAAGTTTGACGAACAGAACCATTCTTTTGATTAAAAGTTTCCACAATTTGCACGCGTTGCTCTGGTTTAAGTCGATCCATAATGAAATGTCAAAGCAAACTAAACAAAAAGCAACTATCAGCTGTTAAATGGGTGGTCCAATCACTGCTTTGATGCCAACTCAAAGTTGTATAACTCTATAAAAAACACCCTTTACATACTTGTGTCCGCCGGCGACACCATTATGTAAATGTATGTTTGGAAAGAATGTTGAAGGTTTCGTTTTCTTTATTTCCATACAGACAAATATGAGAACCTGTAAATTTCAAAATTTGTGTGTATGTAAAAAAAAAGCAAAGTGAGTCCGATCACAGAGGAGATGTGTAAACATGTAGTAATGAAAATTTTTTTTTAAGTTGGAAGTACTTATGCTTTTAGTATCTTTTTTTTAATTAATTAATTAAAAGCATCAAAACTTTCAATATTGTAAATACATATGAATTTGTTGGTTTTTGTTTGTTTTATTAAACTTATTTGGTTAGTAAATGGGCACACTGCAGTATATGTATATGTACTGCATTCAAAATTGCAGTAAGCAGTAAATTTACTGATTACTAAAAAATTCAGTAAATTTTTACTGCTAATGAAATTTAAATTGCATTACCAGTAAAATCGTAGGGCCGTAATCATAATAAAATTGTAGCAAGTGGCAAAGTTTTTTCATTCAAATTTTGAAACTTTTGTATGAAAAACATTTAGCCACTTGGTAGAATTTCATTATGAATACGGGCATTACTGATTACTGAATATTCAATGCACCTCATCATATAATAAATCATTTAGGCACTTTATAAAAATTGTAGAAAAAATTTTAGTAATCAGTAAAAATTTACTTGTTAAACATTTTTTATTATTTTTACTAAAACTTTAGTGGTACTGCAGTGCTCATCTATGGTAAATGCCCTTACTTTTACTTTTTAATTTTTAATTCCTGTTGTTCATCGTTTAGTTGTTGCTGTTCTTGTTGTTGTGTACGCATTGTAATTAAAATAAATTCAGTAAAGTGCGACTTTGACTCGCACACATTCGGTTTTGATAATTGTGTTTGATTTAGCTTTCTTCCTTTTTTAAGTTTTTTCAGTTTAAACGATTTTTTTCAGTTTTATCGCTTTTTTTCTCGTTATGGAGTTTTTTTCTCTTTTTGGGTTTTTTTAATTTTCGCAATTTTTTTTTATTTTGGCGATTTTTTCATTTTGTCGATTTTTTTCTGTTTTTTTGGGGTTTTTTTATTTTGGCGATTTTTTTCTGTTTTTGGGGTTTTTTTATTTAGGCTATTTTTTATTTTTTTGATTTTTTAGTTTTACCGATTTTGAACATTTCAAGATATTTGCTCTTAAAAAAAAATAGATTCAAATCGAATATAAATTATTTGCTGGGTTGTTTGTATTAGTTTCTAAGCCTACTACGCTTATTTTTCTTTTGTGATTTTCAAAAATATTATTATTTGTGAATTCTCACATAGTTCTTGAAAGTCTGTGCATAAGATAAGACGTTTGTGACTATTCAAAATGTGTGGTTGAAGTCTACTGCTGATTTGTTACAGCAACAATGAAATATATAGACAACGCTGAACCACCAGCAAATAAATTTCAAATTAAAATAAACTTCTGACAATATGTCGAATAATAAATTTCTTAAATGTTTTGCTCTTACGGTTTCCAAGATACAGCAAGTTGTCAAAATTACAAAGTCAAAATTGCATTAACTGATGGAACACCCATTGATTTAAATTTTTTAAATTTAGTGTTAATTTTTGTAGTCTGTAAAAAAATAACTTGTAAAATTTCAAGTGTATATATGTACATACAATTGTATGTATATTACATGGGATTTTAAAATTTTTCGTTGCTCGTTTTGGAACACCCTTTTGTTTTTAACTCTCATGTATTTGTTGTTGTAGTGGCCAAATGTCTACACATTGTGTCCAAATTTCAAGAACGTAGCTATTACGGTTCATTTTCACCTTTGGTCTACGGAAATATGCAGAAAAATAACCGGCGGCGGGGCACCGTCGGCTTCGAGCCGGTCGACTTGTTTCTCTGCTTGGTATTGCTTCTTTCAAACACTAATACACTCAAACATAGCTCACACCGATTTGACAATGCTGTGAAAGAAAAGCAAAGAAATCTCAGCAAAGAAATCAAAGTCAAAAGATTTTTACCCCCTAGCGTATAGATGTTTACACATCAAAAAATTTCTTAGTAAAAAAACTTGTTTAATAAAATATATGAATTATTTCATTAATGCGATGTATTTTAATTAACTTTTCACCACACTTTTCTCAGTAACAAATTTTCCATATTAGTTATCGATTACTTTTACGTACTGAGTGTCATCTCCGCTAAATCTGTATTGTTTACTTTGTGTGCATTGCATATTTTTAAACAATAAAATGGAAGAAAATTTAATAAATTATATATACAAACTCGACTAACTCCACAAATTCTTTTAAAACCTCGATTTAAAACCGCGGTTTCTAATGCTTTTGTTAAATTTTCTATTTCACTGCAATAAGCGTTAGCAGTTTTATTGTTTTGTTTTATATTTAAAATTTTTGCCGTTAATACTTCCACAGCTTCTCCCTTGACGCTATTTGTTAGTTTGTTTATTATTTCTGATATAGTTGACTCATTATTAATTAGATTTCTGGCGTTTCCTTTTAGCCTTGTTTTTATAAGTGTTACTGCCACTGCTTCATGAGTAACTTTTATTGAATCTACTAGGAACAAGGAGTCAACAAAGGAGCGTAAATTTTCTGATTTTCCATCAAAGTCTATAATCAGCTTTGAAACTGTATTCAAAAAGCCTACTACAGTTTGAGTCATTGTGGATTCAGTTTGTGGATTCAGTTATAGGCATAGAAATATTAAATGTTACACTTTCGTGTACTGAATTTGGTAGTTCGATTTGTATCGATTTTTTATCGGCTAGTTTTGAAATTCTGCTTGTTAAGTCAAGGAAAAATGCGTCTGCTGCTCTTTGGTGAGCTACTGTTAGTCTATTGTAATAAACATTAAATAAAACTCTTATTTCTTCTTATTTTGTAAGAATCTTTTGAAAATGATGAATAATTGTTTCATTTTTAATTGGTCTATCAATATTGATACACTTATATGACCGTTTAAAATCTTCTTTTATAATTCGCGCCTTATTTAAAATATCCTTCCATTCCATTAGTAAATAAAAAAATTAGTCAAAACGTTTAATTTGGTTATATTTTGTCTAAATCGTTTGCTTTACTGAGGTACTTTTTTTTAGAGCTCTTTTATGTGACAAATATATTTTAAGCAACAAGTTTATTGCTGAAATTATTACTAATATTAGCATAAGTATCCATAATGAATTTATATCTGACATGATCAACGATTTCCAAATTGGTAATCACGTTAGCATTGGGTTTTTCCATTTTTGATTCTGTTTAACCCATATTTACAAATTTATTTATTTTACTGAATTATTGTTGCTTATTATTTTCTTTTTCTATGCATTCTGACCACCTTATTGCACGAACTGTCATTTCTTCTACATGAGTATTGTTTAAAATATCGTCCTCATTTGGGACACCTGGCATTCTTATTATTTTCCAAATCTATGCTAAATACTTTATTCGCTCTTCCATAGTTAGCTCATTTTCTTTAATTTCCCATTGAACTGAGTTTTTAGTCATACTTTTGAATTTCCTATTTATTTCAACAAAAAAAATTTAAGACCTTACAAAACTAATTACAAAAAAATATTATCTAACTTTAAATTTATTTTTGTTAAAATTTAATGATATTAAACATTGAAGAGTGTTAAAAAAATAATATATATATAATTTGTCAACGGCGGTTAACCTACTGACCTAAGAGTGCGCCGCAATTAGTGCACTTCTTAAAAGAGAGAAATTTTTTTTTAAATTGTTACGTGATGTTTTAAGTTGGATGAGCCGGTCTACCTCATCAATCCTCATCCACATCTTGGTTGCGTCCTACCAGGTTGGTGGAACCTCTCTGTATATTTCTTTTCTTTTTTAGGTGGCAGAAATATCCTTCCCTGCGCTTTTGTTTTTTAACTACTGGAATGTTAAGTTTTTCTTCCTTGCCTTTTCTGTTTTGGCCCCTTTTATACTCCTCAATTGTGATTGGTTGAGGGTCCGGTTTTCCCATATTATATGCCTTTTGGCCAGGCGGACTTCCCTCTCTTCTGACAGATTATCGGCTTATCTGTCAGGTTTGCTATTTTCGGTAAAAAGGATTACTTCTTTTTAGCTAGTGCGATTTAAAATGTCGCAACGATAGCTAGACTGGCAGGATAGCCATGTAATGTAATTTTAAATTGTAAGAAGGGGTTTTATTTATTTGTGTCCAAATGATAGATAGTGTTGTTAGTCAGAATATTTACAACAGAATTTGGTGTTATTTGTTCATTAATAATTATCACATGTAATTTGGCTTAAAAAGCGATACAAACTTTAGCCCGTTCAAATCACAAATATAGAAACAAATGGAGTTCGAATAATAATTAAAATTAACTAAAAATTAATAGCCATGGGCCTGTGGCAAAAATTAAATAAAAATATACTTAATAGTAACAAACCAAAAAAGTTTGTCTTAAGTAGAACAAAAAATAAGCAAATTAAGTAACATGTGTATAATTAGTAAAAAAGAACAAAACGACAATGGTAAGACTGTTGTAAATATAGTGATGGTAAACTTGAGCTTACAATACAAAAAAGCTTTCAGCAAATTGAAATACGATGAATCAAAACAATTCACATATTCCATTTGCAATAAAATGCTAAGTATATAAAGCAGAAATCTACATCAACTGACACCACACACAGTGGACCAAACACAAAAGAACGCTGATGATGAAGGTTTAGTGGCCTTCGAAAACGGCTAGCTGTTCCGTTCAACTATGTGTTGTTAGTCAGAATATTTACAACAGACTTTGGTGTTATTTGTTCATTAATAATTATCACATGTAATTTGGCTTAAAAAGCGATACGAACTTTAGCCCGTTCAAATCACAAATGATAGACTTTTAATTTATTTATTCAAAAAAGGGAGGAAAGAAAAGGTATATGCTTACTAGCTAAAATGTGCCTTTTAATTTCCCATGGTAGACGTGCGGCGTGTGTCCCATAAGAAATTTAGAAAAACACAAATAGTGCCTACATGTGTTTAACATGTATTTTGTTTTGTTTATATTTATGTCTATAAACACTTGCTGTTATTAATTCAAGTGCTTTATGCCGCGGCCTTTGATCAAACTCATGAGTGTCAACTGACCGTTACACAAAAATATTTTAGTTGCAGTCTGTCAATGCATTTATCTAACACTTCATGCAGCGGTATTTGCCCGATTGCATGAGTGTCAAATGTCCAGTGCACAAAAATACTTTCCATGCAATTGGATGTTATGTATGTTGCGGCCAAGTTGACTTTAAACGTTTACTATACAATGTTGGTCGTAAAGATAGTTAGAACACGCTACAACACCTGCTTCTGACATCCCGAGTATATAAAATACTAAAATTCAAAAATTTGACGATAGTATACCTTATGGTCGTATCGTTTAATTCTGTATGTTAGTAAAAATGTGAGGTTACCAGCGAACGTGTCAGCTGTCATTGTATTTCTCTTTGCAAAAGAGAAGTTGACGTAGAAATGTATTTTCTGTAGATTTCAACCTCACACACATTTCGAAAAATATTAATTAAACAGCAACATGTCTCATCTATGTTGCAGTATTTGTCAGCTGATACGTCAACTCACAATACGATACATCTAATATTTTTATTTTTTGTTTAAAGTAAATTTCTGGATATAAATTTCATGCGAGCACGTGGCACACATACACTCTCAAAAAACGCATGTGCTCACACCGACACGGAAAATTATACCTTTTTGCAACTCTTAAAAAAGTTTGCTACGTGCATGATACAATTATAACAGGTACATGCACAAACCCAGCCTGTTAATGTATACAATGCAAATAGTTGTCAAACTTTGTTTACAAGCTGCAAAAATGTTAGTGTATATGTGTGAATAAAATGATTACAGTGTTGCCAATGAATTTACACATGGCTGTATCTCCAATTACACATTGAAGAAAATTGCACTGCACATCTTTTGTGCAGTGCACTCAGCCCCTATGGCTGAGTGGTAGCGATGCTAGCCTCTCAGTCCAGAGGTCGTGGGTTCGATTCCCACCATAGACCCCGGGTGTTTTCGCAGACAAGCTAATCGCTTTGCGAATTGTGTTTGTTAAAAAATAAAAAATAAAAAAAAATACAGTCAAATCCCGATAATTCGTACCCCGATAAAAAGATGTTAAATAATACTTTAGTTCTTACGTTATCGATACATATTTTGCCGTGGGTAATTTTTTTCTTTTTTTTTCAATAAAAAAGCAATGTGAGTCCACAGATGAGATGTGTAAACATCTAGTAATGAAATTTTTTTTTTAAGTTGGAAGTACTTATGCTTTTAGTATCTTTTTTTAAATTAATTAATTAAAAGTATCAAAACTTTCAATATTGTAAATACATATGAATTTGTTGTTTTTTGTTTGTTTTATTAAACTTATTTGGTTAGTAAATTTACTAACCATTTAAATGGCACACTGCAGTATATATATATATATATATATATATATATATGTACTGCATTCAAAAGCTAATGAAATTTAATTTGCATTACCAGTAAAAGCGTAGGGCCGTAATCATAATAAAATTTTAGCAAGTGGCAAAGTTTTTTCATCATATAACAAATCATTTAGGCAATTTATAAAAATTGTAGAAAAAATTTTAGTAATCAGTAAAAATTTACTTGGTAAACATTTTTTATTGTTTTTGCTGAAACTTTAGTGGTACTGCAGTGCTCATCTATGGTAAATGCCTTTACTTTTACTTTTTAATTTTTAATTTCTGTTGTTCATCGTTTAGTTGTTGCTGTTCTTGTTGTTGTGCACGCATTGCAATTAAAATAAATTCAGTAAAGTGCGACTTTGACTAGCGCACATTCGGTTTTGATAATTTTTTTTTTTGATTTAGCTTTCTTCCTTTTTTAAGTGTTCTCAGTTTTAACGACTTTTTTCAGTTTTATCGCTTTTTTCTCGTTTTTGTTTCTCTTTTTGGCTTTTTTTTAATTTTCGCAATTTATTTCATTTTGGTGATTTATTAATTTTTGCGATTTTTTTCTGTTTTTTGGGGCTTTTTTCATTTTGGCAATTTTTTTCTGTTTTTGGGGTTTTTTATTTAGGCGATTTTTTCATTTTGGCGATTTTTTTGTTTAAGGATTTTTTTCATTTTGGCGATTTTTCCGGTTTTTCGCGATTTATTTTAGTCCTAGAAACTTTTTTTTATTTGGTGCTTTTTTCGTTTTGGCGTTTTTTTTGTTCTCGGCGATTTTTTTATATTTGGCGATTTTATATTTTATTGATTTTTTAGTTTTATCGTTTTTGAAAATTTTAAGAGTTTTGCTCTTACGGTTTCCAAGATACAGCAAGTTCTCCAAATTACAAAGTCAAAATTGCATTAACTGATGGATTGATTTAAATTTGTTTAAATTTAGTGTTAATTGTTGTATGTAGTCTGTATAAAAGTACACTAACTTTTAAAATTTTAAGTGTATATATGTACATACAATTGTATGTATATTACATGGGATTTTAACATTTTTCGTTGCTCATTTTGGAACACCCTTTTGTTTTTAATTCTCATGTATTTGTTGTTGTAGTGGCCAAATGTCTACACATTGTGTCCAAATTTCAATTCCGTAGCTCTTACGGTTCATTTTCACCTTTGGTGTACGGAAATATACAGAAAAATAACCGGCGGCGGCGCACCGTCGGCTTTGAGCCAGTCGACTTGTTTCTCTGCTTGGTATTGCTTCTTTCAAACACTAATAAACGCATACATACCTCACACCGATTTGACAATGCAAAGAAATCTCAGCAAAGCAATCAAAGTCAAAAGATTTTTACCCCCTAGCGTATAGGTTAACATCTATAACATCATCTAACATCAAAAACCTAACCACAAACAGCATTTGATAAAAACACAAAACACCAGTGCAAACAACACAATTTTGGGTCTGCCGGCCACACATTTATTGAGTGCCAATACTGTTTATCAACAATATGTTCCAAACAGTATCTTGCACTCATTGAATAAATGTTTCGCCACTAAAAATTTCACACAATAACCTTTCGCGATCCTTCGGGAACTGGTGGAGCTCTCGACATCTGGGCAACACTTTATGTACTTGCGACTCCTGAAATAAGCAATTGGAATTTGTTAAAGAGCATACATACCTACATTTACATTCATAAATAAAATAAATAAAAAGACAACATAGTTTACAATCATACATACATACATTCATACACAACGCTATTTGGCTGTTATTAACAAACATACAATCATACACAATTATAAGTTATTAACATTTAATTAATTGCTTACACATCATAAGGTTCATTAATCATTGCTAAGGAAATTTGCTTATTAATTAATTGTTTAAATACAAAGTGCATTTACCTCATTTATAAATTAGGTCATGTTATTGTGTTTATTCAAACAATATTAATATTGTATATGTTATTATCTATAAGCTAAGCACTTTTATTAATTCCTAATTTTATATAAAAAAAAGTAAAAATAAATATATTTTAAGTCGTTTTCAATAAGCATATCAAGAGTGCTTTTATTACTGAACGGCTTCCTTCAAGTTACAAGTGCTTGTAAGGAATAACTATTTGGGAACCTAGTACTAGTTCAAATTTATGAGTTTGAACTAATCAACACTAGCCCATTCACAAACATTTTGGTGACCCCAACGTGATCTATAACAGGATCAAAATTCAATCAATAACTACATATTAACACCAGGACATCACTAAGCAGTTGGTATTGCTTAGATTCTCCAATCAGTGGATACCATTTATTCAACTACATCAAAGGTTAAATCAAGTCATCCTCTGCTCCCACAACAAGGCGAAGATGGCAAGTCTAAGAGCTCTTATGATCCAGCTGGAGGAAAGGGCAAATGACATAGACAGGATTATTGCTAATATCAAGAAGGCCCCATAGGATCGAAGGAATCTAGAATTTTACAAAAGCAAGTCCGATGAATTAGCGAAACTTTGAAAGGACTTTGAGAAAACAGAGAATGCCATTCGTAGAGATCAAACACTTCCTGACAATGATTCGTATATTGTGAGAAATTTGCACGGGTCCCTTGGAGAAAGGTATAGCACTGTTATGGAAAATATCGACGTTCAAATCAAGAAACTAACTGAGGGCACAAAGCCATTGGCAGCAGTAAGAACTTCAGAAACTTCATTGAATTACCAGAATACACTAGTTCAAAGACTAGCCAGACGAGTGACTGCCCGTATGATTGCCTTAACACGGCTATTACAAACGTTGACACCATTAGAGGAAGATCAACCACCAGAGTTTTATACAATCAAAGCAGACACAATAAGAAATCTATGGAATCAAGTCCAAACCTTGTATGATGAGTTATGGCAACAGACCGAAGATCCTTCAACATTAGGATTAAATCAAAATGAATACAATGATTTGGAAGACTTAATGCAACATACATTAATACAACTTGCAGTAAATACAAATAAACAAAAGGAAAGCGGTGTTAGCGGACGTAGCGTACCATGTTCAACACAATTACGAGCAGAGTTATCATCACACAGTTCACTACCGCTTCCAAAAATTGTTATTCCCCACTTCAATGGAGACTATTTGAAGTGGATCCAATTTTATGAACTATTTCAAGAAATTGTATACAAGCAACCGCTTCCAAGCGTACAGAAAATGTGGTACCTCAAAACCAATTTGTCAAGGAAGGCTGGCAAACTCATAAAGCACTTAGCTTTATCAGAAGAAAACTACACCACAGCATGGTCGCTACTTTTTGAACGGTACAATAACAAAAGAGTACTGGTAGCTACATTGATTGAAAAAATTCTGAATCAGCCCAAGGGAACATTATCTCCTGCATCAATAAAGGCTCTTCATGATACCACAAAGGAATGCTTGCTGGCATTGAACAATTTAAACATCGATACATCGTCATGGGATGCCATACTCATTCAATTATTGCTGAAAAACATTACATTCGATTCATGCAATCACTACAAAAGCCAAAAAAGTGCCTACAATTAGTGAATTATTATCGTTTCTAGAGAGGCAATTCGAATCAATGGAATCGAATGGGCACAGAGAAAAATCAACCAATCGTCAAACTACAAGCAAGGCTATAACTGCTGTAGCATCAGGAGAAGGTAGCATCAAATGTAAGCTGTGCAACAACAGTAACCATCGAATTCACCATTGTAAGCAATTCATTGCAATGACAGAATATGACCGACTAAAATGGGTACAACAACACGGATTATGTGTGAACTGTTTCAAGGCCAATCATTCAGCAAAGGCATGTCCTCATGGTAATTGCAAGAAATGTAATAATAAACACAACACGTTATTACATTTGCCACCAAAATCACAGCATAAAGGTATCTCAAGTTCACCCCTTCAGTTGACTAACCAAAAACAACATGAGACTACAAGCAACGCAGATGCAGTCAGCCTTGACTGCATCTGAATCTAGGAACCAGAGCTACGTCATCTTAGCTACGGCAAGAGTCATCATCAAGTCCGCAAATGGCAATTCAAGTGAATTTAAAGCCATACTAGACTCAGGATCACAAGTCAACATTGTGAGTGAACGACTTATCAAAAAATTATCCCTTTCAACTACAGAAGCCCCATTATGTATTGATGGAGTTGGAAGAATCCAGAAAAGAGCACATAAACGCATTAATGTGCAAATGCTATCCAGAGATCATAACGTCTCAACAAACTTGGAAGCCTTCGTGCTACCCAGCATCATCCCAGCGCAACCGGGTCATATTATCGATGTTTCGTATTGGAAAATTCCAAAGGGCATTCATCTAGCGGACCCCAAATTTAACATGCCAGAGAAAATTGATATTCTTCTTGGCGCCGAGTTTTACTTCAGCCTAATACAACCTGGCACGATAAAGTTAAGCGATAGTCTTCCAATACCTCAAAATACGCCACTTGCGTAGGTTGTAGGTGGATCAATCAAAGAGCACACTCCATCTTGCTCATCCTCGCCATTGACGTGCGCAGTATTTGGAAATGAAAGGTCATTAGAAGAATCAATAGAACAACTATGGAGACTCGATGAAGTAGAAACGAACGCGAAAATATTGTCTCCGGCAGAAAATCTGTGTGAAAGTCATTTCAATCAACATATAAGAAATAATTCTGATGGGCGCTTCATCGTCGGCTTACCATTTAAAGAGAATCCAACTGCACTAAGCCACTCACAGCAATTGGCGTACAAAAGATTAATTAATTTGGCAAATCGGCTCCATAAGAACGAAAATATGAGACGTGAGTACATCAATTTTATTAGAGAATATGAGCAATTGGGCCACATGGAAAAGGTTAATATACACAATATACCTAATCCAAGATATTTTATTCCACATTACTGCGTGCTAAGGCCCGCGAGTACATCAACAAAACTTAGAGTAATGTTCAACGCTTCAGATAAAACGTCAACAGGATACTCGTTAAATGGCTTAACGTATACTGGCCCTACTGTACAAAGTGATTTATTTTCGATTCTACTTAGATTTTGCATACCTAAATTCGTATTTACAACTGACATCGAGAAAATGTATCATCAAATATTAATCAACCCAACCGACCATCAGTATCAGTTGATGATTTGGATAGAGGACCCTTCATCACCAATTAATTATTACAGGTTTAACACCGTTACTTTCGGCACTAGAGCAGCTCCATACTTGGCCACAAGGTGCTTACAACGTATTGCAGAAGAAAATACAGCACGATACCCACTCGGCTCTCAGATGCTAAGAGACAACTTTTATGTGGATGATGGTCTCGATGGCTCAGATAGTCTAAATTTGGCGATTGAGACTCAATGGCAACTACAAATGACATTGCAAGAACATGGCTTCATCCTGAAAAAATGGTGCTCAAATAATGAAAGGCTGCTGAAAGTTATACCCCATAAGGACAGAGTAGTTGATTTAGATCTTGATTGCAACAGTAATAAAACAATAAAAACTTTGGGTTTACATTGGTTGCCCCAAGATGATCAGTTTTGCATCAAAGTAAAACTCAATGAGCTCCAAGTAATCTCAACACGGACAGTTACATCAGAGCTTGCAAAATTATTTGATATTCTGGGTCTCCTTGCTCCTGTTGTTGTCAAGGCAAAAATCTTTATCCAACAATTGTGGCAGCATTCGTTAGATTGGGATGAATCATTACCTCACAATCTTCAAATGACTTGAGAGAGTTTCCGAAATGATTTGAAAACACTAAATGAGCTCAAAATTGTGAGACATATATTCTATGGTGGCATTCCAGTAAAAACACAGCTTCATATATTCGCAGATGCATCTGAAAAGACCTATGGTGCGGTTGTATATATTCGCGCAAAACTTAAAGATGGAACAATAATTGTTCGACTGCTATGTGCAAAATCAAGAGTAGCCCCTGAGAAACAACAAACATTACCTCGGTTAGAGCTATGTGCTGCGGTCATAGCAGCCCAACTCGCTCATCGAGTAAAAACGGATCTGTCCCTACAAAATCAATCTATGTTTCTGTGGACTGATTCCCAAATTATTTTATCATGGATTAACTCACAATCATCTTCTTATAAAACGTTTGTGGCTAATAGAATTTCAACCATTCAGTCATTAACAATAGCAGACCAGTGGCGTCATGTAAAATCAAAAGATAATCCTGCTGACAGTTTATCGCGAGGAGTGCAAGCAGCAATCTAACTAACAATGGATTGTGGTTTCAAGGACTAACGTTCCTTCATGGCAAGGAGGTAATATGGCCATCAAAATTCTCACATCAAATACCCAATACAGACGACATTGAAATGAAAAAGACAATTATAGCAGCCACAACAACATTAAGCACTGACTTCATTTATAGAATCAACCATAAAAATTGATTTCGAACCTTGCAAAGAATTCTAGCGTATGTCCTCAGATTCATAAAAAACATTAGAATGTCTATTGCAAGTCAACCAACACACTCATCAATTATGACAAAAGAGTTAGACAATTCCCTTCACATATTGTTAAGGCAATACAGTCTTCAGAATTCGCAACAGATATAACACAACTAGAAAAGGCCAAGATGATTAACAAAAATAGCTCACTTAACAGTTTAACACCATTTTTGGATGAGGAAGGCATACTTCGAGTAGGAGGGCGGCTAAAGCACTCCAATTTACATCCAAATATGAAACATCCAATAATACTACCATACAACGATCCTTTGGCAAGACTCTTGTTTATTATGATACATGAAGACAATAAGTATTGTGGACCGACTGCAATGCTGAATACAATAAGACAAAGATTTTGGCCAATAAAAGGAAAAATAACAGCTCGAGCCGTCATTCAAAAATGTGTAAGATATACTAGAGCACGGCCACTACTTTATCAACAAATAATGGGCAATCTACCCCAACCTAGAATCACACCTCCTCGACCATTTATTAATTCAGGTGTGGACTATTATGGTCCATTCTGGATACAATACAAAGTAAGGGGCAATCGACCAACGAAAGCTTACACAGCGGTAATTTGCTGCTTTGCCACAAAGGCAGTTTACTTAGAGCTGGTGTCTGACCTATCAACAGAATCATTCATTGGTGTCCTTAAAAGATTTATAGCTCGTCGTGGCCATTGTCAAAACATTTACTGTGACAACGCAACAAATTTTGTAGGAGCAAAGAACACTTTATCGGAAATATAAGAAGCAATACATGCTGACAAGGCACAAGAGGCAATAATATCCGCTTCGAGCTCTAAGGGGATACACTTTAATTTTATCCCACCAAGAGCTCCCCACTTTGAAGGTTTATGGGAGGCCACCGTGAAGTCAGCAAAGCACCTTTTGGTACGCAGTGTGTCAACCGAATCATTAACCCACGAAGAGTTGGAGACGATAATCATAGAAGTAGAAGAAATATTGACATCACGTCCGCTAACACCGCTCTCAAATGATCCGGAGAATCTAGAAGCCTTAACTTCTGGCCATTTTCTGATTGGCGAAGCACTTACTGCTCAAGTAGATAGCAGAGCAGAAAATCTGAAGATTTCAGGCGTGTCTCACTGGAAGTTAGTTTCACAATTAAAACACAAATTTTGGAAAAGGTGGTCTACCGAATATTTAAACGAACTTAAACAACGCTACAAGTGGAAAACTAAGGCCAAAAATCCCAAACCAGGGGATATGGTCATGATCAAAGAAGACAATCTACCTACAAGGAAAGGGCTACTAGGAAGGATTGTCACTGTTAATGCTGGAGATGACGGCGCGGTGAGAGTGGCCGAAGTAAAAACAGCAACAGGAACCTTCAAATGACCTATTCACAGATTGGCTCCACTGTGTCAAGAAGAGGAAGGTGAAACAATGTTGGAACGACCGATGTCAAATAACCAGGAAAAAGATGTCATTCCACTAAAGAGGTTTAAGCCGACAATAAATTCCGTAGCACTCACTATGCTCATATCCCTTCTTCACCTTCCTATTGCCCTATGCAACAACTTAGTGATAAGGCAGTTCCAGGATGATCCAGAGTTGTATTTTGAGGGAATAGGTACCGCAAAACTGAATAAAGCTGAATGGAAATTAATGGTGTACTACGACCTTACCCCGTTTTCAGCTGAACTTAATTCATTGTCAGTGGGCTTGGAAACTTTGCAGCAACTGTGTCCTGCGATACAAAGGTACTCAATGTGTAAGATTTTAGTGAATAACTTAAGGCAAATCAAAAATGAATTGTATCAAGAAGATGATTTATTCAGCCACGGACGTACAAAAATGTTGCCATTTAATATAGTCGGCAATATTGCCCGGTCATTGTTTGGGTTCTTGATTCGGAGTATGCAGAAGAAATGTAAAGGACTATTAACACAGCCAAAACAGAGCAGTAACACATTGTAAAATTGTTAAGAAATCAAACATCAATAATTGATTCAACCATAAATGTTATCAAACAAGATCAAATAAACTCGCAGCAGAAGATTACCGAGCTTCTAAAAACGGTTGATGAAAACATAAATGAATTGTTTAAGGAAGCTTCACAAGCCAGTAACTTCCAAATCATTGGACTCCTCTCAACACATTTAACATTAGTAGCAATAAACCTACAAAAAATTGAGGCTGAAATCATAAATGTACTTGCCGACGTTCACAATGGAAAAATTAGTCCTCTTTTGTTATCCCCTCAGCAATTAAAAAAGGAAATGGCTACAATCAAGATCCACCTTCCAGCAACTTACACGCTTCCAATAACAGAAAATAATTTGATGTATCTATATAAACTGATGAATGCTAAGGGTGCCGTAACAAGGAGAGAAGTGATTTTTGAAATTAAAATACCTCTAACTAATCAACAGATCCTTGAGTTATTTAAAATAGTACCAGTTCCGACAGTCAAAAATAATACTTTAATTGCTATTATACCAGATATGTCATACTTTGCCATAGATGCATACAGAGATGAATATATTCCGTTTGGGACAGATGATATATCTAACTGTATCATGACAAAAAACAAAGAGTACATTTGCAAAAATAAGCAATCTAAGTTCAAAAGGAATTCTGAGGTTGATCTTTGTGAGATCAATATATTCAACAATCGATCCACAGCCAACTGCAACCTCAACAAGATCCCAGGTCCAGCAGCCTGGATTCAATTAAATCAACTAAACAAGTGGATTTTTGCTACTACTATGGAAATTGAATCATCCATGGTATGTGGCAGGGAAACTACGCTGTTCATAATTAAAAACACTGGACTAATGGAAGTGAGTCCTGATTGCGTAATCAAAAACAATTTTGTAACAATACAAGGACATTTTGGAATTACAATTAGTGTCCATGCATCATATGTTAAATTAAAGCATATTGACTCAATAAGTAGGCCAGAAGAAATAGAAAAGATATTTAATACTACAAGCCATCATTTCAATATGCAATTAGACCAGCTAACAAACCTTCAAAAACAATTAAATGACGCAAATCTAGAACATTTACTCGAAGTTATTAACTCTAATAGTTAATATCATCATGCAGTAAGCTACATGCTTAATAACATTATTTATTCTGCTAATATGGAAAATACACAACAAACAAAGGCGAACCTACCAAAATGCACCGAGGCCTGCATTTCGATCAAGACCAGCAACCATAGATACTTCAATAGTTTGAACCTGTTCCATCAACCAGTGGCAGTGTCCAGAAATTATTTGAACCGTGTTCAACGCGGCGGAGAATGTTAAAGAACATACATACATACATTTACTTTCATAAATAAAATAAATAAAAAGACAACATAGTTTACAATCATACATTCATACACAACGATATTTTGCTGTTATTAACAAACACACAATCATACACAATTATAAGTTATTAACATTAACTAATTGCTTACACATCATAAGGTTCATTAACCATTGCTAAGGAAATTTGCTTATTAATTAATTGTTTAAATACAAAGTGCATTTACCTCATTTATAAATTAGGTCATGTTATTGTGTTTATTCAAACAATATTAATATTGTATAAGTTATTATCTATAAGCTAAGCACTTTTATTAATTCCTAATTTTATATAAAAAAAAGTAAAAATAAATATATTTTAAGTCGTTTTCAATAAGCATATCAAGAGTGCTTTTATTACTGAACGGCTTCCATCAAGTTACAAGTGCTTGTAAGGAATAACTAATTGGGAACCTGGTGCTAGTTCAAATTCATGTGTTTGAACTAATCAACACTAGCCCATTCACAAACATTTTGGTGACCCCAACGTGATCTATAACAGGATCAAAATTCAATCAATAACTACATATTAACACCAGGACATCACTAAGTAGTTGGTATTGCTTAGATTCTCCAATCAGTGGATACCATTTATTCAACTACATCAAAGGTTAAATCAAGTTATCCTATGCTCCCACAACAAGGCGAAGATGGCAAGTCTAAGAGCTCAGAGACAGGATTATTGCTAATATCAAGAAGGCCCCACAGGATCGAAGGAATCTAGAATTTTACAAAAGCAAGTCCGATGAATTAGCGAAACTTTGAAAGGACTTTGAGAAAACAGAGAATGCCATTCGTAGAGATCAAACACTTCCTGACAATGATTCGTATATTGTGAGAAATTTGCACGGGTCCCTTGGAGAAAGGTATAGCACTGTTATGGAAAATATCGACGTTCGAATCAAGAAACTAACTGAGGGCACAAAGCCATTGGCAGCAGTAAGAACTTCAGAAACTTCATTGAATTACCAGAATACACTAGTTCAAAGACTAGCCAGACGAGTGACTGCCCGTATGATTGCCTTAACACGGCTATTACAAACGTTGACACCATTAGAGGAAGATCAACCACCAGAGTTTTATACAATCAAAGCAGACACAATAAGAAATCTATGGAATCAAGTCCAAACCTTGTATGATGAGTTATGGCAACAGACCGAAGATCCTTCAACATTAGGATTAAATCAAAATGAATACAATGATTTGGAAGACTTAATGCAACATACATTAATACAACTTGCAGTAAATACAAATAAACAAAAGGAGAGCGGTGTTAGCGGACGAAGCGTACCATATTCAACACAATTACGAGCAGAGTTATCATCACACAGTTCACTACCGCTTCCAAAAATTGTTATTCCCCACTTCAATGGAGACTATTTGAAGTGGATCCAATTTTATGAACTATTTCAAGAAATGGTACACAAGCAACCGCTTCCAAGCGTACAGAAAATGTGGTACCTCAAAACCAATTTGTCAAGGAAAGCTGGCAAACTCATAAATCACTTAGCTTTATCAGAAGAAAACTACACCACAGCATGGTCGCCACTTTTTGAACGGTACAATAACAAAAGAGTACTGGTAGCTACATTGATTGAAAAAATTCTGAATCAGCCCAAGGGAACATTATCTCCTGCATCAATAAAGGCTCTTCATGATACCACAAAGGAATGCTTGCTGGCATTGAACAATTTAAACATCGACACATCGTCATGGGATGCCATACTCATTCAATTATTGCTGAAAAAACTCGAACACACCATTTACATTCGATTCATGCAATCACTACAAAAGCCAAAAGAAGTGCCTACAATTAGTGAATTATTGTCGTTTCTAGAGAGGCAATTCAAATCAATGGAATCGAATGGGCACAGAGAAAAATCAACCAATCATCAAACTACAAGCAAGGCTATAATTGCTGTAGCATCAGGAGAAGGTAGCATCAAATGTAAGCTGTGCAACAACAGTAACCATCGCATTCACCATTGTAAGCAATTCATTGCAATGACAGAATATGACCGACTAAAATGGGTACAACAACACGGATTATGTGTGAACTGTTTCAAGGCCAATCATTCAGCAAAGGCATGTCCTCATGGTAATTGCAAGAAATGTAATAATAAACACAACACGTTATTACATTTGCCACCAAAATCACAGCATAAAGGTATCTCAAGTTCACCCCTTCAGTTGACTAACCAAAAACAACATGAGACTACAAGCAACGCAGATGCAGTCAGCCTCGACTGCATCTGAATCTAGGAACCAAAGCTACGTCATCTTAGCTACGGCAAGAGTCATCATCAAGTCCGCAAATGGCAATTCAAGTGAATTTAAAGCCATACTAGACTCAGGATCACAAGTCAACATTGTGAGTGAACGACTTATCAAAAAATTATCCCTTTCAACTACAGAAGCCCCATTATGTATTGATGGAGTTGGAAGAATCCAGAAAAGAGCACATAAACGCATTAATGTGCAAATGCTATCCAGAGATCATAACGTCTCAACAAACTTGGAAGCCTTCGTGTTACCCAGCATCATCCCAGCGCAACCGGGTCATATTATCGATGTTTCATATTGGAAAATTCCAAAGGGCATTCATCTAGCGGACCCCAAATTTAACATGCCAGAGAAAATTGATGTTCTTCTTGGCGCCGAGTTTTACTTCAGCCTAATACAACCTGGCACGATAAAGTTAAGCGATAGTCTTCCAATACCTCAAAATACGCCACTTGCGTAGGTTGTAGGTGGATCAATCAAAGAGCACACTCCATCTTGCTCATCCTCGCCATTGACGTGCGCAGTATTTGGAAATGAAAGGTCATTAGAAGAATCAATAGAACAACTATGGAGACTCGATGAAGTAGAAACGAACGCGAAAATATTGTCTCCGGCAGAAAATCTGTGTGAAAGTCATTTCAATCAACATATAAGAAATAATTCTGATGGGCGCTTCATCGTCAGCTTACCATTTAAAGAGAATCCAACTGCACTAAGCCACTCACACCAATTTGCGTACAAAAGATTAATTAATTTGGCAAATCGGCTCCATAAGAACGAAAATATGAGACGTGAGTACATCAATTTTATTAGAGAATATGAGCAATTGGGCCACATGGAAAAGGTTAATATACACAATATACCTAATCCAAGATATTTTATTCCACATTATTGCGTGCTAAGGCCCGAGAGTACATCAACAAAACTTAGAGTAATGTTCAACGCTTCAGATAAAACGTCAACAGGATACTCGTTAAATGGCTTAACGTATACTGGCCCTACTGTATAAAGTGATTTATTTTCGATTCTACTTAGATTTTGCATACCTAAATTCGTATTTACAACTGACATCGAGAAAATGTATCATCAAATATTAATCAACCCAACCGACCATAAGTATCAGTTGACGATTTGGAGAGAGGACCCTTCATCACCAATTAATTATTACAGGTTTAACACCGTTACCTTCGGCACTAGAGCAGCTCCATACTTGGCCACAAGGTGCTTACAACGTATTGCAGAAGAAAATACAGCACGATACCCAATCGGCTCTCAGATGCTAAGAGACAACTTTTATGTGGATGATGTTCTCGGTGGCTCAGATAGTCTAAATTTGGCGATTGAGACTCAATGGCAACTACAAATGACATTGCAAGAACATGGCTTCATCCTGAAAAAATGGTGCTCAAATAATGAAAGGCTGCTGAAAGATATACCCCATAAGGACAGAGTAGTTGATTTAGATCTTGATTGCAACAGTAATAAAACAATAAAAACTTTGGCTTTACATTGGGTGCCCCAAGATGATCAGTTTTGCATCAAAGTAAAACTCAATGAGCTCCAAGTAATCTCAACACGGACAGTTACATCAGAGCTTGCAAAATTATTTGATCTTCTGGGTCTCCTTGCTCCTGTTGTTGTCAAGGCAAAAATCTTTATCCAACAATTGTGGCAGCATTCGTTAGATTGGGATGAATCATTACCTCACAATCTTCAAATGACTTGGGAGAGTTTCCGAAATGATTTGAAAACACTAAATGAGCTCAAAATTGCGAGACATATATTCTATGGTGGCATTCCAGTAAAAACACAGCTTCATATATTCGCAGATGCATCTGAAAAGGTCTATGGTGCGGGTGTATACATTCGCGCAAAACTTAAAGATGGAACAATAATTGTTCGACTGCTATGTGCAAAATCAAGAGTAGCCCCTGAGAAACAACAAACATTACCTCGGTTAGAGCTATGTGCTGCGGTCATAGCAGCCCAACTCGCTCATCGAGTAAAAACGGATCTGTCCCTACAAAATCAATCTATGTTCCTGTGGGCTGATTCCCAAATTGTTTAATCATGGATTAACTCACAATCATCTTCTTATAAAACGTTTGTGGCTAATAGAATTTCAACCATTCAGCCATTAACAATAGCAGACCAGTGGCGTCATGTAAAATCAAAAGATAATCCTGCTGACATTTTATCGCGAGGAGTGCAAGCAGCAATCTAACTAACAATGGATTGTGGTTTCAAGGACTAACGTTCCTTCATGGCAAGGAGGTAATATGGCCATCAAAATTCTCACATCAAATACCCAATACAGACGACATTGAAATGAAAAAGACAATTATAGCAGCCACAACAACATTAAGCACTGACTTCATTTATAGAATCAACCATAAAAATTGATTTCGAACCTTGCAAAGAATTCTAGCGTATGTCCTCAGATTCATAAAAAACATTAGAATGTCTATTGCAAGTCAACCAACACACTCATCAATTATGCCAAAAGAGTTAGACGATTCCCTTCATATATTGTTAAGGCAATACAGTCTTCAGAATTCGCAACAGATATAACACAACTACAAAAGGCCAAGATGATTAACAAAAATAGCTCACTTAACAGTTTAACACCATTTTTGGATGAGGAAGGCATACTTCGAGTAGGAGGGCGGCTAAAGCACTCCAATTTACATCCAAATATGAAACATCCAATAATACTACCATACAACGATCCTTTGGCAAGACTCTTGTTTATTATGATACATGAAGACAATAAGTATTGTGGACCGACTGCAATGCTGAATACAATAAGACAAAGATTTTGGCCAATAAAAGGGAAAATAACAGCTCGAGCCGTCATTCAAAAATGTGTAAGATATACTAGAGCACGGCCAGTACTTTATCAACAAATAATGGGCAATGTACCCCAACCTAGAATCACACCTCCTCGACCATTTATTAATTCAGGTGTGGACTATTGTGGTCCATTCTGGATACAATACAAAGTAAGGGGCAATTGACCAACGAAAGCTTACACAGCGGTAATTTGCTGCTTTGCCACAAAGGCAGTTCACTTAGAGCTGGTGTCTGTCCTATTAACAGAATCATTCATTGGTGCCCTTAAAAGATTTATAGCTCGTCGTGGCCATTGTCAAAACATTTACTGTGACAACGCAACAAATTTTGTAGGAGCAAAGAACACTTTATCGGAAATATCTGAAGCAATACATGTTGATAAGGCACAAGAGGCAATAATATCCGCTTCGAGCTCTAAGGGGATACACTTTAATTTTATCCCACCAAGAGCTCCCCACTTTGGAGGTTTATAAGAGGCCGCCGTGGAGTCAGCAAAGCACCTTTTGGTACGCAGTGTGTCAACCGAATCATTAACCCACGAAGAGTTGGAGACGTTAATCATAGAAGTAGAAGCAATATTGAACTCACGTCCGCTAACACCGCTCTCAAATGATCCGGACAATCTAGAAGCCTTAACTCCTGGCCATTTTCTGATTGGCGAAGCACTAACTGCTCAAGTAGATAGCAGGGCAGAAAATCTGAAGATTTCAGGCGTGTCTCACTGGAAGTTAGTTTCATAATTAAAACACAAATTTTGGAAAAGGTGGTCTACCGAATATTTAAACGAACTTCAACAACGCTACAAATGGAAAACTTAGGCCAACAATCCCAAACCAGGGGATATGGTCATAATTAAAGAAGACAATCTACCTTACAATGAAATGGCCACTAGGAAGGATTGTCACTGTTAGTGCTGGAGATGACGGCGCGGTGAGAGTGGCCGAAGTAAAAACAGCAACAGGAACCTTCAAATGACCTATTCACAGATTGGCTCCACTGTGTCAAGAAGAGGAAGGTGAAACAATGTTGGAACGACCGATGTCAAATAACCAGGAAAAAGATGTCATTCCACTAAAGAGGTTTAAGCCGACAATAAATTCCGTAGCACTCACTATGCTCATATCCCTTCTTCTCCTTCCTATTGCCCTATGCAACAACTTAGTGATAAGGCAGTTCCAGGATGATCCAGGGTTGTATTTTGAGGGAATAGGTACCGCAAAACTGAATAAAGCTGAATGGAAATTAATGGTGTACTACGACCTTACCCCGTTTTCAGCTGAACTTAATTCATTGTCAGTGGGCTTGGAAACTTTGCAGCAACTGTGTCCTGCGATACAAAGGTACTCAATGTGTAAGATTTTAGTGAATAACTTAAGGCAAATCAAAAATGAATTGTATCAAGAAGATGATTTATTCAGCCACGGACGTACAAAAATGTTGCCATTTAATATAGTCGGCAATATTGCCCGGTCATTGTTTGGGTTCTTGATTCGGAGTATGCAGAAGAAATGTAAAGGACTATTAACACAGCCAAAACAGAGCAGTAACACATTGTAAAATTGTTAAGAAATCAAACATCAATAATTGATTCAACCATAAATGTTATCAAACAAGATCAAATAAATTCGCAGCAGAAGATTACCGAGCTTCTAAAAACGGTTGATGAAAACAAAAATGAATTGTTTAAGGAAGCTTCACAAGCCAGTAACTTCCAAATCATTGGACTCCTCTCAACACATTTAACATTAGTAGCAATAAACCTACAAAAAATTGAGGCTGAAATCATAAATGTACTTGCCGACGCTCACAATGGAAAAATTAGTCCTCTTTTGTTATCCCCTCAGCAATTAAAAAAGGAAATTGCTACAATCAATAACCACCTTCCAGCAACTTACACGCTTCCAATAACAGAAAATAATTTGATGTATCTATATAAACTGATGAATGCTAAGGGTGCCGTAACAAGGAGAGAATTGATTTTTGAAATTAAAATACCTCTAACTAATCAACAGATCCTTGAGTTATTTAAAATAGTACCAGTTCCGACAGTCAAAAATAATACTTTAATTGCTATTATACCAGACATGTCATACTTTGCCATAGATGCACACAGAGATGAATATATTCCGTTTACGACAGATGATATATCTAACTGTATCATGACAAAAAACAAAGAGTACATTTGCAAAAATAAGCAATCTAAGTTCAAAAGGAATTCTGAGGTTGATCTTTGTGAGATCAATATATTCAACAATCGATCCACAGCCAACTGCAACCTCAACAAGATCCCAGGTCCAGCAGCCTGGATTCAATTAAATCAACTAAACAAGTGGATTTTTGCTACTACTATGGAAATTGAATCATCCATGGTATGTGGCAGGGAAACTACGCTGTTCATAATTAAAAACACTGGACTAATGGAAGTGAGTCCTGATTGCGTAATCAAAAACAATTTTGTAACAATACAAGGACATTTTGGAATTACAAATAGTGTCCATGCATCATATGTTAAATTAAAGCATATTGAGTCAATAAGTAGGCCAGAAGAAATAGAAAAGATATTTAATACTACAAGCCATCATTTCAATATGCAATTAGACCAGCTAACAAACCTTCAAAAACAATAAATGACGCAAATCTAGAATATTTACCCGAATTTATTAACTCTAATAGTTAATATCATCATGCAGTAAGCTACACCGCATTAGTCCTATGCTTAACAACATTACTTACTCTGCTAATATGGAAAATACACAACAAACAAAGGCGAACCTACCAAAATGTACCGAGGCCCGCATTTCGATCAAGACCAGCAACCATAGATACTTCAATAGTTTGAACCTGTCCCATCAACCAGTAACAGTGTCCAGAATTTATTTGATCCGTGTTCAACGCGGCGGAGAATGTTAAAGAACATACATACATACATTTATTTTCATAAATAAAATAAATAAAAAGACAACATAGTTTACAATCATACATTCATACACAACGATATTTTGCTGTTATTAACAAACACACAATCATACACAATTATAAGTTATTAACATTAACTAATTGCTTACACATCATAAGGTTCATTAACCATTGCTAAGGAAATTTGCTTATTAATTAATTGTTTAAATACAAAGTGCATTTACCTCATTTATAAATTAGGTCATGTTATTGTGTTTATTCAAATAATATTAATATTGTATATCTTAATATCTATAAGCTAAGCACTTTTATTAATTCCTAATTTTATATAAAAAAAAGTAAAAATAAATATATTTTAAGTCGTTTTCAATAAGCATATCAAAAGTGCTTTTATTACTGAACGGCTTTCATCAAGTTACAAGTGCTTGTAAGGAATAACTAATTGGGAACCTGGTGCTAGTTCAAATTTATTTGTTTGAACTAATCCACACTAGTCCATTCACAAACAGAATTTTTATTAATTTTTAAATTAAATCTATAATATAAGTACTTACGTGTTTCTTTTCCTCAAATTATGTAGAAATTAATAATTTAATTGCTAACGCAAAAAAAACCCAAGGAGAGACGGGAGACCCAGCAGTTGGCACTCTTATGGCAAACATTTGAGAAAAACGACAATACGATTCGGAGAACAGCATCGGTTATACACGAGCATCCATATATACAAAGTGGCCAATATGAAAAAATTGGCCAAAAGCACAGCGAGGCCATAGAAGAGATTGAAGCTACAATGGCAACACTAAGGACATTAGCAGGCACTTCAAGCAACACGTCAGACCACAAGCAACCAAGGGTGCCAGCAGAAAGGCACGGATTAGTAATGAAGCTACAAACGCTTATTACTATCATCAACAATAAGTTGGATGAACTGCTGGAAGAAGATTCCGGAATTTCCCACTTATACATTAAATCAAAACTAAATAATATAGATAGTCACATCAATACCATGCAACAGCTACATGGAAAAATTTGTGCCGATAGCTTAGAACACGACCTCAACCAGTACATGTTAGAAGAAACCGTCATTGAGGACAAAAACATTAAGGTCCAAGAAAGACAAGAGGTAACCGTATCACCAACTCAACAAGAATCTTCAGTCCACCTACCGAACGTAACAATACCACACTTTTATGGAGACTACTTGCAATGGCGTGGATTCTATGAGCTATTCAATGAAATTATTCATAAGAATCTGATGCCGACAATAAAGAAAATGTGGTTCTTGAAGACCAATGTGAAGGGTGAGGCTCAGAAACTTATCCAATACCTATCGTTAACTGAAGAAAATTATACAACAGCATGGAATTTGCTTCAAAATAGGTATTATAACATGAGAGTTTTGAGATTCAGGTTACTAGATAAACTCACAGGACAGAGCAAATTATCGGCAAATCCATCTGCTTCTGCAATTAAAACCTTGCACGATAACATACAAGAAACTCTAGCAGCACTCAGCAATTTAGGGGTAGACACAAATTCATGGGGCCCTATAGTCCTTCACATAGTCATGAATAAGCTAGATAAAGGAAAATACATGTTGTATGAGCAATCATTGTCATGCCCAAAGGAAATTCCAGCACTAACAGAATTTCTCAAATTTCTTGAAACCAGATTTCAGTCTTTGGAAGCAATGGGGCAGAAAAACAAACAACTTGACACAAATACGTATTCATCCGCAGCTGCAAGTTCAATCACAAGGGACAAGAGGGACAAGAAATGCAGCTGTTGCAACGAAAACCTGTATCCATTATACAGATGTTAAAAGTTTATAGGTCAGTTTATAGACAAAAGACTGCAGTATATAAAAACGAACAAATTATGTATAAATTGCCTCAAACAAGGCAATGTTGCCAAGATTTGCCCATCACAACATTGAACAAAATGCGAACAAAAACACAATACATTAGTGCACATTGATCAATTCATGTCGGAGAACGCACAGCAAAGCGTCAAGAAGACTTCCGCTCCATCAACAGTGGCATCTCTGCAGCAATCTGGTACCCAACAGGGTTATGTATTATGTGCAACTGCTCGAGTCAGAATACAGGGTAACAATGGACAAATCAGAGAGTTTAAGGCACTACTGGACTCCGGTTCTCAGATCAACATTGTAACCACCAGATTAGTGAAACGCTAGCACAAAACTTGACTCGAGGCCTTCGTTCTTCCCAGTATCATCCCTGTTCAGCCATCAAGGGATTTGAATCACTCATTAGATAATGATCTACCAACATTACAAAAAACAAAATTAGGTTGTGTTGTCAGTGGAAAATTAAACAAGAAGGCCAGCGAAACTGCAGTATGTGCAGTGTATGGTGAAAATGAAACAAGTGACACAAGCGAATTGTTACAACAGTTTTAGAAGGTAGACAACTTTGAATCAAACAGTGAATTTACAATTGAGGAGCAATTTTGTGAAACACACTTCACACAAAATACATCAAGAAATCAAGACGGACGTTTTATTGTCAGACTACCATTCTCAAACAATCCAAGTGCTCTACGTGAGACAAAGAGCATAGCAATCTCAAGATTTCATGCGTTAGAGCTACGACTATTCAGAGATAAGGACCTGAGATCCCAATACATGGATCAATACGAGGCACTGGGCCACATGATTCGCATCAATGACGACGAGGTCCAATCACCCCACTTTTATATTCCTCATCATTGTGTGCTAAAACTAGAAAGTAGCACCACCAAGCTTCCTGTGGTATTCGATGCCTCGGCGAAATCCGCCTCAAGACTATCGTTGAACGACATTTTACACATCGGACCTGCTACGCAAGGCGACCTATTCGGCATGTTACTACGTTTTCGAATGCCAAGATTCGTATTTTGCACGGACATTGAGAAAATGTACCGTGAACTTTTAGTCATCCAGCGGGCCGTAACATGCAACTAGTCCTTTGGAGAAGAATCCAGCCGAAGCTATTTCAACGTACATGCTGAATACAGTAACGTATGGGATATCCTCAGCACCGTACCTTGCAACAAAGTGCTTACAACAATTGGCCGAAGAAAACGGAAAGATATCCGCTAGGGGCGTATACATTAAAAAAAAATTTCTATGTGGATGACGGCATGAGTGGAGCAGATAGTCTAAGCACAGCAATTCAGATACAGCAGGAACTCACACACTTGCTCCACGAAGCCGGATTCAACCCAAGAAATGGTGTGCAAATCATTCTCAACTACTAAAGGGTATTCCTCTGGAAGCTCTGGAAGTTAACTTAGACTTCGACAATCAATCAACTAAGGTGCTGGGATTAACATGGAATCCAAAGTCAGATCAGTTTTTTCTGAAGACAAACATCCAAGACAACCAAAAAATAACTAAGCGTTCAATTGTATCCGATGTGGCAAAACTTTTCGATTCATTGGGCATTGCAGGGCCAGTAGTAGTGGCTGCAAAATGCTTTATACAGAAACTCTGGGAGTTACAAATGGAGAACATTCCGCGAAAACCTGAAAGAGCTAAACCTCGTACATACTGCAAGACGCATCTTAAATGGTCAGGTAACGACTCGCACACAATTACATACATTCGTTTATGCATCTGAAAGGGCGTATGGAGCAGCCGTCTACCTACGTTCAAGATTACAAGATGGAAGAATTATTGTTAGGCTGTTATGTGCAAAATCTCGAGTTGCTCCATTCAAAAGGTTGACGCTGCCGAGACTAGAACTATGTGCTGCTGTTCTAGGGGCAATGTTAGCCACAAGAGTAAGAAAGGAGCTTCACCTTGAAGGTCATAAAACACATTTCTGGTCCGACTCAGAAATAGTACTTCACTGGATTAATTCACAATTATCATCACTGCACACGTTTGTAGCAAATCGAATCATCAAAATACAAGAATTAACTATAAGCACCCAATGGCGATACGTCAGCTCAAACCAAAATCCTGCAGACCACATTTCAAGAGGATTAAGCCCCCAGATATTGGGCGAATGCACCACATGGTTCTACGGACCAATTTTCCTTCATGGCAACGAAACCAATTGGCCTAAAGAATTCAATAAAAAACGACAACCACCCAACACTGAAGAATTAAGATCTAACCCTGTTACCGTTCTGTCTACTATGTCGACTGGACTGGGACACATAATATACGAGATAAATCATCATGACTCCTTCATGTGCCTTCACAGAATAGTAGCCTACATGCAGCGCTTTATTATAAATACCAAAATATCAAATGACAGTCGGCCATCAACTAAGCTACTCACCCCTCATGAGCTAACCTCTGAAATGCATCTGATAGTTAAAGCCATACAAATACCTGATTTTACGCAAGAAATCATGAGACTACAGAACAACAAGGAAATAAATAATTCGAGTTCTATATGTACACTGTCCCCTTTTCTTGATAAACATAGGGTATTACGAGTTGGAGGAAGACTAGAAGCTTCAAACGTTTTATACAACGCCAAACATCCAATACTGCTTCCACATAACGATCCGATCACAAAACTAATAATGAAAATAGTCCATCTTGACAACTATCACTGTGGTCCTAAGGCAATGTTGGCAATATCCAGACAGCAGTTTTGGATTGTCAAGGAAAAATCAGTGGCCAGAAACGTCCAGAACTGTGTGCGATGCACAAGATCGAAGCCAAGGTTACTAAATCAAGTTATGGGCGAACTACCGGCAAGCAGACAAACTCCAGCTCTTCCATTCATAAAATCAGGAGTGGATTACTTTGGAGCATTCTGGGTCCACTACAAGATAAGAGGTAAAATACCGCACAAGGTGTATGTAGCGGTATTCATTTGTTTCGCAACGAAGGCTGTTCACTTAGAGGTAGTGACTGACCTTACCACTGAAGCATTCATTGGGACCCTCAAGAGGTTTATAGCACGTCGAGGACGTTGTCAAACAATATACTCAGATAACGCTACAAATTTTGTTGGCGCCCTAAATCAGCTAGACGAACTAAACATGGCCATATTTGCTGACACTTCGCAAGAGGTGATTGTTCGAGCATGTAGTAAGGATTGAGTTCACATTCATACCACCGAAAGCACCTCACTTTGGCGGACTATGGGAAGCAGCAGCCAAATCTGCAAAGCATCTTTTGTTAAGAAGTGTGTCAACAGCGTCCCTAACGCACGAGGAATTCGAAATAGTTATAATTGAAATCGAAGCAATTTTAAACTCGCGACCATTGACCCCATTATCAACGGACCCTAACGATTTAACGGCCATTAACACCAGGACATTTTCTATTTGGAGAACCACTCCAGGGCTGCAACCTCATCCAGCTCTCTTGCAATACGATGGAGACTTGTTTCCGAACTGAAGCATGAGTTCTGGACGCGTTGGTCAACAGAATATTTACATAACTTGCAGGAGAAACGGAAGTGGAAAACAACATGTGAAAATGTGCGTGAGGTTCAAATGGTCATCATAAAGGAAGACAATATACCTGTTATGAAATGGCCTCTCGGCAGAATTCTCAAAACTTACAAGAGAGATGATGGCAAGGTTCGGGTGGCAGACATAAAAACGTCCTCTGGTATAACAAAAAGACCTATTCACAGGCTAGCTCCGCTCTTTCATGACGAAGGTCTAGTGGAGACTGAACCATCAACTTATGTTAAAAGGGCATCTACGCGCTTCCGCCCGAAGTCTACCGAAGAACCAAATAATACCCCATCAAAGAGGGTTAAAGTTATCACTAGCCCAATATTACTCGCCATGATACTAACAGTTCTACTCATCCCTGTCGCCATAGGGAACAGTATTAGGATCAAAAATTTTCGTACAGATCCCGGATTATATTTTGAAGGGATCGGAACAGCTAAATTGGTCACCGCTGAATGGAAATTAATGGTATTTTATGTTCTGGCTCCATTTTATTCTGAGCTAAGATCTTTCCAGTCAGGACTAAACAAGTTGAAACAACTCTGTTCAGGAATTCAACAACAGGCAACGTGTAGGATTTTGATTAATAACTTCGAGCAAATTATGAATGAATTAACCGAGGAGAAGGAGTTATTTGCAAACAGTAGAACAAAAAGGGCTGCATTCAACATTGTGGGAAACATTTCTCGATCATTATTTGGTGTTCTCGATTCAGATTATGCAGAGGAGATGTCAAACGCAATTAAGCAAGCTAAGTGCCAGACTCCCTACTTGTTTCAACTATTAAAAAATCAACTATCAATATTATAAAACAGGACGAACTCAATGCTCAAAGTCAACTAAATGCCATGATCGAAAGAATAAATAAAGAAGCAAATGAGATAGACAAAGAGTCCGAACAAATCAACAAAACCCGGTTTCCAGGCAACTCTACATAGTCGCATCAACATCAACCATGATGACCAATCCATACCTCAGCCAGTTCCTCGATCACGGCCTATCACGATTGACATCATAGATACCTAATTGGCCGGTGGTCAAGGCGGGGAGAATGTTGCGGCCCACAACGGGTTATCAACAAAACATTTATTTATATATATTTAGGTCAATTCATAAGTCCCAAGTTGCATTTTTATTATTTAGTTCACTTGCACTCTCTTTAGTTAAGCACAATTCAAAACGTTGCATTTTTTATTTCATTATGTCATTTTAAACTCAAGCTATTTTGTTCTTGCATTTATTAAATGTTCCAATATTATGTTCCGCATATTATGCATTTTTATAACTTATTATTATTGTATGATTATGTTATTTAGTATATAAGACCAGCATTTCAATAAAGAATTCAATCAGTTACAGCATAACAGATCACAACTCAATTATTTCAACACCTTTTCTGGTTCAAGTGCTAGAAGAAGGTAAAACCTTAATTACAATTTAGTGCCAGCCCAAATTTATGTGTTTGGACTGCTTATCACTAAAGACCAAGAAACACCCTCTTTACTTGGGCACGGCAGCACGCATGAACGCCTGAATCACCTATCCTTTTTTTGTTTTGTTTATTATTGTTTGGAGAAGAATGATATGAAATAAAATTGAGAGCGGAACAGAATAAATCGCGAAAATTTTCACTGTTGATATTTTGTCTGTTTTAGATAAGATTGGCCTAAATACCATTTAAAGCCTAATCAGTTTCTTTCTAAGTGCGAACAAAGTCGATGGAAAATGCTAGTATAAATATAAGGGTAAAATCTGGGAACACATCTTGCTCTTCGATTGTTTGTGGAAATTGTACATCACTCCCAAAATGGGCTATTAGCAAAAATGTACATATTATGTACATCCCTTCTGCCATTTCTAAACTAGTTTCTCTTTTTTAAATATTTTATATTAATTATTTTAGTTTGAAATGCTTGTCATAATTCTTATGATTGTCTACATGCCTAGTCTTTATTTTAAAAATTTGTGGTCAATGTTAAAGTTATGACTACTTTTCAGTCACAATACTTTCTGTGAATAGGTATGTAAATATAAGATTCTATCTTCGGTTTTTCTTAAGAATTAAATCTTTGATTTCTTTCCACATTTGTTTCTGATCACCTGGATTATTTATTCTATTGCAAATGTATCTATTTTTCTCGTTCATTATTTTGGCTTTATATATATTTCTTATTGTTTTGTAATTGTTCCATTCTATGTCCGTATTTACTGACCTTGCAATTTGGTATTTAACAATTTTTTCTTGCTTTAACTGTCTCAGTTCTTGATTAAACCAGCGGCACTCATAATTTTCTTTTATTTTAATTATATTTGTAAATTTTTCAATAGTTTGTTCAATGCACACATCCAAAAAGTTGACATTGTTATTTAAGCTATCATTTTCATTAATTGTTAGTACTTGGCCTGTTTCTTTAGAAAACAGATTTTTGTTGTATTTAAAGCTTTTTACTTCTTTGTATTGTATTTGTTCTAATTCATTTGAGTTACATTCAATATTTATGTTTATTGTCTCATGATCCGATATTTTATTGTCACTGTTAATGTTTACTGATATTTTGTCTTTGTTCGTTATAACTAAATCGATTATAGTCTTGTATTTTCTGTTATTCTTGTATATTCATTAACTATTTGTTTAACTCCGTTGTCATTAAGTATACTTTCTAATTTTTGTTTATAAAATCCAATCGTGACCAATCTATATTAAAATCTCCTATTATTACTATTTCATTATTATATTCACTAAGTTCTTCGATAACTTTTTCAAAATGTTCACAAAACTCAGCTTCACTGTATGGTGGAGATCTACCATTATAAAATAATTGCTTTTATTTTTTACAGTGCATGCGTTTATCGAGTATTTTAAGTCCTCTACTCTTTCAAAAATATTCTTTATTTTCCAATTTTGTTTAAAATATATTATTACACCTCCTGTTCTTATGGATTCAGAAAATGTTATGATTTGTCCATATCCTCCTAATGTGAATTCTTCTTCGATGAATTTTGTTAAGTGAGTTTCTGAGAGCACTATAAAATCAGGTTGCTCATTTTCGACCATAATTTCTACTTGATTATAATTATGGATTAAACCATGAACATTTGTATAAATAATACGAACTTATTTCTTTGATTGTTACAAATTTATTCCAATTCTTTTCTGTTTTGAGCTCAGTTTATTTTTATAAACGGGGCACACACGATTCGTCGTATGGTGATTTTCGTCCAGTCCAAGATTAAGCTTTTTATTCGTATACAGGTGATACATTTTTCTATTATTGATACATATTATTATTATTATTACTATTATCTATATTTCTTCGTTCCTACAATCTTTAGCCATGTGGTTAAAACCTTTGCATTTAAAGCACTGTGTTATTTCGGTTTCGTCGAAAACTCTACATTTTTCCCCACCAATATTTACTTTTTGTTCTTCGATTATTTTTTTTTGTATAATTCATTATCGACATTAACTCTAGCACTACATATTATTTTGTTATTCTTTTTAAAAGTGTATATTTTTAGCAATTTTCATTTTACTTTCACGCAAAATTGGGCTTTGTTTTTGTTTCTTTGTCTTTAGTGATGATCAGTCCAAACACATAAATTTGGGCTGGCACTAAATTGTAATTAGGATTTTACCTTCTTCTAGCACTTGAACCAGAAAAGGTATTGAAATAATTAAGTTGGGATCTGTTATGCTGTAACGAATTAATTCTTTATTGAAATGATGGTCTTATATACTAAATAACATAATCATACAATAATAATAAGTTATAAAAATGCATAATATGCGGAACTAAAATTATTACAATTAATTGGAACATTTAATAAATGCAAGAATAAAAGTAGCTTGAGTTAAAATGACATAATTAAATGAAAAATGCAACGTTTTGAATTGTGCTTAACTAAATAGAGTGCAAGTGAACTAAATAATAAAATGCAACTTGGGACTTATGAATTGACCTAAATAAATATAAATAAACGTTTTTTGTTGATAACCCGTTGTGGGCCGCAACATTCTCCACGCCTTGACCACCGGTCAATTAGGTATCTATGATGTCAATCGTGACAGGCCGGGATCGAGAAACTGGCTGAGGTGTGGATTGGTTATCATGGTTGATGTTGTTGGTGTGGCGATTTATTCGACATTTAACAGTAATGAGCGCTAGCAGCAGCATTGTAGACAGGATTAATGCTGTATAACTTATTGCCTGGTGGTGTTGAATGTTGAATGCCGGGAGCGAAGCAAGACTTGACTTATTCAGTTGTTTCTGGAGTGCGTTGAGTTGATTCGAATGAGTCTCAAGTTCCTTGTCAGTGGTGTTGAACATTCTCTTTATCTCCTGAGGTGTGCTTATGGAGTCTATGTGTTTAAGTTTAGCATATGATGTGTGTATGTTGCTGGTTGTGCCAAAATGTCCTTGGATCGTAATCAGGCTGGTCTTTACTGTGCAGCTGGCTTCGACTTCGAGTAGTCCACTTCCCTTTAATGAGCACTGGGTGATTTCGGTGCCGCATACTGATGATACTTCGATGTCTCCGACAGTCGCGAAGATCAATTTATTTTGATTTTTCAATTGCGACCATGTAGAGTTGCCTGGAAGCCGGGTCAGCTTGTGTTCCTGTTGTTAAAGATGTTGACTTCACATGAATTGTGATTCGAACCCCTTCCAAGCTTGAATTGTTTGTTGTGACATATAAATGTGTTGTCCTTGATCTTGATACATTTGGACAGTTCATTATTTGTAAATGCCACGTATTCATCCCTGTGTGGATTTACAGCTAAAAATGAGCTTTCTGTGCTGATAGCGACTAAAGCATGATTTCTGATGGTTGGTACTGGCACAATGTTAAATAACTCTAAAAATTGTTGATCAACTAGCGGTAGCATGATTTCAAAAATGACTTGATCCTTAGTTACAGCTCCCTTGGCACTCATTAGCTTATATAGTTGTATAAGGTTGTCATTTTTGACTGGAAGTGTACGAGATGCTGGAAGATGTGCCTTGATTGTGGTAAGTTCATTCCTCAGTTGATGGGGGGATAATAAGAGTGGACTGATTCTTCTATTGTGGGCGTGGGTGAGCACATTTATGATTTCCGTTTCTCTTTTTTGGAGATTTATTGCCGTCAGCGTCATTTGATTTGTTAGTAGTCCTATTAATTGTGTTTGGCTGATTTGTTCAGACTCTTTGTCTATCTCATTTGCTTCTTTATTTATTCTTTCGATCATGGCATTTAGTTGACCTTGAGCATTGAGTTCGTCCTGTTTTATAATATTGATAGTTGAGTCAATAATGGACGTCTGATTTTTTAATAGTTGAAACAAGTAATTAGTCTGGCCCTTAGCTTCCTTAATTGTGTTTGACATATCCTCTGCATAATCTGAATCGAGAACACCAAATAACGATCGTGCAATGTTTCCCACAATATTGAATGCGGCTCTTTTTGTTCTACTGTTTGCAAATAACTCCTTCTCCTCGGTTAATTCATTCATGATTTGCTCGAAGTTATTAATCAAAATCCTACACGTGGCCTGTTGTTGAATTCCTGAACAGAGTTGTTGCAACTTATTTAGTCCTGACTGGAAAGATCTTAGCTCAGAATGAAATGGAGCCAGATCATAAAATACCATTAATTTCCATTCAGCGGTGACCAGTTTAGCTGTTCCGATCCCTTCAAAATATAATCCGGGATCTGTACGAAAATTTTTGATCCTAATACTGTTCCCTAAGGCGACAGGGATGAGTAGAACCGTTAGTATCATGGTGAGTAATATTGGGCTGGTGATAAGTTTAACCCTCTTTGATGGGGTACTATTTGGTTCTTCGGTAGACTTCGGGCGGAAGCGCGTAGATGACCGTTTTACATTAGTTGATGGTTCAATTTCCACTGGACCTTCGTCATGAAAGAGCGGAGCTAGCCTGTGAATAGGTCTTTTTGTTATACCAGACGACGTTTTTATGTCTGCCACCCGAGCCTTGCCATCATCTCCCTTGTAAGTTTCGAGAATTCTGCCGAGAGGCCATTTCATAACAGGTATGTTGTCTTATTTTATGATGACCATTTGACCCTCACGCACATTTTCACATGTTGTTTTCCACTTCCGTTTCTCTTGCAAGTTATGTAGATATTCAGTTGACCAACGCGTCCAGAAATCATGCTTCAGTTGGGAAACAAGTCTCCATCGTGTTGCAAGAGAACTGGATGAGGTTGCAGCCCTGGAGTCCACTTGAGCTGTGAGTGGTTCTCCAATTAGAAAATGTCCTGGTGTTAGTGCCGTTAAATCGTTAGGGTCCGTTGATAATGGGGTCAATGGTCGCGAGTTTAAAATTGCTTCGATTTCAATTATAACTGTTTCGAATTCCTCGTGCGTTAGGGACGCTGTTGACACACTTCTTAACAAAAGATGCTTTGCCGATTTGACTGCTGCTTCCCATAGTCCGCCAAAATGAGGTGCTCTCGGTGGTATGAATTTAAACTCAATGCCATCCTTACTACATGCTCGAACAATCACCTCTTGCGAAGTGTCAGCAAATATGGCCATGTTTAGTTCGTCTAGCTGATTTCGGGCGCCAACAAAATTTGTAGCGTTATCTGAGTATATTGTTTGACAACGTCCTCGACGTGCTATAAACCTCTTGAAGGCCCCAATGAATGCCTCAGTGGTAAGGTCAGTCACTACTTCTAAGTGAACAGCCTTCGTTGCGAAACAAATGAATACCGCTACATACGCCTTGTGCGGTCTTTTACCTCTTATCTTGTAGTGGACCCAGAATGGTCCACAGTAATCCACTCTTGATTTTATGAATGGGCGGGCTGGGGTTACTCTGCTTGAAGGTAGCTCGCCCATAACTTGATTTAGTAACCTTGGCTTCGATCTTGTGCATCGCACACAGTGCTGGACGATGTTTCTGGCCACTGATTTTCCCTTGACAATCCAAAACTGCTGTCTAGATATTGCCAACATTGCTTGAGGACCACAGTGATAGTTGTCAAGATGGACCATTTTCATTATTAGTTTTGTGATCGGATCGTTATGTGGAAGCAGTATTGGATGTTTGGAGTTGTATGAAATGTTTGAGGCTTCTAGCCTTCCTCCAACTCGTAACACGCCATGTTCATCAAGAAAAGGGGACAGTGTACATATAGAACTCGAATTATTTATTTCCTTGTTGTTCTGTAGTCTCTTGATTTCTTGCTTGAAATCAGCTTTTTGTATGGCCTTAACTATCAGATGCATTGCAGAGGTTAGCTCATGAGGGCTGAGTAGTTTAGTTGATGGCCGACTGTCATTTGATATTTTGGTATTTATAATAAAGCGCTGCATGTAGGCTACTATTCTTTGAAGGCACATGAAGGAGTCATGATGATTTATTTTGTATATTATATCCTCCAGTCCAGTCGACATAGTAGACAGAACGGTAACAGGGTTAGATCTGAATTCTTCAGTGCTGGGTGGTTGTCGTTGTTTATTGAATTCTTTAGGCCAATTTGTTTCGTTGCCATGAAAATTGGTCCATAGAACCATGTGGTGCATTCACCCAATAACTGGGGGCTTAATCCTCTTGAAATGTGGTCTGCAGGATTTTGGTTTGAGCTGACGTGTCGCCATTGGGTGCTTATAGTTAATTCTTGTATTTTGGTGATTCGATTTGCTACAAACGTGTGCAGTGATGATAATTGTGAATTAATCCAGTGAAGTACTATTTCTGAGTCGGACTAGAAGTATGTTTTATGACCTTCAAGGTGAAGCTCCTTTCTTACTCTTGTGGCTAGCATTGCCCCTAGAACAGCAGCACATAGTTCTAGTCTCGGCAGCGTCAACCTTTTGAATGGAGCAACTCGAGATTTTGCACATAACAGCCTAACAATAATTCTTCCATCTTGTAATCTTGAACGTAGGTAGACGGCTGCTCCATACGCCCTTTCAGATGCATAAACGAATGTATGTAATTGTGTGCGAGTCGTTACCTGACCATTTAAGATGCGTCTTGCAGTATGTACGAGGTTTAGCTCTTTCAGGTTTTCGCGGAATGTTCTCCATTTGTAACTCCCAGAGTTTCTGTATAAAGCATTTTGCAGCCACTACTACTGGCCCTGCAATGCCCAATGAATCGAAAAGTTTTGCCACATCGGATACAATTGAACGCTTAGTTATTTTTTGGTTGTCTTGGATGTTTGTCTTCAGAAAAAACTGATCTGACTTTGGATTCCATGTTAATCCCAGCACCTTAGTTGATTGATTGTCGAAGTCTAAGTTAACTTCCAGAGCTTCCAGAGGAATACCCTTTAGTAGTTGAGAATGATTTGCACACCATTTCTTGGGTTGAATCCGGCTTCGTGGAGCAAGTGTGTGAGTTCCTGCTGTATCTGAATTGCTGTGCTTAGACTATCTGCTCCACTCATGCCGTCATCCACATAGAAATTTTTTTTTAATGTATACGCCCCTAGCGGATATCTTTCCGTTTTCTTCGGCCAATTGTTGTAAGCACTTTGTTGCAAGGTACGGTGCTGAGGATATCCCATACGTTACTGTATTCAGCATGTACGTTGAAATAGCTTCGGCTGGATTCTTCTCCAAAGGACTAGTTGCATGTTACGGCCCGCTGGATGACTAAAAGTTCACGGTACATTTTCTCAATGTCCGTGCAAAATACGAATCTTGGCATTCGAAAACGTAGTAACATGCCGAATAGGTCACCTTGCGTAGCAGGACCGATGTGTAAAATGTCGTTCAACGATAGTCTTGAGGCGGATTTCGCCGAGGCATCGAATACCACAGGAAGCTTGGTGGTGCTACTTTCTAGTTTTAGCACACAATGATGAGGAATATAAAAGTGGGGTGATTGGACCTCGTCGTCATTGATGCGAATCATGTGGCCCAGTGCCTCGTATTGATCCATGTATTGGGATCTCAGGTCCTTATCTCTGAATAGTCGTAGCTCTAACGCATGAAATCTTGAGATTGCTATGCTCTTTGTCTCACGTAGAGCACTTGGATTGTTTGAGAATGGTAGTCTGACAATAAAACGTCCGTCTTGATTTCTTGATGTATTTTGTGTGAAGTGTGTTTCACAAAATTGCTCCTCAATTGTAAATTCACTGTTTGATTCAAAGTTGTCTACCTTCTAAAACTGTTGTAACAATTCGCTTGTGTCACTTGTTTCATTTTCACCATACACTGCACATACTGCAGTTTCGCTGGCCTTCTTGTTTAATTTTCCACTGACAACACAACCTAATTTTGTTTTTTGTAATGTTGGTAGATCATTATCTAATGAGTGATTCAAATCCCTTGATGGCTGAACAGGGATGATACTGGGAAGAACGAAGGCCTCGAGTCAAGTTTTGTGCTAGCGTTTCACTAATCTGGTGGTTACAATGTTGATCTGAGAACCGGAGTCCAGTAGTGCCTTAAACTCTCTGATTTGTCCATTGTTACCCTGTATTCTGACTCGAGCAGTTGCACATAATACATAACCCTGTTGGGTACCAGATTGCTGCAGAGATGCCACTGTTGATGGAGCGGAAGTCTTCTTGACGCTTTGCTGTGCGTTCTCCGACATGAATTGATCAATGTGCACTAATGTATTGTGTTTTTGTTCGCATTTTGTTCAATGTTGTGATGGGCAAATCTTGGCAACATTGCCTTGTTTGAGGCAATTTATACATAATTTGTTCGTTTTTATATACTGCAGTCTTTTGTCTATAAACTGACCTATAAACTTTTAACATCTGTATAATGGATACAGGTTTTCGTTGCAACAGCTGCATTTCTTGTCCCTCTTGTCCCTTGTGATTGAACTTGCAGCTGCGGATGAATACGTATTTGTGTCAAGTTGTTTGTTTTTCTGCCCCATTGCTTCCAAAGACTGAAATCTGGTTTCAAGAAATTTGAGAAATTCTGTTAGTGCTGGAATTTCCTTTGGGCATGACAATGATTGCTCATACAACATGTATTTTCCTTTATCTAGCTTATTCATGACTATGTGAAGGACTATAGGGCCCCATGAGTTTGTGTCTACCCCTAAATTGCTGAGTGCTGCTAGAGTTTCTTGTATGTTATCGTGCAAGGTTTTAATTGCAGAAGCAGATGGATTTGCCGATAATTTGCTCTGTCCTGTGAGTTTATCTAGTAACCTGAATCTCAAAACTCTCATGTTATAATACCTATTTTGAAGCAAATTCCATGCTGTTGTATAATTTTCTTCAGTTAACGATAGGTATTGGATAAGTTTCTGAGCCTCACCCTTCACATTGGTCTTCAAGAACCACATTTTCTTTATTGTCGGCATCAGATTCTTATGAATAATTTCATTGAATAGCTCATAGAATCCACGCCATTGCAAGTAGTCTCCATAAAAGTGTGGTATTGTTACGTTCGGTAGGTGGACTGAAGATTCTTGTTGAGTTGGTGATACGGTTACCTCTTGTCTTTCTTGGACCTTAATGTTTTTGTCCTCAATGACGGTTTCTTCTAACATGTACTGGTTGAGGTCGTGTTCTAAGCTATCGGCACAAATTTTTCCATGTAGCTGTTGCATGGTATTGATGTGACTATCTATATTATTTAGTTTTGATTTAATGTATAAGTGGGAAATTCCGGAATCTTCTTCCAGCAGTTCATCCAACTTATTGTTGATGATAGTAATAAGCGTTTGTAGCTTCATTACTAATCCGTGCCTTTCTGCTGGCACCCTTGGTTGCTTGTGGTCTGACGTGTTGCTTGAAGTGCCTGCTAATGTCCTTAGTGTTGCCATTGTAGCTTCAATCTCTTCTATGGCCTCGCTGTGCTTTTGGCCAATTTTTTCATATTGGCCACTTTGTATATATGGATGCTCGTGTATAACCGATGCTGTTCTCCGAATCGTATTGTCGTTTTTCCTTGGGTTTTTTTTGCGTTAGCAATTAAATTATTAATTTCTACAGCTAAGTCGTCTTGCCGCTTTACTAGCTATTCTATGGTAGCCATGATGGGTTTATGAATGATGTTAAAAACTTATCCTTGACAGGAGCAGGTCTTTTGAACTTAAGACGTCCTGAGGATTTGTATACATTGTGTTGTTTTTTTATGTTTCAGGACCCTTACCACTGGTGGAGGGAATCTTGAAATCACGTCGTGGTCACCAATGTTTCTTGGTCTTTAGTGATAATCAGTCCAAACACATAAATTTGGGCTTGCACTTAATTGTAATTAAGGTTTTACCTTCTTCTAGCACTTGAACCAGAAAAGGTGTTGAAATAATTGAGTTGTGATCTGTTATGCTGTAACTGATTAAATTCTTTATTGAAATGCTGGTCTTATATACTAAATTAGATAATCATACAATAATAATAAGTTATAAGAATTCATAATATGCGGAACTAAAATGTTATAATTAATTGGAACATTTAATAAATCCAAGAACAAAATAGCTTGAGTGTAAAATGACATAATGAAATAAAAAATGCAACGTTTTGAATTGTGCTTAACTAAATAGAGTGCAAGTGAACTAAATAATCAAAATACAACTTGGAACTTATGAATTGAGCTAAATAAATATTAACAAATGTTTTGTTGATAACCCGTTGTGGGCCGCAACAATTATTTCAATTGACGTTTAACCCGTTAAAATGACAAAGGCATATGCAAAACAATATCATTCTGTCCTTTAATAAAAAAAGGGGTTAAATGGTATTGTTATTTGGGATGCCATTCGTCAATTTATCGGAAAAATTACGTGGCAGTATTTTTCCGTGTCCAATCTGCCTAACCCAACGCATATCAAACAGGTACAAGTATCAGGCATATTGCTCATCCGCTGATTTTTTGTTTACAAGTTTATAATAAAGAATTCGTTTGACAATTACTTTTGTGCCTTGTTTGATGCATACAATTTTTTGGCAATTACTTTGTAAGACTATGTGAAAAGCTCAGAGTTACCACAGGGTTGTGCCTAATGCATGTACCTGTATTAAATGTGCCTTGGTCTAACCCAAGGTGTAATTATATAGGTGACTGCATAAGGATTTGTTATACAAAAATATGGTAACCATAGCTGTGTAAAGAACCGAAGAATGACAAAAGCTCACAAAAAGTAAAACAGACTGCATAGCAGTAGTGTGAAACATGTCATGTTTAAAAAAAAATTATTTTATTCGGGCTAGTTCATTTTTTTTCTGTGTATATTTTTCTTACCCATCCATTTCCCGTACCACACACTGGTAACTTTTTGATTTGTGCACGGCTAATGCTCGCAGGCTTGGGCGGTGGTTCGTCGCGGCACTAGAAAATTGGAATGACTGGTTATTTGTACCACTCTCCTCATACACACTGAGCTCATCGCAGGCAAAGGTGTAATTGCCTGCGCAGTTCCCTCCCCTATCCGTGGCGTTCTAAATAAAAAGTCTAGAACACCCCTATTTTCAACTCACCGCATGATACTCACCTCGTCGACCGAATTTTATTTTTGGTTATTCCATTACTCTATATGACACAAAAGATTCATTTCAACTTTCTTTTCAATTTTCAAGTTTCAAATACATTCGTCTTTTCGCTTTTAATTTCATATTTTCTTAACTCCTACTTGCCCTATGTTCAAACATTCCTTACATCACTAATTTAATAGAATTTAAGTAATAATTAATCTTAAACTTAAATAAAGTAATACAACTCTCAACAGAGTATCTACCAAAACTTTGTAACGACGAAAGTCGGGCCCCTCGTTTTCATCGTCCAACAATTATTTATTTATGAAAGAAATCAATTATTTTTACGTTCTGAATTGTATCTGATTATATTCTTTTTGTTTTATCATATTTTATTGTTTCTATTATAAATTGAATTATACATGAATTTATAAATTATATTAATATTATTCATATTGCCTTGTAGTTTAAAAATTGATTTAAAATTAACGCTTTGTTATAGATGGAGTCGCCATCTATATGTGAATTTAAGTATTAAAATAGTTAAATTGACACTTTTATACAACCATTATTTAGTAAGTTACGTTTTACGACAACTGATTATTGCCAGAAATTTGCGTATATAAGGAGTAATCTGAATTGCGGAGTCTGCTGCTAGCTGTCAGCGAGGTAAGAGCACAAAGTCTAACGTGGTGTTACACATCCATCAGCATTGTACTTGCCTTTAAACACATCTACTAGACAGACTTATATTAAGCACAATTAGTGTATACTATCGTGTGACCGATCTCCTTGGATTTCGGTCTAGCAACAGTCACACTGCTCCTTCTGAGCATTTGTTTCTCGCGTTCTCACACGCGCATTCTGTAGGTTGTGTGGTGTTACACATCCCGCCTACATTTGCGTGCTCCGTGACTGCGCTCTACACGAGCAATCGCTATACCGCTCCTTCTGAGCATTTGTTTCTCGCGTTCTCACATGCGCAATCTGTAGGTTGTGTGGTGTTACACATCCCACCTGCATCTGCGTGCATAGTGACTGCGCTCTACATACGCATACTGCATACGCATACCGCCCCTTCTGAGCGTTGAAGTTGTCACTTAGACGGCCAGTTAATTATATGAGAATTATAATAAATAACTATTGTTATTGAATTGACTTCGCGTTTTTTCTTATTCTCTCTCTCACGGTCCCAACAATCAACAAATTTTTGTAGACGAATGCTGGACATCGCTGAGTTTTACCCTTATTCATAAAAAAATATTTTAGGTTTACTAAGTGCTTATTTGACATATTTCTATGGGAAATTTGTCAAATAAACCTGTAATAAACCTAAAATATTTTTTGTGAATTAGACCGTAAATGTTTCAAGCGGCCTATACATACAATATTATTAAATATGTTACTATATGTTATATACTATGTTATTTACCCCCCGTCTTGACTGGCAATAAATATGATGGAAATATAGCAATAATGCCGGCAGAAAAACGGAACAATATTACTTATTGCTTTATTTATGTTAAGGCTATGGGAAATCGTAGCGAGCCACAATATGGAAAAAGTTAACAGATAAGGTGCAGAATAAAAATATAATTCAATTGTAAATATCTGGTTACTCGAACATTTTTTTATTTTTGAAAACATAACAATACAAATTATTTTACTACACACGTATTTAAGAGACTATTTTCCTTTTTAATCTATATGTGTATATAAAATGGAATGTGTGTTTTTTTTTGTTTGTTTGTTTGTACCTTACTAGCTTTACCCGGTGTGCTTTGCTACCCCCTCCCGAAATTTAAAAAAACAATTCTTGTAAAACTTTTCTATAAGCAATCAAAATTTTGAAAATTGGTCCACAAAGGATAAATTTATTTGATAATAAATTTCTGGGCGGTCACTTTTCTCCCCCCGCCACAATTTGCATTAGTGGACCTATTCCATATGCAAAAAGAATTTTGAAAATTGGCTCACAAACGACAGAGTAATGTGATAATCTTTTTTTGCGGGCACATTTAGCCACCCCAGTTGAAAAAATGTATTGGTCCTCTTCCATATGCAAAAAGCATTTTCAAAATTGGTCGTCAAATTATGAAATTATTTGATAATTAATTATTGAAACGGTCAATTTTCAACACCCTTCCCCCTTCCCAATTTCCCAAAAAAATAAGCGGACCCCTTCCATATCAAACACAAAGTTGGCGAATGACTTGTTATTTGATATTCTCTTTTTAAAGATGGGCACTTTGCTTGCCCCCACACTATTTAAACAAAAATTAGTGGACCTTTTCCATATGAAAAAACAATTTATGATAATAAAAATATTTGATTTTTAATGTTTGGGGTGTGAATGTTCTACCCCCTCCCAGATTTCAAAAAGAAAAACATTTTAGAGAACCTTTTTCAATGCAAAAAAAATTTTAAAATTTCTCCACAAATGACAAATTGATAATCAACTTTTGACAAAATCACGCTGGACCTTTTCCGTATGCAAAAAGAATTTTAGAGATTGGTCCACAATCGACAGAGTAATTTAATAATCCATTTTTTTGGCGGGCACAGTTCACCTCACCCCAATTAAAGCAAAAAAAAATTAGTTGAATGTTTCCATATTCAAAATAAATTATTAAAATTGATCGAAAAATGACAAAAATATTTGCTAATCAATTTTTGGGGCGGGCATTTTGCACTCCACTCCGCCCATTCAAAAAAAATCTATTGTAGTGAACCTTTTCCATATGTCATTAAAATCTTAAAAATTGGTTAGAAATTACAAAGTTAGTTGGTAATAAATTTTTAGGGTGGACGCTTTACTTCTCCCCTTCCCACAATTAAAAAAAAAATAAGCGAAAATATTCCACATGCAAAAATAATTTTCAGAATTGGTCCACAAACGACAAAGCAATTTGATAATCCAGCTTTTGGTGGGCACATCTGGCACCCTTCTCTCCCTCACAACATTAAAAAAAATTACTGGACCTTTTAAATATGCAAAAAGAATTTTGAAAATCGGTTCACAAACGACAAAGTAATTTGATAATCCATTCTTTCGGCGGGCACATTTGGGAGGGGTCCAACATTAAAAAATTAGTGGACCTTTCCATATGCAAAAAAAAAATATTGAAATTAGTCCATAAATGGCGAAGTTATGTTAGTTAATATTATTGAATCTGTTAAATGCTATGTGAGCGGACTAACATAATTTAAAAAATTAGGCACAAAGCTGGGTGTGGTTGAAAGAAAGTAGCCTATATTTCATTCCAGAGTCTCAGTTAAATGTTGTGAAAATCTTGGGAAGATCGGTTTAGAGGTCTGGTCCCCTAAAAGGTACAAACAATCAAACAAAAAAAATAAACATATATTTCATATATATAGATTTTGGTGGGGGCATTTTGCTTCTCCAAAACCCCTTCATTTAAGAAAAGTTTAATGGACCTTTGCCATATGCAAATAGAATTTTGAAAATTGGTACACAAACGACAACGTAACTTGATAATCCATTTTTTTGGTAGGCACATTTTGAACCCTCCTCCCCTTCCCAACATTAAAAAAAATTTGGTAGACCTCTTTCATAAGCAAAATACAAAACCGAGTAATTTGCAACCCCCTAATTTCCAAAAAAAATTTGGTGGAGCTCTTCTGCATGAAAAAATTATTTTGGAAATTGATCCTCATATGACGAAGTTATTTGATATTCACTTCTGAAAGGCGGGCACTTTGCTTCCACTTCAACCTAAAATTAAAAAAAAATTAGTTGTCCCTTTTCTATATGCAAAATGAATAACTGGACTTTTTTATATGAAAAAAATGGTGGAGTTATGCTCATTAATATTATAAAACCTGTTAAATACTATGAGGAAGGAGTAACATAATTGAAAAAAGTGGGCGTGGTTGAAAAAAAGTAGCCTATAATTCAATCCAGAGTCCCAGATGAATGTTGTATAAATTTCAGGAAGATCAGTCTAGAGGTCTGGTCTCCTATAAGGTACAAACAAACAAACAAACAAAAAAACAAACACACATTCCATTTTATATATATAGAAGAAGAAGAAGATATATCTGGTTTGCTTAAATTTTGTTTTGTTTCTTAAATTAATTGTCGAAGGTGGAATGAATATTTATTTATGATTTGGGCCAATATATTTTATTTGAATTTTAAACAATATTGAAATTTTGACCAAAATATTTGATTTGAACCTTAAACAATATATCGCATTGGAATTTTGGCCAAAATATTTTATTTGATTATTAAACAATATGTATGTATATATATCGCGTTGGAATTTTGACCAAAATATTTTATTTGAATTTTAAACAATATATCGCATTCGAATTTTGACCAGAATATTTTATTTGAATTTAGGATCAAGAAACTATTTGTGTTTATTTTTTTTAGTAGAGTAAAAAAAACTATAAAAAAAATAATTTTGCGATGATACGTTGGCAAAAGCTTTCTGAAGACACGCCACATCTTCAGAACATTATGATTTTTTTCTTAGTAAAAAAATTTAAAAAAAAGCTATAAAAAATGTTTGCAATGATACGTTGGCGAAAGCTTTCTAAAGACACCCCACGTCTTCAGAACATTACGATTTTTTTCTCTTATAAAAAAAATTTTAAAAAAGCTATAAATAACAATTTTGCGATTATATGCCAGGTGTCACACAATTCGTGTGGCTAACTGTACTATCACAAATAAAAGGGTCTTTTACTTATGTCTTATTCCCGGCGGAAGTGATAACACGGGGTTGGACTTCAGTCGCAGCTTGTGACCACAATCTGGATCGGGCTGATGTTGTTCGTGCCGCTGGCGCGGGGGTTGCTGCCGTTGAGATGTGATGTGGGATTGTTGTACTCTAGATGGTGGTGTAGTTGTATGAGCTAGTCGTGGTATTGGACTGTTAATGGTTATGTAGGGTGTTTGTGTATTTTAGATGTGGCTATGGTTATGGATGCTGCTTGTATGTTTTAGATGTGGCTATGATTATGGATGCTGCTTGTATTTTTAGATGTGGCTATAGTTATGGATGCGGCCTGTTTGTTTTTGACGTACCTATGTGTTGTGTTTTATACCTTCCTATTTGTTCTATCCATCGCATACGAGCTATCCACGTTACGTGGTTGGATGTCGGCTGTGGTGTTGTGCGCCTTTGTTGTTTTGCCTGGCTGTAACATTGCTAAACCTTTTACAAATTTTCTCAGCGTGTTGTAAAAGTTTCGCCTTTTTTTAATGCATGTATTTATTTATTGTATCTTCAAATATGAACTAACAATATGTATTCAAATCTTAAATCTAGAAAATAATTATTAGGCCCGACCACTGTCGGACATAATCTTAGTGATAGTTATAAATAATACATAAGTAGTGTAATAAAAAAGGGGAAAAAAAGTATTTTCAAGTAGTCCCATCTGGAGTGTTGAGTATAAGAGCCCTTGTGTCCCTCTTTTTTAGGCGGATGTGTCCAGTAAAGCTTAAAATATTACGAGCAAGCGGATTAGAATGTGATTCGAGTTTTGTTAAATATTTGCCTGCGTATTTTGCAATTTCTTCAGTCACTAGTGGCATATTTAAATCACGATGTATAATAGAATTTTGGATGTACCATGGAGCCGATGTTATTAACCGTAAAATTTTGTTTTGCCATCGTTGGATTCTCTCGACATTGGAAGCTGAAGCAGTGCCATAATAACTGAATTCCGTAGCACCATATTGGCTTCAAAAGCGACTTGTGCAGTAAAAGTTTGCAGTCTAGACTGAGAGTTGAATTTCTACCAATCAGCCAATGTACCTGAACTTATTTCAGTTTCATTTGTGTTAGTTTAGAATCAATGTGTTTTTTCCATGTAAGCCGTCGATCAAGGTTTATAAAAATGTATTTTACGTGTGAATGATGAGGAACAAATTGATTATTGATTCTAATGGGGGAACAAGTATCTTTTCATAGAGTAAATGTTACCTGCGCACACTTCTCCTCATTTACTTTAATTCTCCATAACTTTCACCATAGTTCCAGTTGGGTAATATGTTTGTGAAGATATCGGGATGCCTCGTGAGGGTTTTCGTGCATGCTAAAGAAGGCTGTATCATCAGCAAAAGTAGATGTATGGATTTTATTGCTAACAGGCATATCACAAGTATAAATCAAATACAAAACTGGTCCCAGTATAGTGCCCTGTGGCACACCGGCAGAGATAGATTTAGGAACACGCATGCAGTCTCCTTCCACAACAATGAATTTCTGGGATAGAATATAACTTTCCAATAGCTCTAGAAAATTTATTGGTAGATATATCTTCAATTTTAAAACTAGGCCTTCATGCCATACTTTATCAAATGCCTGAGAAACATCAATAAAGAGAGTAGAACAATACTTCTTTTCTTCAAATGTTCTTCTTATAACTTGAACCAATCTATGCGTTTGTTCAATGGTACTATGCTGACTTCTAAAACCAAATTGATGTTCCGGTATGGACCCACTATCAGTTAGAATTGGGGACAATTTTGTTATTAGCAGCTCTTCGAAAAGCTTTGAAATTGTTGATAGTAAACTTATTGGCCTGTAAGACTCAGCTTTAGTAAGATATTTGCCCGGCTTTGGAATCATTTTGACCTTGGCAAGCTTCCAGCTGTGTGGATAATACTCTAGTCGTAATATGGCATTAAAAATAAATTGTAGGATTCTAGTTGCAGTGCCAGGCAGATTCATCAGCATCTTGTTACTAATACCATCAATACTTGGAGCTTTCTTCGGGTTGAGCTCAGCAATTAGTTTATGTACATCACGCATCTTAAACTTTAAGGGTCGAGGGGGAAGAGCAACTACACTCGGCAAATCAGCAACACCAGTACATGTATTTGGGGTAAATACGGATTTTAAATGCTCAGCAAATATTTTACCTTTTTCAGTATCGCTTCTTGCCCAATCAGCGGTCTAAGTGCGCAAAGGTGATTTAAACTCAACGGGTCTTTTAAACTTTTTAGCAATGCGCCACAAAGAGAAATTAGATGCTGGTGTGACATCAAGACCTTCCAGATAATTTTGAAAAGATGCAGTTTTTTCAGATGCAAGCAACTTTTGGAGTCGTTTCGTGCACTCTTTAAATCTGATTTTATTTTGGGGTGATCTGTGCTGTTGCCATTCCCTTCTAGCTCTTTTTTTTCACGTACGAGACGTTGAATGTCTGAAGAATAAATTTTATTAAAACCAGTCTGCGGATGGGAGGTAGTGGCATGTTCAACAGCCTGTTTAATATTCTCGTTGAGATTGGCAATGTTAGATTCAATATCATTTGGTGTTCTTAGCTTAATATTTTCCGTACAATGACTTCTAATGTATTTTTTGAACCCCAGCCAATTAACACGATTTATCATCTTCATATATGGATGAGGTAAGTCATTTCTTAGTGGGCTACAGATTGTAACGATCGTGGGAGAGTGATGATGAAGCTTCAACGTGAGTTTATTCCCTAGAAATACTTTTTATGACGCCAAAGTCTATAACAAAGTCTATAACTCGAAATAATATCCAAGCCCATTTTTGAAATTGTGTTGACCAACGCCATACCTCTAGGCGTAATAAGACGCGAACCTCAGAATGTATGCTTAGCATTGTAGTCGCCATCTGCTACGAAACAAGGTCCTAGAGATTTGTAGAATTTCTCGTATTGACCCTCAGTGATCGAAAATCTAGGAGGGGAGTAAATTGAAGATATCACGAAATTTGAACAAAAACTCTCAATGCAAATGTTTGTTGCTTGTAGATGTTCTTCACAAATGTTGTCAAGAATATAGTGCTTGAGTCTTTACTTTATTAGAGCTGCTGATCCACTGCATGCTCTCCCTCTAGGGTCTTTTGTATCATATAATGTGTATCCATTCATTTTAAAGAGGCTTTTAGAAGTCAAATGAGTCTCAGAGACCAACATTACATCAATATTTTTTTCCGTAAGGAAGTGCTCAAGTTCATTTTTATGAAGGCGAATGCCGTTTGCGTTTCAGAAACATATTTTTAACGTGTTCATGGCTTGTTAATTAATGCTTGAAGCAGTGTATTCTGCGTTCGCAGCATTTCTTGCATCATGCTAGTCATATTTGTTGTAAGGTTGTGGATAGTGTGCACAAGATTTTCAATAGTGACTTCAAGGCGATTAAAATTAAAGTTTGAGTTTGTATTTGTTGAATTATTTGGTGGGGAAACATTTTGTGTGGGCATTGAATTTGTCTTAGCAGCATCTGCATACGATACACGGGAAGTAACTGGTTGGCTCATTTGCGCAAAAGTGGCTGAGGAAGCGTTTGTTGTTTGAACTGGAGCTAATTTAGGTTTTTGCACCATAGTCTTCTTTACGAAAGAGTACACAGGACAACCTCTGTAGTTAGCGGTGTGATTACCTCCACAATTATTGCATTTTTTTCCGCTTGATTTTTTGGTTTAGTACAACTAGCAGTGCCGTGTAATTCGCCGCACACAACACAAACAGTAGGTAAATTGCAGTAAGTTTTTGTATGGCCACATTCTTGGCAATTATGTCACTGCACGGGACCTGAACGCTTATGTGGCTCTTCAACTGCGATTTTTTGTATAAAAGGTATTTTAGGCTATAAATAGGATGAGTCTCATTTTTTCTTAATTTTATATTATTCGGCTCCAGTTCAACACGAAATAGGGGTTGGGGTACCTCTTCTCTGCTTATTATGTTAGATACATATATTACCTTAAATCCCTGGAGGACGAGTGCATCTTTTATTTCTTCAGGAACAACATAGGAATCTATGCCCTTCAATACGATCTGCAGGCCTTTAGCACTCTTAAGCTGGTATGTGTAGAAGCTTGTTTTATTTTTTTCAAATTCAGAAACCATTTTGCGGAAATCTTTTTCGTCACAAATTTGAATTTTCGTTTCATCGATGTTGCCACGTTTTATTGGAACAATGTGAAATTTATTATCACCAATGACCGAAATTAATTTTTTAATAAGGGCATTTGAAGTTTTCTCTCTCAAATAGATTGGTGGCGGCTTGGATGTTTTATTCGAGGATACATCGGGTTTGTCGTTTTCATCTTGCAAAATTTTAAAGCGGTTTTGGCGATTAGTTGAGGCTGCACTGTTATCCCTAGACATTTTTGGAGCAGATGAAATTTTTGAATAATTCGGGCTTCGCCCACGCTTTACTACGGTTATATATCTGTCCATTCCGACTTGTACCTTGAGTTTCGAGCCGCTGTTATCTGTAGTGATAACTTTGTTAAGTGATGAACACGAGCCTGAAGGGGATGATATTACTGGCTTATATGAAGAAGTACTAGGCAACTGTAATGCTAATGCATCATTATTTTTTGGCATTGGACAAAGCGAATTTGATCGCTGACGAAAAATTGGCTTTGCCGTTAAAAAAAGACTTTCATCAGATTTATTATTTTTATTTTTTTCATTAAGAGTTTCAGAACTCACAGTAAAATAAGCATTTTCGCCGTTAGAACTCACTTCAAATTTTTTTGTATTTGAGGCACTCATACAAAGAATTCCTCAAGGGTTATTCGTTTGTGTTTTTTGGTTTGCGGTCTTTTTTTGTTTTTGTTATTTATGATTATTTATTTGTTTCGAGTTACACATATAGATTATTCCTAAATGTCACTGTTAATATATTTCTTATTTGTTCGTTGGGATATATATATTATTGTTTACGTTATTATTAATTGTATTGATTTCATCACTAAGAATAATTTGTTTATAACCATACCAAGTCAATGACCATGTATGTATTGCACAAAATGTTTTATGCAAACATTACAGTTTGCATATGCAAAAGTAGGTCAATGCTAAGTTATCAATATTATACAAAAAAAAAGAAAATAAAACAATTAATCATTTATAGAATAAGTATTTCTTTTCTTTAATTTTATGTATAAAAGAAAGTAAAATAAAGTCAAAATTTTAGTGTTTAGTAGAATAATTGTCTGTCTTGTTTAGTGTTTAATAGAATAATTGTTTTATTGAACACTACCTCCAAGTTCAAGTGCTTGTGAGGATAACAAATATAACACAACTATCTCCAAGTTCAAGTGCTTGTGAGAATACCATTAACCACAATATTTCAAGCTAAAAGTGCTTGCAAGAAAGACCTTACAATTTACATTAACATATTTTGGTGACCCCGACGTGATCCTGTAACCAGGCACAGGATTTGAACAATTCAAACAGCACGATAACTCAATACAACATGGTATCCTTCGAAGAGCTGGTCAGCAACCAAAAGGAAATTGGAGAACGGATTAAACGATCATCCGAAACTTCAAAAAGGATTCCGCTGCAAGAAAAGGTTCCATAGACTACCTTCAAGAGAGACATCAAAAGCTGGACGTAGAATGGGCAGAATTTGAATCTAATGATAATAGAATTAGACTAATGGAAAATATTCAGTTTGACCATAAGTACTTTGCAGAAGACTACTACAACGCAATTATGAAGGCCGTCCTACAATACAGAGATATCTTTTAATCATCTATGTTGAAGGTGCCACAGCCTTCAGCCAAACCGCAAAGCCCACTTCCACAACAAAACCAAAACGCATGTGCTAACTTGACATCAGCGGATACCGATAAGCTGTCAAAGATTATTCGTAGACAAGCAGCAATAATGGCATCTCTGGAACGCCTGTTTTTTTTAATGAATTTTTTTTTTTAATTTATTGTATCTTCAAATATGAACTAACAATAAGTATTCAAATCTTAAATCTATAAAAAAAATTATTAGGCCCGACCAATGTCGGACATAAGCTTAGTGATAGTTATTAATAATACATAAGTAGTGATAAGCAACAAAAAGAAAAAAAGTGTTTTCAAGCAGCTTCATCATCTAGAGTGTTGAATATTAGAGCCCGTGTATCTCTCTTTTTTAAGCGGATGTGCCCAGTAAAGTTCAAAATATTACGAGCAAGCGGATTAGGATGTGACTCTAGTTTTGTTAGATATTTGCCTGCGTATTTTACAATTTCTTCAGTCACTAGTGGCATATTCAAATCGCGATGTATATTTGAACGCCTGTCAAAGACCGATTTAACAAATCAGGATGTGCCAATTGCCACAAGGTTAATGCAAAATATTGAAGACCTCCACCTCCAAATATGTGAAATCAGTGATGAGCCCGTAAATCAAGGATATGAAATGGAACAATTTATTAAATTAGAAGATGAAGTACGAAAGGCATTAAGATCTGTTAACAACCATGCAACTACTCAACCAATCTCTGGACAAAATAACAGTCAGCCCGATTCAGTTCCAATACCAAAAATAACACTAGCAAAATTTGACGGCAATTATTTAAAATGGCAGGAATTTTACGACTTATTTTCCTCACTGGTAGTAGGCCAATCAATTCGAAGGTGCAAAAACTATGGTACTTAAAAACTCATTTAGTGGGAGAGGTGGCAAATCTAATCAAACATTTCCCTGCCACTGGGGAAAATTTCGATGCGGCATGGTCATCTTTAATAGACCGCTATCATAATAAGATGTTATTAGTTGTCAAACTAATTCAAGAACTGATATATACACCAAACAAGACACCAACCGACAATTATAAGGGCCTACATGACAAAACACAGGAGTGTTTATTAGCACTTTAAAATCTTGAGATCAACACATCAACATGGGATCCATTGCTCATCCATTTGCTTCTTAAACGACTGGATCAGGTCACACGACTCCGTTAAGAACAGTCTCTCGCACAGCCACGAGAAGTGTCAACTATCAAAGACTTTTTAATCTTCTTGGAGAGAAACTTTCAATCAGTAGAAGCAATGTCCAAAATGGAAAAATTTTCAAACCCAAGGGCAAAGGTATGTACTTCTATCACAATCGAAGGACGAAACAATGAACTTTGTTCAATGTGCAAAGATGGAAGACACCTATTATTCGCATGCCCAAAATTTCTGAAGCTGTCACCATCAGCACGACTTCAGTTTGTTCAAAAACAAAGGTATTGTGTTAATTGCTTAAAACCGGGACATAACGCAAAAAATTGTAGCCGAAGAAGCTGTATTAAGTGTGCCAACAAACATAACACTTTGCTGCATTTAAAGGACTCAGCCGCGAGCAGTCAACAACCAAGTTCAAGGGTTACATTCAATCACTCAGCTGATACTACAAAATCCACACAATTCAGCCAAGCAGCCGCATCATTAAGCGCAGAAAAACATACGATATCAAATAACTATATACTGCTTAGCACAGCCGTGGTCCTCATAAGAGCCGGTGAAAAGGAAATTCAATGTAGAGTGCTTCTTGACTCTGGATCACAAATTAACTTCGTAAGTAAACGCCTAGTCAAACGTCTTGGAATTCCAATGAACCCAACGTCAATCGCTATAAGTGGAATTGGATCCAGCAACACCAAGGTTAATCATCGAGTCAACGTCGAGTTGTATTCCAGGTTCAACAACTATACTACACGACTTGAGGCAGCTGTTCTTAACCACATAATCTCTCCTCAACCATCACAAATAATTAACATCAATCACTGGAACATTTCTAATAACATCAGTCTAGCTGCCCCAGGTTTCCATCATCCTGACAATATAGATATTTTATTGGGTGCGGAATTCCATCATCAATTACTGACAGATGGACAAATCAAGTTGGCCAACAACTTTCCCATCTTACAAAATACCTTGCTGGGTTGCATCATCTCAGGAAAAATTGAGGAAAACCAATCTTCCACTGCAACAAGTGGAATGTGCATTGGGAATGAAACAACTTTAGAGGAAGACATCGCCCAACTATGGGAGCTAGAAAAGGTGAAGGCGGTAGAGAAAACTCTGTCAGTATCAGAAAGACAATGCGAAACTCATTTTGCGCAGACCTACAGCATTGATCACAATGGAAGATTTGTGGTAAGAATCCCGTTTTGTGACAATCCCGAAACATTAGGTGAGTCACATGATATAGATTTCAATCGATTCCTATCACTGGGGCGTCGACTGGCAAAGGCACCAGATGTCAAGGCACAATACATACATTTTATGAAAGAGTACGAGGAGTTGGGTCACATGACACAAATTGATATAAATTCGACATGCAAACCAAACTATTTCATTCCACACCATAGTATATTACGTCCCGATAGTTTAACTACAAAATTACGAGTAGTATTCGATGCATCAATGAAAACTTCATCAGGCTTAGCCCTAAATGATCTGATATACTCAGGTTCTACTAATCAAAGTGAACTGTTTTCAATCCTGCTTCGCTTTCGACTACCACGCTTTGTATTTACAACAGACATTGAGAAAATGTATAGACAGATGCTAATACACCCAGCTGACAGAAGGTTCCAAATTATTATGTGGAGACATGACCCATCTGCACAAATCAAATATTATCAACTCAACACCATTACATACGGTACCCGATCTGCACCATATTTAGCTACAAAATGCTTGGAAAGAATTGCCAAGGATAACATGGCCCAGTATCCCTATGGAAGCCAATTTTTACTTAAAAATTTCTATGTGGATGATGGAATAGGCGGTAGTGATGACTTGAATGTGACACTAACAATGCAGCAAGAACTGACACATATATTAAGGAAACATGGTCTGAATCTACAAAAATGGAATGCCAATCATCCAAAACTCCTTTAAGGCATTGAAAGGAAGGAGCAAGAAGTAAATATTGACTTCAACAGCACAAAGGGTCAAACGGTAAAAACCTTGGGCTTAACCTGGATGCCAAGGGCTAACAAGTTTTGTGTGAAGGTATGTCCAGGAGATATAAAACAAATTACTAAGCGAACAGTAACGTCGGATTTAGCAAGACTCTTCGATCCGTTAGGTATACTTGCACCAATTGTTATAACCGCCAAAATGTTCATTCAAGAACTTTGGGAAACAAAAATGGAGTGGGATGAAGAATTGCCAGTAAACTTACACACAAGATGGATGACATTCCGTACTGAATTAGAACAACTAAATAACCTAGAATTTTCACGACATGTTTTTGAAGGACATATTTCATCAAACACACAAATTCATGCCTTTGCAGATGCTTCAGAAAAGGCATATGGTGCAGCTGTATACATCAGATCTATTATCAAGAACGGGCAGGTAATCGTAAAACTGATGTGTGCAAGATCCCATGTTGCTCCTTTAAAACGCCAGACTTTGCCTCGTCTCGAACTTTGCGCAGCACTCTTATGTGCTCAAGTAACAGCAAGAGCAAAGAGTGATTTAAATCTTGAGAACACACCTACTTACCTATGGACAGACTCAGAGATCGTCTTGGCCTGGATCAACTCAAAATCATCAGTGTACCAAACGCTTCTGGCTAACCGAATCACTGCGATACAGGAATTATCCATAGCTGAGAAGTGGAGGCACGTCAAATCAAAGGAAAACCTGGCAGATATTATTTCACGAGGTCTTTCCCCGTCAAAACTAGCTACAAGTACTTTATGGTTCTATGGGCCCATATTTTTTCATGGAAGAGAAGAATTTTGGCCGAAAAATACTTCCAACACACTTACAATAAATGAGCATGATATGGAACGAAAAAGGGTGATCACGGTAGCAACCGTAGATGAAACACCAACAGATATCATCTACAAAATACAACACAATGGTTCATTTCGAACACTCCAGAGAGTCGTGGCTTATATGCTGCGATGCATTAATCGTACGAGAAGGATCAAACAACATCCGGATCTAAACTTAACAGCTCAAGAATTAGAACAGGCTCTCATAGTCATTGTACGTGGAATGCAACGATCCGATTTTGAAAACGATTTAAATAACTTGCAGAGGTTTGGAGAAGTAAGTAGCGGGAGTCAATATAGTAATCTTACCCCCTTCCTAGATAATAACGGCATCATCAGAGTTGGGGAACGGTTGAAATCATCAACACTGCAATATGACGCAAAACATCCAATGCTGATTCCCTACAATGATCCAATAATGAAGTTGATAATACAAATTTTTTTTTAATGCATGTATTTGATTATTGTATCTTCATATATGAACTAACAAAGAGTATTCAAATCTTAAATCTATAAAAAAAATGTTATTAGGCCCGACCAGTGTCGGACATAAACTTAGTGATACTTATAAATAATACATTAGTAGTGATAATCAAAAAAGGGGAAAAAAGTATTTTCAAGTAGTCCCATCTGGAGTGTTAGGTATAAGAGCCCGTGTGTCCCTCTTTCTTAGGCAGATGTGACCAGTAAAGCTTAAAATATTACGAGCAAGCGGATTAGGATGTGATTCGAGTTTTGTTAAATATTTGCTTGCGTATTTTGCAATTTCTTCAGTCACTAGTGGCATATTTAAATCACGATGTATAATAGAATTTTGGATGTACCATGGAGCCGATGTTATTAACCGTAAAATTTTGTTTTGCCTTCGTTGGATTCTCTCGACATTGGAAGCTGAAGCACTGCCCCATTACTGAATTCCATAGCACCATATTGGCTTCAAAAGCGACTTGTACAGTAAAAGTTTGCAGTCTAGGCTGAGTGTTGAGTTTCTGCCAATCAACCGATATATTTGAGTTAACTTAAGTTTCATCTGACTTAGCTTAGAGTCAATATGATGTTTCCATGCAAGTGTTCGATCAAGTTGTATACCAAGTTATTTCACCTGGGAATGTTGAGGAATATTTTGATTGTTGATTCGAATGGGGGAGCAAGTATCTCTTCTTAGGGTGAACGTTATATGGACACACTTTTGTTCATTGACTTTAATTCTTCATAAGTTCAACCACATTTCCAGCTGGGTAATATGTTCCTGGAGATTGCGCGATGCCTCATAAGGGTTTTCGAGCACACTCATACAGGCTGTATCATCGGCAAAAGTAGAAATATGGATATTATTGCTTACAGGCATATCACAAGTATATATTAAATACAAGACAGGACCCAGAATACTACCCTGGGGCACACCAGAAGATATAGTTTCGGGCACACTCGTGAACCCTCCTTCCACAACAGTGAAGTTCCTATCAATAATATAACTTTCCAAAAGCTTTTAAATGTTTATTGGCAGATATGTCTTCAATTTTAAAACTAGGCCTTTGTGCCATACTTTATCAAACGCCTGAGAAACATCAATAAAGAGAGCAGAACAATACTTCTTTTCTTCAACTGTTCTTCTTACAACTTGGACCAGTGTATGCGTTTGTTCAATCATGCTGTGCTGACTTCTAAAGCCAAATTGATGGTCCGGGATACACCCATTATCAGTTAAAATTTTGGACAAGTTAATCATGAGCTGCTTTTCGAAAAGCTTTGAGATTGTAGATAGTAAGCTTATAGGCCTATATGACTCAGTCTTGAAAAGATTTTTGCCCGCCCTTGGAATCATTTTGATCTTGGCCAGTTTCCAGTTATGTGGAAAATACTGCATTCTTAAAATAGCATTAAAAGTAAATAGCAGGATTCTTATTGCAATATGAGGCAAGCTCATGAGCATTTTGTTACTAATGCCATCAATACCTGGAGCTTTCTTCGGGTTGAGTTCAGCAATTACTTTTTGTACTTCACGCATCTTAAACCTTAAGGGACGAGGGGGTAGAGAAACTACACTCCGTAAATCAGCAGCACCCGTACATGAATTGGGAGTGAATACAGATTTTAAATGCTCAGAAAATAAGTTACCTTTCTCACTATCGCTTCTTGCCCAGCCTCCGGTCGCAGTACGCAATGGTGATTTAAGATCAACGGGTCGTTTAAGATTTCTAGTAGCGCGTCATAAAGAGTAATTAGATGCGGACGTTACATCAAGACCTTCTAAATACTTTTCCAGTAGTGCAGTTTTTTCCGACGATAGCAGCTCTTTGAGTCGTTAAGTACATTCTTTAAGTCTGATTTTATTTAGGGGTGATCTGTGTTGTTGCCATTCTCTTCTAGCTCTCCTTTTTTCACATACAAGACGTTCAATTTCTGTAGAATAAATTCTGTTGAAGCCGGTCTGCGGATAGGAGGTAGTGGCGTGTTCAGCAGCCTGTTTAATATTTTCGTTAAGATTGGCAATGTTAAATTCAATATCATCACATGATCTAAGCTGAAAGTTTTCTACGCAGTGACTACTAAGATATTTTTTTAATGCCAGCCAGTTGATTCCATTAATCATCTTCACATATGAGTTAGTGAAATCACTCCTTAATGAGTTGAAAATCGTAACTATTGTTGGAGAGTGATCGGAGGACAGATCTAGAGAAGCTTCTACGTGAATTAAGTCCCTATGAATATTTTTCGTGATGGCAAAATCTATAACATCTGGAATTTTTCTTACGTCAGTAGGCCAGTAAGTTGGCTCGAAATGACATCTAAGCCCATTTTTGAAATTGTATTGAACAAGGCTCGACCTCTAGGTGTAACAAGACGCGATCCCCAGTACGTATGTTTTGCATTGTAGTCACCAGCTGCCACGAAACAAGATCCAAGCGATTTGTAGAACTTCTCATACTGATCTTCGATAACTGCAAATCTGAGAGGTGAGTAAATTGATGATATCACGGAATTCGCACAAAAATTTTCTATGAAAATATCGTTGCTTGCAAATATTCTTCATTAACGTTGTCAAGGACATAGTGCTTGAGTCCTGACTTAATCAGAATTGCTGATCCACTGCATGCTCTCCCTCTCGGGTCCTTTGTATCATATAAATTGTAACTATTTATTTTAAATAAGCTTCTTGAGGTCAAATGAGTCTCAGAAACAAGCATTATATCAATATTTTTTTCCATGAGGAAGTGCTCAAGTTCATTTTTATGTTGGCGAATGCCGTTTGCGTTCCAGAAACATATTTTTAACGTGTTCATGGTTTATTCACTAATGCTTGAAGCAGTGTATTCTGTATTCGCAGCTTTTCTTGCATCATACTTGTCATATTTGTATTAAAGTTGTTTATAGTTAGCACCAGATTCTCAATAGTAGCTTCAATGCGACTAAAGTTAAAGCTTGAGTTTGAATTCGTTGAAATATTTGGCGGTGGAACATTTTGCATGGGAATTGATTTAGTCTTAGCAGCATCAGCATACGATACACGTGAAGTTACTGGTTGGCTCGTTTGAGCAAAAGTTGCGGAGTTCGCGTTTACTTGTAGAGCTGGAGTTAGCTTGGGTTTTTGACCCATAGCCTGTTTAACGAAAGAAAATACAGGGCACCCTCTATAGTTAGCTGTGTGATTACCTCCACAATTACTACATTTTTTTTCTGCTTGATCTTTTGGCTTAGTGCCGCTAGCAGTACCATGCAATTCACCGTAGATAACACATATGGCCATATTCTTGGCAATTATGGCACTGTACGGGACTTGAACGCTTACGTGTCTCTTCAACTGTGATTTTACGATGTAAGAGATACTTTACGTTATAAACTGGATGGACTTCATTTTTTTTCAATTGTATGTCATTCGGCTCCAGTTCAACCCGAAATAGGGGTTGCGGGACCTTTTCTCTAATAAATATGTTGGTAGCATTTTTTACCATGAATCCTTGGTCGACAAGTGCACATTTTACTTCTTCGGGTTCAACATATGAATCTATGCCCTTTAATACTATCAGTAGGCCTTTAGCACTCTTAACTTGGTATGTGTAAAAAATTGTTTTATTTTTTTCGAATTCACTAACAAGTTTTCGGAAATCTTTTTCATTATATATTTGTATTTTAGTTTCATCAATATTACCTCGTTTAATTGGAATGATGTGAAAAGTATTTTCACCAATGGTCGACAGCCATTGTTTTGATAAGTTCGTTAGAATTTTTTCTCTCAGATAAATAGTTGGTGGCTTAAAAGACTTTTGCGATGATGTAGAGGGCTTGTCGTCGGTGTCTTGCAATAATGAAAAACGATTTTGATGATTGGTAGATGATGCGCTGTTATCCCTAGACTTCTTTGGAGCAGATGAAATTTTTGAAGAATTTGGGCTTCACCCACGCTTCCTCACGGTTATATATCTGTCCATTCCCACTTGTACCTTGGGTTTTGAGCTACTGTTATCTGTAGTGATAACTTGGTTTAGTGATGAACGCGAGCCCGATGCGGATGATATCGCAGACTTAAATGAAGAAGTACTAGGCAATGGTAATGTTAACGATTCACTAGTTGGCATTGGACAAAGCGAAGTTGATCGATGACGAAAAAAGGGGCTTTTCTGTTAGAAAAAGACTTTCATCAGGTTTATTATTGATATTGTTTTCATTAAGAGTTTCAGAACTCACTGTAAAATATGCATTTCTGCCGTTAGAACTCACTTCAAAATTTTTTTCCTTTAAGGTACTCATACAGGGTATTATTCCTCAAGAGTACCTTGTTTGTGTTTACGGTTTTTTTTGTTTTTGCTATTTCTTGCTTTGTAAAAAATATTAGTAAAGCCAATAAGCTTATTTATCAAGGTGAATATGTATTACGAATATTTTCTGTATAATTTTTGATTTTGTTGTTTTTTATATTTGTTTCGTATATATATATGTAAAAAAAATCCGATTTAACGTCCCTTTACTATGAAGGTTCAACGAGAACTGATAATGCAAATGACACATGAAAAAAAATTGCCATTGTGGGTCCCAAGTACTATTATCACATGTAAGACAAAGGTATTGGCCAGTTAAGGGCAAGACAGCAGCGCGATCAATCGTACAACATTGCATACGATGCACCAGAGCCAAACCAAAATTGCTCAATCAAATAATGGGTAACTTACCTTCAACACGCGTCACACAAGCTAGACCTTTTATCAAGTCCGGTGTCGACTTTTGTGGTCCTCTTTGGGTTCATTACAAATTAAGAGGGAAGAAACATCATAAGGCATGCATTGCTGTATTTTGCTGCTTCACTACAAAGGCTGTTCACCTGGAATTAGTTACCGATCTAACCAGCAAAGCATTCATAAGAGCACTAAGGCGATTCATGAGCAAGCGAGGTCATTGTAGAGAGCTGTACTGTGACAATGCAACTAATTTTGTTGGTACAAAAAATCAACTTACAGAATTAGCAGACTCGATTTATTCGATTCCGGCCGTAAGTGAAATCAGTAAGGAATGTTCATTTAGAGGCATAACGTTCCACTTTATACCACCACGAATGTTTTGCTTAGAAGTGTAGCAACTGCATCGTTAACGTATGAGGAACTCGATACCGTTGTAATTGAAATTGAAGGCATTCTTAATTCAAGGCCAATTACTCCAATGTCAAACAACCCATTTTCTAATTGGGGAACCATTGAATTCCGAGATGAACGTAAGTCCCAAACAAGCAAGGGTAAGTCTCTTGACCAGGTCGAAATTGGTCACCCACTTGAAAGAGGAGTTCTGGAAGAGATGGTCATGGGAATACTTGTGCGAACTACAGTATCGGAACAAGTGGAAAACACGGAACGTCAACGCTAAGCCCGGCAATATGGTCATAGTTAAGGAAGATAACACACCTCCCTTAAGGTGGGCGCTGGCTAGAATAGTGAAGGTCCATCAAGGAGATGATGGTCTGGTTCGAGTGGGTGATGTCAAGACAGCATCCGGGGTTTGCAGAAGGCCAATAGCTCGGCTGGCACCCTTGCCAATTAACAACACAGAGTCGGATGAATCATTCGACCATGAAGATTCAGATACAAATAGAAATAATACGTCTGAGAATGCTAAAAAGGAAAGGAGAATATGTATTCCAAATAGTATCATCACTGCCTTGATAGCTTTAATGTTACTGCCATTAGTCTTAGGAGCTCAGGTCCATAACATGCAGTTTGGGAATCAGCTGGGCATTCATTATAAAGAAATTGGATCAGCAGCAATTTCGTCCTCAGATTGGCAGATTTTAATTTATTATGACTTACAAGAATTTTGGGCCGAATCGGATATGTTTTCAGAAGGAACAAGAGCGTTGAGTAATTTATGTGACGACATACAAGAAGGTTTAATGTGCAAAAACTTAGTCAAATACTTTGAACGTACTAAAGGTGAGTTACACATGAGCAGCACTCTACTTTCAGGCAGAAGATACAAAAGGGGAGCAATACATTTAGTTGGGAACATAGCGCATTCACTTTTTGGCGTACTGGACTCCAAATACGCTGAAGAAATGGCAAACACCATTTCCCAAGTTAAGGAAAATGAGACACATCTGATCAGTCTTTTAAGAAATCAGACGTCAATTGTAGACTCTACCATGAATATCGTGAAGTCAGACCAAGTGCAAATAAAGAAAAAGTTTGAGCAAATCGACCTTCAAATATCGCACATATAAAACAAAATACACAACGATAGTAAAGAACTATATCAAGAACGAATATACCGAATTTTCTCATCACTATGTATCCAACAAACAATTATTGCATCAAACTTACAACACACACAATCTTCAATACTGCATATTCTTACAAACACTCACCATGGCATCATAAGCCCGCTTATCCTTACTCCGTATCAATTACAACAGGAAATAGAAAAAAATAAAATGCACCTGCCCGAGTCTCTTGATTTGCATGTAAAACAGAATGATGTATTACAATTGTACAAGCTGATGAAGGTTCAAGGTGGGCTCACGAATAACACAGTCGTATTTTGAATTAATTTACCGTTAGTTGAACGCATTCAGTTTACAGTATTCAACATTGTACCAGTGCCAAACTGGATCAACGATACTCTTGTGTCAATAAGGCCATGCTCGTCCCTATTGGCCGTCGATATTATTAATCGTCATTATTTTACCATTGATAAAACTGAACTGAATTTATGCGCTGTCATCAAAGAAGATAGTTTTGTATGTTCCAAGGTACAGATACGTTATGAATCAGGTTCTCCAACATGCGCTTGCGAGATAAGTTTATTACACAACGAAACAAAGGCTGATTGTCCAGTGCAATCAAACTGCAAACCACTGCCTGGATACCCCTCCACCACCAAAATAAATGGATTTTCGCATTGCCAACAGCAATTCATACAACGGCTGTGTGTAACAGAGATATCACTCAATTTACCCTACAAGGGTCAGGCGTACTTTTCTTGGAACCAGAATGTACTCTCAAACACAAGTTCATGTCACTCCAAGGTCAACAGATAATCTCCAGCTCGTTTAAGTCATCATACACCAGACTTTGGGAAATCACAGAACAAACCCATGTAACGCATCTGAAGCCACTACTGGATAAAATACACACAAGCGAGTACAATTCACAAATACAGAACTTAACAGATTTACAAAACTCACTAAAGGCACAAGAGATACTACAGCTTTCAAACAGAATTGACACTCATAATTACCATCACATGACTGTCGGTTATTCAGCATTAATAGCTACTTTCTGTATATTAATATACTTAATAAGCAAGAGAACATGTTCAAGACGTTTAACTCCAATTCCAGCGCCACGTCAACAACAAACAACTTCAGACTTCACTGTACACATCTAACCACCAACTGAATAAAATTTAAAAAATAAATTTCTACAAGGTCTTACATCAGCTAAGAAGGAATGCCAGCCTAGCACATTTTGAAACAAGAGAGTACAACACATAGACTCGCAGTGTAGTTGAAATTCATTATTGTCCATTGTTATAAGTTTCTTTTATTCACTATTTTGTTCATTATTATATTCCAATTTTTTTTTGGCATATTACTGTTTACGTTATTATTAATTGTATTAATTAATAACTAAGAACATCATTTTTTTTATTTTGAGTTGCACTCAACGGGGGGAGTATGTTAAGATATTTCTTATTTGTTCGTTGGGATATATATATTATTGTTTACGTTATTATTAATTGTATTGATTTCATCACTAAGAATAATTTGTTTATAGCCATACCAAGTCAATGACCATGTATGTATTGCACAAAAAGTGTTTAGTAGAATAACAAATCAATTGTTTTATTGAACACTGCCTCCAAGTTCAAGTGCTTGTGAGGACAACAAATATAACACAACTATCTCCAAGTTCAAGTGCTTGTGAGAATACCTTACAATTTACATTAACAGTCACTTTGTTTATGTTTTCTTTTTTGCGGTTTTTTTTGTTTCTGTTATTTCTACTATGTAAAAAATTTTAGCAAAGCATAGAGCTTCGGCTGGCGGTCATTTATTTCCAGCGTCTACAGAAGTTCCTCACTATCCTTTACACGAGGATGTAACTTCTGTGTGCTCTAGCCGGTGGTGTTTTACCTTTTCCAGCCGGCGCACTTCCGAACACTACTATTTGGGACATCTTCATTAATCACTATCATCCCGCTAAATTCAATTCACTTACCGCTTGTGTCTGGTGTAATATAGATGAGGCAAAATGTTCGCCTGAACTTGGTTAGTTTGGGGCTTTATCACTTATACGGTTCACACTGTGACTTTTTATTGTGACTTTTCTAGAGTTTATTGACAAACGGGGTACAAAAGCGATCAAAGGGGTAGCAACACAAAAGAGAATTCAAGAAAATGCAGGGGAAAAAGTCATAGTGTAAATCGCGTGTTACATCCTTATGTCCAAAACTCACCAGTTATTAATCTCCAACCTGCTGCCTTGCCGTCCAAAAAGTAAAGACCGGAAGTAGATAATGTCACCTGCCACGACCTGACATTTGCCTATGTCACTGTCAAATTGGTTTGTCAGGGTTGTAATTAGGGGGTCATTTACACCAATATAATTGATAGCATCAATTTGTGTAATTGCCGTTTGTGCTACCAGTTGTAATTGAGTGTTGCCGAATCAGTACAAACAGAGAACGAAGCCGACGAAAAAAAGTCGGCGGCGGCGGCTGAGCACAAAACGAACCGGTTGCGGATAAAAATCGATTTGTCATATTGTATCATATACTGTAATAGGGTATCTTTATTTGCAAAAATATATATATTGTATGTTCTACAGTTTACAAGGAATCGGGTGGAATAAAATGTGTTCTCCTTTCTTGTATATTTTCTAGAATGCCGGAACTGCGTGAAGTTGGCTGCTCTCAGTTACTTTTATATTCGGTTGTATTTTCTGGTAGTTAATTCAGCAAAACAAGAGTTGCCACCGTTCCAATCACTACAATCTCGGCCGACCTTACAATTCAATCGACGTCGTTTTTAGGCCAGTGCCCTCTTTATGCAGTTCCCTCATCATCTAAAAATTCGTAATCAGTACATTCATCGTCTAGGTATTCGTAATTAATGCAATGGTCAGTGTTGCCTTTCTTTTCTGGCGGTGGTACATTAGTATTGGTGACGGGTTCCAGCCATTTTTTCATTCTAGTGGAATCAATAATCCCCGTATAGGGCATCTGCCTTACTTGAAAATTATCTTTGTCACTGACGTCGTACCGATCGTTGCCAACACACTTTCGAATGACGTAGGGCCCGCGATACTTAGGTATAAATTTCTAATTTTTACCAGCCGTGGTATCAACATTCTTTACGACCACCAGATCCCCCACTTCAAATTTCCTAAGGGCAACGTGGTGCCGAGCAAAATTCCCTGCATTATAGTCCTGTGACCGCTGAAAGGCCTTCGAGGCAGAGTCCCTCATCAGTCCAAGATTGTCCCTTTTTCCCGTCAAACCTCTCCTGAAAATATTCCGTCAATTCATCCAAAATCTCACCCCGTTGTTCCACCCCGAATAACATAACACTGGGCGTCTCTTTTGTCGTACCCTGTACTGTATTGTTCAATGCGAATTCCACCCGGGATAACTTTCCGACCCAATCCACGTGCTCAATCGATTCCGTTAGTTGACCAGCATTGTACTCAAATCACGATTCTCACGCTCTACCTGACCGTTCGATTGGGGCGAGGCGACTGACACTTTTATATGCGCAATATTCCGATCCGATAAAAATTTAGCAAACTCAACAGAGGTAAAGCACGATCCGCGATCACTAATTATACGCCTAGGCCTGCTGTAATATTCAAAATATTTCGTTAAGGAGCAACACACCTCCTTATTACCCGGCGAGTTTACAGCATATAATTTAACGAATTTTGTAAAAGAGTCCATTACCATCAAAACATGTCGACGTTTAGAATTAATAGCCAAAGGGCCAAAGTGATCGATATGCCACCGGCTTTTTCTCCAAACTATACAAATTTCTCTCATTGCTGCGAGCGGGCACAGAATATAAAATACATTTCAAACAATTCCTTGTGAAACGATTCAAGTTCTCTCTCATACCAGGAAACCAGTTTTGCTTCTGTATCTGATTAATGCATTTTTCTATCCCAACATGCCCGTACTTCTCGTGCATCAACCTCATAATATTCTCCTCCATTTCTTCAGGCACGTGCAGCTGGTTTTGTCCCTGGACCCCTTCACGAAACACCATGTCCAAGAAAAATCCCTTTACTTCCCCCCATCTCTAACCTTTACATAATTCCCCACTATACTGGATCCCTACTCTGAACTTTCTGGATTTTTCAATCAAGATTGGACCCATCCGTAATAGTGGCAATATGTGTTTGGCTCAGGGCATCGACGTGCGCCATTCGCTCCCCCTTTTGGGGGCGGATCTCGTAATCGTAATTTTCAAACTCCAAAGCCCAACGAGTGATACGATTATTGATCAGTTTCTTTCCTAAACTGAGTGCTAGGGAATTGCAATCTCTGAAAATTATAAATCTCACGCCCTCTAAAAACATTCTAAATCTCCTCAACGCACACACGATAGCCAAGATCTCTAGCTCAAAGCTGTGATACCCTGACTCAGGTTCTGAAGCGGACTTAGAATAGTAAGCCACCGGATGAAATTTTCCATTGTCCTGTTTCTGCTAGAGCACTGCACCAAATCCCCGAGAACTGGCATCAGTATGTAGTTCAGTGACGCGAAATGGATTATACACCGATAAGATGGCCGCCTCAACTAACTTGTCCCTCAAAGTGCAGAATGCTTCCATACAAGAGGTAGTCCATTCAAACACACTTGTTTTCTTAATAAGATCATTAAGCGGTCGGGCAATCCTAGCAAAGTTCGCACAAAACGTCGGAAATAAGAAAACAAGCCCAGACACTGGTATACCTCCTTAGCATTTGAAGGAACCGTCATCGTCATCACATGATCACCATTGTGCCGAATACCCATTTCAATCACACAATACCTCAGGTAACCAATCTCCCTATACCCAAATTTACACTTTCCTTAATTCAAACCCAAATCGTAGGTGCCAAAGTACCTCTTACCACCTAAGTACTCAAGGCAGTCCTCAATCACCGGTGGGGAAGCATATGGCGAATCACTAGGTCTCATTATTCCCCACCGTAGTAAATCATCAAGCGTTCTCCGAACCTCCCCTCTCTCCCTATACGATAGCCGCCGTGAGGTAGTAAACACTGGCGTATCATATATCAGCCTTATCTTCATGCAGAAATCCAGCTTCTCCCGTCCGCTATCCATATTCCTATAATATCTCCCTTCTACCGCCCTATATATGTCACCAGCATCCACCTGATCTAAACCAGGATCAATATTTATCACACCACCCGAGCAAGACCCCACGTCACCCACATCAGCCGTGCCAACAGCGTCAGAGAATTCCCCGTACATATCTTCCCCACAACTGAAGCGCAAGCTCAAAATACTATACTTAACGCAAATGGCTGGAGACCCAGTCACCAACCGCGGGTTTCGATATATACCACAAGACATAAGTGCACTCAAAACAGGTTTATTTATTTCATTATAATTCATATTTAAACTGAACCCCGAGCTTGGATAATAAATCCCGACCGATCAGCAGTGGAGCAACCGTCTGCTCATCCGGTAAAACAAAAAAAAATAATTACTACTTGACCACAAAACATCAATTTGCACTTCACTTGGCCGAATATGCTTATTCTATTCGGACCTACAACCCGAAATGACGAGACGACTCTCCCAATATCGATGCAGAAGAGCACCACAGATTTCCGGATACAGCTAATCGGATTAACGGAGTCAAAAACAGAAATAAAAGTCCTTAATACCGTGCACTTATCTCTCAGATAAAAGGCAACACTTACCATTTGTACGGCGTCAATGGGATACACTCCGTCACCCTCTTCAGCAATAGCCGCCACGGCACGGTTCCGCTTCGGGCAGCTCTGGCGGTAATGGTCTACCTCTCCACAACAAAAGCACGAGATCGGCGGGCGGATGGGCTTGGGAAATTTGCTTTGATAATGCCCAAATTGCTAACAGTTATAACACCTAATCGACTCTTCGACTGCCCTGACAGTATTGAACTGGCCCACTGGCCCAGACTTTGTTTTAATATTCACCTTCAACACTACATCACTAAACTTCCTGCCGTGTAACAGTCCTTTGAAATACTCTAAGAAGGCTAGCCTTCATAAAAGCATAGTCCATGGAGCCTAAGTTTAATATATGGTTCTGGACTGTACCGGTGAGGTGACGCCGCAGGCCGAGGCAACGCTCTTTGTCGCCATAGCCACACATATTAGCGTAGGTCTCAAAGTTAGAAAACCATTTTTCAACGTCATAAAAATCATCTCCACTGAATGCTGGGACGACCGCGTCTATCTCGCTCAAAACAATGGTGCGCCGCCGACCAAAAGAGCTATTACCTGCGCTTGATTCTAATGCTCGGATTTCTTCCTGTGCCCGCAGTATTTGCATACGTAACTGCAACGCCCTTAACTATTCGGCCAATGATTCATTGGTGGCAGCAGTGTTCAAATCGTCATTGTTTTCGGCCCCTATATACCCAGTTGACCTTGGAATATGAACTACTGGCCTGGTACAGGACATTGTGGTGATCGTACACCCCTTGGTTAACCCGGGTGCGACAATTCCTGTGAAGGCCATTGATGAGTTATAGCCCCTCTGTCTATTGCCAAATGGTTCAGCAGGTGTCAGTATGTGTGGCCACATAACGCCGCTATACACTGTCGGCGCCAACAATATGTTTGGCATGGCGGCGGAAAATTCCGATAGATTTGGTAGCAGGGCGGTAGTGAATATGGACGAAGCTGAGGGCACGACAGCGGTATTATTATTGGTATGTTCGGCAGAACAGCAGGTGTCAGTGCAGAAAGTGGCGGCAGCTCAGCAGTAAGGGTAGAGGTCCATTGCTCGCTTTTTGCGCGTTATGCTTTACACGCATTCATTCTATACTTTGTTCACGTTGAGTTACATGCACTGCTTTTCATGCGCCATTTTATTTTTGTTTTGATCGGCTGTGTGCGTTTATTTATAAATACTTATGAAGTAAAAATGGAGAGTGAAATCGGGGTTTTAAAAGAATTTGTGGAGTTAGTCGAGCTTGTATATATAATTTATCAAATTTTCTTCCATTTTATTGTTTAAAAATATGCAATGCACACAAAGTAAACAACCCAGATTTAGCGGAGATGACATTCAGTACGTAAAAGTAATCGATAACTTATATGGAAAATTTGTTACTGAGAAAAGTGTGGTGAAAAGTTAATTAAAATACATCGCATTAATGGAATTATTCAAATATTTTATTAAACAAGTTTTTTTACTAAGAAATTTTTTTATGTGTAAACATCTATACGCTAGGGGGTAAAAATCTTTTGACTTTGATTTCTTTGCTGAGATTTCTTTGCTTTTCTTTCACAGCATTGTCAAATCGGTGTGAGCTATGTTTGAGTGTATTAGTGTTTGAAAGAAGCAATACCAAGCAGAGAAACAAGTCGACCGGCTCGAAGCCGACGGTGCCCCGCCGCCGGTTATTTTTCTGCATATTTCCGTAGACCAAAGGTGAAAATGAACCGTAATAGCTACGTTCTTGAAATTTGGACACAATGTGTAGACATTTGGCCACTACAACAACAAATACATGAGAGTTAAAAACAAAAGGGTGTTCCAAAACGAGCAACGAAAAATTTTAAAATCCCATGTAATATACATACAATTGTATGTACATATATACACTTGAAATTTTACAAGTTATTATTTTACAGACTACAAAAATTAACACTAAATTTAAACAAATTTAAATCAATCCATCAGTTAATGCAATTTTGACTTTGTAATTTTGAGAACTTGCTGTATCTTGGAAACCGTAAGAGCAAAACTCTTAAAATTTTCAAAAACGGTAAAACTAAAAAATCAATAAAATATAAAATCGCCAGATATAAAAAAATCGCCAAAAACAAAAAAAAATGCCAAAACGAAAAAAGCACCAAATAAAAAAAATTTCTAGGACTAAAATAAATCGCGAAAAACCGGAAAAATCGCCAAAATGAAAAAAATCCTTAAACGAAAAAATCGCCAAAATGAAAAAATCGCCTAAATAAAAAAACCCCAAAAACAGAAAAAAATTGCCAAAATGAAAAAAGCCCCAAAAAACCAGAAAAAAATCGCAAAAATTAAAAATCGCCTAAATGAAATAAATTGCGAAAATTAAAAAAAAAGCCAAAAAGAGAAAAAAAACGTGAAAAAAGCGATAAAACTGAAAAAAGTCGTTAAAACTGAGAAAACTTAAAAAAAGGAAGAAAGCTAAATCAAAAAAAAATTGTCAAAACCGAATGTGCGCTAGGCAAAGTCGCACTTTACTGAATTTATTTTAATTGCAATGCGTGCACAACAACAAGAACAGCAACAACTAAACGATGAACAACAGGAATTAAAAATTAAAAAGTAAAAGTAAAGGCATTTACCATAGATGAGCACTGCAGTACCACTAAAGTTTCAGCAAAAACAATAAAAAATGTTTACCAAGTAAATTTTTACTGATTACTAAAATTTATTCTACAATTTTTATAAATTGCCTAAATGATTTGTCATATGATGAGGTGCATTGAATTTTCAGTAATCAGTAATGCCCGTATTCATAATGAAATTCTACCAGGTGGCTAAACGTTTTTCATACAAAAGTTTCAAAATTTGAATGAAAAAACTTTGCCACTTGCTACAATTTTATTATGATTACGGCCCTACGCTTTTACTGGTAATGCAAATTAAATTTCATTAGCTTTTGAATGCAGTACATATACATATACTGCAGTGTGCCATTTAAATGGTTAGTAAATTTACTAACCAAATAAGTTTAATAAAACAAACAAAAACCAACAAATTCATATGTATTTACAATATTGAAAGTTTTGATACTTTTAATTAATTAATTTAAAAAAAGATACTAAAAGCATAAGTACTTCCAACTTAAAAAAAAATTTTCATTACTAGATGTTTACACATCTCATCTGTGGACTCACATTGCTTTTTTATTGAAAAAAAAAGAAAAAAATTACCCACGGCAAAATATGTATCGATAACGTAAGAACTAAAGTATTATTTAACATCTTTTTATCGGGGTACGAATTATCGGGATTTGACTGTATTTTTTTTTATTTTTTATTTTTTAACAATCACAATTCGCAAAGCGATTAGCTTGTCTGCGAAAACACCCGGGGTCTATGGTGGGAATCGAACCCACGACCTCTGGACTGAGAGGCTAGCATCGCTACCACTCAGCCATAGGGGCTGAGTGCACTGCACAAAAGATGTGCAGTGCAATTTTCTTCAATGTGTAATTGGAGATACAGCCATGTGTAAATTCATTGGCAACACTGTAATCATTTTATTCACACATATACACTAACATTATTGCAGCTTGTAAACAAAGTTTGACAACTATTTGCATTGTATACATTAACAGGCTGGGTTTGTGCATGTACCTGTTATAATTGTATCATGCACGTAGCAAACTTTTTTAAGAGTTGCAAAAAGGTATAATTTTCCGTGTCGGTGTGAGCACATGCGTTTTTTGAGAGTGTATGTGTGCCACGTGCTCGCATGAAATTTATATCCAGAAATTTACTTTAAACAAAAAATAAAAATATTGGATGTATCGTATTGTGAGTTGACGTATCAGCTGACAAATACTGCAACATAGATGAGACATGTTGCTGTTTAATTAATATTTTTCGAAATGTGTGTGAGGTTGAAATCTACAGAAAATACATTTCTACGTCAACTTCTCTTTTGCAAAGAGAAATACAATGACAGCTGACACGTTCGCTGGTAACCTCACATTTTTACTAACATACAGAATTAAACGATACGACCATAAGGTATACTATCGTCAAATTTTTGAATTTTAGTATTTTATATACTAGGGATGTCAGAAGCAGGTGTTGTAGCGTGTTCTAACTATCTTTACGACCAACATTGTATAGTAAACATTTAAAGTCAACTTGGCCGCAACATACATAACATCCAATTGCATGGAAAGTATTTTTGTGCACTGGACATTTGACACTCATGCAATCGGGCAAATACCGCTGCATGAAGTGTTAGATAAATGCATTGACAGACTGCAACTAAAATATTTTTGTGTAACGGTCAGTTGACACTCATGAGTTTGATCAAAGGCCGCGGCATAAAGCACTTGAATTAATAACAGCAAGTGTTTATAGACATAAATATAAACAAAACAAAATACATGTTAAACACATGTAGGCACTATTTGTGTTTTTCTAAATTTCTTATGGGACACACGCCGCACGTCTACCATGGGAAATTAAAAGGCACATTTTAGCTAGTAAGCATATACCTTTTCTTTCCTCCCTTTTTTGAATAAATAAATTAAAAGTCTATCATTTGTGATTTGAACGGGCTAAAGTTCGTATCGCTTTTTAAGCCAAATTACATGTGATAATTATTAATGAACAAATAACACCAAAGTCTGTTGTAAATATTCTGACTAACAACACATAGTTGAACGGAACAGCTAGCCGTTTTCGAAGGCCACTAAACCTTCATCATCAGCGTTCTTTTGTGTTTGGTCCACTGTGTGTGGTGTCAGTTGATGTAGATTTCTGCTTTATATACTTAGCATTTTATTGCAAATGGAATATGTGAATTGTTTTGATTCATCGTATTTCAATTTGCTGAAAGCTTTTTTGTATTGTAAGCTCAAGTTTACCATCACTATATTTACAACAGTCTTACCATTGTCGTTTTGTTCTTTTTTACTAATTATACACATGTTACTTAATTTGCTTATTTTTTGTTCTACTTAAGACAAACTTTTTTGGTTTGTTACTATTAAGTATATTTTTATTTAATTTTTGCCACAGGCCCATGGCTATTAATTTTTAGTTAATTTTAATTATTATTCGAACTCCATTTGTTTCTATATTTGTGATTTAAACGGGCTAAAGTTTGTATCGCTTTTTAAGCCAAATTACATGTGATAATTATTAATGAACAAATAACACCAAATTCTGTTGTAAATATTCTGACTAACAACACTATCTATCATTTGGACACAAATAAATAAAACCCCTTCTTACAATTTAAAATTACATTACATGGCTATCCTGCCAGTCTAGCTATCGTTGCGACATTTTAAATCGCACTAGCTAAAAAGAAGTAATCCTTTTTACCGAAAATAGCAAACCTGACAGATAAGCCGATAATCTGTCAGAAGAGAGGGAAGTCCGCCTGGCCAAAAGGCATATAATATGGGAAAACCGGACCCTCAACCAATCACAATTGAGGAGTATAAAAGGGGCCAAAACAGAAAAGGCAAGGAAGAAAAACTTAACATTCCAGTAGTTAAAAAACAAAAGCGCAGGGAAGGATATTTCTGCCACCTAAAAAAGAAAAGAAATATACAGAGAGGTTCCACCAACCTGGTAGGACGCAACCAAGATGTGGATGAGGATTGATGAGGTAGACCGGCTCATCCAACTTAAAACATCACGTAACAATTTAAAAAAAAATTTCTCTCTTTTAAGAAGTGCACTAATTGCGGCGCACTCTTAGGTCAGTAGGTTAACCGCCGTTGACAAATTATATATATATTATTTTTTTAACACTCTTCAATGTTTAATATCATTAAATTTTAACAAAAATAAATTTAAAGTTAGATAATATTTTTTTGTAATTAGTTTTGTAAGGTCTTAAATTTTTTTTGTTGAAATAAATAGGAAATTCAAAAGTATGACTAAAAACTCAGTTCAATGGGAAATTAAAGAAAATGAGCTAACTATGGAAGAGCGAATAAAGTATTTAGCATAGATTTGGAAAATAATAGGAATGCCAGGTGTCCCAAATGAGGACGATATTTTAAACAATACTCATGTAGAAGAAATGACAGTTCGTGCAATAAGGTGGTCAGAATGCATAGAAAAAGAAAATAATAAGCAACAATAATTCAGTAAAATAAATAAATTTGTAAATATGGGTTAAACAGAATCAAAAATGGAAAAACCCAATGCTAACGTGATTACCAATTTGGAAATCGTTGATCATGTCAGATATAAATTCATTATGGATACTTATGCTAATATTAGTAATAATTTCAGCAATAAACTTGTTGCTTAAAATATATTTGTCACATAAAAGAGCTCTAAAAAAAAAGTACCTCAGTAAAGCAAACGATTTAGACAAAATATAACCAAATTAAACGTTTTGACTAATTTTTTTATTTACTAATGGAATGGAAGGATATTTTAAATAAGGCGCGAATTATAAAAGAAGATTTTAAACGGTCATATAAGTGTATCAATATTGATAGACCAATTAAAAATGAAACAATTATTCATCATTTTCAAAAGATTCTTACAAAATAAGAAGAAATGAGAGTTTTATTTAATGTTTATTACAATAGACTAACAGTAGCTCACCAAAGAGCAGCAGACGCATTTTTCCTTGACTTAACAAGCAGAATTTCAAAACTAGCCGATAAAAAATCGATACAAATCGAACTACCAAATTCAGTACACGAAAGTGTAACATTTAATATTTCTATGCCTATAACTGAATCCACAAACTGAATCCACAATGACTCAAACTGTAGTAGGCTTTTTGAATACAGTTTCAAAGCTGATTATAGACTTTGATGGAAAATCAGAAAATTTACGCTCCTTTGTTGACTCCTTGTTCCTAGTAGATTCAATAAAAGTTACTCATGAAGCAGTGGCAGTAACACTTATAAAAACAAGGCTAAAAGGAAACGCCAGAAATCTAATTAATAATGAGTCAACTATATCAGAAATAATAAACAAACTAACAAATAGCGTCAAGGGAGATGCTGTGGAAGTATTAACGGCAAAAATTTTAAATATAAAACAAATCAATAAAACTGCTAACGCTTATTGCAGTGAAATAGAAAATTTAACAAAAGCATTAGAAATTGCAAACATTTCAGATGGATTGTCATGAGACCTAGCTACAAAGTATTCCACACAAACTGCCGTAAAGGCATTAACTGAAAACTGCTCCATAGATAAAGCTAAGCTTATCATGGAGGCATGTCAATTCAATAGCATGAACGATGCTATCAGTAAATTTGTCAATAGTTGTACAGATGCCAATGGTCAACAAAATACTATTTTGTACAATAGACAAAAGTACAAATCTGGAAGCAATTACCGCGGTAATAACATACGATCACGTGCAAGAAATAATTACCCACGTAAAAATAATAACAACAACTATAATAATAACAATTATTACAGAAACGTAATAATTGTTCGTATTAACAATAACTTAAGAGCAACAGAATCAAATGGAAATAGTTCAGAAAACTCCGAATTTTCCCTAGGATCAAA